>CM076572.1:28167307-28916872 GCA_034641835.2 Pinus albicaulis | reverse complement strand
ATAAATGACTTCAATGTCAACACAAATAGTCTTGCTCGCAAGAGTGACAGGAAAATTACAAAACATGCCAAGGGGTTGATAAGGGTGATCGTCCCAAGCACACAAAGTGATGGTGGATGGGGCTAAGTCGGGTTATCCAAGCCAAATATAGCCGTACATCACATAGGTAGATGTGCCCTTGTCAATGATAGATCGTGAGACATTAGCATTATGAATCCTGACTGGCATTTGGAGGGAGACAGATGAAGGTAAAGGGGGATGTTTTGATTTGTCAACATCGAAGATGATAAAATGATCATATAAAGGATACATAATGCCCAAAGAAGATAGGAGAGATTTTCATTGATATGGGCACGATTGGAGGACTTTGAGCATTTACATGGCAACAGGAGAGTGTGCCAAGCCATTTACGATGTTGTAGGTGTGAGCAAATTTGGATGAAGTAGCATTTCAGCATAATGGCCCTTTGGGGATCTTGTGAATGACCTTTTCTCGAGGCTAAGGGATCTGCAAGGGAGCATTGGGTGTTGAAATGGACTCTATGGAGACTTTTGTTTGGGACTCGAATGCAGACGTAGCATGTGGCTTGTCATATAAGCATGATCGGGTCTGAAGGTTGACATCAAAAATATTGACCTCTTTAGAATTCATCATGAGAATTTGGTATTTAGGGGTATCAGATTGTGAAGGTTAAGGAGTGGCCTCACCTTAAGGAGGTTGGGAAGCCACATATCCTTGCTGAGGTAAGGATTAGTGAACACAACCAGTTGAGCTGGTGCAATATTTGGAGGGGCCGAAGGAGTGGCTTGTTGCCCTCTAGATGTTGCTTGTGCTTCCCACAACTGGCGCATCTAGGGTAAGTTGGGACAATCATGGGTATAATGGCCATGGACACCACAACAATAACAAGGCTTGTTCATGAGGCTTATTCTTCTTGGGTTGATCACAATGTTGCTAGTTTGTAGTGTTAGGTTGGTTCCCTTGGGGTGTGTTTGGTTGATTAACTTGGTGCGCTTGGTTATCATGCACTAGCTGATTCTAGTTGTCTTTCCTCCTTTACTTTGAATTAGGAGGATTAACCACACTCTACTACTCATACACCTGACCTTGAGGGGGAGGTCGTTGTTGTGGTGGAGGTTGAGAAGGCACAGGAGGCTGGGGTGTTGATGCCAGAGGGGCTGGAGCACCAAGTTGTGGAAAAGGATAGAAAGGAGGTTCAAAAACATTTACGTAAACAGGTTGAGCAATAGCTAGCCTTAACATCGATTGATGCAGTTGGAAAGTGCTTTATCCTGGATACATGTTGTTGAGAGGGAGATAAGTGCTAGATGTAGAAATTATAAAAACATATGTATATCAATAGATTCAATCTGATCATGCAATGTACTAAATATAGATACTGAATCCTTCTATAAATAAATTTGTAGAAAATAAACATGATCACCAATCACAACAAGTGCAGAAAGAAACAAATCAAACCACAACACAGATATTTTCCTAGGGAAAGCTTCCTACTCAAAACCCCTCTATCTTCTATCATATATTCACCAAGGAATCATGAAACAATTACAATTCACTCTTATCACACGAGTCTATTGCACTCTACCTATTGTCTCACACTGATCCAGAAAAAATTGGGCCAACACTTAGCCAATCCTCAGCCTGTCTCCAGCCTTCCTTGCTCACGCAATTCATGAGGAATGAAATCCCTATTCGTTAGGAATTTCAGGCTTTCTCGACTATGCAAAGATCATGGGAAATCCAATGGATGTCTGGTTTTATGTGGGTAACCTACTATTCACACAACTGATAGTTAACATTCCTTTAACCTTTGTCTCAACTGGGTCTCCACTGGAACTGACATGCATGAAGCTATTAATAGTAAATCATCAGTTTCATGGCATATCACTGATTGTGAATTAAATAATATTTAATTCACTTAATCTCTCACCAGTGCAACAAAGAGTTACAACTAGTTCAACTGACTCTAACTCACCTAACTGAGTTAACTAATTACTCATGCATTAAACTAATGCACCAACTGCAATTCAAACTCCATAACTAATAGAATTACTCAGCATGCCTTAGCCAACCACCCTCAACTTGAAATACATGAGCTAATTGAGTTTATCACACTCATTTTACTATTACAAGTGATCATGAGATAACATTACATTTTATTGTCCAATTTAATTAAGGAAAAATTAAATTAGACACTGAACCAATTTAATTAATTTAAATTGTCCTTCACACTAATGTATCGCTAGGACCTATGGTCCCACACTAGTGTGTGCGCTGAAATTTCTTGTTGGAATTTAAACACTCCCTCTTAAAAAGAAATGGATTATCTTCCACCCTGATCCTGCCTCTATGGTATTCAAATTTTTTCCTCGCGAGTGCCTTCGTCAGAATATCTTCATCTTGATCTTCCGTGGGAATGTACCTAAGTAACATAATGCGCCTCTGAACACAATATATGAGATGGTGGTACCAGATTTATATGTGCTTCGACCTATCATGGAATACCAAATTAACCGAGAGTTTAATGTAACTCTGGTTATCACAATGCATCACTGACAGAAACATCTGAGAACCAAACAAACGAACCCGAATATTTCTCATGTAGATGGCCTCACATGTAGCCTGACTTGTTGCCATGTACTCTGCCTCAGCTGAAATGAATTCCACAAATCGATGCTTCCTATTGTACAAAGAAACTTTTGTCAATCCTATGTTTAAGATCCCTCCCGATGTGCTCTTTCTGTCTAATGGATTGTCTTCCAAATTTGCATCCGTGAAACATTGAAGCTTCACTCCCTCTATCCGTATGTACCATAATCCTTATTGTGTAGTGCCCCTAAGATATCTCAATACATGCTTCCCCGCCTTCCAAATGATCTTGGTCAGCTTAACCATAGCTTGACTCAGCTGGTTAACTGCATAGAAAATGTCTCGTCTAGTGTTCACGAAGTACATCAGTCAACCCACTAGCTGCCTATAGACCACAGTGTCCACTACTTCTCCTGAAGTAGCATCCTATTTCCTCAAATTTCCTGGAAGAGGAGTATCCATGGGTTTACAGCTATCCATGTGAAACTTACCTAGAATCTCTTTGGCATACTTTCCTTGAGAAACAAAAAGTTCACCATCCCGCTGTCATATTTCCAAACCAAGGAAATAATGAAGGAGTTCCATGTCCTTCATTTAGAACTCCTTTGGAAGATCCTCCTTGCATGAAGTTATCAGCTGCTCATCACCTGCCAAAATTATATCATCAACATAAAGAATGATAATCAAGAGCTTACCATCAACCATAATTTGGTACACGTTTGCATCCGCTTCACTTTTTATGAAGCCCAACCCGGTGAAATATCTTTCAATCCGAGTGTACCAAGCACGAGGTGCTTGCTTCAGCCCATACAGTTCTCTCCTGAGTCGACACACATGTGACTCACTATGAAATATCTTGAAACCCTCTGGCTGCTCTATGTACACTTCCTCCTCAATAACTCCATTGAGAAACACATTTTTCACATCCATATGATGAATACGCCACGCCATATGTGCCGAGAGTGCAAGGATATATCTAATGGAAGAGTACCTCATGCCTGGTGCGAAAGTATCCACATATTCAATCCCCTAAACTTGTGAGAATCCCCGGGCCACAAATTTGGACTTATACTTATCCACACTCCCATCCGCTACTTGCCTCACCTTATAGATCCATCTAGATCAAACTACTGATTTTCGACTAGCCTTGGGACAAATTCCCATGCATTTTTATTGATGATGGAGTAATAATCCTCTACCATAACATCAACCCAAATTGGTTGTTGCATTTCTTCCTCAAAGGAATATGGTTTTGTCACAATACACTTGCTCATAAGAGCCATGTATCCAGTAAACCTATGTGGAAACTGAATTTGTCTGCATAGTGAAATAGGGTCTCCTACATTCTCTACCGAATCAAGCCTCAATTTATCAGCTTCCGTGGTGTGCCTTCTACCATTTTTGGTGGATGGCTCTGCATGAGTTTTTTCTATCACTCCATGATCCTCTGCATGTCGCTGCTCCACATCTTGAGGTTCATACTTTGGAACCAAGAGTTCCTTCTCTGCATGAAAATATAGCTCCCTCTCAAGGGACAATCGCATGGATTTCTAACACTTCCCCATGATACATCCCTTTCATGTGTTTATCTGCGTAATAGTAATGTTTGGAAGCCTTGTAGAAATATGTTGCATGACCTTCAAAGATCCATGATGTAGATGGCCAAATCTCTTGTGCCATAACTCACCCTCATCACGTCTCACCACTTTGTCTGCTTTACCCATCAACGTTGTGAAACCATCTACATCGAGTTTGTATATATTATTCACATGAATCAAAATCTTCTTGGCTTGTCCTATGGATTTGTGTTGAAGGAAATCTTCCCTTCACTGAAAACCACATCATAAACTTTATCCTCCAACATTGCGACTAAAACTAAATTTTTCTTGAAGCCTGCTGCATGGATTACATATTTTAATAGAAAGGGTTTACCTAAATATCCTTGGAAGGTAGCTATACCAATCCCAATAGAGCTATACCACCCGTCATCACCCATTTCGATATGCATCTGGAGGTTCTTCTCCTCCAAGCTACTGAAAAGTTCTTTTTCTCTCGTCATGTGAAATTATGCATAGCTATCCAAGTACCACACTGATCCCATTGCAATTGACACCATGCATGCAATGAGTGAGAATTCAAGCTCAAATTATGAGGCCAAAGCCTCACCAGCTACATATACTAAAGCCGTCTTGTTCTTCTTCTTTTGTGGAAAATTAGTGGCATAATGTCCATGCTTGTAAGAGTGAAAGCACTTCACTCTGGACATGTCATGCTTCTTGCTATCTTTGCCAGACTCAAATTTGGAATGGAATTTCTTTCATTTTCCCTTCTTCACCTTAGCATCCAAAGCGCAATTTTCTTGATCATATGGCTTATATGAAGATCCATCCCTAGTATTCTGCCTGAATTCTTCTTTCAGCAAAATGTGACCAAAGTCATTCCCAATCTGGCAGCTTCTCCCTACCATTGAAAGAGTGATGATAACTATGACAACTCTTGGGAAGTCATAGAAGATCTAGGCTCACCAAGTCATCATTGGTGACAGTAATTCCGATGCTCCGAAGCTCATCTTGACATTGGAAAAACTTAGTTAAATATTTCGGAATGGTGTTGCCTTTCTCCATTTTGATTTTCTTGAGCTTGTCCTTCAGTGCCAATTTTCTATGATCACTGCTACTCTAAAACAGATCTTTCAAATCTTTCCACATTGCACATGGTGTCGCTTTTCCATGGATACTTGATACAATGTTGTATTTTACTTCCTCTAGTAAGATCCTCCTCGCCTTTGCAACCTTATTTTTCCAAACATCAAGATTTAGGGCATCTTCTACAACGGGTTTGGGAACATTATTATCAATGAATTATTTCAACCCATTTTCCTCCAGTACTGCCTCCAACCTATCAATCCATGCAATATAATTGGAACTACCCTTGAGTGCATACTCCAATCTCAAGCCATTTAAATTCATTTCGATCCTGATTCGCCTATCACACCAAGAATACTTTTGAAAATTCAAATTCTATTCAATCACAAACTCAGCGTCTCCTCAACTATAGTGATTTCATGTGCTCTGATACCATGTATAAATTATAAAAACATACGTATATCAATAGATTTAATCCGATCAATAAATGTACTAAAGGTAGATATCGAATCCTTCTATAAATCAATTTGTGAAAAATAAACATGATCGCTAATCACAACAAGTCCATAAAGAAACAAATCCAACCACAACACATATATTTTCTCAGGGAAATCTTGCTGCTCAAAAACCCTCTATCTTTTGTTTTATATTCACCAAGGATCACGAAACAATTACAATGCACTCTTATCACAAGAGTTTATTTCACTCTACCTATCATCTCACATTGATCGAGAAAAAATCGAGCCAACACTTAGACAATTATCAGCTTGGCTTCAGCCTGTCTTGCTCATGCAATTCATGAGGAATGAAATCCCTATTCCTTAGTAATTTCAACCTTTCTCAACTATGCAAGGATCATGGGCAATCCAATGGATGTTTGTTTGCATGCGGGAAACCTACTAATCACACAAATGATATTTAACATCCCTTTAAGCTTTGTCTCAACTGGGCCTCTACTGGAACTAACATGCATGTAGATATTAATAGTAAATCGTCAGTTTCGTGGCATATCACTAATTGTGAATTAAATAATATTTAATTCACTTGATCTCTCACTAGTGCAACAAACAGTTACAGCTAGTTCAACTGACTCTAACTCACCTAACTAAGTTAACTGATTACTCATGCATTAAACTAATGCAACAAATGCAATTCGAACTCCATAACTAGTAGAATTACTCAGCAATCCTCACCAACCACCCTCTACTTGAAATACATGAGCTGACTAAGTTTATGACACTCAGTTAACTATTACAAGTGATCATGAGATAAGATTACATTTTATTGTCCAATTTAATTTAGGGAAAATTAAATTAGACACTGCACCAATTTAATTAATTTAAATTGTCCTTCACACTAATATATCGCTAGGACCTCTGACCCCGCACTATTATGTGTGTTGCAATTTCTTGTTGGAATTTCAACACTAGAGGAGTTGCTCCCTCTCTGAGGAAAACTATAACCCATGGAAGGATGAGTATACGGATGTGAAAGAGATCCAACAATACCGTCGGCAGCGTGAGATGCCCCCGATGCATTGGCACCACTAGTTCTAGGAAGATCTAGCAAAACGATATAAACATAGATAGACTGGACATAGATCAAGTCATATTTCAACGCGACTTGGAGAGCATATTCCTCGGTCTGAGGAAAATGAGACGCAACATCTTTACCAATAGAGGGAAAAATCACTCTGAGAAACCAATCCATATAGACACGGTCGTCGAATGTAGGAGCTCGACATAAGCTCCTCCTTCTACGATATTATTAGACATGGCCAGAAAGGTGGGTGGCAGAAGTTTGACGGAATGCAGTCAACAACTGGGTACCAGTATCATAGCAGAAAGGTAGTTAGAGTATGGTAGAAACACCTTGGAAAGGGTCACAAAAATGGAATTAGAGGCAGTGACCTGGTCAACATACCCCTTTGTAGCTTCTCTAGTGAGAATATGTTGGAATAGCCGACGACAGATAGAGTCATCAGTGATAGAATTGGATGAAAACCACATGTGAAAGGAGCAGACATGATTACTAGGTTCCGATCTAGTGTTTCCTTTAAACTTAGGGATGTCGAAAGGAGGCTCATTTGGCATAGTAGGCCAACCTGGATCATGGATTATAGGGTCATTGATTAACTGAATGAAATCAAGAAGGCTTAAACCTACCATAAAAGGTAAAAACAAAGTAGCCAGAATGGTTCCGATAGCAGCTCCATCATTAGGGTTGGGGCCACCAGGAGCTTGAGGACCAACACCTGTATTGGTGCCTGACATTGTGACAGAATGAGGTGGAGGGGAACCAGATTTAGAGTCAGAGGAAGAACCCGATGAACCAGTATGAAATTCGGTATGGGGACTCGGCACGGGACTAACTTGAATTCTATAGGATAGAGTAAGTATTCCTAATAGAAAATGAAGGTGAAAGCCTTGGATTCTCTAAGATAAACGCCTTGGGGACACAATGATGGCAAGACACAGATGACAGGAAAAGGGTGGAGAGTGATAAACAAAGGCTCAGTGAGGTAGATAAATTAATTAATATTTTTATGTCTTAGTTTCACAGTGTAAACCAAGTGCTCTTCGCTTTATGTGTGTGTATGTGGAAGTTGTGTGTTAATTTTAATTAAGCCTAGAAGGTTGTATAAATAAAAATAAAAAGTGTTGAATAATTGTAAATAAAACTAAAGCGACAGTAAAATAAAGAGCTATAGATGTATAAATTCAACCCAAGAGATGGCTTCCCAAACAACTAGTCTAAAGGGTGGGAGAAATTAACTCAAAAAACACAAAACGACCAAAATATCTAAGGTCTAATGGATAGGGATATAATGACTCATATTTGCTGGAAAATGTGCATAAAACAACAAGAAATCAAAGGGGAAAATTGTTGCAAAATGAGAGGAAAAAGGTTAAAAAACTAAGGGAAACAAGGGAACCCTAAGGGAGAGACTAGAAAAAACTAAAGAGGGGGTTTTGGATAGAAAAATAACTGATCAAAAGGGACCTGGAAGAAGGATAGATAAAACCCTAAACAATGGCTGAAAGCGCTACAAAATCTCAGACTACCTACACAGCTAAACCCCTCCTAGAAAGGTGGAAGAGTACTAAAACCCTAAGGGGCTTGGTCCTACTTCAAGGAGACAAAATAAGTGTATTCGGTCCTAAGATGAGTAGATACAGAGGTCAAACAATCCCGAATAGTGCTTGCAAAAAACTCTGACTATCACAAAAAAAACTCAAAAAAAAGCTACAACTCACAGGTACTAACTTGTAAACTCTATAAATCACAGTTTCTCAGCTATTAGCTACATGTTCAGGCATAAATCGTAGGTTCTAGGCTGAAAAGTGTGAGTTCCAGATCCAGGATCTTCGGGCAACAGGTTGTGGAAAACGTTGTTGTCTCTATCGTGGCTGATACATGTTATGTGCAGAAAACACCTGAAAACACAAGAAAGTTAGAATTTGTATATTTCTAGGGCATAAAAGGTAAAATAGAGCATCACGAGACTAAAAATAGCCGAAGAAAAACCCTAGTTACTGAAGCAGTTGATCATGCAAGGATCTGAATAAAACACAGTGGAGTCACCAATTGTTAATGTAAATTCTTAATGTAAGAAGACACAAAGTTCTCATTTTAGCTATGCATGACAAACAACCCTAAAAAAAATATGGTTTCTTAACTTATTCATATATGTAAGTGATAGTTAAATCAAATGTTGTGAGAAACCTGATCTATGTAGTAAAAGTAGTTAAACAGTGAAAATAAATAAGAAATGCTTTGTACCTCCAACGGAAAAGACAATATATAAATAATTTTACATGTAATATAACACCTAGGAAGGGAAAAAATAATGATGTTGCCAATCCCCCCTCAATGGGATGGGTTCTTGGGTATCCTCAATGCTTCAAATCCAAAATTTTCCCTCTCTCGATGGTGTAGAAATGCCAAAATATGTGTTGAACTCTATGGGATCTCGAGAAGCAAAAAAAATAGTAGCAGCAATGAGAATGATCAAAGCACGACAATGAAAGTGATAAAAGTGAATAATGAATATAAAACCCTCCTATTTATAACAAAATATTGAGTTATCCTCGATAATGGAAAATAATAAAATATTAGTAACCAAGATCTACATCTAACTACTTGGAATATTTTATTATATTTTGTTGGAGGGAAAAGGAATTTAAATTCGTCAAATACCTTTATTTAGAAATAATAAACAAATAAATGATTTATTTATCATTTCAAGAATGGGGTTAAAGAATAATTTAACAAATAATGATTTGTTTAATTAATCATGGGCGATTTAGTCCAATGTAGTAAGGAATAATAACTAAATAATGATTTAATTAAATATTCCTAGAGGAAAATAAGATAGATAATGATTTATCTAACTATTTCTCATAATTGAGTTAAATATGACCGGGAATATTATTTAAACAGTGATCTAAAAAATTATTCCTTGAGGAAAATCAAATAAATAATGATTTATTTAAATATTCCTCACGGGGTTCCTATTTGAACCAGAAATAACTTAATAAAACATGGTTTATTAAATTATTTCTTATATTGAAACCAATTTTACTATGGTAAAATTGGTCTTACATGGTGTATTTCGATCCATCTAATTGTACATGGTTAGATGACCAAAAAATGGTGTAACAATGTAAATAAACACTCTAAACAAATAAGGGGAGTACCAAGACTTGTGATAAACTACAAACCACTCAATAATGTATTAGCAGATGATACTTATCCTATTCCTCATAAGGGTAATATTATAACTAGAATAAGAGGTGCTAAAATCTTCTCCAAATTTGACATGAAGTATCTATCCATGAAGAAGATTGATTTAAAACTAATTTCAACGTACCTTCAAGACATTTTGAGTGGAATGTAATGCCCTTTGGCCTCAAACACGCTCCCTCAAAATTTCAGAAAGTAATGGATCAACTAGTCAAGGCTTATTTTGATTGGATCATTGTTTATATTGATGATGTGTTAATTTTTTCTAGAACATTAGAAGATAATTTCAAACATGTATATAGATTCAAGAAAATAGTTAGAAATAGTGGACTAATCATCAGTAAGAAAAAGATGGAAATATTTCAGAAAAATATCAAATTCCTTGGCCACGTGATAGAAAATGGAAAAATCACTTGCAACAACATGAAATTTATTTTTTTGATAAATTCTCACATGAAATAAAAGATAAAACAGATTTACAAAAGTTTCTGGGATGCCTGAAATATGTCTACAATTTCTATAAAAAAATTATCATGATAGAAAAATATTAAATTAGAGAATACAGAAAATTCCAAGCCCATGAACTGAAGACCATACAAATAATGTAAGAAAAATCAAATAAGGTTTGTGTGATAACTATATTATATGTTTCTGATGAAAATTTGTTGAAATTTTTTGAATCAGATGGCAATGATCTTTGTTGGGGTGGTGTCCTCAGACAAATCAAAGATGGAGAAGAAAAGATCATACATTTTCTTCAGGTGTATGGAATCCTACTAAGCGAGACTATTCCACTATTGAAAAATAGGTAAAGGGAGCTTGTAATTGCATAGACAAGTTTGACATACATCTAGTAAATAGGAAGTTTCTTTTAAGAATTGATGCTTATGTTGTGAAAAAAGTATTATCCAAAGATATTAAAAATCCAAGAGAATCAAAATTTTCCATATGGAAGGCATTATTTTCAAACTTTTATTTTGACATATAAGATATTAAAGGCACCTATAACAACATTCCTTTTTTTCTCAGTACAGAAAACCATGGAAAATTTTAGGGGTTATATTCGTAGGTGGGCTAATTTTCCATGATTTTTCCAAAAAAAAGATTCGCCAATTTCCATTTTTTATAAAAATGATTCACCCAAATTTTATAATATAAAAATATTTAAAGTTAAAAATCACCAACATTATATAGAGAGTACATATAAAATCATTATAAATTTCAATAATTTTACAACTATATCAATAAACATTTTATAGTTTTCATATTAGGTATTGGTGAGATTCACCAAATTTTTAAACTTCAAAATAATTTTCCATCCTTAAAATTTCCCCTGGAGAAAACCTCCAAGAAAAAACTCATCTAATGGTCATAGTCACAGAGTGTTATGTTATGCATAATTGTGAAACTTTTCAGGAAATTCCAGACTCCATGAAATGGAAAGAATATATAGATTCCTGGGAACCAACTTGTCAGCTGAGAAACACACAGGTCTTGGACGCAAATCTCCAACCTCATGGAGATTTATAGCATCCAGTTCGAGAACGAAAGAATTATCTGAAGCATAGAAAATGGATCCATGACATGGTTTTTAACCATTCCAGACATATGGGAAACCTAGCAGAGGAAGCCATAAATCTCCATTTCAGGGGCTTGAACATAATATCGATTGAAGAAAACCACAGATTTAATATTTTTCACAAATATTTTGTGATGAATAGAACCAGAGATCCAGCATTTCATCATAAATAACTATGGCCACAACGTAATCTAGAACTTGTCTTTTGTCATTCTGTTTATAATTTTTTTGGATACAAAAAATTATGGTGGAACCTACTATTCAAAGACGGATGAAATGGAACCTTTTATACACTCCTAAAATTTGGATCAATGTTCATCACCCAACTTCTACATTGACCAACCTGGCTAAAATAATGGTGGACATGGTTCAGCATGAACAAGACTACTATGGACCCCATATACTTTGAAGGAGAATAACAACATGAATATGAACATTTAGATTATAAATCTTCCAGGAAATCACATGAGAATTTTAGGACCGACACGTTTTGAACTACCAACTGTAGTTCATCATCATGATGAACTACAGTTGGTAGTTCGAAATGCGTCAGTCCTAAAATTCTCATGTGATTTCCCGGAAGATTTATAATCTATACGTTATGGATCACAAAAGCTTACACCCTGAAATATGAACATTGTATAGATTGTTCTCACTAGCCCTGTTAAACTGTATCAAATTTAAACAAATTTACAGATGATGGAATTCCCTTAGATCTCATAGAAAAACACCTCCAATGTTTATTCATGACAAGAATAAAGTACAAAATAGTACTGGGAAAGCCTATGATAGTCTGATACATCTTTAATAAAGCATGGGAAAATAATGGTAGATATGCCATGAAAATATTCCCTGGTACAAATATGTTGGGACCTTAACCACTATATTCATATTCGTTTCTTGTGGGCTTTACACCACAAAAGCAACCACCCTGTAACATAATGTAATGTCTAGTCACCTCACAATGAGAGTGACCAGTATCGTGGGATTCTGATAATATCTCCACTTTGTAAGTAAATATATGAAGAGATATCTCATGTCTCCACTTTACCTACTATTGAAGCATATATTACCTTTTCAAATGAAAATAATTAAGCAATAATGTTTTTTTTTCAAATGAATGTTGACATGCTACTATGTTTGGTTGTTGTTATGGACCTTAAATATTGTATTAGCTTTGAGACACTTTCAAGAGTAATTTTCTTTCAAATTAATGCTCATATGTTGCCAGGTTTGTTTGTTTTTGTTGTTGTTGTATACCTTAAATATTCTATTTTCATACTTTTGACACACTTTTTTCTTAAATATTGTATTCTCATACATACACTTTCAACATGAACAATTTATCTTTCACTCAAACTTGGCTACATTTACATTTAGATCACATATTATATTAGTCTTCATCTATGCTCTTCCTTAATGTTTTTCCTTTGCAACATATGGTGTGAATGCTATTAATAAAATAAGGTAGTCTAATTATTTTAATGTTTTGTTTTGTCTTTTTTTCCTAAAATTTTGTAATACAATTGGGTGAAAATATTTTTATTTTTTTTAATGTATAAATAGATTCAATCTTTTAAAAAAAATTATAGAACACTTTCTTTATGTATATTTAATAATTCCAATTTATAGTAGCTTAATAAAAAAAAATATTTTAAAATAAATTTTTTTTTTTAAATAATTCAATATTCATTTAAAAAAATTATTTATCTAATAATTTATAGTTATTTAATAATTTATTTTAAAAAGTATATTCATTAATTCCTTTCAAATGAAATGATCTTAACAAATTTATTAAGGAATACCATATTTTAAATTAAATGATACTTAAAATGTTTTTTAATATATAAATAAATTAAAATTTTCAAAAATTTTATTATGTATATTTCATAATTCAAATTTATGATAATAACAAATTTTTACTAATAAAATTAATAAAACACATAATTTTAAAAAATAAAAACATATAAAAATTAAACTACACCCCATTAAAAAAAAACTTATTTTATTTTTTAGTTATTTTATAGAAATTATAACTATTTAATAATTTATTATTATGTTTTTAATTATTTACTAAATCATTTCAAAAAATTATAATTATTTAAATAATTTATTTTTTAAACTTATTTATTAAATCATCTTAATAAATTTAGAAAAGAATACCATATTTGAAATTAAATGATATTCATGAATAAAATGATAAATAAATAATGGCAATATCATACAAGAAAATTTTCTCAAATCCAATACGAAGAGCAAGAAAGTCATATATATTTTTAATTAAACCAATTTTAACCATAAAATTATATTTATTTTAATTAAACCTATTTTGACTATACAAGTTATTTGAAAAAATTAATATAATTTAAATAAAATAAAAATTATTATAATTTAAATAAAATAACAATTTAATACGTCTTAAAATAAAATAAATTACTAAATTGATCTAAATTATATATTTGTATAAAATTCATAAATCAAAATAAAACTAAAAAATAAATTGATATTATTTTTTTTTAAAAATATATTATTTAAAAAAAAAATTGACAAATCAAAATTAAAAAAAAAAAAAAAAAACCAGCCCTAATTTTTTGTATTTATCTATTTATTATTCCATACAATAATTAACCACTAAAAGAGGGCTTTCTCGGTGAAACAAATAAGCATTTATACTCTCGTAAGCGAAGCACTGGACATGGTTTTTCCATTCTTCACTCGGAGTTAGGTAGTTGGTCAATTTGACTAACTATAATTATATTGATCCAGGAGAAAATCAATACCCAAACTAAAATTTATTCACAGATTGTTGAGGTGGGGAATTATGAGTGGACTCCAATGGCATCAACCCACTTCCATTAAAGTACATTTCGAGATTTGATGCAGTGACAACCCAGTGCCATTAAAGTACATTTCGAGATTTGATGCAGTGAAAACCCACTCCCATTGTCATGATTTTTAACCACATTTCAAGATTTGATGCAATGCACATTTTGAGATTTGATGCAGTGGATTGTCAGGGTGTCTGGGATTGAATGTCGTAGCATATACAAATGGATCTTCAGGGTTTTCACCAAACCAAAGAGGCCACCACCGCCATTCCAACTGCCTTTCACATGACCAACGCAGACAGACACATTCAAACCGGACTCACCTTCATTCCTATTCCCATGGAGTTGTTGGCTTTCACAAGTAGCGAAATAAATTGGTTCCCTTCATTTCCACGCCTGTTCTGCAACTCCTCGAAAATGGCCACCTTGTGATTGAATGACTACCTTAAATGATGTTATCTTGTTCTCTGCACAAGCATTTGTTTGTTTCTCAGCTTATACATCATTTCCTTCCACTTATTAGGAGGCTTGTCCCCTAAGGGCATAGGTTCGATCCATCAACGAAAAATCAGAAGGAAATGAAGTTCGAGGACTCTTCCAATCGTTTCCAATCTCCAAGGAACCTGAGTGAAGATGTAAAACATCTTATCAGGAGAAGCAGGTTCTCGAATCTAGGTGCTTCCGAGGTTTTTGCTGATGGGCGCTCTTGCACCTTCACAGAAGTGCTCAGGTGAATGCAATCTAATTTTAAAGATTACCATTAACATTTGTGTCGTTTACGGGTTTTCTTGGCAATGCGCTCTTTTTTCAGATGTATCAATCCGATGGCACGCGTGAATTCTATCGTCTAACGTACAAGGTCTACGACTCACAGTTAGGCACTATGGCATTAAAGGGAGTGGTTTTCCTAGAGGAACTCGTTTCGAAAACGTCAAAGCAATGTCTAAACCGATATCCAAGTTGCAAGATATCCAAATGTTTTCTATTTTCAACGAAGTTCCATCCATTGAACCTGTATGCTGCTCCACCTAGTTTATCCAACGATCCAGCTAGTTCATTTAATAAAATGAAAAAAAAAAATGTTTTTTAATAAAAGTGATTTGAAAAAGTGAGTATATATATAATTTAGGGGATATCATAATTAGTTGAGAGTAATGATAAATGAAATAGAAATTCAATTGTTTTAATTAAAATTTGGATAAGGATGAAATTGAATGAGATCTCAAATTATCTAACACTATTAAATATTTGAAACACTTATTTCTTAAATCTTTGAAATATTTATTTCTTATTGTATATGGTTTAATGTCATATCTCTCTAAGCCTGTTTATGAGAAGGTATGACTAAATAAAACAATAATTTGAGACACACAAAATATTTGAAAGAATCAGATTAGACACATTGCATAATTGAATAAATTTAATTGGGATTTTTTTTTTCATGCCTTTACTTTAAATTATCTTTTAAATATGAATTTTAAGTTAGGGTATTTGAAATTCAGATGGGAAATTAGAATGTTGTGATTTGAAATTTCTAAAAAACTAATATATTTGGAGGAATGGTGACCATCCTTTTTTATGGCCATGTAGCTTAAAATCACAAAATGACTTACAATAGCTAGAGATGAAAATTTCACTTCTTGAAAGCAAATAAATATATTATAACAATAATTTGACTTATATCATTTTGTAAAAGATGAAAATAAATAATCTACTAAATAAAAAAATTAGTCAAATCACAATCAAAAAATCTAATTTGAGATCAAAATTTAGTGAGGATATGCTCTTCAACAAATTTTAACACAAATCAACAAGTTTAAAAATAATTGTTCTCAACGATGGTTATCAATCAAAATGATTTGATTTAAAAATAAATAAATTATTTAATAAAAATTGAAGATACATAATAATTTGAACTTAAATAAAAAATCAATAAACATAAATAAATCAAATATCTATTTTATATTTAATTATGGCATATGATTTTCAAAATTGATTATTGAATTTAAAAAGATAAATTAAAATACAAAAAATGAAAATAAATTAAAATTCTACCAGCAATTTTCTTCCAACATGTATTCTAACATTATTGTATTAGGAATTACCATGTTAAAAACCACACTGTCCAGCAAAAAAGACGAAATAAAACTCATCAAACTTGTACATACATTTACGAATATGGACTATAGTGGACAAAGCTGCCATCCGGACATTATTTTATTTTAAAATGAAACGATCACACTTTAAAAACAATGATTTCAAGTCTATGACATATCAGTAAAAAAAACTACAAAGTTTAATTCTAAGCTAGGGAATGAAAAATCCAGAATGGAGGGAAATAAATATTAAATGCATATGCGCAAAACAAAACTTGAAACTATTATATATTACCATGATCATATTTATTAATGTGGTTGATATATGTTGATAGACCTATATCCACTACCCACCACATATATTTCACCAAAAATAAATATTATACATTTAAGATTAAAATTACCAAAATATTTTATATATTTATTTATAATATATTAATAATATTAACTATAAACATATTATATATTAACATAAAATATCTCTTATCAATATCTCAAGGGATTATTAATATTTTACACTAAAAGAAGTAATAAAACTAAGGTTTTAATGTTATAAACCGAAGTAATTGGTGAAGCAAAGGATAAATATTAATATTATAAACCAAGAAATAAAAAAACCCCAACAATAATAATTTAATCTCAAGAGATTAAAAAACCCTCAGAAGTAATAATACTTTAAACCCAAAAACATAAGAAAGTAATAAACTCTAAGAATTAATATATTAAACTGAGGAGATTAATAAAGCATACGAAATAATATTTAAAAACAAAAAACATAAGAACTAATAAACCCAAGGGTTTAATATTATAAACCGAAGTAATTGGTGAAGCAAAGGATAAATATTAATATTATAAACCAAGAAATAAAAAAACTCTAAGAATAAATAATTTAATCTCAAGAGATTAAAAAACCCTGAGAAATAATAATTTAAACCCAAAAACATAACAAAGTAATAAACTCTAAGAATTAATATATTAAACTCGAGATTAATAAAGCATACGAAATAATATTTAAAAACAAAAAACCTAAAAAATCAATAAACCCTAACAATTAATATTTTAAACTCAAGATATTAATAAACCCAAGAAATTATTAATAATACAAATCAAAAGAACTCATAAACCGGAGGTTTAAATATTATAAATCAAAGGAATCGGTGAACCCAAGGGATAAATATTATAAA
Organism: Pinus albicaulis; assembly: GCA_034641835.2. Taxonomy (NCBI): domain Eukaryota; kingdom Viridiplantae; phylum Streptophyta; class Pinopsida; order Pinales; family Pinaceae; genus Pinus; species Pinus albicaulis. The sequence continues at coordinate 28,899,184 of CM076572.1, read as the reverse complement.
CATAAGGGATCAATATTAAAAACACAAGAGATTAATAAACCCTAATAATTGATATTTTAAACTAAAAAACCTAATAAATTAATAAACCATAAGAATCAGTATTTTAAACATAAGATATTAATAAACCAATGAGATTATTAACGTTGTAAACCAAAATAACTAATGAACTTAACAGTTTAATATTATAAACCAAAGGAATCAGTGAACCCAAGGGATAAATATTATAAACGTAATGGATGAATATTAAAAACAATAGATATTAATAAACCTTAAGAATTAATATTTTAAACTGAAAAATCTAAGAAATTAATGAAGTCTAAGGATTAATATTTTAAACTCAAGAGATTAATAAACCCAATGTGTGATTAACATTATAAACGAAAAGAACTAATAAACATAAGGGTATAATATTATAAACCAAAAGAACCGGTGAACCCAAGGGATAAATATTAAAAACCTAAGGGATAAATAAGGCTAAGGGAAATATTAAAAACAATAGAGATTAATAAAACCTAACAATTAATACTTTAAAATAAAAACATAAGAAATTAAAAAAACCTATGAAATAATATTTTAAACTCAATAGATTAATAAACCCAAGGGGTTATTAATATTATAAAACCAAAGAAATAGCACAATCAAACATTTAAACACAAGCATTTAATATTATAAACCCATGAAATTAGTAAACCCAGCGGAAAAGTGTTATAAACCTAAGGGATAAATATTAGTATTATAAGTGAATAAATTAATAAACCCTAAGAAGTAATATTTTAAACTCAAGAGAGTAATATACCCTAATAATAAATAGTTTAAACCCAAAACCTAAAAATTTAATAACCATAGTATTTAATATTTTAAACTCAAGAGATTAGTAAACCCGAGGGATTATTAATAATATAAACCAAAATAAATCATAAACCAAGGGTTTAATATTATAAACCAAAGGAATCGGTGAACCCAAGGGAAAATGATTAAAAACATAAGGGATCAACAAGGCCAATGGCTCAATATTACAAACACAAGAGAGTAACAAACCCTAAGAATAAATATTTTAAATTAAAAAACATAAGAAATTAATAAACCATAAGAATCAATATTTTAAAATCAACTAATTAATAAACACAAGGGATTATTAATATTATAAACCAAAAGAATTAATAAACCCAAGGTTTTAATAGTATAAACCAAAGGAATTGGGGAACCCAAGGCAAAAATATTAAAAACACAAGAGATCAACAAGGCCAAGGGATACATATAAAAAACAAAAAAGATTAATAAAGGCTACGAATAAATATTTTAAATGCAAATGAATGAGAAACTCACATGATTAATAAAAAGATTAATAAATATTAGGAATCAATTTTATAAATAAAAATCTTCGATAAAGTTACATGATTATCAATATTATAAACCGAGGGGAATAAACATGGTTTAGCATGCTTGATTTAAACATTGAGACAATTGTTGTCACAATGCGACATTGGACCAACTATGACCATGGTTGCCCATGGGAAATTTTCATATTGAGACAATATTTGTCAGAATGTGACATTTGATCATGGATGACATTGATCGACTATGGCTAATGATAATTAACAATGGTTTCCCATGGTTAATTTTCATATTGAGTAAGTGTTTTTCATAATGTGAAATTGGGCCATGTATTAGTATTAAACTTTATGACTAATATTTAAACCCCAATATTTGGATTTAATAAACTGAAGGGAATAATATAACGAACCGAAAGAATCTGAAAAATTAACGGATCAATAAGGCCAATAGATCAATATTAAAAACACAAGAGAGTAACAAACTCTAAGAATAAATATTTTAAATTCAAAAACCTAAGAAATTAATAAACCATAAAAATCAATATTTTAAAATCAACTAATTAATAAACACAAGCGATTATTAATATTATAAACCAAAAGAACTAATAAACCCAAGGGTTTAATATTATAAACCAAAGGAATTGGGGAACCCAAGGGAAAAATATTAAAAACATAAGAGATCAACAAGACCAAAGGATACATATAAAAACAAAAAAGATTAGCAAATGCTAGGAATAAATATTTTAAATGAAAATGAATGAGAAATTCACATGATTAATAAAGAGATTAATAAATCTTAGAAATCAATTTTTTAAACAAAAATCATTAATAAAGTCACATGATTATTAATATTATAAACTGAGGGGAATAAACATGGTCTACCATGCTTGATTTAAACATTGAGACAATTGTTGTCACATGCGACATTGGACCAACTATGACCATGGTTGGCCATGGGTGATTTTCATATTGAGACAATATTTGTCAGAATGCGAAATTTGATCATGGATGACATTGATCGACTATGGCTAACGCTAATTAACAATGGTTTCCCATGGTTGATTTTCATATTGAGTCATTTTTTTCATAATTTGAAATTGGATAATGCATTAGTATTAAACTGTAGGACTAATGTTTAAAACCCAATATTTATATTTAATAAACTGAAAGGAATAATATTACGAACCTAAAGAATCCGAAAAATGAAGCAATCAATGTTATAAACCCAATGGATCAACAAATACAGTGAAATATTTGAGAAATTTCTTACATCATTTTTCATGTTGTTCAATTTACCTCATTTTTTTAAGTCGCTATTGTTCTTTTGTTTACAATAAACCATTCAAATATATATAGCCAATTATATGAGCCAATCATTAAAAATCAAGATTGAAGTCCATATCCATATGACATGAAACTAAAAATATTTATCAATGTGGTTTGATAAATATGTTGTGGCTTGGTTCAATGACAACATATTTATATTTGATAATAATATTAAACTAAAAATAATATATACATTGACATTAATTTAAATACAAATATAGAATTACTAACATTATTAATATTTAATTTTAAACATTAAGTTTAAAAATTTGTGATTTCTTGTTGATTATTGTAATAGGGGTCATATCACTCATTTAATTTTATCACTCATTTCATGTGTACAATGTGTATTTCTAATGAGGTTTATAGCATGATGTTTTTAAGATTAAGTTTTTTAACAACAATACAAAAGGGGTGTCATATATATATATATATATGTTTCTAGTTCTTTGTGTATTAATTTTTATTTTGTCGTTTTTCCTTTCGAATGCAGATGTGAATAATAATGATGGCATCTATTATAATCAAGCGGTGGCAAATATTTCTAGACTCATCAGTTTTCTTTCTTAACTTCGGAACAAGCTCGATAGAAAACATGGCTTCCATCATGCTTTTTATTGATGAGCATATTCGTGTGCTAGATAAATTGAAAATGAATGTAAAATATTTGTTGCATGTGCACATGAGGGAGGCTGGGAGAAAAACAAGAAGGGATTGGTTGGAAAGCGTTAAGTATCGTGATCATTATCATGTTGATTTTAATTGGTGTTCCTTTTTTGGTCGGTCTGGTTGTGTTCTCAAAGAGGCTATTTGATAAATGATCTTTGATGGAGAGTTTTGAGTCCATTTTTGTAGTGGGATTTCTTTATGTACAGGCAACAAAAAACATATGTTAATTTCAATGTTATTTTTTTGGTTTCACTGATGGTGGAATTGAATATCACTTTAGTTTATTAATTTATTCGGTTTATAATATTGACAATCAGTAAGGTTGATTGATCACTTGCGGTTTATCATAATAATAATCATGTGACTTTAAAATTCCTCTCTATCTAAAATATTGGGTCGTATTCTTTATTAAGCTATTGTGTTTTTAATATTGTTCCCTTCACCTTATTGGTCCCTTAGGTTATTAATATTTTTCCCTTGGGTTCACCAATTCATTTAGTTTATAATATTAAACTCTTGGGTTTATTAGTTCCTTTGGTTTATAATATGAATAATGCCTTGGGTTAATTATTAGTGTTTATTAATTTCTTCAACTTGAGTATTTTTTTATTAATTTTTTTTATCCTTCAAATTTATTAATCACTTGAGTATATTAATAATTTTTGTTTCTAATACTAATTTGTTGGGTTTATAATATTAATAATCCCTTCAGTTTATTGATGTTCTTTTTTTATAGTATTAATAGTCCCTTTGCTTTATTGATGTTTTATGTTTATAATATTAATATTTCACTGTATTTGTTGATCCATTTGGTTTATAACATTGATTCCTTAATTTTTCATATTCTTTCGGTTCGTAATATTATTCCCTTCAGTTTATTAAATCCAAATATTGGGGCTTAAATATTAGTCCTAGGGTTTAATACTAATGCATTGTCCAATTTCAGATTATGAAAAATACTAACTCAATATGAAAATCAACCATGGGAAACCATTTTTAATTAGCATTAGCCATAGTCGATCTATATCATCCATGATCAAATGTCATATTCTGACAAATATTGTCTCAATATGAAAATCACCCATGGCCAACCATGGTCGTAGTTGGTCCAATATCGCATTGTGACAACAGTTGTCTCAATGTTTAAATCAAGCATGGTAAATCATGTTTATTCCCCTCGGTTTATGATATTAATAATCATGGGAATTTATCAATGATTTTTATTTAAAAAATTGATTCCTAAGATTTGTTAATCTCTTTATTAATCATGTGAGTTTCTCATTCATTTTCATTTAAAATATTTATTCTTAGCCTTTACTAATCTTTTTTGTTTTTATATGTATCCCTTGGCCTTGTTGATCTCTTATGTTTTTAATATTTTCCCTTGGGTTCCCCAATTCCTTTGGTTTATAATATTAAACCCTTAGGTTTATTAGTTCTTTTCATTTATAATATTAATAATCCCCTGTGTCTATTAATTAGTTGATTTTAAAATATTGATTCTTATGGTTTATTAATTTCTTAGGTTTTTGAATTTAAAATATTTATTCTTAGGGTTTGTTACTCTCTTGTGTTTTTAATATTGAACCGTTGGCCTTATTGATCCCTTAAATTTTTGGATTATTTCAGTTCGTAATATTATTCCCTTCAGTTTATTAAATCCAAATATTGCGGTTTAAATATTACTCCTAGAGTTTAATACTAATGCATGGTCCAATCTCACATTATGAAAAAAACTGACTCAATATGAAAATCAACCATGGGAAACCATTGTTCATTAGCATTAGCCATAGTCGATCGATGTTATCCATGATCAAATGTCACAATTCTGACAAATATTGTTTCAATATGAAAATCACCCATGGCCAACGATGGTCATAGTTGGTCCAACATCGCACTGTGACAATAATTGTCTCAATGTTTAAATCAAGCATGGTAAACCATGTTTATTCCCCTTGGTTTATAATATTAATAATCATGAGACTTTATCAATGATTTTTATTTAAAAAATTGATTCCTAAGATTTATTGATCTCTTTATTAATCATGTGAGTTTCTCATTCATTTTCATTTAAAATATGTATTCCTAGCCTTTACTAATCTTTTTTGTTTTTATATGTATCCCTTGGCCTTGTTGATCTCTCATGTTTTTAATATTTTTCCCTTGGGTTCCCCAATTCCTTTAGTTTATAATATTAAACCCTTGGGTTTATTATTTCTTTTGGTTTATAATATTAATATTCCCTTATGTTTATTAATTAGTTGATTTTAAAATATTGATTCTTATGGTTTATTAATTTCTTAGGTTTTTGAATTTAAAATATTTATTCTTAGGGTTTGTTAGTCTATTGTTTTTTTAATATTGATTCATTGGCCTTATTGATCCCTTAATTTTTCGGATTCTTTCGGTTCGTAATATTATTCCCTTTAGTTTATTAAATCCAAATATTGGGGTTTAAATATTAGTCCTACAGTTTAATACTAATGCATGGTCCAATTTCACATTATGAAAAACACTGACTCAATATGAAAATCAACCATGGGAAACCATTGTTAATTATCATTAGCCATAGTCGATGAATGTCATCCATGATCAAATGTCACATTCTGACAAATATTGTCTCAATATGAAAATCACCCATGGCCAACCATGGTCATAGTTCGTCCAACATCGCATTGTGACAACAATTGTATCAATGTTTAAATCAAGCATGGTAAACCATGTTTATTCCCCTCAGTTTATAATATTAATAATCATGTGACTTTATCAAATATTTTTATTTATAAAATTGATTCCTAAGATTTATTAATCTCTTTATTAATCATGTGAGTTTCTCATTCATTTGCATTTGAAATTTTTATTCCTATCCTTTACTAATCTTTTTTGTTTTTTATATGTATCCCTTGGCCTTGTTGATCTCTTATGTTTTTAATATTTTTCCCTTGGGTTCCCCAATTCCTTTGGTTTATAGTAGTAAACCCTTGGGTTTATTTTGTTTTTTTGGTTTACAATATTAATAATCCCTTGTGTTTATTAATTAGTTGATTTTAAAATATTGATTCTTATGGTTTATTAATTTATTAGGTTTTTGAATTTAAAATATTCATTCTTAGGTTTTGTTACTCTCTTATGTTTTTAATATTCATCCGTTGGCCTTATTGATCCTTTATGTTTTTAATAATTTTCCCTTAGGTTCACCAATTCCTTTGTTTTATAATATTAAACTTTTGGTTTTATTATTTATTTTGGTTTATATTATTAATAATCCCTCGGGTTTATTAATCTCTTGAGTTTAAAGTATTAAATACTATGGTTTATTAAATTCTTAGGTTTTGGGTTTAAAATATGTTAATTTCAATGTTATTTTTTTGGTTTCACTAATGGCAGAATTTAATATCACTTTAGTTTATTAATTCAATCAATTTATAATATTAACAATGAGTAAGGTTGACTGATCACTTGATTGTTGTCGATCCATGTGAGAGTCTACCAATTTGTGCCACTTGTATGGCTAGATTTTATTAGGGTTTTTCGTTTATGGGTATTATAAGGGTTGAGCAATAAACTCGGTTCGCTTTCATTCGAACCCTCCGTTCCCACACCATCCTGGTTTGTTGGCTGCGTTGCATCTCTACTCGACCTCCGAGCGTTCTCGACCTCCGAGCGTTAATGGTGCACCACGCCGGCTTCGTCGTACTCCATTGGCAATACGCAGAGGTAAATTAAATTTCTTCTTCAACGTTTTGATTTTGTATTATGGCGCTGTAGTATGTATTTGGTCGTTACGATTTTAATTTCATATTACCAGGTTTGGACATTGCCATAACCATTATCCTTGTTATAAAATTCAGAGAGAAATTTCTGAATGGGCTCTATGTCCCTGGCATTCGTTCTAGGAGGGTTTTTCCCTATCGTTGGCAATCAAATCGATTTACGTACTACATAAATTGTTGTATCGTTACATAGTTTTACAATTGTTTTTCTTGCCTACTAAATAGATGATCATCAGTCCATTTCATATTTGAAAATTCTCGTTTCTCAGGACCCATTGACCGATACTGATGGTTACCTCGTCTGATTTGTGGAAATTTTGAGTAGGCGACGTCCTACTAAGATGAGGCGAGGGTTTTCGTCCTCAGTCGTCTTCGACTCCCCATTGTTTTCTGTGATGACCAAGAACGTCACTGAAATCGTTCCTTGCCCAGGTAATAAATATATTTATCATTTTTTTTTTCAAACTCAGAATCGTTCCTTCCCATAGATAAGATTTCCCTTGTTTATTTAGCTGAAACAGTTTCGATATCTTCGTTTAAAGTCATTGACATATTTAAACTAACAAAATGTCATTCATTCATAGGTAATTATTTGTTTCCTACTTCGTCTGAGCACTTCCCGCGAGCTCGTTGCATTTTTCGTTGAAGAATTTGTAATCCTTTCTCTTTGATATAGGTCGGTATTCACGAGAAACTTCGGCTATGTGTTAACTCGTTGCCCATGCAATGAATTGTTTAACGTTTGATTTATATCAGTCCATGGATGATAATTTTGAATCCAAAGAGATTCATACCGTTGTCTCTATACGTTCTACTTATTAATTACACCGGACTTTATATACTCTAACTTGGGTGAAATTTTTCCCATATGATGGCGATATGAATTTCCTTCATACTGTTATTATTTTTCTACTGATAATTTGTTTTTTTTTTCACTTTGGACCTGCTCTATATGAGAAATTCTATTCAATGGTTCAGGGCTTTCATAATTGAAAGTTAAAATCATTCATACCGATGGTAATTTGTTTTAAATGTACTGTCAACTATACCAGTGTATTGTGACTCTTTTAATCTATTTTTATTAATTCCACCTAGTATTCGAGTCAAGCAAAATTATTTTCATTTGCTACAGGATTTCGAATTATTCATAAATTATATATAAAATTTGATGTAATAAATGAGAACTCTCTCATGTTCAGTAATTATAATCTCTAGTACAAAATTAGTTTTCCAGTAACATGTTGTCTTTTCAATATAATATTTTAAATACTACCAAACCATTTTCTGCAATACTTCATTCGTTCCTTTTTGGTACTGGTATAACTCAAGATCTTTAGATTACTATGATGGCAATGAGTTTATAAAGTTTAAGTCCTCATCTCGTTAGAATTTTTATTTAAAATTTGCTAGATAGAATTTGTGTAACTATAAGTGGTTCTCATGTCTAACATGCCATGTTAATCGGTAATGTAACCACCTATGTATCACAGGCCTTTGGTTTCAGTATAGATAACTGTACAATGTATTAATTATACATCTGTGTTTAAATTTGGAATGAGTTTAATTCTGTGACTAAACATATAGGTATACTGGTAACATACTCAGATTTTGCCAATTCATTGACTTCAGTATCCTATAACTAGTGATCCATGGCACCTTTATCCATTATATACTCGGTGTTTTCTGCTTATTTATTTCACTGCTCATTTCAAGTAAATATACTTTGTATCTAGTTTCCTTACTCTATGATACATGTAAGGGTACTAGGCTCCTTTTTCAATAGTTAGGGTTTAGTTCATAAAAACATAAGCAGATTAAAGTTAAACTGTAAATCATCTTTTTGAATTAAGTATTCTCAGATTTAGACCAGCTATGGTTTAGAGATTCCGATGAATTTCGTCCCATAGATGTGATTCCTACAACTGTACAGAAATTTGAAGACTAATTCTTCTGATATTTCTGTTAAATTTATGGAATGTAATTACTCACAGCATGCCACATATAATACTTTCACATTCAATACAACATAAAATTTATACCTACACCTTATAACAGAGAATATAAATGAACTGTGCATATCACTTAATTATATGACCAATCCACCCAACCTTAGAATTCGTCTATCTCCAGAATTCACCCCCAAGCTGAGATCCCTCCTAGAACAGATCAACCTCTAATCTATTCAGGAATAGCTTATTTAAGCTACTGCTCCCCAAAGCCTGTTTCTAATTCTGCGTCCAGAATATCAGGATGCTTTTCTTCTTGTTTACCTAGGCTTCCCTATTTAGGGACTTTTAAAGCTGTTTTCTGCTTTTCCCAGCTTTTTACCTCTTCCCAACTACTCTCCACATCATTGGGGAAACTAGATTTTCCTCAAAATCTAATTTGGAAATAAATTCTTTCAAGGATTTTTGAAAGATTGTGGGGAAAGTATTTGCCTTTATCCATCCTCATGGATTTAGCAAGTGATCTCAAAATTCTCATTTTGGTCAATCTGCACAGAATTATTTTATTCATATTCTCAATTTAAATATTTAATTACATCCACAAAATACTTGTCCTTTGGGATCCACTCCCCTTAGGATTAAAATTCAAATGTCTAGTTTTTTTGAAAATCAAACACATAAACTAGGGGTGTTACATATTCCCCCTCTGAAAGCAAACACCGTCCTCGGTGTTAATATCTAATTACTAGAGTTCATTTTTCAAACAGAAATGGATATGTTTCCATCATTTCAGCTTCTCTTTACCAAGTAGCTTCTTCAGCAGTAAAGTGCTTCCACTGCACCTTTACTCTCGCTACCGTCCGATTTCTCAATTCAATTTCTTCCCGCTCCAATATTTGAAGCGGTTCTGGAAGGAACTCCCCTTCTGGTTCCACCTGTACCACATTCCAATCAACAATGTGAGAAGCATCATGTATATATCTTTTTAATAACGAAACATGAAACACATCATGAACTTTAATATGAGGCGGTAAGGCCAGCTTGTAAGCCACTGGTCCCACCCTTTCTAACACTTCAAAAGGACCACAATATCTAGGAGCTAGTTTTGCACAACTTCCAGCATAAAGTGTGCTCTTTTTGGGTTTAATACGCAGTTACACATGCTCCCCCACTTTGAATTCTCGGTGTGTCCTTTTCTTATCAGCATAGTTTTTCTAGAAATATTGTGCTGTTTTGATGTTTCTTTGTATTTGTTTAACAATTCTTTCCATCTCTTGTAAAGCATTTGGTCCCAACATTAGCTTATCTTCCAGTTGACTCCAGCTCAAAGGAGTACGACATTTCCTTCCATAGAGTGCCTCAAACAGACTCATTTTGATAGAGGATTGGTAGTTGTTATTATAGGAAAATTCAGCTAAATGTAAGTAGTCTTCCCACTATGATGGCCTATCCATCACATACATTCTTAGCATGTCCTCCAAAATCTGATTAGTTCTCTCTGTCTGACCGTCCGTCTGAGGGTGATAGGCAGTACTAAAATTCAACTTAGTGCCCATACCTCCAAACAGACTTTTCCAAAAAGCTGTTGTAAACTTAGCATCTATGTTTGAAACAATTACCTTTGGGACCCCATGGAGCCTTACTACCTCCTTCAGGAACACATTCGCTACTTGGGCTGTCCTAAAAGTAGATTTCAATGGTATGAAGTGTGCAGCTTTGGTTAAAGTGTCTATTACTACCATCACTAAATCATGTTGGTACTTTGTTTTGGGTAATCCTGTTATGAAGTCCATAGAAATAGTATCCAATTTCCATTATTCAATTGGCAAAGAGTTTAACAAACCAACAGGATGCTGATGTTCAACTTTGAATAGTTGACACTCCATGCATCTAGTTAAATATTCTGCTACATCTCTTTTCATTCCTGGCCAAAGCAACTTCTTTTTCAAAGATGTTAACATTTTCTGATATCCTGGATGTCCTGCATATGGATGTTTGTGATATTCATTTAGAATCTCTCTTTTCAAGGACTCTACATTGGGAATATATAATTTGTTTTTATAACAGATCAGTCCTTTCTGGTTTTGAGTGTAATCAGTCATCTCCTTCTTTAGAATTTTCACTTGTTTTCTGCTGCCTTTTTCACTAACTCTTCTAAATCAAACTCGGCACTACTTCCAATGTTGTTTAAAATTTGATAGGCATTTCTTCTCAAGGCATCAACAATTTTATTTTCTTTCCCTCTGATATGTTTTATGTCCATGTCAAATTCACTTAGGAAGGACAACCATCTGGCTTGTCTAGCATTCAAATCAGTTTGGGAAAAGAAATATTTAAGACTAATATGATCAGTCATGAATGTAATTTTTTTTCCTAGAAGATAGTGTCACCACATCTTCAAGGCATGAATAAAAACATCCAACTCTAAATCATATGCACTATAGTTCTGTTCACGTGTCTTGAGTTTCCTAGACTCATATGCAATAACTGAATTTTCCTGCAAAAGGACTCCTCCCAACCCCTCTCTACAGGCATCAGTGCATACAACAAATTCTTTATCAGGATCTGCAATTTTTATTATAGGGGCTGTGGTCAGTTTTAATTTCAATTGTTCAAAACTGTTTTGGCATTTTTCAGTCTACTCAAATTTGACACCCTTCCTTTGGAGTGAGGTTATGGGGTATGCTATGGCAGAAAATCTCTCCACAAATCTGCGATAATAGCCTGCAATCCCCATGAATGATCTTATTGCTGAAACATCTATGGGTACATGCCATTCTTTGATAGCCTTTATCTTTTCAGGGTCAACAACCAACCCTTGTTCAGAAATAATATGTCCCAAGTATTGGATCTTGTCTTTATAGAATTCACATTTACTAAACTTGGCATATAACTGGTTTTCTTTCAAAGTTTGCAATACTATCCTTAAGTGCTCCTTGTGCTCCTCCTCACTTTTGGAATAAACGAAAATATCGTCTATAAATAAAAGCATGAACTTATCCAAGTACTTATTTAAAAAAATTTTCGTTAGGCACATAAAGGTGGCAGGGGCATTTGTCAACCCAAAAGGTAGGACTACAAATTCGTAGTGACCATACTTGGTTCGAAAGGTTGTTTTGCTGATGTCTTATTCTTTAATTCTGAGCTGGTGATAACTAGTCCTTAAGTCAATCTTCCAAAATACTGAAGCTCCTCTCACTTGGTAAAAAAGATCATCAATTATGGGTAAAGGGTATCGGTTTTTTATGGTCAACTTATTCAGTTGACGATAATCAATGCACATCCTAAAGGTTCCATCCTTATTTTTCACAAATAGAACCACTGCTCCCCAAGGAGACACACTCGGTCGGATATAGCCTTTATCCCGCAATTCTTGCAATTGCATTTTCAGTTCCATGAGTTCGGGGGGACTCATTCGATAAGGGGCTCAGGAAACAGGTGTTGCTCCCGGCAACAATTCGATTGAAAAGTCAATCTCTCTTCTGGGAGGAAGATGAGGAATATCCTCTGGAAAAAATTCCTTAAACTCTCTTACTAATGGCAAAGCATCCAGCAGATTTTCTTCAGTTTTCTATTATGTCTCTTCTACATGTACTGCATAGACGTGGTATCCTTTCCTAGTTGTTCGTTTTAATTGCAGTGCTGATATTTGTCTTACAGAGATAGGTTTTGGTTTTCCCTTGAGAATAAAAGGTTTCCCCCCTTCATCTATACCATGCAAGGTTTTATCCCAACAGTTCATCATGACCTTTTTCTTTTCCAGCCAGTCCATTCCTATCAACAAGTCATATGAACCTAATGGAAAAATATTTAAATTTACCTCTATTTGAAAATCATTTAATTTGATTGCTGTTTGAGGTAACTTATGAGTTACTTTCCTCTTGGTTCCAGTGGCTAACTGGACCAGCCAAGACTGCTGAAATTTTTCAGTTTTGAGTTTGCATTTTTCTACAATTTTTGGACTAATGTAACTCAAAGAATCACCCGGATCAATCAAAGCTATAACAGTTTGGTCAGAAATCTTACCCTCCATTTCAACCATGGTAGCTTGATGCTCTGCTTGTCGATTCTTCAAGGTTGCACTGATAGTAGGTATATTTCTTGCTATGTCATTTACTATGGTCGCTTCACGGTCTCTCATAATCATTTGAATGTTTCGGTGGGGACAATCCCTCAACATATGGGGTTCTCCACATCCCCAACATTTCAAAGGTTCCCTCATTTTGACTATGCCTTCCTTCTTATTTCCTTCATCTAGTTGTTTGGAACCGACTTGGGATTGGGCAGTTTGACTTTCCTTGGGTTTGTTAGATTTCTTCCGCTGATGATCCCTACCAAAATTCTTCAAATAAGTTGGTTTCTATTTCTTCCCCTTGAATTCACTCTTATTTACCTAGCTTTTTCCATGATCATTTTTACCTTTGAACTGTTGGTAACATAATCTGGCTTTTCTCACCGCTTCATCCATGGTTTTTGGATTATCGAACTCTATTTTCTCCTTATACACAGCAGGTAGACAGTTCAAAAACCTTTGCACCTTTTCCTTCTCTTCCCTAATGTAAGGGACATATCTCAACAGATTTGTAAACTTAGTAACAAATTCATCAATAGTAAGTTGTCCCAGTCTAAGCTCATGAAATTCCTTTGCTTTATCATCATAATAACGTTCATTTAAATAGCGGTTTTTAAATTTAACCTAGAAATCTTCCCAAGTAACTGTCTTTTCATCAATAGCATGAACCATTTTCGTCTCTTCCCACCACAAGGTAGCCTTACCTTGTAGCTGGTAAACAACCAATATTGCCTTCAGATTGCTTTCATATTCATAGACCTGGAAGTACATAATCATGTTCAGCAACCAGGCTTCAGCATCTTCATCCTTCTCCCCATCGTAGGAGGGAGGCTTGATCTTTCTGAATTCCCCCTGTAATTCCTTTTTCTGTTTATACTGATGCCTAACAGCATCATCTTCCTCAGACTCATCAGTCTTCCTCTTTCCGGAACCTTCACCTTCTTGGCTGTTCCATGAAGTTAGTTCTCTGATGAGCTTTTCCTGCTCCTCATTGGCTAATGAAAATCTGTCATTCTAGCTTCTTAGCTCAGCCATCTCTCGTTGCAAATTGTGCAACATAGCCATCACCGGAGCATTGGGATCTGGTGTATTGTCATCATTATGCAAATCAACATAAATTTCCTCACCTTCTACCATTTCAGCACCTTTGTACACTAAACAACACAGATTAGAGAAAAAACAATTTTTTTTTTTCAACAGTAAATCATTTATACATTGAGCACACACAACAGCAACCCAGTTTTGTATAACATGAGCTCTGATACCATTTGTAATGTCCCTCAACTTCCACATACGCCAAATTTTTTTTCTTCAGAAGTTATAATTTTCTCTGGATTTATGAACTCAATTCTGTTCATCTAACTAATACCTATGTCTTCAGAACTACCTTTTCGAATTAAAATTCCATATACTTTTATTAAACATAATTTCTATGTTTAGTCTATTCCTCATTGTATCTATATTTCAATAGAGTAAAGCATATAAAATTTTCTTTATAACTCTCTTGGTTATATTAACTATTATAAATCAAATCAATAAACCTCAACTTCTATTATATATATATATATATATATATTCACCACATATATATATATATAATCCACAATATATAAATAATATAAACTCCATCCCATATAAAATCCACAATGTATAATCCATCACATATGTTTACATATAATCCACCCTTATATGAATTTCACCCTATATATATATAAGATGATGATTTTTATTTTCGATTGGAGATCTCGTTTAATTTGATTTTATTAGAAAAGTTCCACTTCTATGATTTGTATTCTTGGCAAGATTGTACTTATCCAATCGAATGATATATTGCTCTTTCCATAGGCTTTGACATACGTTATTACCGTGTCAGTATATATGACTTTATCATTCCCCTTACTTAGTTGATATGGAGTACATCTCAAGTACTGTATCATATCTTGGTTTGATGGTTTCATATTGCATCGCCTTTATCACACTCTACTCATCGTACGCTTGAATTTGATTTATGGATTTACTCGTATCCTCTACCTCTAAATTTAATATAATTTATAGCACTATTTGGTTACGGCTATGAATGCATATTAAATATCTTGGGGTATGTGTACATTTGGATTTTATTGAATTACTACTAAAATCAAACCATCAAGATCCTTGTCGATCCGTGTGAGAGTCTACCGATTTGTGCCAGTTGTATGGCTAGATTTTATTAGGGTTTTTTGTTTATGGGTACTATAAGGGTTGAGCAGTAAACTCTGGTTCGCTTCTCTATTCGAACCTTCATTCCCACATTCATCCTTGGTTTTTTATTGCGTTGGTATCTCTGCTCGACCTCCGAGCATTAATGGTGCACCACGACAGCTTCGTCGCACTCCATTGGCAATACGCAGAGGTAAATTAAGTTTCTTCTTCAACGTTTTGATTTTTGTATTATGGTGATGTAGTATGTATTTGGTCGTTACGATTTTACTTTCATATTAACAGGTTTCGACATTGCCATAACCATTCCCCTCATTATAAAATTCAGAGAGAAAATTTTGAATGGGCTCTATGTCCCTGGCATTCGTTTGATGAGGGTTTTTCCCTATAGTTTGCAATCAAATCGATTTACGTACTACAGAAATTTTTGTATCGTTACATAGTTTTACAATTTTTTTTCTTTCCTACTCAGTAGACAATCATTATTCCATTTCCTAATTTAAATTTCTCATTTCTCAGGACCCATGGACCGATACTGATGGTTACCTCATCTGATTTGTGGAACTTTTGAGTAGGTGACGTCCTACTAAGATGAGGCGAGGGTTTTCGTCCTCAGTCGTCTTCGAATCCCCATTGTTTTCTGCGATGACCAAGAATGTTATTGAAATCGTTCCTTGCCCAGGTAATAAATAAATAAATAAATAAATATATATATATATATATATATATATATATATATAGATAAACTCATAATCATTCCTTCCCATAGATAAGATATCCCTTGTTTATTGAGCTGATACAGTTTTGATATCTTCATTTATAGTCACTAAAATATTTAAACTAACATAATGTCATTCATTCATAGGTAATTATTTGTTTCCTACTTCGTCTGAGCACTTCCCGCGAGATCGTTGCATTTTTCGTTGAAGAATTTTTAATCCTTTCTCTTTGATACAGGTCGGTACTTACGAGAAACTTCGGCTATGTGTTAACTCGTTGCCCATGGAACGACTTGTTTAATGTTTGATTTATATCAGTCCATGGATGATAATTTTGAATCCAAAGAGATTCATACCATTGTCTCTATACTTTCTACATATTAATTACACCAGACTTTATATACTCTGACTTGGGTGAAATTTTTCCCATATGATGCGATATGAATTTCCTTCATACTGTTATTATTTTTCTACTGATAATTTTTCATTAATTTCCGCTTTGGACCTGCTGTATGTGAGAAATTATATTCAATGGTTCAGGTCTTTCATAATTGAAAGTTAAAATCATTCATACCGAAGGTACTTTGTTTTAAATGTACTGTCAACTATACCAGTGTATTGTGACTCTTTTAATCTATTTTTATTAATTCCACCTAGTATTCGAGTCAAGTCAAATTATTTTCATTTGCTACAGGATTTCGAATTATTCATAAATTATATATAAAATATGATGTAATAAATGAGAACTCTCTCATGTCCAGTAATTATAATCTCTAGTACAGAATTAGTTTTCCAGTAACATGTTGTCTTTTCAATATAATATTTTAAATACTACCTAACCATTTTCTGCAATACTTCATTCGTTCCTTTTTGGTACTGGTATAACTCTAGATCTTTAGATTACTATGATGGCAATGAGTTTATAAAGTTTAAGTTCTCATCTCGTTATACTTTTTATTTAAAATTTGTTGGATAGAATTTGTGTAACTATAATTGGTTCTCATGTCTAACATGCCATGTTAATCAGTACTGTCACCACCTATGTATCACAGGCCTTTGGTTTCAGTATAGATAACTGTACAATGTTTAAATTATACATCTATGTTTAAATTTGTAATGAGTTTAATTCTGTGACTAAACATATAGGTATATTGGTAACCTACTCAGATTTTGCCAATTCATTGACTTCAATATCCTGTAACTAGTGATCCATGGCACTTTTATCCATTATATATTCTGTGTTTTCTGCTTATTTATTTCACTTCTTATTTCAGGTAAATATACTTTGTATCTAGTTTCCTTACTCTATGATGCAGGTAAGGGTACTAGGCTCCTTTTTCAATAGTTAGGTTTTACTTCATAAAAACAGAAGCAGATTAAAGTTAAACTGTAAATCATCTTTGGGAATTAAGTATTCTCATATTTAGACCAACTATGGTTTAGAGATTTTGATGAATTCCGTCCCATAGATGTGATTCCTACAACTGTACAGAAATTTGAAGACTAATTCTTCTGATATTTCTGTTAAATGTATGGAATGTAATTACTCACAACATGCCATATATAATACTTTCACATTCAATACAACATAAATTTTATACCTACACCTTATAACAGAGAATATAAATGAACTGTGCATAACACTTAATTATATGACCAATCCACCCAACCTTAGAATTCGTCTATCTCCAGAATTCACCCTCGATCTGAGATCCCTCCTAGAACAGATCAACCTCTAATCCATTCAGGAATAGCTTATTTAAGCTACTGCTCCCCAAAGCCTGTTTCTAATTCTGCGTCCAGAATATCAGGATGTTTTTCTTCCTATTTGCCTAGGCTTCCCTATTTAGGGACTTTTAAAGCTGCTTTCTGCTTATCCCAGCTTTTTACCTCTTCCCAACTACTCTCCACATCATTGGGGAAACTAGATTTTCCTCAAAATCTAATTTGGAAATAAATTCTTTCAAGGATTTTTGAAAGATTGTGGGGAAAGTATTTTCCTTTATCCATCCTCATGGATTTAGCAAGTGATCTCATAATTCTTATTTTGGTCAATCTGCACAGAATTATTTTATTCATATTCTCAATTTAAATATTTAATTACATCCAAAAAATACTTGTCCTTTGGGGTCCACTCCCATTAGGATTAAAATTCAAATGTCTATTTTTTTTTTCTTTTTTTGAAAATCAAACACATAAACTAGGGGTGTTACAAACTCTTTGAAATTTTGGCATAAAGAGGTGGTTTTAGGATGACCACCAACATTTCAATGCTTATTCCAGTTCCCAGAACTCTTCCAAATCTAGAAATAAGTTGAGGGCTTCTGCTAGAGGATGTGTTCCTCATATTTTAAGAGGGAGACCTTCAACCTAGAAGAAGGGAGGTCTACAACCTGTGATGGTTTAATGATGACCACCGACACTGGAATGCTTAATGCATTTCCAAAAACTCTACCAAATCTGGCAAGAAGCTGAAGTATTCTGCTAGAGGAAGTGCCCCGAATTCTCTAAAGAGGAAGAATATGAACTTCACATGGATGGTTTAAGGTTGTCCACCAACCAAAGGCATGCTCATGGGCATATGTGTCTCTAGCTACAAATTTGAATCTGGAATGACAAATTGTGGCTTAGGCTCACTGGAATTGTTGTGTCTCTGGCTACAACTCTGAATCTGGAATGAGAGATTATGGCTTAGGCTTTCTTGATGTGGCTTCGAAGCTTGTAGATGACCAAAATTTCCCACCCTATCAGGCACAAGTTGAGATGATGGAAAAAAATCAACTACAATATTGTTTAATATTCTAGAACAAGTTTTGACATATGTCTTAAACATCTTCTTGGTTGTTGATGCCCATTGCCAAGAAGCGATCCATGCAAGATGAATCTTTTTTCTTGCAGGAGGCTTGTTTCTGAAGCATCTGTGTGAATAATGGGTGTGTTGAACACAGTTCTTTCATGGGTGAATATCGAAACAGTGATATTTCATATGGCCAACGTGATCATAGTGTTGGCATTTTTTAATTTGTTGTTGTTGTTGTTGTTGTGGAAGAGGAGAAGGATTTGGAATGGCTGAAGGTGAACTATCATGAAGAAATTCGGCACACTGAAATTTGATGGTCTTGGAGTAGTCTTGAATATGAAAGGATAATTCCTAGTCATATCTGAGGAGAATTTTGTGCTTGTTGTGGACAAGCTTTTCCCAAGGTCTGATGATGGTCTTCGGAAGTGTAGACTAAGCTGCTGCATCTGCATGTAAATCTTCTCGTGTACAAGGAACTGAATGTGAATCAACTACAACTTTGTATTCTTGCTGCTGATGGGAGTCCCTCTCAATTTTCGGAATAGAAACATGTTCAAAATGATGACTCCACTACTGTAATTCTTATTTTTGTAGCTGAGATTCAAGCTGCATAAAAGCAATTTTTTCTTGTGTATTTTGCAAACAGGTTGTAATGTCAGCAAGGGAAGCTTTTTTGATTCTTACTGTATCATGATTAGTGGAATGTATCAGAGTTTTTAAGAACTCTAATACTTCACCAATTCTGGCTATTTTATCCATTGTCAAAATTACACTTAAAAAACTAATCATAACTATGCACAAAGAGATAAAACCTGGGATAATTGTATGAATATATTTGTGATTATGTATGTTGCTACCAAAGGTGATAGGCTTCAGTTAGTGAATCATAATTCCACATCCATTTATCAATAATCACCTTGACTGACATCACACCAGCAGTATGTTTCACTTCCCAGAGTCAATAAATAGACTCAGAAACTTGACCTAGTGAAATAGATATACAACTGCACACTTAACCTCTATAATGGAATCCAAAATGACACAAATGTGTTCAGGTATGGTAGAAATTGACCCAAAATACCAATAGACCAGCCAAAAAAAATATATTAGACAACTCTTCCCCTTTCTCTTTAGAAAAACTCATCCAAAAGGTTGGAAACTCATCTAACAAAGATAGGGAAACATGTGCTCAATATTATTCAAAGACTCGACCTCTTTGGGTGTAGCTATGTCCTCATAAAATCTGCAAACTTTGACTCAGCTGAAGGAAGGGAGGTATCTAATCCTCCAAGAGAGGTAAATTCGTGCTAATGAACTGCTCCTAGTCCTTCACACCCAACTTTTATTTGATCAACAAAAAGAAGGCAAATTATTTCTTTATCAGTAGATGTCATAACTCCAGATTGGCTTCCATGAGATATGCATAATATTTTCATTACATCATTCTAACACCTATATTTTCAAAAATATGCTTCTCAGAAATTATATATGTACAACTAATCATTGATGAAGTGTCTTGTATCCAACCAAAAACTAAGAGTATTTCAGATATACCAAATCTCAGCCTGATAAAAAAAGGAGAATTTTGGCTTGCTGAACAGAAGGAATATGTGCTTGTGTTATGAATTAAACACAACAGGAATAAAGAAAAACTTTGACCGTCTCAAAAGAATACCCACACTTAGTATTAAGTGAAGGAACTCAACCCAGAACAGAGTTATAACATAGGACTTGGTTCACTAAATAGATACACTTAATTACACATTACATGAGTGGATTCAACCCTCATTGAAGAAAACAAATAACAGTTCTGGAATGTATGCATATGTAAGATTTTCTGCAAGAACCCAGAAAAGGAACATGGGTTTGGGTGATTGAAAACTGATGATTGTCATTATCCAGGAAGTAATAGAGAATTATCAAGAAGGCCTCGGAGGTGACTGGGATATGTTGGGGCTCATTCCACTTTTTGACTCTCCTCATTCTGACATAGCTGGAATTGTTCAGCATGCATTAGAATTAGGAATAGTTGTAAAGATGCTTACGAGAGACCAACTAGCCATTGCTAAGGAGATAGTGAGGCAACTTAGAATGGGGTCAAACATTTACCCTGCCTCTTGATTGTTTGGGAATTATAACATTGGTAATGGTATGGCAGCGATGGTGGATGCTAAATTGATTGAAAAAGCTAATGGATTTGCTGGCATGTTTCCAGAGCACAAATATGTAATCGTACAACGTGTCTAAGAGAGGAAACACGTCTATGATATGTGCAAAAGGGGAGCCAATTGTGGGAGCTAAGAACCAACAGGTGGGAGGTCCTACCAGGATTCGAACCCATGTTTCTGGACTCAAAGTATTCATATGGAGGCTCGATGTGGAGAAGGCCATGAGAGGGTGAAAAACATCATGGAGATGACATAGTCAATACGTGGAAGAGAGGAGTTACAGGAGAAGAGAACTAAATGTATTTGTCGCTCAACATTGATATGTCCTCAATTTCTTTCATTGAACCATTTCCCATAATTGATTTTGTGGCACAACTTTTGAAGGAAGTAGGAAGTGTGAAATAATGAGGAGGAGGGTCGAATGCACAGGCCATGGGAGAGGGAGAGTGCTCACACTGATAAAATACACAATAAATTGATATGACAAAGAATATGGCAGGAGAGGCTAAAGGGAGTTACATACTCTAAATTGATATGACAGCGAATCTGAAAAGGCCAGGCCCTTGGCTTGCGCTCAAGGAATTTGACAGATGGTGAGGAAAAGGAGGAGTGTTAGAGACCAACAAGTTGTCTGGCACAAAGACCAGCGCTATTCAATGAAAAGAAAAAAACCTAACACATAAACCCACAAGGCCACTTCCAATGGCTCTGATACCATGTTAAACAAAAGCATGGGTAAACACACACATAGGAAAGATAAGCATTCATTGCATATTACTATTGATATGATTTAAATTTATAATACAATGAGGTGACCCTTGTATTCCACATTCCAAGGTCACTTGGACTCCTTTTGTGATGGTTCAGCTTCCACACCTACCCATAGAGGATTGGGTGTCCAACATCTAGCTATTGGGTATTGTATCTCCCTAATATCTGATATAACGAAGAGGTGGTATTAGTTCATATTGAACATTAGGCTTCAAATTTTATTATTTTAATCAGGTTTTTCTTATGAACTAGTGATAAGTAATGACAAAAGAAACCCGCTAACTAAGTTACATGATCTTATTATCAAGGAAAACCTATTATTATGGTTCATTAAAACAGGAACTCAAATCTGCTATAGCCAATTCAGAAAATCACTTCATTCCTTAAAAAAAATTGAATAAGTTGAAGATTTAGAGGGAACATATACATACCTTTGGAAAATTTTACTAAAGGGAGAGAGAAAAACAGACTTTGTTATTGTTCGTTAAATAAATAAAAAAATTGTTGTAGCAAAATCAGAAAATCACTTCATTCCTTGAAACTTTTTAAAGAAGTTGAAGCTTTAGTGGGAAAATATACATAAAGTTGGAAAATTATACTATAACCAACTCATAAAATCATTTCACTTCTTCATTTTTCTTGCTCAATAATAAAGGTCTTTCCTAGACCAAATTAAAGGCAACATGGACGAAAAATCACTATCTCCTCGATTTTTCTTCCTAGTCTTCAAGGTGAATTTAATCACATCTAGGGGAGAATATATTTTCGCAATGAGAACTATGGTTACCCAAATAAATGAATATTTTATAACACCCTCCTTATATGCATGCACCTTTAAGGTTATCCTTTTTTTTTTATAATAACAGAAAATTCCTAATAAATTGTAAAAATATACAATATCTTATTCAGTATGGAAATTAAACATGTAAAACTAATATGGGAAGATTAGTGATGGAAGTTAACATGAAATTTCTAGGTAACCTTTAGTAATTTGACAAAAAATCTCTGCAATAATGGCAAGGTGGACCAAGGTGTAGATATCCTTAACTTCCTGGGATAGTATGGTTTTCCACCTCTACTCTTATCTTACAACACAATGATTGAAATTAGGAATTTGAGGTTCTAGCTGCTTTGATTTGGAAAGGCCTAACTCTCAATGCTACTTCTTATGAATTAATGGTAGAGAGTCTCTGTAGAGAAGGAATGGTTGATGATTCACTAGAGCTACTAGGTTTTACGGAAAATAAATCATATAAGCTTAATGTGGAAACTTATAATGCCTTGATTCTTGGCTTATGTAAGGAACAAGGGACACATCTGGCTATTGAAATCTTGGGTAATATGGTGAAAAAATGATGTAAACACAATGAAAATACTTACATGACATTTCTTAAGGGTAAATATTATGAAGGCAAGGCGAATCAGGCTATGGGGTTGCTAAATGAGTTGGTTACTAGAGGAATTGTTACTCGCAGTTCTATCCAATGCATAATAGTACAAAACGATATATGGGTATACACATTTCTTGATTCTACAATTTTCTTAATACACGCATAAAATTTCTTGTAAATTAATAAGATTCTTTTCAAGAGCTTTCAAGTTGAGTAAACTTTTACATATCTATGTTATGTGACCTCGGTCAAGATTAACAAAGAAGGCATTGTAAAATGAAATTTGCAGAGTGGCTTTGGCTGGAAAAATATGTTACTCTCAAATTCATCACTACAAAGAAATGAAAATCAATAATAATGAACTCCATGTGCAAAACATTTGAGAATTCACAACAACTACACACAATTGAAAATTAGGATGCACATAGAGTCTGATAACATCATAACGACATAGGTTCTTAACAAGATGACAAAATAATCATTCTATTCAACCTTTAGCAATATAAGGGCATACACATCACATTCATGTTGCATATTTAGGCATTGGACATCCTTGAAAAAAAAAATTATGCTGGTCAAAGGGTGTTATCAGTACATTCTAAATCGATTCAATGAACAGGAAGGTGAATCATCGTATATAATATTATAGAAAATTCACTCCATAACACAACTCATTGACCCAGGGTGGAAAATTTGGTTGAGTAACATATTTCTCCTTGAGGGTTCTAGCTTGGTCAGTTGCTTTCAAGCTTCTAGCTATCATTTCGGTAAAGTAGTAAATATTCTCCCTCCAACCATTAGTATAATTAGGGGCTCCAATAGGTAAGGGGTTTTCTAGTTGTACATACATTAGCCAAATATGTAAGGTGAACTCAATAACATCCTATCGTGGGAGTTTTTATATGGAAAAAAATAGTGTCTACTATTATCGAGGAGTAGGGGAGGATAAGGTCCTTATCTATCGACCGAGCGAGAGAGAAGGATGACCATCATTTTCCTATATCCCACTAAAAAATTCTTTCACGAAATCGATTCAAAAGAGTACTTTACGGGTTTATAACATAAAATTTCTTATACCAACTAGTGGCATGGAGTAAGGTATTATCTATCGTAGGTAGAGGCAATAGCACATGTACTTTTGGTTAATCTACCCAAAGCCTCAAACCGGTTAATTGACCCAACGAATGTTCCCATTGGTTCGACCCACTCACTCAGCACTTAGTTATATTGGGTGGTACAGAACCACCATAGGTCCATATTGATTAGGACTTCCTACATCACATACACGAGCATTCATTATTAATTAGTTCCCATTTTTCATACATTTCTTTCTTAAATTTAAGTGAAGTATCCCATCAATGGAGAATCCCAAACATAACCCAAATGAAAAATCTATGCTCAAGGGGGATTAATTTTTCATGCAACGACCGCAAATTCCATTTTAAAATGTTCAGGGGGAAAGACCAGTTGTCATCCCACTAATTTTCCTACTAATGGTCTTCCAACTTCCTCTACGGGATTGCCTCATTAAGTGACTCACCTGACCTAAGGATGGAAAGGTACAATGAAGTCACTCTCCCTTAAAGATGATAGAATGAAGCCATGTTTATCTTGCTCATGTTGTTCCTATGCACTCGGTCGACTATGGAACTATCCCTGTGCACCCGCTCAACTTAGAAAGTTAGTGAACCATTTTTGTAGCTAAATAAAGCTTCCCTACTCCTTGTCCATTTCTTAGGGTTCACTACCTTGGCACCATCATGAGCATGGTCTATGAATAACCTGAGAATTTGATATCAGTGCATTCGAACTATGTGATAAAGGGAACCTAACTTTCTGGAGCTCAACAACAACATGGAACAATCAGATCAATGATCAATCAACATACCCTCCATCTAGAGCATGGTCAGTTTCATATCCTCTAGTTGATTCAATATTTTCTTTTGTTGATGTATAACCAAGTAGTGACTTGCATTTTTTTTTAGGTTTGTTCCCTATATCTAGCTTAATGGTAGTGGTATCTATATCTTCTACCTTTTGTCGTTCCCTTGCAGCCATATTAGCTTCTAGTTGGGCTTGATACACTTGGCCTACAAATCACCATAAAGAAGCCCATGAAAATCAACAAGCAGGTGAGGGAGGTTGGGCTACCACCCTTGATATTTCTACATATATATGTTAGTTTCGTCACATCAAGGGCTCTTTAACAAGTCTCTTCTTCCAACAAGAATTATTAATAGGGCTCATCAACAAGGATATTTCATTTTAACAAGGCTCTACGTTCAACAAGGCCCTCAAATATGGATGTAGGAGGAACAAAAATGAGACCTATATACCGAACAAAATAATCGACCGATTCACCGAATCGAACCACCATAAACACTGAGATGCAATGCCAGGAATTCAACATTTTTGCATCCTATTCTTGCTCTCGTATCTATCATGTTTATCTATTTGGTCATGATGATGTTGGTGAGAGAAAATTTGAGGTATTTTGAAGTAATTAGTTAAAAGAGGCTTTAGAAATTGCTAATTCAGCTGCTGGAGTTTCTTCAATAAAAGAAGCAACAATATTTTTGGTTTTATATTTATATCAGTGTAAATTTCAGGTGATGGAAAACCAAAAATTTTTTAAGGCCACTGCAATCTAACTTCCCATGCCATGCCACACCAGGACACATCATATCAACATGAATTCACATGCCACACCATTACATGACACATCACAACAACTTTAATTCACGGATGGAAGAAATAACACTATAGTAATTCAACTTTGCTTGCTTCCTAAGAGACTGTTCATTGCCCCATAAGATGAAATATCTTGAACTAATGCTAAAACTAGTTGACCTTTTATTAGATTATTTCAAAATTATAAGTGAACATATCAATATAAGATATGATTATGCCCTCCTTGCCTCGGGAAGAGGCCAAATAAGATGACCAAAACAAACTTCATTACAAAAATACACTTACATCCTTAAAAATTCTTAAAAAGTTTCATTATTCGTGACACTAACCAACCCAAACTAATATTAAAATTAAATTTTCGATTACTATAGTCCCTGTGACAGGGACTAAAAATTATTAAAGACCATACTTTATGGTGAGGTGTTATATATAATTTTTTTTTTTTAAATTTAAATATTTACAATTAGATATATTTTTCTAGTCTCTTCATGCTCATATTTTGTTTTCTTTGTTTTATTTTAGACCCTATTGTAGTGTTGGGATTTTGGATTATCATGTATGTGTGTATTTATGGTTTTATTTGTTCTCACTTAATTCTAGTTTATATTGATTTGAGTATTTCACTCTGTAAACTCTAGTTCTGATGGGATGAGAAGTCTCTCGATTATGTGATATATAGCTTCATCTACCTATTATCCATGCTACACAACAATTATTAAAAGCCTTTAATCTATTACAATATTTTTTTTTTGGTGCCCGCTTAATCGTTCTAGCATTGCTTCCATAGGAGGGTATTTTGGGCAGTCTTCTGATTTTTTAGTTTGGTTTGTCTTTTATTCTTACCTATGTTTATAGGTTATATTTTAGGATATTGTAAAGGATCTTACGGGAGGAGTTATATTTAAATCTCTATTCTCGTAATCTCTTCAAAATCTTATTATCTTATTTGTCTAGTCATCTTGTGCTTACTCAAAAGTTAATTTTGGTATTAACCTAGCATTGGGTTTTTTATGAGTCAAGGCTTAAAGGTTTTTTCTAGACACTCAATTCAATTTTATTTTATAGAAGAAAATTCGAAGTTTATTCCTTGGCTAGGCTATCTTCTTTATTCCTCCATTTATTTTTGATTTATTCTCTCTTTTCTAGTGGAAATGAAATCCTCGAGAAATAGGTTATCATAGTATATGAGGTCATCACAATAGTAATGTTGAAACTACTTCTCGGGCACAGATGGAAGTGGAGAAAATATAAAGGTTTATTACATCAAATATCCCTTTATCAATACAAGGGGAAATTGATGATGTTGAGAGTGAAGCCATAATTGAATGCATATGTATTCCAAATGAAGAAATATTGGAGAAAATTGGTGATTGGAGTTTGTAAAAACAAAAGACAAGAGTGAGGAAAACCAAATACATCAAAACAATGGATATTTATTGGAAACTCAAAACCATAATGGGAATGGTTTTGGTGGAGCAATCAAAGGAGAAAAAAGAGATTTTATTATTCATGTATGAGGTTTGTAAACAAATAAAAGAGATGTATATAAAAATGATTGCAATGGAAAGGAAACTTGCCAATACGTAATTCACATATTTCTATGAATATACAGGTCCACATGTTACAATCCATATCAACTCCCCAATTGAATAGTTTCTATTTATGGCAACTAAAAATATATTTGTTTGTATTATTTTTATGACAAATGAAGATAGAGAGTTCATTGAAGTATGCGGCATAGGTTATAGTATATTTATTTGGTATTAGCTTATAGTTTTTTTTTATTATATTTAAAAAAAAATTATTTGGGAAAACAAAAATAATGATATTGTTCTTGTTTGTTTCCCCTTGTGGATGGCCAATAATCATAGCAAGATTATGTTATGTTACCCTTTTGGATACTTTATAATATGGATCTCATGACTAACTTACAAATAAAAGTTGATAAATACAATTTAAAAAGCATAATCAATCACAACTAATCACATTCGACCATATTTAAGATCGACAATTGACAAACATCAACTAAGGTCAAACATCATTAAATCAACGCCATCATTGATTTTCATGGTCAAACATCATGAAACATGGTCAATCATAGTTAGTCATAATCAATAATAGTCAACTATAGAATAATAGGTATGGACCCATCTTAACTCCAAATATATCACGCGTTGGGAGGGATCAAATCTCTCGAGGTGCATACTTATTTTTTAGTGTAAAAATTGAGGAATGATTTGAACCTCGAGATATTTGATCCTTCTCGATGCTTGAGAGATCTAGAGTTAAGATGGATCTAGGTTGGTTTCATTCATGTGTCGCTAAGGAAAGACTATCGAAGATATGATTTATTTTATCAATAATATGTAAATAAATATAATATTAATATAATCATTTAAAATATCATAAATATATCTTAGATTAATATCGTCATGTTAATTTTAAATTTTCTTAGTTACCTCAGTTTGTTGAGATAAATATTGTTAATAACTTTAATGATGGAAAATTATGAAAACAAAATTTTGAATGAAAAGTGACAATTTAATAGTGTTTAATGATAGAAAATATGAATAATAAGAACCTATTCAATTACAAATAGTATTCATTGTGATGAATATCAAATTATTTTCTTCTACTCTTCTTATTGTCACCCTTTTTATTTTTTTCTTCTTCTCATATCGATTATATGAAAATTATAATTGAAATCATAAACCAATTAGATATTTAGCTCAAGATGTTCTACTAAACATCATACCTTGTCTATATTTCTCTCCAATATTAATAGGTTGAATAACTATAACACAAAAATAAATCTATATAGTCAATAATTTTTTTACTTACATTTAAATTAATGCACATTATTAATCCAATCACTTTAAAACTAATGTACCATCATATATCAAATTACATTAAATTAAAAATCAACATCTACACTTAAATCAATGCATCTAATGCAAGCAATTAAATACGATTTGAAAACAACTTCTACACTGAACTCAATGCATATAATTAAAGCAGCCAATAGGATTAGAAATAAATATCTACATTCAAATAAATGCATCTAGTGCAAGTAAGAAAATAGGAGTATAGACCAATGTCGACATTCAAATCAGTTTATTTAGTGCAAGAAATCATATTGGATTATAAATCACCATGTACATTGAAATCAATGAGTTTAGTGAAAACAATCAAATAGGATTAGAAATCATCTACACTGAAATCAATGCATCAATGCATCTAGTGCAAGCAATGAAATACAATTAGAAGTCAATGTCTACATTGAAATCAATGAATCTAGTGAAAGCAATCAAATAGGATTACGAATCACCATCTACAATGAAACTAATGCAATTAGTGAAAGAAATAAAATAGGATTAGAAACAACCATCTACACTGAAATAAATGGTTTTAGTGCAAGCAATCAAATAGGATTAGAAACCACCATCTACACTGAAGAAAATGCATCTAGTGCAAGAAATCAAATAGTATTAGAAATCATATACATTGAAATCAATGCATCTAGTTAAAGAAATCAAATATAATTAGAAATAAACATATAAATTAAAATCAATGCGTCTAGTGCAAGTAATAAAATAGGATTACAACTCACCATCTACACTAAAATCAATACAATTAGTGCACGCAATCAAATAGGATTAGAAAGCATCTACATTGAAATACATGCATATAGTGAAAGGAATCGAATATCATTAGAAATAAACATCTACACTAAAATCAGTGCATTTAGTGCATGCAATCAAATAGGATTATAAATCACCATCCACAATGCACCTAGTGCATGGAATCTTCTTTCCTATCCTCGCTCCATCTATATCTATATATCCCTCCATTCTCATTCTTTATATATCTACACACACTCTCTCTCACTCCATATCTATCAATATCTCTGTCCCTCCCTCCCTCTCTCTATATATATCTTCTTTCCTCTATTCACCTTCCATCAACGTCTATATCTCCCTACGATATGAAATAGATCTAAACTAATACTGAAGTAGAACTGAATATTTTCCAACAACGAATTGATTGTTAACTTAATCGCTTAGTGTAGAAGACTGAAAGAAAGAAAATGATTTTATGACTTAAACAAAAACTTAAGAAGCATATTAAACATGAATTTGCAGCAGAGAATAGATATAGAATATAGAAAAAATTGATTATGGATTTCGTCCCTAGTGGAATACGTCTCTGGGTCCAATCTCAGGATGGGCGTCTATTTTGTTAAGGATTGATCCAAGAAATTCTTTACACAGAAATTGTAACACCTCTCAACTCAATCAGCTTTTTTTTTCACTTTTCAATGTAGTGTCATCACTTGTATTGACTTGCTCTGTATATGTCTCATAATACTCTACCTATTAGTTGTGACAATATTATGATGTGTAAAGTTTTCATTTAAGTCCACCCTTAATTTGGAACACCTTTTGTTTTATTTACTATAACAATTCTATACATAATATAGATCTATCATTATTCCAATTATGAATATGATAGTCAGGTGTAACTACACTTTAACCCTTACCGTGATATTCATAAAGGATATTAATACATATATTCCCCACAAGTGTATTATATCTTCCTTTTCACTTATAATGGTTCCCAACCGATTATAATTCAGATATCTCGAATTATCATTCATACCATCTTCATTAATGTCACTTAACTAATTACATGTCCTCCCTTTTCTAACATCATATTTAATTTTACTAACATCATTATTTAATTATCACTTTCCCACTAAGTGATATCTCCCAACTTTCATCTTATCTATAGAAAATGATGTTTTATTTGTTAACATATCATAATGCCACCGAACCCATTTCACTTTTGATATTACCCTAATTCTTTCAACAAATATATATATATATATATATATATATATATATATATATATATATATATATATATATATATATAAGTGTATACACACTTTCACAAGTCACT
Organism: Pinus albicaulis; assembly: GCA_034641835.2. Lineage (NCBI taxonomy): Eukaryota > Viridiplantae > Streptophyta > Pinopsida > Pinales > Pinaceae > Pinus > Pinus albicaulis. The sequence goes on along the minus strand of CM076572.1, from coordinate 28,868,363 downwards.
CATTTATTTAAGTACTATTATAACTCTCAAATTTTTCATCATTATAAATATGATCTCGTTGTATGAATTGAGATAACTATCTATTTACTTTAATTGAATTGTAATAATAAGTATATCAAATGTATGTTCTACGCCAACCACAAAATAAATAGTAATTTCGTAATTATATGTACATCCATCAACTGAACATGAAAAAGCCTAGTACGTCTTCTATGGCTCTTACCATAACTTTATTACACATAATTATCACTTGTCACTTCATTCTCTACGTGGCCTAATGATATTATTTCCTTTACCAAAGTATATTTAAAGTACGATAGTCTTCTTTTCCATGCAGGGTTTATTAAACTTCACAATAGATACCTGTCTGATTTGTCAATGAATCATATTTTCACTACAGTATCATTTATTTGATTTCAATAAATTAATACTCAATCATATATCTTGGGTATTTGACTTCTGTACATGAGTTACTTTACGATCCGTTTGAGATATGATAGTTCCAGTTTCACATGGGTTTATAATGGTTCATTGAGCCGTGGGAAACTTATTTGTGTTTTCGATCTATGACACTTGGATGGCTCGGTTTAGATGTTGGTTAGGGTTTTAGTACCCATAAGAGCCTTGGTTGTAAATGAGGGTTTTATTCTTCTTCACGTTTGGTTGAGATCGTTTTATCTTTTGCCGAAAACCCTTCAACTTTACCAGTAGAGCCCTCTAACGCTATCATGAATAGCTTCATAATTCTTCTGGTATGTTCTGGCACAGATTTCTTGTGCTCATAGTGGACACCATCGCCACGATTAACTGTAGGTAGTATCCGTCTTTGTATTTTTAAAATTTTTTTTCATGGATTTGTTTCCTCCATATTTGAATTTTATGCATATGGAGTACAAAATGGCAGGTTTAAAGATTTCAAATGGATAATATCTATTATTATTTCTCACACCCTCCATTTTCATTTCGTTTTTCTTTTCTCTTCCAGCCATGTTACTTGTCCATAATTTTTTTTTCTTTACTATTGTTGCCTCATAATAATCTGAACAGTAGGGCATTTTCATAGGTACCTTCTCTACATATAAAGTTTTGGAGAGGAATCAACATGTTGTATCTCTAGATTTTTTTCTATTCTAAGACATCTATTAGTAGAATTAGTTTTTTTCTTTTGACAGTCTCGTTTAATTTACACTGCCCTTCTCATCTGGGTTCTTACTGATTGTCTGATGCGGTTTCCCCAAACCACAACTAGGTTGTTTTCTGAACTCACTATGGAGATGTGAAGTCATTCAACTTGATGAATGTCATATTTGACTATGAAGCTTTTGCTCCATTATGCAATGTGAGATAGCCGTCAAATTCCATGTAGACTTATCACTGCCTCTTCTTTACAATGTTTTCTCGTTTCTGTTAGGATGTTGAATTCCTTGGAATCCAACGTACACAAAACTATTTCCTATTTATTTATTTATTGAATTCCTCTGTAGTATTAAGTGGAGAATTCATTTTCTGGGTTTCGTCCTATTTAGTTTTGATACAGAATTTCTTCTCTTCTACTGCAGTGAAATGGGGACTCAGGAACTATTCAGGTAATTTTGATATTTCTGTTTCATTTAATTTTCAAGGAAGCTATTCATTCAATTTACCTCTATAATTTCACTACCCATTTTAAATCTGTTTTCTTTGGTTTTAATGGGTATAAATTTCTCGTTATTCCCTGTCGCTAAATAAAATATGCGCTCCCCACTTCTACGCATAATTAACATAGAATACTTCCTTTCAGGTTTACGGGCCTATCACAGCCTTCTGTCCAATATACATATTTTTTGAACATTTACTTTCCTTCTTGTTAAGGGACAGAGATCCCGAGGACCTTTTTAATGAGACTTAACCTAGCATTGAACATTAAGGTCGTTGTGATGGACTATAACTCCTATTTCGGTTTAGTTCCTATAACAACAAATCTTGAATGTTTTATTTTCCTATTTGATAGTCTTTTTCCAGCAACTATAATGAATTCCTTCTTTTATATCCAATCACAGAAATACATGTTACTTTATCTATGAGTATAAGTATATATCTATATACTCTTGTCATATTATGTTACATAGTTCTTTATTGCAAGTAGCTATGATACTGGAATATCATTATTCCTTCATAGGTTTTATCCTCATGACAGTATAACCATGCCATGCACTCTTAAAATAATAGCATTTATATCTATTATCATTCAATATTTATAGCATAGAACTTATTAATTCTACCTACTTTCAGAGACATAATTTTTTTTATTTCCTACCGTATGCATAACTATTTCAGTATGCTTTCAAAATTAGAATGTCCCTTATTTCTATAAATAATTTGAAACTCTATGGTACTAATATTAAAAAATTTCGAGTATATATGTTCCTCTTATATCAATACTGCATTAGCTTCAACATATTTATGCCAGATTTGTCTAACAGTACAGTAGACCAAATTCTAGTGATAAAGAGATTATTTATTTAATATCTGTGTCTACAGTTTAATTTTAAAGTTTTCAGTTCTATATATATATATTCTATTTAGAATTACTTACGGAATCCTATATAAAAGTAATACCAGCATTATCCAGTATTTCATTTATTTCTAGAATTTTTGTATGATGTTTTTCTGTAAAGTGTAGAATGCTATAAAGGTGCAGCATAGTACATATTTGTCTATACAATATATGTTTGTTCCAACTCTGTATGTTATTTTCCATTCTAGGATGTCATTTTAGATGCACTAAACAAATTTTATAACCAGAAACTAAATCAACTATCATACTCAATTATCAGTTTTCTGTGAGGTACCTAACCTCATATCTAAACCCATCATTGGGTTTAGACGTTCTAAGAGTTGGTCCTCTACAGACCTTAGTTCATACAACAAGACAGATTCTACCATTCCCGCTATAGTAATCTCTGTTAAATGTATGGACAAGTAGCTAGAACATGTAACTCCTAATTTTGACTCACCTCCAACACAACTTAAAATTCAAAATTTTCATATTACATGGTTACAACATCTAATCTTTTTTAAAATCCAATATCATTTCAACAAAATGTGCATACCAGTTGGGTCTAACTAGTGGCCTCCCAACCGTAGAGTTCTCTCTCCGTAACTCACCCCTGAGTAGAGATCCTTTTCTCTAGAGATAGACAACCATCTGTCTATCCTGAAGCAGATTATTTAAGCTTTTCTTTCCCCAACCAATTTCCATTAACTTCATCCAGTTAATTCACAATGTTTTATTCTTGTTTTCCCTAGGCTTTCCATATGTTTCTTCCACAAAGGTACTTTTAAAGTTGCCTTTTCTGCTTTTCTAGCTTTACTCCACCTCTTCCCAATACTTTCCTCTTTATTGGGGAAATTAGATATTTATCTCCAAATCTAATTTTGGTATCTTGCTTTATTCCTTCCAAGGATTTCTGGAAGTTATGGGAAAGTCTTATAACCTTATCCGTCCTCATGGATTGGGATTTTTTTTAGATCTCATATCTCAATCTAGTCATTGCACCTAATTTTTCCATTTTATTTTATTAATTTAAAATAATAAAATAAATCCACGCAAAATTTTTCCATTGGGGTCCACTGTACCCTTTTGGACTTGTTAAAGTGTCAAATAAAAGTATAGAAAACTGGGGATATTACATATTCCCCCTCTGAAAACAAACACCGTCCTCGGTGTTGACAAAATAAGTAACAAAATTACTGTGTAAACAGTGATGGATATTTTTCCAGCATATCATCCTCTCGCTCCCAAGTAGCCTCCTTAGGTGTAAAATGCCTCCACTACACTTTTACCCTGGCCACTGTCCTATTCTAGAGCTCAATTTATTCCTACTCCAAGTTTTGAAGTGGCTCTAGAAGGAATTCCCCTTCTGGTTCCACCTAAATCACATTCCAATCAATAACGTTAGCATAATCATGCACACATATTTTTAATAACGAAACATGAAATGCATCATGAACCTTAATGTGAATGGATAAAGCCAGCTTATATGCAACTGGTCCAACTCTTTCCAACACGTCAAAAGGTCCACAGTAACGTGGAGCTAGTTTTGCACAACTTCCAATGTGGAAAATACTCTTCTTAGGCTTAATCCTTAGATACACATGATCACCCACACTGAATTTTTTGTCAATTCTTTTTTTGTTTGCATAACTCTTCTACCTATCTTGTGCTATTTTGATGTTTTGCTGAATTTTATTCACAAACTTTTCCATTTCCTGTAAGGCTTCTGGTCCAATTATTAATTTATCTTTGGGCTAACTCCAACTTAGAGTGGTATGGAAATTTTTTCGATAGAGTGCTTAAAAAGGGATCCTCTTTATGGAAGCCTGGTAGCTATTGTTATAGGAAAATTATGCTAAGTGTGGATAGTCTTCTGATGCAGGAGCATCAAGGCCAATTTTCATTATTTAATTATGTAATAAAGGGGGGTGTGACATTTTAATTATTTTATTAATTAATTTGTTATTTTTAAATAAAATAGGAGATAAATTATAAAAGTGAGGATTTTGCATATATTATTTTAATAAAAGGATATGAGAGAAAATATAATTAGGTAGCAAATTTAGGGAGTATGAATTCTATGTATGGGACTTTGTTGAGTCCACACCTAAAATGAATTTAAATTAGATTTAGTTGAGGATTAGGTGGAGAGATTTTTGGAATGAATTAAATTAATTATTTATGTATAAATATGAGTGTTTTTGTGAGGAGAAAAACACAATTGAATAGTGGAAGAGATGAGAGAGTTGAAGAGTTGAGTGAGTGAGGAGTGGTTTGAAGGGCCAAGAGCCAAGAGGCCACCCAATGTAATATATGGCCAGATGAATTTTTATATTTATATCTGTAGTAGTTTGCATGGCTCTTTTCACCTTCATGTAAATTTGAGTTGAATGTTTTTTTTATGGCTTTATTTTATGGAAGAAGTGAGCATTGTTCTATTTGATTGAAGCAGTTGAACTTTTATATGCCAGGATGTACTTTCTAGTAGAACCCCGTCATCATTTTGGTATCAGAGCATGCGTGAATGGAAAATCAAATCAAATCGAATTATGTGTGAGTCATCTTAACACGGTGTTGATTAGAAATCCATGGAAGTATCTTCTGCTACGCAGGAGAAGATGTAGCTACTCAAGTGTTTGAGCTACTAGAATGGTGTACAGGATACGAGATTTTCTGAGCACCATTTCGATGCGTTGCAACCAGCATTGAAGGGAACGGCGATTGAAGCATTTTCCAGAATTGTGTGGAGCTTTGAAGTCTGACCCATATGAAGGAGGCGTGTTCAACCTATGCATGGGTGCCTGAAGGAGAGCATGGATACACACCAAGTATGGTAAATTTGACCACTTCAAATGTGTGCCTATAGAACAACGAGTATTGTTGTATTATAACCGTGCCAAATAGAACAACGTGGAAGCCATTGCAGAGGTAACGTGTATCAAAAAAACATCCTTGAAGACGATTTTGAGCATACCATGCCCATGCCGGAACCATAACACAGACTATTAGAGTTTGTATGAGTTAAAGTGTCTGGTGAACTAACAATGTTTGCATTAGATGTGGTCGAAATCGCAGTATTAAAGCACATTGCAATCAATGCAATGCAAACTGTAACACAACATTGTTAAAGGGGTTTTGCGTAAGTATTAAATTGTAATTTTTTTTTCCAATAGCGGCAGGTTAAGAGTTGGTTGTCGGAGATGAAAGAAATGCTACAGTTCGATTGGGTTAGTAGCTGTTTGTCATCTCCTCCACAGACTGGTCTTTATTGAGTATAAGCTTGTCAGAGTGTGGTTGGTGGATACGTAGTCTCTGTTGTAGTTTGAGAATCTATATATATGATAAACCCCACCTCCAGTGAAAGAGGTTGACAGGCTTGTCTATGTAGTGGTGGACTTGGAGCATGTGGGGAATTCGATGGTTGAAATGGAAAGACAAATAATGGCACAGTAAAATATGAATTGAAGGATTATTCAATTGCAGAGATGCTGAGATGCTTAAATGCATTGGAGATGGTTTAATTGCTTGGAGCCGTATTGAACGAAATACTGCTGAGATCGTGAACAACAACGAATTCCATGAAACTTTGAGTCGAAGGCGCAGAGTTGAAAGTAAAATTGTGAAGTGGAACAGTGAGAGTGGATTGTTGAACAAGTATGCAGAGTGCATGTTGAAATTGAAGTCGAAACCATGAGAAATGGTGTAGTGATGGCTTGTTTAAGCATGGAGGGGTTTTAGAAAAAAATAATGGTCTTCGCGTGAGTTTCAACTGGGTTTGTTGGAATGCGATGGTCGTTCGATCAAGTGGTTCTGGAGATCCAACAGAGGGGCCCAACGTGCATCAAGCTGCTTGAAGGTTAAGGAGGTAAGGTAAGATGTGGGCTGAAAAGTTCATACTCATATATGTGTTGGTGCATTTGGTCTATGTCTTAACCAAAGTCGAGTTGATATGAATGAAGTGTGATAATTGTTGTAGCCAAACATTAACATATGTTGGCACGTTGGATTAAACAAAGCCGAAAACTTTGTATGAAGGGTCAACATATATGCGGGTTATTGTGAGCGCATAAAGATATGGGATAAAGGTTAGTGAAAAGTTTAAAGCTGTGGGCCATTATCTAAATACCTTTTATTATAATTCGAATATTTATTCGAAATGTCCATGAGGTGAGGGAGAAGTTGAAATTTTGGGTTCAATTGAAAATTTGAAATTTGATTTGAATTCATGAGATGAGTCTTATTATAAGGTTTCAAATCAAGGATTTTTGAAAGCAAGGTTTTCGCAATAGAATTTGAATTTGGGTTGGAATTGTATGGTTTTTATAACCATAATAATTTTATTATAAGATCTCAAATCAGAGATTGGAGATACTAATAGCTTCCACATTATTATTATTGAGTTTGCCAGATTTTAAATTTGATTGGGTCATTCATTTGAAATGCATTTTTATATGCATCTGAGAGTGTGAATGTGGGTTTGCAGCCCTTTGGGCTACTATCAAGTGGGATTCTTCATAGTTTGGTTAAGTTTTTTTGATAAGCATGTAATGGATAAAAGAAGAATTATTTTGATTGGTGATTGGATATTGATTGATGTTGTAAACCTTTGTTTTACCATCATGTGACAGCATTTCAGGAGGGAATATTCAGGATGAAACAATATACGAATGTACATCATTCATGAAAGAAGTTTCTTATTCCTTGTACATAGGTAAGAGATGTGAATTGATGTTGCATCATGTATATAAGTGCATGGAAATTTTTGCATTAAAGATGACAAACTTGTGAGCTTGCAAGTATTAACAGTGACAAAGATGGCACAGAAAAATGGAAATCAGAGGGCTAAGGTTGCAGGAAGAAAGGTACTAATAACCTTAACAGGAGCATGAGGTATGATACTTCAGGAAGATATTTTTGAACATTAAATATGGAATGGTTTATTTATTTTCACCTTAAATAAACCATGGAACACTTGAATTGCAATTGACTAAAGACTTCAGTATCATGTGGAATGATAAGGCAAATTGATGATTTTTCATAAAGAATGAAATATGAAATAAAGTGAAGATTGTATAACTTGAAACATCCATTTTCATAATTTTTGGGTCGAGTCTTGAAGTGAAAACAAGTGTTAGATGAAATTTTGGATAGTTTTGAGTCAATATTGAGCATTTTCATCCAAGGTGAAAATTTGGTATAAGTCTGAAGTCAAAGAGTCATACGATAAATAAAAATTCTGAATGTAATTGGGTGCATGATCGGTGGAGCCCGGCACCCAAAGAATTGGTCATGTAACAAATGCATGCTAAGGTGTTGTTTGTAGCAAATTGTAGCAAAAATATTGCCAGGGATTGCTCCCAGGACAAAGAGAAGCCAAGCATAGGAGGAGAAGTTGCATTTTGATGAATGAAAAGTGTGAAGGATTTCGGGGAAGTGGCTTAAATGAAGTCCACATGTGAACAGAGGCAGTCCACAAAGAAGGGGAAGATGACTGTTGATAGCCATTTCGAGAGCTCTGATGAAGAGTACGAGCGGGAGAAGGCCGAGATAACAATTCACCTTGAATTTTTAATGGATTTGTTCCAGGAAAATGTGAAATACCAGACACATGGTTGGACCATGAGAAAGAAGGTGAAGTGGAAGAAGCTACATGCAAAGAGGGAAAAGCAGGTAAACATAGAGTTGATGGAGGAGATGAGGAAGCTCGAGCAGATGTTGAGTTGTGAAGAACCCAGAGAGGCTGAGTTAAAAATGGATGTTTCCATTTGTTGCCTGGAACATGGCGAAATTATGGGTGAAGAGATAACCGAGCAAGATCTCATGAACTATTGGGATAGTTCAGAAGCATTTGAAGATGTGTTCGTAAGAGAAGTAGGTGAGGCTATGAAGCCTTGCAATTTTTCTCACAATTTATGTATGTTTGCAGGATGTGCGAAATACGGTGAATATTCTGATGGAACTGTCACAAAGGAGAATGAAATTCTTGAGGTAAAGTCTGGTAGAGAATTCCTTTCAGAGAAGGAATGTGTTGATTGGTTACAACAGGGAAAAATCATAAATGACTTCTTGTCTGGGGTAAGACAGCAAATCGAAGTTGTTATGGAATAGGAAAAAAGTGGAAATGTTGAAGGAAAAATCCAAGGAGGTAAACAAGTGTACTTGTTTAATGGGATTGCTGACAAAATTTTAGAATGTAATGATGTTGAAACCAGGAAAATTTAGGAAGATTGCCAGAGGGAGAAGGGACATAGTGATGAAACAGAAGGGAAATCTACAGAAGAACTGAATCAAATTAAGGATTCACAACAGCAAAGAGAGATGTCGACTGAAGCATCCAGTGAGATCACAAGGTCTTATGTTTTTAAGACTAATGATTTGTGTGTGATGGAAGGTATATCACAAGATGTTGAAAAAACTTTGAAGTTTGTTAAAGAAGAAGAGTTGAATCTGAAATCTGTTCAGAATGATGCTGAGATAGCAAGGTCTCAGAAAGAAATGAACATAGAGGGCTCTCATGGAAATATTCAGCAGAATATTGAAGCAGTGGAAGAAGGACCATATGATGATTGGTTAACAGCGAATGAAGGTAAGGAAAGTTGTGTAAAATTTCCAGGTTCTACTCCAGTTGAGATTTTTAGGTTATACAGAAAGTTAGAACTTCACAGAAGAGAGTTGGAAAAGCAAAGGATCTATGTTCAGGGAAAGTTACTAAAAGACACAGAAGAGGGAAACATTTTTCAAATAGATTATGTGGAGGAGGGACTAACTGATACTCTCACAGAGTATTTAAATCAACAGACTGATGTGCTGATGTATGAGGGAATTTCATAGAAGCATACTAAAATGTTTCCAGCAGAGAAAGAGGCATTGAAGCCTTATGTTTTTTATTCTAACAATTGTTTTGTGAGTATAGGGTTTATTGTTGATGCTGGAGGAAATATATTGGATTGAAAAATTGAACTAATAAGGAGGATAATGATGAAGATATCTCGGAAGAGGCTAGCAGCAGTAAAACAAAGAAGAAGAAGCAAGAGAAAGACAACAAAATATTGTGAAAGAATAGCCAGTGGGGCAATGCAGCATAAAGTGTGGAGACCTGGAGAAGGACAACAAACAGAAGCAACGACAAGTGGAAAGTTGTAGCATAAGATATGAGATCTAGGCAGACACAAATCTGAACACATGATCAGATGATCATGATTAATTTCAACCTTGGGAGTCTGATGCAGGAGCGTGAAGGCCAATTTTCATTATTTAATTATGTAATAAAGGGGGGTGTGAAATTTTAATTATTTTATTATTTTTAAATAAAATAGGAGATAAATTATAAAAGTGAGGATTTTGTATATATTCTTTTAATAAAAATATATGATAGAAAATAGAATTAGGTAGCAAATTTAGCAAGTAGGAATTCTATCTACGGTACTTTGTTAAGTCCACACCTAAAATGAATTTAAATTAGATTTATTTGAGGATTAGGTGGAGAGATTTTTGGAATGAATTAAATTCATTATTTATGTATAAATATGAGTGTTTTTGTGAGGAGAAAAACACAGTTGAATAGTGGAAGAGTTGAGATAGTTGAAGAGTTGAGTGAGTGACGAGTGATTTGAAGGGCCAAGAGGTAAGAGGCCGCCCAGTGTAATATATGGCCAGAGAATTTTTATATTTATATTTGTAGTATTTTGCATGGCTCTTTTCACCTTCATGTAAATTTGAGCTGAATGTTTTTTTATGGCTTTATTTTATGGAAGAACTGAGCATTGTTCTATTTGACTGAAGTAGTTGAATTTTTATATGCCAAGATCTACTTTCTAGCAGAACCCCGGCATCATCTTCCCATGTTCTTTGCCTATCCATGGCATAAATCCTTAACATATCCTCTAGAATATGGTTTGTTCTTTTAGTTTGACCATTAGTTTGGGGATGGTAGGCTGTACTAAAATTTAATTTGGTACCAATGCCTCCAAACAAACTCCTCCAAAAAGCTGGAGTGAATTTTGCATCTCTATCGAAAATAATCATTTTAGGGACACCATGCACTTTTACAATCTCCTTAGTAAATACATTTGCTACTTGGGATGTACTAAAGGTAGATTGTATAGGTATAAAATAAGCAGCTTAAGTCAAAGTATCAACTACAACCATAATAGAGTCATGTTGGTATTTGGTTCTTGGTAAACCAGTAATAAAATCCATGGAAACAATCTCCCACTTCCATTCTGGGATGGGTAAAGGATGCAACAACTCAGTTGGATGTTGATGTTCCACCTTTACTTGTTGACATTCTATACATCTAGCTAAGTATTTTTTCACATCCTTTTTCCTACCAGGCCAAAATAGGTTCCTTCTTAACCCTACAAGTAATTTCTGGTATCCAGGATGTCCAGCATAGGGACTTTTATGGTACTCATCGAGAATTTCTTTCTTTATGGAGTCTACATTAGAAATGTACAATTTGTCTCTAAAACAAATTAGCCCTCTTTGGCTCTATGTATATCCTTTCATTTCCTTTTTCAGCAATTGTGACTAAAGTTTCTCATCGTTTTGGTCTTGGTTCACCACTTCTTGTATTAGTTCCTCTATGTCAAAATTGGCACTACTCCCAATATTAATCACTCTTTGCAAATCATTTCTGCTTAATGAATCTATAATATTATTTTCCTTACCTTTTATATGTTTGATCTCCATATCAAATTCACTAAGGAAGGACAATCACGTAGCTTGCCTAGCATTCAAATATGTTTGGGTGAAGAAATACTTTAGGCTCATGTGATTTGTCATCAACACAAACTTTTTCCCTAATAGGTAATGTCTCCACATCTTGAGAGCCCGCATTACAAACGCTAACTCAAGATCATATACACTATAATTCTATTCATGTTTCTTAAGTTTTTTGGATTCATATGCTATAACATAAATTTTTTGTAGTAACACTCCTCCTAATCCTTCTCCACAAGCATCTATGCACATTACAAGTTCTGGATTAGGATTAGCAATCCTTAAAATAGGTGTTGTTGTAAGTTTTAGTTTTATTTGATCAAAGATATTTTGATATTTTTCAGTCCATTCAAATTAAATCCTTTCCTTTGCAGGGATGTAATAAGGTAAGATACGGCTGAAAATTTATCCACAAACCTCCTATAATATCCTGTGATTCCCACGAAGGATCTTACAATAGACACATCAGTAGGTACATGCCACTCTTATTGCTTTTATCTTTTTTGGGGTCTACTTCTAATCCTTGTTTTGAAATTATATGATCTAGGTATTGAATTTTATCTTTGAAAAAATCAAATATGATAAACTTAGCATACAATTTATTTTCCTTGAGAGTTTGAAAAATAGTTCTTAGATGTTCTTTATGCTCAAATTCATTCTTATAGTAAATCAAAATGTCATCAATAAATACTAATAAAAAATTGTCCAAGTATTTATTTAAGACACTATTCATTAAGCACATAAAAGTAGCAGGTGCATTTTTCAACCCAAATGGTAGGACCACAAACTCATAGTGTCCATACCTGGTTCTAAATATTGTCTTAGGTATATCTTCATCCTTAATTCTTAATTCATGGTAGCCTATCCTTAAATCAATTTTCGAAAATATTGTTCTCCTCTAACTTGATCAAAAAGATCATCTATCCTAGGTAAATGATATATGTTTTTGGTTGTCAACTTGTTCAATTGACGAGAATCAATACACATTCTAAAGGTACCATCCTTTTTTTTCACAAACTGTACCGGCGCTCCCCATGGGGACACACTCGGTCTAGTGTAAACTCTGTCTAGCAACTCTTGTAGTTTCATTTTCAGCTCCATTACTTCTGGAGTAATCATTCTGTATGGGGCTCTAGAAATTGGAGTTCCTCCTAGTACTATGTAAATTGAGAAATCAATCTCTCTCCTAGGGGAAGATGAGGAATTTCATCTAGAAAAAAATATTTGAATTCTATTATAACAGGTAATGTTTCCAAAGGATTTTCCTCTGCCTTTTGTCCAAAATCCTCTACATAAACATAATACAATTGATAACCCTTTATAGCAATTCTCTTCAACGGAAGTGTTGAAATATGTCTCACAGATATGGGTTTAGGTTTTCCTTTTACTATAACTATTTTTCCCTCCTTGTCTATACAATGTAAGGCCTTTTCTCAATAATTCATCATGGCCTTCTGTTTCTCTAACCAGTCCATCCCCACCAGTACATCATAAGACCTTGAAGGAAGAATATTTAGATTTAATTCTATTTGGTATCCATTCAGATTTATGGTTGTTTGGGGTAACCTATGAGTCACCTTCCATTTCGTACCATTGGCTAACTGAGCTAACGAAGACTGCTGAGATTTTTCTGACTTTAAGTTCAATTTTTCTACCATTTGAGGACTAATATAACTTAAAGATGAACCTGGATCTATTAAAATAGAAATAGGCTGGTCAGGAATCATACCTTCTACTTCAAGCATAGTGAATTGGTGTTTTTCTTGATGATATTCAAGAGAAGCATTGATTTTGGGAACGTTTCTTGCCACGCCATTAACAATTGTTGCTTCTCTCATTACTTGTAAGGTCTAAATTTTTCTGTGTGGATAGTCCCTCAATAAATGAGGTTCTCCACAACCCCAATACTTCAAAGGTTCTCTCATTTCAACAGCCCCCTCTCTCTTATTGTTTCCATTCATCTATTTGGACTGGGTTTGTGATTGATAAGTTTGATTATGACCCGTTTTTCTAAACTTCTTCATTTGGTGATTTCTCCCAAATCTTTAAATATGTTGGTTTTGTTTCTTTCCACTGGAGTCACCTTTGTTTGACCAATTCTTTTCTTGTTCACTCTTACCCTTTAATTGTTGGTAACATAATCTTTCCTTGTGCACCACCTCATCCATAGTCTTAGGGTTATCAAACTCTATCGTTTCCTTGTAAATAGTGGGTAGAAAGTTCAAGAAGCATTGTACCTTTTACTTCTCTTCTCTTATATAGGTTACATATCGTAACATATTACTGAATTTGGTTACGAACTCACCAATCATGAGGTGTAAAAATTTGAGTTCATGAAACTCTTTAGCTTTATCGTCATAAAAGGATTCATTTAGGTATCAATATTTGAACTTGACTTGGAAATCTTCCCAAGTAATAGTTTTCTCATCAATGGCATGAACCATTTTTGTTTCTTCCCACCACAAGGTAGCCTTACCTTGCAACTGATAGATAGCCAGCTTGGATCTCATTTTACTTCCATATTCATAAAATTGAAAATAATTTATCATATTCAAAAGCCATGATTCAGCATCTTCCTCCTTCTCTCCATCATATGAAGGAGGTTTGGTTTTCTAAAATTCACCCTGCAATTGCTTATTCCTTCTAGACTACTGTCTAGAGGCGTCATCTTCCTCAGAATATTCTGAGAGATTGACTCTTCCATTTCTCATCCTTCTGGAATATTCACCTTCTTGACTATTCCAGGAAGTCAATTCTCTTATCAATTTGATCTTCACTGACTAAAGATAGCCTTTCATTGTGGCTTTTGAGCTGCACCATTTCTCTTTGCATTCTATGCAATAGAGCCATTAATGGAGCATTTGGATCTGGTGTGTTTTCTTCATCACCCAGATCCACATACATCTTGTCCCCTTCAGTCATGCTATATCTTAGCATTGTTCACTGTACATGAAATTAAACAGTAGCAACATTTATATTCAATAAAAATTTTCAGCAATATAGAATTTCTGATGTGAGCACATAATTCGCCTAGTGCTTTAACTAATGCTATGATACCATTTGTAACACCTCTCAAATAAACCAATATATATATATATATGTATATATATATATATATATATATATATATATTCATTTTTCAATGTAGTGTCATCACTTGTACTAACATGGTCTGTATATGTCCCTTAATACTCTATCTATTAGTTGTGACAATATTTTGATGTGTAAATTTTTCATCTACGTTCACCCTTAATTTAGAACACATTTTCTTTTATTTACTATTAAAATTCTATACATAATGTTGATGCAGAGATTTTTCATAAATCAGAGTAGGGCGAATAGAAGGGTGTGTATTTCCTTCACAATGAAAATCCTCATCAAAATCTTCATATTAAAACCACATTCAATTCAACTCAAAATATATATAAAGAAGGGAGAGCTAACAAAAAAAAAATAATGGTATATAATAACACAGCAAATTCATATTCAAACCCTCTTTCGCGAATATTATGTTTGTGGACCTCTCGGCCCTTGCCCTTTACATGAATTCTCACACCATTTCTCTCTATATCAATTTGTCCTATTCCATTCTCTCCATCTCCCTATCCTCACACAAATATTCACATTTATACATAATTATGCATTAATTCCAATCCATGATTTCTTCCACAATTATCTCAACCAAACATATAAAATAGATTTATCCCTTTTTTGACTCAACTAAGTTCCATTTAAGGAATTTTTAATCCCTAAAATTACCTATCCAACTCAATTACACTCATATTATCAATTAATTAAGAGAATATTTACAATAAATCTCACATTCAGAGTTTTTCCTCTTAATTTAGATAAAAATGTGCATAATTTATAAAATAATTAAAAAAACATCACCCCCTAAATCATACAAATAATTAAAGAAATTTTTGCTCGATGCTCCTGCATCAGACTCCCCATGTAGAGAAGTTTCCATAGACTCCTGTCACTTTTTTGTAATAATGCGATAACCACAAGTCTCAATGACTTGCTCCCTCCAGGATTCCAAACTCTATTTTGCACTGATCTTCTAAAGTATCAACTCCATTTTGTAATTTTGCACATAATTTCCGAAATATTATTTTTAGAATACTATTGAATGTAACTATCGCTATTTCATACCACATCATCTTTATTTCGGGAATTACAGACTTGTGTAGAATCACTGATACCCATTCTTCTGGTCTCCAAACTCTGAAAGAATCTTGAACTAGTTGTACATCAACATCACTCATTCTATCAACCGCATTCCATCGGCTTCTCCAACAATTTCTTTTGCCAATTCCTCTGATTAATTCCTCTTTTTTTGATGCTTCCATCTCCAATTTCACTGAACATTCAACTTTCTAAAATGAACAATAATCAATAATTTCTTCTTGACCACAACTATAGTAATTGACTGCCCCTATAGTAACAAATTTCTCATCTGGTGTTGTACCTACATTCATCAACAAACTATTAGTTTTAAAAATATAAGACATTTCAGCCTCTTTTGATGCTTCAAGCACTAATATCACATCATAGAATTCCTGGATTTCAGTAGAACCTATTTTCAAGTGCTAGATGCTTTCATATTTATCATGTTGGTTCAATAATTTTGTTTCCTTTATGTCTCTAAGGACATAACTTTCTTGCTACTCCTGATCTTTAATCTCATCTTCAAATACTTTATGCTCAATTTCTCTGATTTCAACGTTAAATTTATTAATGTTGCCTTCTATATCTAAATCCACATTATTATTTGAAAAGTTAAAACATTCACTTATGTCTATAAATGTTAGAAACATTTCCTCCTTATCATGCACGACAACTGCAATCTCTTCTGTATCATATTCTACAAGCTTCATCTCTCCTTCAGGTTCCTTAAGCCATCGTTCCAAGAACATTATTTCCATGTGAAATATTTCCAGCATTTCATCACAACCTTCATTCCCATTTTCATTCTTCTTCTGGAAATCCTCCTGAGTTATCATTTTTTGTATCATCATATTGCAAAATTATATCATCAATTTCATTAAACAAATTCATTTGTTTACCTTCTTGGAATATCACTTCAGAATTTTCATTATGCCTCTACTCCATAACAGCTTATACTGGCTGTCTTACACCAACCAGGAATTCATTTATGAATCCTTTCTCCTGGAAAAAATTAATACCTCCCTCCTCTGAAATACATTCTCTATCATACTTCACATGAAGAGCTTCATTCATCTTTGTGACAATTTCACCAGACTTTCCACCCTCTTCTACACATCTTGCAAACATAAAAAAACTGTGAGATTTAAAAATACAAGGCTTTATAGCCTCATATGCTTCCCTTGTTAGCATATATTAAAATTGTTATGAACTATTCCAATAGTTCATGAGATATTTCTCATTGATCTCTTCACCCAAAATTTCACCCCGTTCTAGGCCACAAATGGAAACTTCCATTTTCAACATAGCTTCTCTTAGTTCTTTACATCTCAATCGCACACTCATCATCTGCTCGAGATTCCTCAGCTCTTCTGTTAACTGTATGTTTACCTGTTGTTCTCTCTTTGCGTGTAGCCTCTACCATTTCACCTTTTTCCTCATGGTCCAACCATGTCTTTGGTATTTCGTATTTCTCTGTAACAATTCCATCAATAACTCAAGGCGAACTGTTATCTCAGGTTTCTCCATCTCATACTCTTCATCAGCGAAATGCTTGCATATGCCATTTGCCTTGGCATCTTCCTTCTTCTTTCTTCTATTGAGGGCTTTCTCATAACCTCTGAAATGGCTATCACGAGTTAGCTTCTCCTCCTTTGTGAACTTCATTTGTTCACTTGTGTATTTGTTTCAATCCCCTTTTTAGCAAGCCTTCATAAGTCTTGCCATCCAAAAATACAAGCTCTCTTCCGGCACTTGACCTCTTGCAACCCTCTGTCTTGGAATCATTTCTGGGAAACTTTCTTGCTCCTCTATGCTTCAAAAAACAACTGCAGTAATTATTTCCTTACAATGACCAGCTATTTTGGTGTTGGGCTTTGTCGATCATGCACCCAATTACATTCAAACCTTTGACTTTATTTAAGACTCCTTGACTCCAGAATTGACATCAAATTTTCATCTTGGATGAAAAATGCACCCTCTTGTACAATAACTCAATGGTTTAACTTGACTCAAGCTATCCAAATTTACATTTCACCTTAACATTTGATTTCACTTCCAAGCTTGACCCAATAATTACAATAGTGGATATTTTGACTCTAATTCAAGTTATACAGTATACCAATGAACATCCAACATTCTCATGATGTAAAATATTCACTCTCTCTCATACTCCATTCTTATGAAAATATCATAAGTCACTAATTATATCATCACCCATTATCGCTTTGCATGATACTTAAGCCTTTAAATCGAAATGCAATCCACTTTTCCCAAGATTTATTTTATGATGAAAATAAAATAAACCATTTAATTTTTGACATTTTAAATATCTTTTTGAAATGAATTATCATATATTATGATCCCTTCAAGGTTATTAATAAACCTTTTCTTTTCAATTTCAACTCTCCGGATTTCATTTGCATGCCCTTCATACCATAACCTCTTCAAAATGCTCATCATCTTAGCATAGATAGTCTTCGTACACTTCCATGTAGCTCCTTCTTTGTAGTGACGGTTCTCATGCATCACCATCTCTCTTCAGTGCACAAAAAATAATTTCTTCATAGGAATTTTCCAAAACTTCCTTCTAACATGGTGGCATCAACATATTTCTCTGGCAGCAACAAACACAAACTGCACTATCTTCTGGATAGAACAATGTGAACATTGTCACATGCGCTACAAGAAATCATCAATCATGATCTTCAGATCATGTGTTCTCATATGTTGATGTATGATGCAGTCTCAGCCGCATCTACCCACATTAATACTAGCATGTCCAAAAATTTCAATACACTTTAGCATGGTGAAAATCCACATTACTTAATCACAAATAAAAATTTGCACAAGCTTTAGTGGAATTTCATTAGCACCAGCACTGTGTTATCCCCCATGCAATAAAATAAACATTATGATTTACCTTCTGTGCCCATAGCACATTTACCGCTGGTCTATTTAGCTTCAAATTTCCACCATCTTGAGACCTTTCAAAATGAAGCGCTTCTTCTAAAAGACCTGGATATAACTTCTTCAATCAATCCATGTTACACCCTGTGGACTTGATCATGATGAAATTTTTTTCCATAATGAATCTGCCAAGAGTTAAAACAACAATCAAATGCTAGGTTTCTCTTAACTAGAAAAAGCACATTCATTCAAGTGAAATTTAATCATCCTTCGCAACATGGATGAATGCAGATAGAAGATAGTAATTGACCCAAGGCATAAGATTGGAATATTAATAAACATGCAATAAGCTCTCTTACATGACATGAAATAAAACTGAAAGATTAGCCATTACTCTATAGTGGACATGAGGACATCTTTCTCATTTGTTTTTCACTCCTTTAACATTGGGAATTTCCCATCAGAATTTTCTTCAATGTCAACCTTGTTTTGTCTGAAACATAACATTAGCCGATATTGATGTCATGCTTTTGGATATTGAATCATAGACTATACCCGTGCAGGAGCCTTTTCTATGCCAGCTTCAATTTTCTTTCTTGCAGCTCACAATAAGTTATAATCATCACTTTCAATGCGATCACCATCTTTTGTAGGTGAATATTCAATAACTTCATCTTCTAAAAAACCACGCAATCCAACTCGCTTATGTCTCCAATGCAAGATTTCATTTTCCACAATCCCAACTGACCAAATGATATTTCTGTAATTTTTCCTGACCCGATGCCCTCTAAAATGTGCCAGTATTTTGAAAATTTTCTGGCTAATAATCAGAAAATCCCTTCGACCTTCCCAACCACGGAACTTATTTGTATGCGTGTGGCTAATTAATTCAAAGGCTCATCATGGTTACCCATATTAGATTTATTTTGGACCTAAATACCTGAAACTGCTTGCTTCCTAGATATTCCACCCTTTCCATCACCATATTCAATTTCTTGCCTCCTACGGAATGAATGCATTCGAAAGGCCATTTTGATATGGGCTGCTGCTTGAGTATCATTTCTGACTTCCAAAAATAGGCCACAACAGCACGTGAAGCCCGTTCTCCTGTACTATATTTTTTTCTTATACTCCCATTTACTGATATTTGATTATGCAATCAGGGAACTTAGAGAAACATTTTCCTACACAACAGTAGCAGCTGATTTGCATAGATTCATTTAGTATCCATTTAATAATTCCTCCTTTTCTTCTAGCATCATTGTACCATTCCCTCTGCATCATTTTCACCTATGCTCCATGCTACCTCCAATGCATTCTAATTCCAATCACCTCCATAATCGATCAAAGTGCACGCACAGTTCCCTCGCAGTCAACGCACACAACAAAAGATCAGGCGTTGCAGGTTCTGTCTTCTTCACGGTCATACATATGTCCACCTTCTTCATGGTCATAGAAACATTCTCATAGCCTGACAATGCTCCACATCAATCCACACATCCAACGATCCACCTAAATGGAATCGACTACACCACACTAAAATGATGCAAACACAATTACAAACCCAGTGGCTCTGATACCAAATGATGTAGAGATTATGCATAAATCAGAGTAGAGTGCATAGAAGGGTGTGTATTTTCTTCAGAATGAAAATTCTCATCAAAATATTCATATTAGAATCACATTCAATTCAACTCAAAATATATATAAAGAAGAGAGAGCAAACACAAACAAAATAATGGTATATAATAACACAAGAAATTCAGATTCAAACCCATTTTCCCAAATATTACATTTGTGGGCCTCTCAGCTCTCACCCTTTACATGAACTGTCACACAATTTCTCTCTATATCACTCTTTCCTATTCCACTCTCTTTGTCTCCCTATCCTCACACAAGGCTTCACATTTATACATAATTATGGATTAATTCCAATCCATGATTTCCTCCACATGTATCTCAACCCAACTCTAAAATAGATTTATCCCTTTTTTGACTCAACTAACTTCCATTTACGGAATTTCTAATCCCTGAAATATCTATCCATCTCAATTCCACTCATATTATAAATTAATTAAGAGAATATTTAAAATAGTCTCACATTCAGATTTTTTCCTCTTAATTTAAATAAAAATGTCCATAATTTATAAAATAATTAAAAAATCATCACCCGCTACATCATACAAATAAATAAAGAAATTTTTTCTCGATGCTCCTGCATCAGACTCCCCATGTAGAGAAGTTTCCATAGACTCATGTCTATGAGTTCTGTCATTTTTTGTAATAATGCGATAGCCACAAGTCTCAATGACTTGCTCCCTCCAGGATTCCAAACTGTGTTTTGCGTTGATCCTTTAAAGTATCAACTCCATTTTGTAATTTTGCACATAATTTCCAGAATAGTATTTTCATAATACTATTGAATGTAACTATCTCTATTTCATACCACATCGTCTTTATTTCGGGAATTATAGACTTGTGTAGAAACACTGATACCCATTCTTCTGGTCTCCAAAATCTCAAAGAATCTTGAACTAGTTGTATATCAGCATCACTCATTCTATCAACCACATTCCATCGTCTTCTCCAACAATTTCTTTCATCAATTCCTCGGAGTAATTCGTTTTTTTTTTTATGCTTCCATCTCCACTTGTGTTGATCATTCAACTTTCTAAAATGAAGAATAATCAAGAATTTCTTCTTGACCACAACTATAGTCATTGACTGCCCCTATAGTAACAAATTTCTCATCTGGTGTTGTACCTGCATTCATCAACAAACTATTAGTTTTAAAAAGATAAGACCTTTTAGCCTCTTTTGATGCTTCAAGCACCAATATCCCATCATAGAATTCCCAGATTTTAGTAGATCCTATTTCGAATTGCTGGCTGCTTTCATATTTATCCTGTTGGTTCAATACTTTTGTTTCCTTTATGTCTCTAAGGACATAACTTTCTTAATGCTCCTGATCTTTCATCTCATCTTCAAATACTTTCTGATAAATTTCTCTGATTTCAACATTATATTTATTAATGTTGCCTTTTGTATCTAAAGCCACATTATTATTTAAAAATTTAAAACATTCACTTAACTCTATAAATGTTAGAAACATTTTCCTTATCATGCACGACAACTGTAATTTCTTCAGTATCAGATTCTGCAAGCTTCATTTCTCCTTTAGGTTCCTTAAGCCATCGTTCCAAGAACTTTATTTCCATGTGAAATATTTCCAGCATTTCATCACAACCTTCATTCCCATTTTCATTCTTCTTCTGGAAATCCTCCCGAGTTATCCTGTTTTCTGTATCATCACATTGCAAAATTCTATCATCAATTTCATTAAAAAAATTCATTTGTTTACCTCCTTGGAATATTACTTCAGAATTTCCATTATGCCTCTACTCGACAACAACTTCAACTGGTTGTCTTACAATAAACAGGAATTCATTTATGAATCCTTTCTGCTGCAACAAATCACTACCTTCCTCCTGTAAAATACATTCTCCATCATACTTCACCTCAAGAGCTTCATTCATCTTTGTGATAGTTTCACCAGACTTTCCACCCTCTTCTACACATCCTGCAAACACACAAACTATGAGATTTAAAAATACAAGGCTTCATAGCCTCATCTGCTTCCCTTGTGATCATATCTTCAAATTGTTATGAACTATTCCAATAGTTCGTCAGATATTTCTCACTGTTCTCTTCACCTAGAATTTCACCCTGTTCTGGACCACAAATGGAAACTTCCATTTTTAGCTCAGCTTCTCTAAGTTCTTCACATCTCAATTTCACACTCATCATCTGCTCGAGCTTCCTCAGCTCTTCTGTTAATTGTATGTTTACCTGTTGTTCCATCTTTGTATGTAGCCTCTGCCATTTCTCTTTCTTCCTCATGGTCCAACCATGTCTCTGGTCTTTTGTATTTCTCTACAAAAATTCCATCAATAACTCAAGGTGAACTGCTATCTCATCTTTCTCCCTCTCATACTCTTCATCAATGAAATTCTTACATATGTCATTTGCCTTGGCATCTTCCTTATTCTTTCTTCTATTGTGGTATTTCTTAGAACCTCTGAAATGACTATCATGAGTCATATTCTCCTCCTTTGTGAACTTCATCTGTTCACTTGTGGATTTGATTCAATCCCCTTTTCAGCAAGCCTTCGTACTTTCCATCAAACAATACAAGCTCTCTTCCGGTGCTTTACCTCTTGCGGTCCTGTGTCTTGGAATCATTTCTAGGCAACTCTCTTGCTCCTCTATGCTACAAACAACAACTTCAGTAATTCTTGTGTTACAATGACCAACTCTTTGGGTGTCGGGCTCTACCGATCATGCACCCAATTACATTCAAACCTTTGACTTTATTTAAGACTCCTTGACTCCAGACTTGACATCAACTCTTCATCTTAGATGAAAAATGCACCCTCTTGTACAATAAATCAATGGTTTAACTTTACTCAAGCTATCCAAATTTTCATTCCACCTTAAAATTTGATTTGACTTCCAAGCTTGACCCAATAATTACAATAGTGGATATTTGACTCTAATTCAAGTTATACAACATACCAATGAACATCCAACCTTCTCATTATGTAAAATCTTCACTCTTTCTCATACTCCATTCTTATGAAAATGTCATAAGTCACTGATTATATCATCACCCATTATCACTTCGCCTGATACTTGAGCCTTTAAATCAAAATGCAATCCAGTTTTCCCAAGATTTATTTTATGATGAAAATAAAATAAACCATTTAATTTTTGACATTTAAAATACATTTTTGAAATGAATTATCATACCTTATGATACCTTCAAGGTTATTAATAAACCTTTTCTTTTCAATTTCAACTCTTCGGATTTCATTTGCATGCCCTTCATACCATAACCTCTTCAACACGCTCATCATCTTAGCATAGACAGTCTTCCTAAACTTCCATGCAGCTCCTTATTCATAGTGACGGTTCTCATGCACCACCATCTCTCTTCAGTGCACAAAAAAAAATTCCTTCATAGGAATTTTCCAAAACTTCCTTTTAACATGATGGAATCAACATATTTCTTCAGCAAAAATAGACACAAACTATACTATCTTCTGGAAAAAACAATGTGAACACTGTCACATGCGCTACAAGAAATGATCAATCATAATCTCTAGATCATGTGTTCTCATATGTTGATAGATGATGCATTCTAAGCTGCATCTACCCACATTAATACTAGCATGTCCCAAGATTTCAATACACTTTAGCATGGTGAAAATCCACATTACTTAATCAAAAATAAAAATTCACACAAGCTTTAGTGGAATTTCATTACCACCAACACTATGTTATCCCCCATGAAATACAATAAACATTATGATTTACCTTCTACGCCCATAGCACATTTACCACTGCTCTATTTAGCTTCAAATTTACACCATCTTCAGACCTTTCAAAATGAAGCCCTTCTTCTAAAAGACGTGGATATAACTTCTCCAATCAATCCATGATGGACCCTGCGGACTTGATCATGATGAATTTTTTTCCATAACGAATCTGCCAAGAGTTAAGACAACAAGCAAATGCTAGGTTTCTTTGAAGTAGAAAACACACATTCATTCAAGTGAAATATCATCATCCTTTGCAACATGGATGAACACAGATAGAAGATAGTAATTGACCCAAGGCGTACGATTGGACTATTAATACACATGAAATAAGCTCTCTTACATGACATGAAATAAAATAGAAAGATTAGTCATTACTATGTAGTGGACATGAGGACATCTTCCTCATTTTTTTTGCACTGCTTTAACATTGGGAACTTCCCATCCGAATTTTCTTCGGTGTCAACCTTGGTTTGTTTGAAAGCTAACATCCGCCGATATTGGTGTCGTGCTTCAGGATATTGAATCATAGACTGTACCCATGTGATAGCCTTTTCTATGCTAGCTTCAGTTTTCTTTCTTGAAACTCGCAAGAAGTTATAGTCATCATTTTCAATGCTATCACCATGTTTTGCATGTGAATCTTTAATAAATTTATCTGCTAAAAAACCACGCAATCCAACTCCCTTAAATCTCCAATTCAATATTGATTTTTCCACAATCCCAACTGGCGAAATGATCTTTCTGTAATTTTTCCTGACTTGATGCCCTTTAAAATGTGCCTGTATTTTGAAAATTTTCTGGCGAATAATCGGAAAAACCCTTTGACCTTTCCAACCACGGAAATTTCTTTGTATGCGTGTGGCTACTGCATTCAAAGGCTCATCATGGTTACCCAGATTAGATTTATTTTGGACATAAATAACTAAAATTTCTTTCTTCCTAGATATTCCACCCTTACCATCACCATATTCTGTTTCTTGGCTCCTATGAAAAGAATGCATTCGAAAGGCCGTTTTGATACGAGCTGCTACTTCAGCAGCATTTCCGACTTCCGGAAATAGGCCACTGTAACACGTGAATCCCGTTCTATTGTAATATATTTGTTGCTTATACTCCAATTTATTGATATTTGATTCTGGAATCGAGGAACTGAGAGAAACATTTTCCTACACAACAATAACAGCTTATTTGTAGAGATTTGTTCAATATCCATTCAATAATATCTCATTTTCTTCTTCCATCACTATACCAGTCCCTCTGCATCGCTTTCACCTACGCTCCATGCTGCCTCCAATGTATTCTAATTCAAATCACCTCCATAGTCGATCAAAGTGCACGCACAGTTCCCTTGCTGTCTACACGCACGACAAAAGATTAGGCGTTGCAGGTTTTGTCTTCTTCACAGTCATACATATCTCTTACATATCTCTACCTTCTTCGCAGTAATAGAAACATTCTCATATCTTGAAAATGCTCCACATCAATCCATGCATCCAACGATCCACCTAAATGGAATCGACTACACCACACAAAAATGATGCAAACGCAATTACAAACCGAGTGGCTCTGATACCAAATGATGGAGAGATCATGCATAAATCACAGTAGAGCACATAGAAGGGTTTGTATTTCATTCAGAATGAAAATCCTCATCAAAATGTTCATATTAAAACCACATTCAATTCAACTCAAAATATATATAAAGAAGAGAGAGCCAACGCAAAAAAAATACTGGTATATAATAACACAAGAAATTCAGATTCAAACCTGTTTTCCTGAATATTACATTTGTGGGCCTCTCAGCTCTCACCCTTTATATGAAATCTCACACCATTTCTCTTTATATCAATTTTTCCTATTCCATTCTCTCTATCTCCCTATCCTCACACAAAGCTTCACAATTATAGTTAATTATGGATAAATCCCAATCCATGATTTCCCCCACAAGTATCTCAACCAAACTCTAAAATATATTTATCCCTTTTTTTACTCAACTAAGTTCCATTTAAGGAATTTATAATCCCTGAAATATCTATCCAACTCAATTCCACTCATATTCTCAATTAATTGAGAGAATATTTACAATAAATCTCACATTCAGAGTTTCTCCTCCTAATTTAAATTAAAAATGTGCATAATTTATAAATAATTAAACAAGGAAACATCACCCCCCTAAATCATACAAATAAATAATGAAATTTTCTGATGCTCTGCATGAATAAGATCTATTATTATTCCAATTGTGAATACTATAGTCATATGTAACTACTGCTAACCCTTGATGTTACATTGCGGGATATTAATACATATATTCCCCACGTGTGTATTATTTCTTCCTTTTCACTTATAATCATTCCCCAACGGAATTATAATTAAAATATCTCGGTAATATTCATACCACATATTCATTAATGTCCACTTATCTAATTACATGTCTCCTTTTCTAACATAGGTAGCTATTTTCACTTTCCCACACCTAAGTATCTACTTAACTTTTCATCTTATCTATAGAAAATGATGTTTTATTTGTTAACATATCCTGCATAACCACAGAAAACCATTCCTTTTGATATTACCCAACTTCTTTTCACTTAAATATATATATATATATATATATATATATAGATAAGTGTCTACACACTTTCACAAGTGATTCATTTATTTAAGTACTATTATAACTCTCAAATTTGTTAATCATTACAAATATGATCTCATTGTATGAATTGAGATAACTATCGGTTTACTTTAATTGATTTTTAATAATAAGTATATCAAATGTATGTTCTACGCCAACCATAAAATAAATAGTAATTTCGTAATTATATGTACATCCGTTAACTGAACATGAAAAAGGCTAGTACGTCTTCTATGGCTCTTACCTTAACTCTGTTACCCATAATTATCACTTGTAACTTCGTTCTCTACGTGGCATAATGATATTCTTTCCTTTACGAAAGTGTATTTAAAGTATAATAGTTTTCTTTTCCACACAGGGTTTATTAAACTTGACAATAGATACCTGGCTGATTTGTCAGTGAATCAGATTTGCACTACAGTATCATTTATTTGATTTCAATAAATTAATACTCATTCATATACCTTGGGTATTGGACTTCTCTACATGAGTTACTTTACGATTCGTTTGAGATATGACAGTACCGGTTTCACATGGGATTTTGACGCTTTCATTGAGCCGCAAGAAACTTATCTGTGTTTTTTATCTATGACACTTGGACGACTCAATTTAGATGTTGGTTAAGGTTTGCATACCCATAAGGGCCTTGGTTTTAAATGAGGGTTTTATTCTTCTCTACGTTGGGTTGAGATCGTTTTATCCTCTGCCCAAAATCCTTCAACTTTACCAGTAGAGCCCTCTAACGCTGTCATGTATAGCTCCATAATGCCTTTGGTAGAAATTTCTCATGCTCATAGTAGACACCACCACCACGATTAAGTGCAGGTAGTCTCCCTCTTTGCATTTTTAAACTTTTTTTTTCATGGATATGTTTCCTCCGTCTTTCGTTTCTATGCATATGGAGTGCCAAATGGTAGTTTTAAAGTTTAAAAATGGATAATCTCTGTTATTATTTCTCATGCCATCCATTGTAATTTTTTCTTTTATTTTCTCTTCCAGTCATGTTACACGTCCATCATTTTTTTTCTTTACTATTGTTCTGTCATAATAATCTGAACGCTAGGGTATTTTCATAGGTACCTTCTCTGCGTTTAGATTTTTAGAGAGGAATCAACACTCTGTATCTCCATATTTGTTTTGATTCTTAGATATATATTAGTATAATTAGTTTTTTTCTTCTGACAGTCTCTTTTAATTTACACTACCCTTCTCGTCTGGGTTCTTACTGATTGTGTTATGCGGTTTCCCCAAACCGCAACTAGGTTGTTTTCTGAACTCGTTATGGAGATGCAAAGATGTTCAACCTAGTGAATGTCATATTTGAATATGAAGCTTGTGCTCCATTATGTGAGGTAAGATAGCCATCCAATTTTTTTTAGAATTAGCATTGCCTCTTCTTTGCAATGTTTTATCGTTTCTGTTAGGATGTTGAATTCCTTGGAATCCAACTTACACATAACTATTTCTTATTTATGTATTTATTGAATTCCTTTGTAGTATTGAGTGGAGAATTCATTTTTTAGGTTTGGTCCTGTTTAGTTTTGATACTGAATTCCTTCTCTTCTACTGCGGTGAAATGGGGACTCAGGCACTAATCATGAAATTTTGATTTTTCTGTTTCATTTAATTTTCAAGGAAGCTATTCATTCAATTTACCTCTCTAATTTCACTACCCATTTTAAATACGTTTTCTTTGGTTTTAACATGTATAAATTCCTTTTTCTTCCCTGTCGCTAAATAAAATATGCGCTCCCTACTTCTACGCATAATTAACACAGAATATTTCCTTTCAGGTTGGCGGGCCTGTCACAGCCTTCTGTCCAATATATATATTTTTTGAACATTTACTTTCCTTCGTGTGAAGGGACAGAGAGCCCGAGGACCTTTTAATGGGACTTAATCTAGCACTAAATAATAAGGTCGTTGTGATGGACTATAACTCCTATGCTGGTTTAGTTTCTATAACAACCAATTGCGAATGTTTTATTTTCCCATTTGATAGTCTTTTTCGAGCAACTATAATGAATTCCTTCTTTTATATCCAATCAAAAAAATACATGTTACTTTCTGTATGAGTATAAGTATATATATATATATACTCCTGTCATATTATGTTAGATAATTCTTTATTGCAAGTAGCTATGATACTCAAATATCATTATTCCTTTATAGGTATTATCCCGACGATAGTATAACCATCCCATGCACTCTTAAAATAATAACGTTTACATATGTTATTATTCAGTCTTTACAACATAGAACTTATTAATTTTACCTACTTTCATAGATGTAATTTTTTTTATTTCCTACTGTATGCATAACTATTTCAGTATGCTTTCAAAATAAGAATTTCCCTTCTTTCTATAAATAATTCTAAACTCTGTAATACTAATATTAAACAATTTTGAGTATATCTGTTCCTCTTATATCAATACTGCATTAGCTTCAACATATTTATGCCAGATTTGTCTAACAGTACAATAGACCAAATTATAGCGATAAAGAGATTATTTATTTAATATCTGTGTCTACAGTTTAATTCCAAAGTTAAAAGTTTTTCGGGATTATATTCATATATATATATATATATATATATATATATATATATATATATATATATATATATATTGTTTTTCTTTTCAGATTTACTTACGAAATCCTATATACAATTAATACCAGCACTGTCGAGTATTTCATTTATTTCTAGAATTTTTGTATGATATTTTTCTGTACAGTGTAGAATGCTATAAAGGTGCAGCATAATACATATTTGTCTATACAATATATGTTTTTTTTAACTTTGTATGTTATTTTCCAATATAGGATGTCGTTTTAGATGCACCAAACAATTTTTCTAACAAGAAAATATATCAACTATCATACTGAATTATCAGTTTTCTGTGAGGTACCTAACCTTAGATCTAAACCCATGATTGTGTTTAGAAGTTCTGAGAGTTGGTCCTCTACAGACCTTTGTCCATACAACAAGACAGATTCTACTATTCCCACTATAGTAATATTTGTTAAATGTATGGACAAGTAGCTAGAACTTCTAATTCCTAATTTTGACTAACCTCCAACACAACTTAAAATTCAAAATTTTCATATTACATGGTTACAACATCTATTTTTTTTTTTAAATCCAATATCATTTCAACAAAATGTGCATACCAATTGGCTCTGATTAGTTGCCTCCCAACCGTAGAGTTCTCTCTTCGTAACTCACCCCCGAGTAGAGATCCTTTTCTCTAGAGATAGAAAACCCTTTGTCTATCTTGTAGAAACTTATTTAAGCTTTGGTTTCCCCATCCTGTTTCCATTAACTGTGTCCAGTTAATTCAGTATGCTTTATTCCTATTTTTCCCAGGCTTTCCATTTGTTTCTTCCATAGTGTTACTTTTAAAGCTGTCTTTTCTGATTTTCCATCTTTATTCGACCTCTTCCCAATACTTTTCTCTTTATTGGGGAAATTAGATACTTATATCCAAATATAATTTTAGTATTTTTATTTATTCCTTCTAAGGATTTCTAGAATTTGTGGGAAATTCTTGTCAACTTATCCATCCTCATGGACTAGTTTTTTTTTTCTTAGATCTCATATCTCAATCTATTCATTGCACATAATTTTTCCATTTTATTTTATTAATTTAAAATAATAAAATAAATCCACAGAAATTTTTTCCATTGCAGTCCACATTACCCTTTTGGACTTGTTCAAGTGTCAAATAAAATTATAACAACCTGGGCATATTACAAAAATACGTTAGACTGAGCTTAATCGTACGCATCTATGGTAACTATCAATAGAAATCTCTCTCTCGTAGCTTTCCAACGCCTATCTCAGTTCTCAATTCCGCCTCTGGATGACCAAGGTACAGAGAAAACCAAATTGCCTCTCTCTTAAAAATATTATGAATACAAGCCTTCAAAATCACTCCTTCCTTCATCATGAGAAATGGTGGTTTTCATAATGTAGGTTCAGGTTGAGCTTGGGTCAAAAATGGCATGTTGTTTTGAAATTTAATGTGGAAGAGCTCACAGTCTAATAGAATTCATACACCTTAGGCATTAGGATACATGGTGATAGGTTTGAAAATTGCACACATTAACTTCAAAGCCCAAAATAAAACTTATGTTTAAAATAACCCTAACAGTATGCAAATGGTGGAGTGGTGGGACATTTGTCATATGACTGATGGGCGCTCTAAGCACTAGCTGCCGCCTTGTGGTTATGTCGGACAGCTTCAGCCTGATGGTTCTACTATGATCGGCCTCTCGTGGACAATTCACATGCTACAACCTCCACTCTATAGTCAACTCTTCCAAACTGCGCAGTTAACTTAACGCCAATATTATTTCAACTGCATATGTTCATATGTTAGCTCCGTCTATGTGGTTAAAACCCCACTACGATTTTGACTATGCTTACATTATGTTTATTTCATAGTTTATAACAGAGATCCAAAACCATAGTGTATCATTGGTATATACCATTTGTGCTACCACCATGCGCTTAGGTTTTAGGACTTAAGGATTAGGACCATATAATGTTTTCACTGAGGTTTTTCACCATATTTTTTCACTTAGGCTTAGGACCTTAGAATGTTTATTACATAGTCTTTAACAACACTTTCATCTTAGCTTAGGTTTAAAACAATTATACTGTACACCACGAAATCTTGCACCATGAACCAAATCATAAGAATTTAACCATGAATAAAGGAGTCTATTTCATCTGTAACATCACTAAAGATATTGAAGACTACACTGGACTTCCTTCCTTTCGATCTAAACAGATGCAAGATCCTCATGAATCAATTCTTGCCATTTGAAAGCTTTTGGACCAAAAAAAAGTTTTATTTAAGTAGATATTAGTTGAATGTACAACTCCCTCACTCTTCCAATCTCCATCTACTTCGCCTTGCCGGGATTCATGAATTTGAGTCCCACTCAAATATATTCAACATATGCATGTCTTGAAGTATGAACCTTCCTGTCCAAGATGGTATGTTTCTCCAACTCATTCATATACTCATATGCCAAATCATCAGCGGTAGGGGTCTTTGTATCTTCCTCTAGATCAATGATCATCGAAGGTTCATACAAATTCAGTTTTTCTACATTTACGACTGAATAAATATGCATATAAGGAGGTAAATCTAGATGGAATTAATTATTTCCAATATTTTTCACAATCTTGAAAGCACCATACCTGATGGGTTTCAATTTATTACCTTCACCATTAAGCCTGTCTTTACTGATATACAACCATACCTAATCACTGACCTGAAAATGATGATCCACTCGATGCTGGTCATGGTACATTTTGTGCTTGTCTTGACAGTTCTCTAATTGATCTTGCACTGCTTCATGTATCTGTTGTATCTATTGAATGAAATTAACTACTTTATTTGAATTGTTGTGTCCATCCACTTTATCTTCTTCACCAAACATTAAATCTATTGGTGACTTTGGTAGATACACAAAATATTTTTCAAATGGTGATCAATTCGTAGAAGAATCTAAGCCTCGATTTTTAGCATGTTGCACATAAGGGAAAGATTCATTCTGCAACTTAGGATGTTTGCTGCAGTAACCTAGAATAATATGTATCATTGTCCTGTTCACAACTATTGTCTATCCGTCGGTTCGTGGATGAAAAATTGCGCTCTTCTTCAGTTTTATGTCCATGAGTTCCCACAAAGTGGACAAAAGCTCTCCTACAAAGCGAGTGTCTCCGTCAGAAATGATGGAAGTAGGTAACCCAAAATGAACCCATACCTATTGAAAGAACATCTATGAAGTTTGTTCAACAGTCACTTGCTTTTTGCATGGAACAAGAATTCACATCTTGCTGAAATGATCAACCACGACATACATGTAATTGTGCCCTCTCCTAGACATAGGGAGTCCTCAAACAAAATACAAGGAATTTTTTTCCCATGGTCGCGAAGGAACTGGAAGTTGGATATACAAGCCAATCTTTTGATTACTTGGTTTTATTGTCAAACACATAACACATTCTTTAAGGTACTTAACAAATGTTTCATACATGCGAGGCCAGTAGAGATACATTTGAATTTGCGCCATTGTCTTTCTTACGCCAAAATGTATTCAAATGCGAGAAGAATGTGCTTCCCAAATAAAATACGCCCTTTCTATCTGTGATATGCACAACTTACCCAGATGATATAACATTCTATCATGAACATGAGAATTTAATTCTTCCACATGAGTACCATGAGTTAGTGATTCATAAATATATTTTAAATTATCATCTTTACTATATTATTCTAAATAAATTTAGAGTTTTAAACAATTATTTTGCAGCAACACTGAAGCATTCAAATATCATCTAGACAACATATCAACTATTTTGTTTGTTACACCTTTCTTGTATTTAATTACTAAGTGAAATTTTTGAAGAAATCCCATCCATATATAATGGCGATATTATTGCAAGTTAGTCTGAGACTGAAGGTACTGAAGCGGTCGATGATCCGTGTGAATCACTGTTTCCTTACCCATTAAGTAGTGTTTCCATTTCTTTGCACTTTAAACCAAAGAAAACAATTATTTATCATATGTTGGATAAATTGAAACTGCCTTAGAAAAAGTTTCTGAATGAAAACAAATATGTTTCCCTTTTTTAAATAACACTCCACCCATTGCGGCACGATTCACATGAGCGGTCTGCTAGGGTTTTTTTTTTCCGTTCTTTGTAGGAACCCGAGCGCACTCTGCAACTCGTTCATGCACTGACGACGCTGTCCTTCCCACGCAGCACAGCTCTGCTCACAAGTATGGCGTCTGAAACGGGAGGGGGCGGGGGGGGGCAGTCGACCCACCCCTGCAAATGAAGGAGGACAAGAAGGAAGGCTAGATCTGCCTAATGACGATTCTGACAACAAGCAGAAGACTGAGGCGAATCAGAAGTCGACCTCTGAATCGAAAACTGAGATGCCACAAGCCATTTCTTCCACCTGCAAGACCATCGCTCCAAAACGACCGAAAATTGACCTACCCAGTCATCACATCAATGCCAGAATTCAGTACATGAGGGACCACGCCCTTATTGGAAAATTTATAGGGTTTTGGCCAACTAAAAAAGCCCTGCAGGGCTGGATTGTGTCTAAATGGAAGCCAAAGGGAGACGTTACTCTGCAACTGGGACCGAAAGGCTTCTTCATAGCCATTTTCAACTGCATTGAGGAAAGAAACAAGGTAATGGATGAAGGCCCCTATTTTTTCAATTCGGCAGGATTGTATCTCAGGAACTGGGTTGAAAGATTTAACCTAGATCTAGAAAAATTCAACTGGGCACCTGTATGGATTCGTCTATACTCACTTCCGCTTGAATATTGGGACGAGGAATCACTTCAGGCGATTGGAAAAGGACTAGGAGAGTTCATAAAAATAGCAGAAGAAACTAAGATGTGAAGGTACACCTCCTATGCTCGAATATGTGTCTACATGCATCTGGACACAGCCCTACCCAACGCTGTAAGTATATTTCACGATGATTTTGAATGGATTCAACCGCTGGATTATGAACATGTACCTTTTCGATGTAGAAGATGTCATGCTCATGGACATCTCTTCAGAGATTGCCCTCTAAATGTTCAGACCCGGAGTACAGAAGCAGAAGACAAAGCGGAAGCAGATGGGTTCACCAAAGTTACCTCTAGAAGAAGGCATAATAAGAAATCCTCTTCATCGGGGAAAAAACCTAGCTCCTCTGCCACTGCCCCTTCCACCAGTAATATCTTTTCCGCTCTTGCTCAATCTGACCCTTAGGGTGATTCTACCCCCGCCTCTCTAAGCCTTGCTGGCCCTTCTGCCACCCCCTCAAATCAACCCAATCCCGCATCGACTGTCCCCGATCATTCAAAGCCGCATTCTGTTGATCAGTTAGATTCCAATCCCTCATCCAAGAAAAAGCAGGTGACATGGGACTCTAACCTCATGGATCTGGAAGGGCATTCTTCTAATCCCATTCAGGACAGTAATGATTCCCCAGACAATTTACAAACAGCTCAAATGGAAGAAGATTCTGAAGGCTTTGATCTTGGAGAACTTGATCTTATAGGCCTAGAAGATGCCTGCAGAAAGAAAGAATTTGACAAGATCAACCCTCGGTAGATAGAATCACTAGAGGCAGCGCTCTATAAAGTTCAACAGCACAAGAAGTTGGGTATTCAACCAGGCAGTCATTGGGATAGCCTGAAAGTGATGAAGGAAACCAAGAAAAGAGGAAGAAAACCTAATTGGCAACGTACCATTGCTCTTGGGGAGATATTAGTGGATTCAGGTCAATATCCCAAGCTAACTCAGTTCTTCAAACCTCTAGAAAATAGTTCCCCATGAATTTAATCTCATGGAATGTAAGAGGGCTCAATGGCCCAGGGAAGTAAAGAATGATCAAGAACATGATTCAGAAAGAGAAGCCCTAATTACTCTTTCTTCAGGAAACCAAGTGTAACAGTCTAATGCTAGGCTCAATCCTATCAAAAGCATGGCCTAGTAGCAGATCGATTGCTGTGGATGCCTCTGGCTCCTCCGGTGGGATTGCAGTAGCCTGGGATACTCAGTCTCTACTGGTAAATGACTTTCATGCAACTCATAATCTCATCCAGGCCACCTTCCACCCTATAGGAACTAACATACATGGGCATCTGTCCAATGTCTACTTTCCCTAAGATCAGGCAAGCAAGATTGCGCTCTTAAACACCTTGGAGTATCTCAATTCAAATAGATCCCATCCCCTTTGGATCCTTGGAAGAGATTTTAATATGATCACTCGAATGGATGAAAAATCTGAAGGCAGGTCTAGACTTGATCAGGAAAGCACCCACTTCAAAAAATTTATAAATAATAACTGGCTCATTGATATACCTTTCTGTAATGGAATGTTCACCTGGAACAATAGAAGAACGGGGGGACAAAAAATAGCCTCTAAATTAGATCGATTTCTCATGTCGGACAACGCCATTCATGTGGGGGGAGATATTACCGGATCAATACTTCCTCTTGCTGCCTCTGACCACTGGCCCATCGTGCTCCAATGGAAAAACATAGAGTCTCATCCCAAGAGGCCGTTTAGATTTGAAGCCTTCGGGCTTTCTCATCCTTCCTTTAAAGAAATGATCCATGCTGCCTAGAGAAGCTTTGTATCGCCTAAAGGGTCCAAAATGTTTTAGTTTCAGCAAAAGCTTAAGTTTCTCAAAGGACATATCAAAACTTGGAATCAGAAGGTCTTTGGAAAAATATTTGTGGAAAAAAAAATCCTTGAACAGAAGATGAAGGAAGTGCAACAGGAAATCATCACCAAAGGAAGATCTGAGTCTCTCGCTTCCTTGGAACTCGACCTTCAAAGAAAGTTGGAGGACAGATACAAACAAGAGGAAATCCTCTGGAGGCAGAAATCTAGAATTCGTTGGCTGAAGTTGGGTGAAAGAAACACCAAATTCTTTCACAGCTCAACCATCCAACGAAGAATGCAAAATCGGATTGGCCATCTCACCAATCAACAAGGGGAGCGCATGGAGAGGCATGAGGACATGGAAAGAGAACTGGTGGATTATTTCAAGGGCATCCAACAAGAACCACAGGTCAACAGATAGCCAGCTATTGACCAAATCAAGCTACTTATACCCAATTTGATTACAGTTGAGCATAATCAAATTCTTCTTCGCTCGGTCTCTCCCCAAGAAGTGGATACTGCTATGGCGCAATTCAAGGATGGCAAAGCTCCGGGCCCAGACGGATTCACCTCTAATTTCTTCCATCATTTTTGGGACCTCATAAAACATGAAGTTTGGCAACTTATGGAGGAATCGCGAACCATGCACTGGCTCTTGCCCTCCCTCAATGCCACTTTCATTACGCTGGTACCAAAAGAGGAGCAACCCAGCAAACCAGAAAAATTCAGACCTATTGCGCTTTGTAATGTTATCTACAAAGTCATTTCCAAAGTCATTGCCAATTGGCTCAAGCCGCTTCTTCCGCTTCTCATCTCGCCGGAGCAAATAGGATATGTGGAAGGGCGACAAATTCTGGATGGTATAATTCTATCTCATGAGATTATACACTCTCTAAAACTCTGCAAGAAGCCATGTATGCTCCTCAAAATCAACCTTTCCAAAGATTTTGACAAACTGAATTGGAATTATATTCAACAAATGTTAAGTGCTTTTGGTTTCGATCAAATGTGGATCTGCTGGATTATGAGCCTCATTACCTCCTCTTCTCTCTCTATTCTTATCAATGGGATTCCTTCCCCACTCTTCCACCCTTCTAGAGGTATCAAGCAGGGGGACCCCCTCTCTCCCTTTCTCTTTGTTCTCATGGCTGAGGGTCTTGGTAGACTTATTCACAATGAAGTTCGCAATCATCCTTTACGAGGTATTTCTCTTCATGGAGCCCCTGTCACATCTCACCAGCAATTTGTGGATGAAAATATTCTCTTTGGCCACCCCTCTATCCAAGAAGCCCGTTCTTTTAAGGAAATTATCAAGCCTCTGGATTAACCGTCAATGACTCTAAATCTCAGATTTTTTTCTTCAATACTCCCCCTCTTACCCAAGCCAATATTGCTCGCATTCTGGGGTTCTCGGTGGCTTCTCTCCCCGAAAAATACCTTGGTGCGCCTCCCATTGACTTTGCTTTCAGGCATTCCTCCTGGAATCGTCTCCGCGAAAAACTGTAATCTCGGTTATCTTCTTGGACCTTCAGGGCTCTTAATATGGTCAGCAGGCTCACTCTCATCAAAGCAGTGTTACAATCTATGCCTCTTTACCTATTTTCTGTTCTTGCAGCTCCTAAATGGGTTCTCAAACAGATTAAAACCCTTCAAAGCAACTTCCTCTAGGGCTCCTCTGGTTAGAATCGAAAATGGAATTTAGTAAGTTGGAATGCTGTTTGCACTCCTAAAGATGCAGGCGGTCTTGGTCTGAGAAATCCCATGCACAACAATGAGGTCATGGCAGCACATGTTTGGTGGAAATGGATTTCAAATCCACACACACCCTGGGCTAAAATTTGGACTACAAAATATGCAAACAGCAGATCCACAATAGACTTAATAAGGCTGGCTCCTGAGCAAACAGGTTCTCTGGTTTGGAATGTAGCCAAGCAGCACCATGGGCTCATACAACAACATAGTTTTTGGGAAATTCGCAATGGTAAATCTGCACGGTTCTGGTCTGACTCCTGGCAACAAGAGTCCAATCTTCTTGAAAAGCACTCTCAAAT
This sequence comes from Pinus albicaulis, assembly GCA_034641835.2. Taxonomy (NCBI): domain Eukaryota; kingdom Viridiplantae; phylum Streptophyta; class Pinopsida; order Pinales; family Pinaceae; genus Pinus; species Pinus albicaulis. The sequence continues at coordinate 28,830,760 of CM076572.1, read as the reverse complement.
AAATTTTGGAGTTCATAGAGTAGCTATAGAAGACAAGGTGTGCAATCATTGGATGGCCACTGATAATAATGGCTTCAGGAAATGGAAGCCCTCTCTCCTCATTGCGCCACAAGCTCAAAGCACCGAGCTGGATGCTGTCAGCAAAGAGCTGCAGTGGAGGCAAATCAGAAGCTCAGAGGACCCTGACGTTCTCAGGTGGGGCTACACTACGAAGGGCATGTTCACTACAAAGGAAGCCTTTTCCTTGATGCACCCCTCTCCGCTCCCTAAGGACTCTCTCTGGCAGTTGATTTGGAACCCCAATACTTGGCCCAAGATCTCTACCTTGGGCTCCTTAGCCATAGATAAATCCTCACTTGGGATAATCTAGTCAAAAAAGGTTTCAAAGGTCCTTCTCTATGCCCAAACTGCATTCAAAGCGCTGAAACTATCCAACATCTCATGCTGCTCTGCCCTCTTGCCAACTCCTTATGGGAAAAGTCTAGCTTCCACTGCCAAAGGAAAAAACCATCTGGTGACATCACAACCATTTTGCGTACCTGGCCCAAATGCCCTTATCAGTCTTCTCTCCTCAATGCTCTCTGGCAACTACTTCCTGGCCTGCTCTTCTAGTCCCTATGGAAAGAAAGAAACAAGCGTATTTTTAAAAATCAAGCTTCAACTATGGACACCATATGGAGTTCCATTAACATCAATCTCTAGGAATCTCTGGCTCTTCATTCCTGGCAGGAAGAGGATTATCCAAAACAACCCAAAGAAATCTCTGTTTGGCACAACTGGAATCTCAACATTGTGTTTACTCCTACGATCAGGAACAGGGTGGCCTCAGACACTCCTTTGCATTGGACTCCTCCCCCTCTTGGATTTTTTAAATTAAATTTTGATGGAGCTTCCAGGGGAGATCCCGGACAAGTAGGTTTTGGAGGCATCTTTAGAAACTCAAGGGGAGAAACTCAGAATATCTACTATGGTTCAATTGGATGGGATACTAATAACTCGGTAGAACTTGAAGGCCTCTGGCAAGGCCTCAATCTCACTCTTTATCACAATATCTTTCCCATCATCATCGAAGGGGATTCTCAAGTTCTCATCAACATGGTCAACTAGCTCTATGGGGATCCAATCCTACTAAAGTGGCTCACAGTTGGCGTATGGCTGCTAGAATCGACAAAATTTGCAACTGGCTTCAAAACAACAGGGCAGTCTCCTTTACCCATGTTAAACGAGAGGGCAACAAATTCGCGGATCTCTTGGCCAATATTGGAACTGATAGCAACAACACACTCACTCATGGTACCCTTACTATTATCCATGAAGGAGAAATGCTTCAGAAATGCCAATACTGGTGCACAAAGACTGTTCCTTTCCGGATGCGGATGTTGAGGTGGTTTGATGGGACTTGGATCCCTGCGCAACTCCCGAAAGAGCTCACATGGGATGCCCATATCTCTCCCAGTACCAGTCTTAATGTTGCCATTAATTCACCACTTCGGGCCGACGATCACCCTCTTAATTGTCCTACGATGCCATACCATATGGCGTTTCTCCTGACCTCGGCTCTCAATATGGCTTGCGTGTATGACTGTAGCTGTTGTGGGAGCTCTCCGACTCCCCTCCGTGGTGAATGCCCTCCTGGCTTCGCAGCTCCTAGTGTTAAAACTCCAACTGGTCGCTAGTGCAGTCTCCTTGCTTGCCTGGAGACTCTCCCTGGGCATCATTTCTCTAACAGCCCCTTTTGCAGAGTTAATTCTCCTCCAGGCATTTCTGCAAAGCTTTTTGAAGGACCTGACTGGCTCATTTGGCTCTCCTTTGTCGTTTTCACTCTGCTCTCAGGCCTCCTGTGCTCTCTGGCATTCCATCTTCCCCGTGCTTCCCAAATAAAATGCACCCTTTCTATCTGTGATATGCACAACTTACCCAGATGATATAACTTTCTGTCATGAACATGAGAATTTAATTCTTCCACCTGAGTACCATGAGTTAGTGATTCATAAATATCTTTTAAATTATCATCTTTACTATATTATTCTAAATAAATTTAGAGTTTTAAAAAATTATTTTGCAGCAACACTGAAGCATTCAAATATCATCTAGACAACATATCAACTACTTTGTTTGTTACACCTTTCTTGTATTTAATTACTAAGTGAATTTTTTGAAGAAATCCCATCCATATATAATGGCGAGATTATTGCAAGTTAGTCTGAGACTGAAGGTACTGAAGCGGCCGATGATCCGTGTGAATCACTGTTTCCTTACCCATTATGTAGTGTTTCCATTTCTTTGCACTTTAAACCAAAGAAAACAATTATTTATCATATGTTGGATAAATTGCAACTGCCTTAGAAAAAGTTTCTGAATGAAAACAAATATGTTTCCCTTTTTAAAGTAACACTCCACCCATTGCATAACCACTAGCATCTATTTCAATTTCGAATGGTTGTTGAAGATTAAGTAAAGCTAAGATTGGTGTTGTGACAATTTTCTTCTTAAGTGTATCAAAATATTTTTGTTGCTTCCCTCCCCATTGAAAGGAAACTTAAGAACCTGTTAAATCATGTAACGGTGATGCAATAAAAGAAATTTGAGAAATGAATTTCCTCTGATATTGAACTGCACCTAAGAAACTCCTAACTTCAGTCACATTCTCTGGTCTTGGGCACTTCAAAATAAAATCGATTTTAGCTAGATCTATTTTCAAATGACCACCTCCAACTATTTAACCAAGATACATCAGTGAATTTTTCCCAAACTCACATTTGGATAGTTTAGGGTACAATTTTTCCCTTTGCAACACTACGAAGACATGTTTAACATTCCTAACATGTTCTTCCATATTGGAACTAAAAATCAGGATATCATCTAAGTATATTATGAAAAATTTATCAATGTATGGACGAAATACAACATTTATAACCAGCATGAAAGTTGCTAGAGAATTAAACAAAGACAAGGGCATCACTGACCATTCAAATGTCCCTTGCCTAATTTTAAATGCAGTTTTCCATATGTGATTTTCTGCAATTAAAATTTGATGATACCCATTACACAAATCCAACTTAGTGAAATAGACAACATTTTTCAACTGGTCAAGTAACATCTATTCTGGGAAGAGGTTAACTATTCTTGATTGTGATTTTTTAAAAGGCCCTAAAGTCGACACACATTCTCCATGTCCCATATTTCTTAGGAACCAAAATTATGGGTGAACCACATCAAGATGAACATGGTCGAATGAAGCCTTTTTTCAACCAGATCTTGGATTTGTTCCTTTATTTCTTCGTTCTTTATGACTAACATGAGATACATTTTGACATTAGGAAGAGGGGTATCAGACATCAATTGTATCTCATGTTGTATTTCCATTTTAGGAGGAATATTTTTTGGTTCTTTAAATAGACTTTGAAAAGAATCTACCACTTTAACTAAACTATATTTAAACTGAGATTCACAACCTAAAAAATAATAATGTTGATCCTTATGTTGTTCTTTAACAACCATGAGTATATATATTTTACTTGAACTTATCAATCTCTTCATCTTATTAGCAATAACTAAATCCAAGCGTGTTTTGATTTTATGTGCCCAAACAATTTATTCAATCCCACCTTTGTTAAGATGATATTTATGCTCTTTGCTATGAGACATAGCATCACAACCATAGAGATAAGGACTTCCTAGCACTACTTCATATATGTCTAATGGAATCACATCTAAATCCAGTTCATCAATGTAATTAGTTGTGATGGAAAATTTTAAACGACATTGCTTTGTGACACTAATCTGAGTCTTTTATTTTAGCCAACCTAATGGGTATAGTCTTAAATGATTCTATCTCTCCAAACCTAATTTATTAACGAATTCCACAGATATTAAATTTTACCGTGATCCAGTGTCAAATAATGTATCAATTTTTGTGTGCTTAGAAGTTACCCTTATGTGAAATAATTCAACTCTTCTATCCTCATCCATATGATTTATGTTTGAAGAAGATGTAGAAGTAGTAGAACTTGAACTAGTGTCAGAACGTTTACCCATCGAAACCATTGGGGTTTTTTTCCTTTCATCACCTGAGTTAGAGTCCAAATATTGTTTGATTTTTGTATTAGCCTTCTCTTCACCTTTATTTTTCTGGAAATTCTTTGGTCTAATTTCTGGGTGAAGTTTCCAACATTTGACTTCATCATGTCCAATCCACTAAAAGTGAGTACAAGTAGGTATTTCATTTTCCTTATGAGCTTTCGCTATTTTCTTTCCCTTCTAACTACTCTTCCTCTTGTTGTATTTGGAATCCTTGATTTCCAACTATTTTGATGTTTTCTGTGAAAAATTGAATAGTCTAACACCTGATTCAATATGTATAGCTTCAACACACACTTCATAAAAGTCATTAGGAGTAAACATTAATAACGTATGTTGTAAATAAGAATGTAATCTGCCAATGTACTTTAATAATGTTTCACGTGTATCCAATGGAATACCAAGCGCCAAATATTTCTTCCCAAACTCCTGAGTAAACTCTTCAACATTATGTCATTTACCTTGCCTCAAATGCTGCCAATAAATAACAACTTGCTACATGTATCCCAAAGGATATAATTGTTTTCTGAGAGCCTTTAAAAACTTATACCATGAAGAGATCACATTACCTTTACGCTTTAAATCTACTTAAGTTTTACTTTCCCACTAGATTAATGTTGTTCCCCCCATTCTAAGTGTAGCTATTCTTTCATTAGAAATGTCTTGAATTCTACAATACAATTCTAACTATTTAATCGAGTTATCCAAGTTTTCAGGATTCATTTCACCATCATAAATAGGTTGTTCAAATTTTACTTCAATTTTAAAAAGAGATGATTTCTGAGGTTTCTTTTATGTTTTAGAATCTGAACTAGAAGAAGAAGAAGAAGATGAAGATGATGATGATGATGGACAAGGAGGTTTATCATCTTTTCATTTTCCCTTTTCTTTGTTTGATGCATTTGAAGATGAAGTTCCATCTCTCGCCTTCTTGTCTTCATAGATTTCTCGAAACATCTCCTCCATGTTCAAAAAAAATTCTAAACTTGCTCTTCACCCATGACCTTCACTTCAAGAGTTTCAACTGCATCGGATCCTCCCATTTTCAATTGATGAGAAAATTTCCGCATTCCAATTTCTGATTCTATCTCCTTAAGTGTTACTTCTCCATGTCATAATGTGGACCTGTTTAAAATTCACTGAAAAAAATCTTACAAAATACAACCTACTCTGACACCAAAATATATGATCTGAAATAGATCCGAAATAATACTGAAGTAGAACTGAATATTTTCCAACAATGAATTGAATATTAACTTGATCTCTTAGTTTGGAAGACTGAAGGAAAGAAAATGATTTTATGACTTAAACTAGAACTTGGGAAGAATATTAAACATGAATTTGCAGCAAATAAAAGAGATAAAAGAAAAAAAAAATTGATTATGGAGTTCATCGTTGGTGGTCTATGTTTTCGGATCCATTTTATTAAGTATTCATCGAAGGAATTATTTACACAAAAATAAACCAGACTGAACGTGCTCCAGACGACCAAGATACAATGAAAAAATAATTGCCTCTCTCTTATAGAAATCTAAATACAAGCCTTCAAAATCACTCCTTCCTTCATCCTTAGCAATGATGGTTTTTATAATAGAGGTTAAGGTCAAACTTGGGTGCAAAATAGCATGTGGTTGTGCAATTTAATGTGAAATAGCTCTCGGTATAGTACAATTCATACACCTTAGGCATTATCTGACATGGTGATAGATTTTAAAATTGTGCACATTAACTTTAAAACCCAAAATAAACCTTATGTTAAAAACAATCCAAATAGTCTACAAATGATAGAGCAGTGGAACTATTGTCATATGACTGGCAGGTGGTGTAACCGTTGGTTGCCACATGGTTGTTAATTTCGGTGGCTTTGGGATGAAAATTTCACTGCGGGTGGCCTTCTGTGGATTGTTCACATGCTGCATCCTCCGCTCGACTCTCAACTCTTCCAAAATGCATTTTTAACTTGACTGCGATAATATTTCAACTGCACTTGTTCACATGTCAACTCCTTCGTCATGGTTAAAACCCTGCGGCGGTTTTGACTGTGTTTACATTACGTTTATTTCACAGTTTGTAACATATTTCCAAAACCATATTTTATCATTGTTATATACCATTTGTGCTACCACCACACGCTTAGGTTTCAGGACTTAGGGTTAGGACCATATAATGTTGTCACTTAGGTTTTTCGCCATAGTTTTTCACTTAGGCTTAGGACCTTGGAATGTTTATTACATATTCTTTAACACCACTTTCACCTTAGTTTAGGTTTAAAACAATGACATTATACACCTTGAAATATTTCACTATGAAACGCATCATAAACATTTAACCATGATTGAAGGACTCTCTTTCATCTAGAACATCACTGAAGAAACTAAAGACTAAATTGGACTTCCTTCCTGTCAATCTGAACTAATAAAATATCCTCCTAGATCACCCTATGTCTCTCTATATCAACACCAAAAGATACACTCTCTTGCTCTAATCTATCTATCTATTCCTCCCTCCTCCTCTCCCTCTCTGTCTATCCCTCTCTCTTCCCCTTATCTCCCTCTCCCCTGCTTCTCTCTCTTTCATGTTACTATCCTCTCTCACTCTCTCCCCATATTCATTATCACTCCCTCTCTCCCTCTCCCCCTCTCTCTCTCTCTATTTCTTTATGCTTACTTCCTTCTCTCTACCCTCCAACTTCATCTCTCTTTTCGTCCCTCTCTCCACTCTCTCACATCCTCTCTCTTCCTTCCTCTCCCACCTATCTATCTCTATTTTCATCCTCCAACTCTGTTACTATATCCATCCCTCTGTCCTTCTCTCTCTATCTCCCCCCACTTATCTCTATCTCTCCCCCCTTTCCTCTTTATATCACCGCAAACAAACACATTCTCTTACCATCTCTCCCTTGTAACTCCCTCTCTCTCTCCATTTCTCACTCTCTATGTATTTATTATTCCCTCCCTCTCTCCCCCTCCAACTCCATCTCTATATCCATCCCTCTCTCCTCCTCTCTCCCTCCCTTTCTCCTCTTGTCTATCAAATCCGCTCTCTCCCTTTCTCTTCTACCTCTCTCTCTCTTTCCCCTCCAATCCTCTCTCTCTCTCTTTCCCCTCCAATCCTCTCTCTTTTCCCATCACTCTCGTCCTCTCTATCAAGTTATGTCTCTCACACTTCCTCTCTATACCTTTCTCTCATACATCTCTCTCTCTCTCTCTCTCTCTATGTTACTATATCTCTCCCTCTCTCACTATCTTTCCCCTTCTCTCCATTTATCCTTCTTTGTTTCTTTATCTCACCCCTAAACATACACACTCTCTCCATATATCCCTTGTCACTCCCTCTCTCTCTCCACTTCTCACTTTATATGTATTTATTCTTACCTCTCTCTTTTCCCCTCCAAATACATCTTTTTATCCCTCCCTCTCTCCTCCTTTATCTTGATTCCTCTTTTCATCCTTCATCTCTCTCCCTTTCTCTCCTACCTCCTTATCTCTTACCCCATCTCTCTCCCTCTCTCTCTCTCTCTACCCTCCAATCCTCTCACTATATTCCTCCCTCTCTCCCTATGTCCTTCTCCCTCTCCCAGTTTCATATTTGTGTCTCCTTCTCCCTATCTTACCCTTTTCTACCTCTATCACTCCTCTCCCTCTCTATCTCTTCATTCCTTCTCTCCCCACTCCTTCAGTTTATCTCCATTTCTCCCTTGTCACTCCTCCTATATCTCCTCCTCTATCACTCGATGTCATTTTTCTTCCCTCCCATATATATCTAGAGTTAATATATATAATGATATATTAATATATATTATAATATAAAAAATTAAATATTTTATTGATCCACATTTCTTAAATTGAATAATATTAATATTATAGTATGTTAATGTGAATATTATATTTAATAATAATAATAATAGTAATAATAATAATAATAATAATATTAGGGCTAACAATTTTTTTTCATGATATCAATAATAATTTGGCCTATAGTATTTGGCTCATAGGCTTCACGTAAATAAAACATCTTTTTTAAGTGCTAGTAAATATAAAGAGGATTATGGAGTAAATATAAAAAGAGGTTTTATTTATTAACCATACCTCTTTTATTTACCATGGTATTTGGCCCATAGGCTTGGTATATAATTATATGTTGGTTTCTAATCCCATTTGATATATTTTTACTTATTTACCATACTTCTTTATACCTCTTTTATATTTTTTTTCTTCTACCATATCTCTTTTATAAATATGGTATTTAGCCCATGGCATTAAATTGGTATTTGGCCCATAGGATTCACGTAAGTAAAATAACTTTTTTGAGTAAATATAAAAGGTCATTTCAACTATTTACCATACCTTTAGTTTATTTATATGTTTATTTATTTACCATACGTCTAGTTTATTTATATTTATATTTATTTACAATACCTATTTTTTGAGTGTTTGAAATCTTATTCATATTTTAAATTTATATTGTATTTATACATAATAATAATTAGATTGATTTTTAAACAAGGTGGACATTAGATTTAAAATGTTAAATGTTAAACATTATGTTTACTTTTATTTACATATTTACATGTGAAATAAAACCCACAAAATAATCTAGAAATTCGGACAATATTATGAAAAATTACGGCATAAATTTTTGATAATATGTGTTATGGGTGTCAAACCTCAAGATTTTTGGTGTCCCAAGGGTTTTTTATGGTGTTGAATCCATTTCCACCATATTCAAGTACTACTGTAGCTACTTGATTAAAAAGAAAATTACCACATTTGGAAAAAACATTTTTTGTTGCATTGGTACAACTCCCGAAATAATTACAACTATGGTCAACCATAACTACCTATATGTAATCATAGTAAAGTAATATGAACCATGGGAAAAATGGTCAAACCATGGTCAACCATCTTCAACATGTCCCATGATAGTCAAACATGGTTAACCATAGTCAACATGGCCAACTATAGTTAACCATGGGAAACCTTGGTCAACGACTCTTACTAATGTTAAACATGGTAAAGACAACAATGGTCACCAATAGTTAGTCATATCTTGACCATGACCTACCCTTTTGGACCATAAATTTTAGACATTTAACCATAATAAACTAGCATCAACCATGTTATACTATTACTCTGTATATATTGTCACTAACACAACCATATTTATAAATTGTTTGATATAATCAATATCATTTTCTACCTTTCATATTTCGATTAACAATATTAATTTTTAAAAATGTAAAATGACACAAATATACATATACGAGCCACTTTGTTAATGTGATTATTCTAGTATGAAAAAGCTTACAATCTACATCAATTTCAATCATAATTAACCATACTTATTTTAATTTACCATTCCACGTGAACTCACTTCAAATTCTTGTTAACGTTGAGTACCTTAAATTATGGTGACAGTTTTTTTAGTTTCCTTCAAGATTTAAACGAATACCCTATCCCATTGACCATCATTTCAAAATCCCATGCATGTAATACATTTAACTCATTTAAGTGAAAGCATTAATAGTACACCCATTTACCATCATTCTCAAATTCCATAAAGAAATTATCACAATTATGAGACTATCTAAAATCCTAACTGAATTTATAATTCAGACTTAATGGTTTCCAAAAAGTAACTTCAAATTTTATGAGAAATTTATTAAAAAATAGTATGTTTGGGCAATCTTTATGAGCAAATAGCGCACGAAGTTCAACAAAAAGTTGAGACAAATGAGATGTCTACGGAAGCTTTAAGCGTATTTTGCTCAATGTTAATCTTAGCCATTGAGTTATCTTTATAAACAAGTCAAACAACTTACCTCCACCTTATATTGAAATAAAAATCCTTAAACTAATTAAAAAGAAAATATTCTCGAATGATATCATTCATCATTTTGACTTTCCCCTTAAGCGTTCATCGTAACAAAATAATAAACGGAACGATCACAGATTCTGTCAAAATATATGGCTTAATGGAACGATAAAATTATATGGCTTGAATTGTTTTCTATTTGGAAAATGTGAATATTATTGGGTTGGTTTTCTTCCCATCTTGAAGAGACATAAGTAGCTAATAAGGGTTAGCACATATAATTTTGGCTAATTGTCTCTATTTGATTCAGTTAGGATAAGCGGAATTTATGGGTTTCAGCATAACATTTTCATGGGTGGAATTGTGAAGATGGGTTATCTTTCCCTAAGTGGTGTGTGTAAAATGAACTCCATTTCAGTTGAAATTGTTGAAAAGGAAGAAAAGTAAAGGTACCAATAACACAAATATTTCATACACGAAATACATTAGAGTTGTGGCTCTTCTATTAATCTTCAATCTTCTTTTCTCTCTGAATACAATGAACCTGACGAAGGTTATTTATCTCAAATCGCTTGACATGCACATACTTACGAAACTCAGCTATCACATAACCCGACTTGATCAACGCTTACTTAACCGACTCTCTAACTCACTAACCAAATTTATATAACACACAACTCAACGCTTAATTAAGTGATTGTCTAATTCTTCATGTGGGAGTTAATTAATGATTTTAATAGTCCCCCTTAATTACGATCACTAAACTAAAATGTAACTCATGATAGCTCAAACATGGTTGTTGGTCTATGTCTCAGCGAGGCTTACAACACCCAAGTTTATTTCGTGAAAATCAGACACATCTATTGCTAATGGATTTTTAAGTATATCAGCCAATTGATCACTAGATTTATAAGGCTTCAACTAAACTTCTCCATTGCTCACACGTTATCTAATAAAGTGATATCTAGTATCGATATGTTTGCTCTTTTGATGCAACACACTATTCTTGGATAGTGCAATAGTTGATGTGTTTTAATGGTATATTGATGTTGATCCTTGTTTTCTCTTCTTGATTACATCCAATAGTCTTCTTAGCCATACTGCTTGAAATGTTGATGATGTTGCTGCTACATATTATGCTTATGTTGATGATAGTATCAAAATGGTCTGCTTCTTAGATTCCCATGCTATCACACCCGAACCAAGATGGAACACATAACCAGATGTGCTCTTCCTATCATCCAAACTTCTTTAAAAATCACTATTTGTCTAACCAATCAAGTCTTTCTTTCTTGTACTTGCATACATTATGCCATAATCTCTAGTTCCTATTATGTATCTCAGAAATATTTTTCTTGCACTCCAATGTGTGTCTTTTGGAGCCTCCATAAATCTAGAAATCAAAGTCACTCCTTGCATAATATCCAGTCTTGTAGTTGTGAGATACATGAGGCTTCCAACCAATATTTTGAGTAGAGTTGGATTTACATATGATCATTCATCGTCCTTACTTGACGTTATACCTATTGTAGTTACTGTAGGTACATGTTTGCAGTTATCCATCCTGAATATTTTTACAAAATCTCTAGTATATTTATTTTGGCAAATAAAAATTCATTTTTCAGATTGCTCAAGTTCAATGCCAAGAAAATATTTCATGAGACCAAGATTTGTCATCCCAAATTAGTTCATCATGGCTTCTTTAAATTCATCTGACTCAAGATCACCTATAAAAATCATATCATCGACATATAAGAAAACAATCAAAATCTTCCCATTCTCATTTACCTTTGTGTACAAGGTAGGCTCAATTTTGCTTCTACAAAATCCATTCTTAATCATGTAATTACTGATTCTGATATACCATGCTCTGGGTGCTTTCTTCAATCCATAGAGTGTTTTCTTCAACCTGTAAAATTTATCTTCTTTACATTCAAATTCATAACCTAGAGGGTTCTTCACATAAATTTCTTCTTGTATAATTCCATTCAAGAAGGTTGATTTCACATCAATTTGATATAATTTCCACTTGTTCTGAGCTGTTGTGGCTAGAAATCCTCTTACATTATCCAATCTAGCTACTGGAGAAAATGTTTCCCTTTCTTGCTTTCAACATGTTGCTTGGCATGTTCATGATTTCTATATTATTTCTCTATACTAAACCATTCTGCTGCAGTGTGTATCTGGTTCTAAACTGTCTTTTGATTCCATGTTGTTTGTAGTACTCATGGAATTATTTCAAATCATATTTCCACCACGATCTGATCTTAATACCTTGATCTTTAGATCACTTTGGCTTTTTGCAAAGGCTTTAAAATCTTTGAACTTTGCAGAAATTTCAAACTTCTACTTCAAAAATTAAACCCAATTCTTTCTATTATATTCATCAATAAAATTAAGGAAGTAACAACTTCCACCAACCACTTTATCCTCATAGGTCCACACAAGTCTGTATGCACCAAATCAAGTGGTTTCTTTTCTTTGTATGAAACTCCCTTCAGAAAAATTTCATGGTGTTTCTTTCTTAAGATGCATCACTCACAAGTACTAGCAGGTTCTTTGATGAGAGGTAATCCTGTGACCATCTGTTTCTGCTGCAACAATCTCAAACTGAAAAAATGAAAGTGTCCAAACTGAAAGTTCCATAACCAGTAATCATTAAAATATGCAACTGTAAAAGAACTAATCTGATCATTATAGTTCATTATTAGATGAAAGAGTTTTTTCCTTGTCATATGCACCTTTGCTATCATCTGCTTGCTTGGGGGTTTGCCATAAATAACACACTCTTGCCCCTAAAAAATAACTTTGTATCATTTTTGTGTCAATTGACCAACTCTTATCAAATTATGTTTGAGACCAGGAACATGATATACCTCTAAGATTCTCTTTGGCTCACCCTGCTTCGTCAGAATGTTGACTACTCATTTGCCATCAACATCCACAGTTTTTTCAGTGCTCAACTTTACCTCTGTCTTCACATATTGATCCAAATTTGCAACCAAACTCTTACTGGTTGTCATGTGGTTACTGTAACCACTGTCTAATAGCCACACCTTATCAAACAGTTCATGCATGTTGTTGCATGCTAGGAACATGGAGTTAGTATTTTCTGAACTAATATTAGCTCTCTCATTTCCTTGATCAACTATCTTCTTCCTACAATCATGAACATAGTCACCAAATTTATTGCAATAATAACATCTCCCGTTTGATTTAACAGATCTCTAATTATTTTTGAAGCTTCTGCTACTGCTGCTTCCACTTTCATATTCATGCTCTTCTCCGCCATCTCTTTGACCACCATATCTTCCACCTCGTCCTCTTCCTCGACCTCTTGAATTAGAAACTTGACTTTTGAAAACATTTTCTAAAGTGGAATCCTTATTTTTGTATATCCTTGCTTCATGTGATAAAGTGATCTCATCAACTGTCAGGTTTTATTCTATCGTTGCTACTACAACATAAAACTTTGTAAACCAAGATCTAAGGACCTTCTCAATCACTGTTCGATTTGTAATCTATTCATCATAATTTTTTAACTGATTTACTATAAACATGACTTGATTCATGAAAGAATCGATGTCCTCGGTCTCCTTCATTCGAAGACTTTCAAAATCGCTTTTAATATTCTGCAATTTAAAAATATTGAATTTTTCCATATCTTGCTAGCTTTTCGCCAAAGTTTCCCATGCTTCCTTTGCTGAATTTGTGATAATTATCTTGTGGAACAATGCTTGGTCGACCCCCTGGAGGATAAGAAGCGACGCGTGTTCATTCTTTCTTTTTGTCTTTCTTCCATTATTCCCTCTTTGCATTATTGAGGGTTCGTTCTTCTGTGTCATTTTGACATTCTAAAGATCCAAACTTGACATGATCCCAAACATCATGTGATTTTAACATGGTCTCCATTTTAATGGCCCACACATTATAATATTTCCCTATAAAAGAAAGAAATTATGGCTGGAAGCTGCTTTTTGCAGATTCAAAAAAAAATCTTTTTTGATAAAACTCTAAATTCCTCTTTCATATGCTTTGCAAAACTCAAAAAATAACCTTATAATAAATCCCTAAATTTTATTTTAATATATAAAAAAATATTATATATATATATATATATATATATATATATATATATATATATATTTTATATATAAAAAATAAACTTTTGATGTTAAGCCATTTTTCAAAACTGAATATAACACTTTTCAAAACTTTTTTTTAGAACAAATCTCTTTTAAAAAACTCACTTTTAAAACCTTATCATAATACTCTGATTAATATATGTTTCAACTCATTAAATACGATCCAACAACAAATGGCCTTTGGAATTTCGCTGACTTCATGAAGATTGAAACCTCATTTGATACCAAAATAACATGCTGTTACTTATGAGTCTACCATGTTTAACGTTGTCCAAGCTATGGCTTCCCACATGCTAACCCACGTTGTGAAGGTTATGATTTACCTCCTTTAGTACCTTAACACGAAAATTCAAAGGAGCTCGCGTGCACTAGTCTCTATGCTTAGTGCACCAGCCTTATAATACCTCTTGTGCACGCTATAGGGTGGGTTATATTTCAAATAAGAGAGGAAGAAAAAATTACTTTCACAAATGGATGATTAATGATCTCTATTTTTCTAGTTCTTTGTAATCTTATTTTGATACTAATTTGTTGGAATGGTAGAAGAGTAAAGGCACTAATAACATAAATAATTCATATACGATACACATGAGTTGCGGCTTTTCTAATAATTTTTAATCTTTCTCTCTCTGAATACAATGAATTCGACGAAGGGTATTTATCTCAAATCGCTTGACATGCACACATGTACCAAACTCATCTATCACATAACTTGACTTGATCAATGCTCACTTAACTCACTTTCTAACTCACTTACCAAATTTATCTATCACATAACTCAACGCTTGCTTAACTTCACTGATTGTCTAACTCTTCATATACGCATAACATGTCTGGTAATCTGTTTTTTTCTAGTTCTTTGTAATCTCACTCTGATACCAATTTGTTGGAAATGTAGAAGAGTAAAGGCACCAATAACATAAATAATTCACACATATACACACATGAGTTGTGGCTCTTTTATTAATTTTTAATCTCTCTCTGAATACAATGAATCCGCCGAAGGGTATTTATCCTGAATCACTTGACATGCACACACGTACCAAACTCATCTATCACATAACTCGACTTAATCAATGCTCACTTAACTCTCTCTCTAACTCACTCACCAAACTTATCTATCACATAACTCAATGCTTACTTAACTTCATTGATTGTCTAACTCTTCATATACTCACAATAGGTCTGATAAACATTTTCCATTTTTTCATGAGTTGGAGTTTTAAATTCTTTTCTTTTTAATTATCTTGTATTTGCTGGAATCAAAACTTTAAATTGTGAATATTGTAATCAAATATATAATCAAAAATTAATTTTAAATAAAAAATATTTAAATTTATTAAAAACTTGTGGCCACGTAATTCTACTGTAATTCTAGTGCCCACGTATTGCACAACAGGGGTGATAAACATTTTAGATTTTTCCATAAGTTTTTATTGGAGTTTTACAAATTTTATTTTAATCGTTTATAATTATATATAATTATACAAAAATTTGTTATAATTACAAATTTAAATTATAAATTTTGTAATAAAAATAAATTTTAAATAAAAAATATGTAAATTCACTATAAATTCTCTCCCAAAAAATTTATATCATATAATTGGTAGTTGCACTCATCAAGAAAATTGCAAAAGACGTAAAAGAAAAGCAAAATCATTTTTTGAAAGTGCAAGGCTATTTCCTCTTTCTCTTGCTTACGGAAGGATTCAAGACATTGGAAGAATCTAACAACTATTTTATAATAGTCCGAAAACTCAAATGTAATGTATGGATGTCAATATTGGAATTCTACCCCCGGGCCCTCAGAAGATCATTTTCTTTTTGAGAAAAAGTATTAAACCTCGGCATACAACCAACTTTGTGGAGCACTTCTCGACGTCCTGTTGCATATTGTGTTAAATACGCCGTCCAACGGCCAATCCACAAGTTGTTCTCCACTGAAATCTTATTTGCACGGTCTGCATGAAAGCAAAGCAAGTAGATAAGGGTGAAGAGAATTTGAAGTTATTAAATAATTAGTTTGTTTCTTTTGTTCGATTTAATTTTGATTTGGCACATTATAGTAAAGTAAACATAAGTTTTATTATAATTACTGTTCCTTTAAGTTAATTTATCCTAGCTTTCCATGGAAATAGAAAGTCTCTTACATTTAAGGTATTTACAACCTTCTCAACCAATAAAGAGAAAAAGGTTTCACCTTTTTTCCAAAACTTAAACTTTCCAAACCTGGATTCCTTCAACACCCCATTGTAGGTGTTGTAAACTTTCCAAATTGGGATTTCTCTGATAACCCTTTGGGTGTTGTAAATTTTCCAAATCGGGATTCTTTCAACATCTTTTTCTGTGTAGTAGGAATTAAATTTAAGTTTAGGCTCTGATATCATAAAGAGATTTACCATTACACCAAAACTAGTAGGTATTGATAAACCTTGGAATTCCTCCAACAAACAAATATGGTTGAAAAACGTTCTGCCTATATCTTCTATCAAAGTAATGCATTTGAGAAATGTTTATTAGAGTCTACATATTTAAAGTAGAGATCAAACAATCTGAAATTCATAATAAATCAAAGAAGTGAATAAAACACAGAAAAAAGTGAAGTATTTTAGAAGGAGGCCAGGATGCACCTTCTCCTTATTACGTTGTTCAATATTCTCGTAGTTTAGAGGGAACATTTTAACTGAAAAAAATAATGAAAATTTGGGTAAGATTTTCATGATTTTGGTTTCCCAAAATTTTTAGATAGTACTAAATCTATTCCACCATTAAAAAAAAGACAGATTCAAGAAGTTGTCGCCTTCTGCAGACACAGTCAAACCCAATGGATCTACGTGTCCAGACAAAATTTAGTCATAAGTAGCGTGTTGGTGCTCGATGAAAAACAGGAAGTGTCTAACGTCATGGCCGCCAAAACTGCGAAGTTAACAGTGCTAGTGAATGCTGAATTCTTATTACAAAGATATGGTGCCATAGTCAGTTTCTTTGTGAGGTTGGATGGACAAGGATTATTCAACGCACTTAATCTCAATGATAGAGTTTTTTTTCCGCGCTTCTAATTATTAAAAAATAAATTGACACGTATCTTTTTATTCTTCATCCTTTTTGTTCGTGACTTGCAGACTACGTCCTTCAAGTTTAGTTCGTAGCTTGCAGACTACGTCCTTTGAGTTTTCCTCAGGATCAGTTCGTAACTTGGAGACTATGTCCTTCGACTTCTTTCCTCAAGAGATTGACCGACTATGTCCGTAGAGTTCGTAACAAGGCTCAAAGGAATCTTGGGCAAATTATAGCAACCACCAAGTCGTTAATGGGGTGGTCTATTCCTGGTTCGTTTTGGTTCTGTTTGTTTCCGGTTTTGGTCCATCTCGTGTTAGTGGGTTCTTGCTCCTTGTTTTGTCATGTTTTCTTAAACTTCACTTTGAGAAGTGTAAAGTTATTAAAGTAAAAATATAGATTTAGTTGAAGAATAATTTCACAAACTTGTTGAGTTGAAAAAAAAACAATTAGAATTGAGAATAAAATTTATACATCAATATTAGGTTGAGAATCAATATATAAAGCAATTAAGTTAAGCTTAGTTGTACATACAATAACGATGGATAATTAAAGCTAACTGAAGTTAAGTGTGCTTTACGTTTTGCTAATGTGCACATGCATCACATATAAGCACTAGAGTTAACTAACTAAGCCAAGTGCACATCACATGTAACCACTCGAGTTAACTAGCTAAAAACAAGTGCACATTGCATGCAATCTCTAGATTTGAACTAAAGCTAATCTAAGTGCATGTACACCAACACCCCCTCTTAAGCATAACTTAGGTGAGTGTGATGAAAAATGAATGAGTCTCAGAAACCTGGCCATTTTAGGTACCCATATACAATGCATGAAAAAATAAAAGAGGAAAAACCCAGTGGGAAGAAAACCCCCCCCTCAAAATATAATTGAAAAGTAGAGAACAACTGCTAGGCTGTCGTGTTCCTTACCCCGAGATGATATAGCAAAAATCGAAACTTCTGCTCTGTGAAAGTCTTTTTGAACTTGAACAGTGCTGAAGACCGATGATCCCATCATGGATCTGAAGGAATAAGCTTCATTTTTGGAAGTAGAGGTATCAACTCCCATATTTGGATCGAGGAATTAATTTCCTTATACATGGTTGCATACCAATATGGATTCCCTGCAACTTCGTCATGCATTTGACGTTCAAATTCATGTACCCTATATTCATGCATGAGAATGTTTGTCTCTAGGGATGTATGCATGTGCATGTGTGGCCTTTGAGATGCCTTTTTCGATGCATACATGTGCATACATGGTGATATAAATGCCTCCTTAGATGCATGCATGGGCTTGCATGGTTCTGCGACTCAGAGTGAATGTGGGGCATCGTTAAATTGAGACCACGTCAAATCTGCGTCAATAGTAGAGGAATCAAAGTCCTCTTCTATGATTTTGAAAGTAGTGTCTTCATGATTAGCAGAGGAATATATTTCCTCATGTGCAATGTCTTCGTTATTGGATAAGATAAAATTCTCTCCTGCAACAGGTCCATTAACAATAGAAGAAGCAAAGTCTTCTTGTTCAACACTGTCTTGAGAGTATTTCTCCACATTTTTGGGGTCTTCACCACTTTCATGACTATTATAATAACACGATCTCTTCGGCTCCAAATGGTGTTGTCTAGATCATTTTCATCACCATATAATCCTTTCAATGTAGTCCAGATTTCATGTGGTGTTTCAATATTTATGATCTCATAAATAATATCACGAGACACAAATAGACACAATCTTCCATAAGCCATTTCATATCTATTAAGCCAATATAACTTCTCATCCTCTAAGATTGGTTCTATCTCAATTCCAATGACTATTTGGTACAAGCCTTTGCTCCTAATATGAAGCAAAATCATTGTCTTCCATTCATGGTAATTGTATGGAGTCATAAACGTTGAATATGGGAACTCCATTGCGAAAAATTGTCTAATATTTGGATCTGCAAATCAAGTCTTCGAACAATTTCCAATTCTATGCTCTTCAAACCTGCAAAAACATTGTTCATGCAACTTCTGAAAACCCTTGTAGCTCTGATACCATGTAAAATTATTAAAGCACAAATATGGATCTAGTTGAAGAATAATTGCACAAACTTGCCAAGTTAAAAAAAAAAAACAATTAGAATTGAGAATGAATTTGATACATCAATATTAGGTTGAGAATCAATATATAAATAAATTAATTTAGGCTTAGTTGTACATGCAATAAGTATGGATAGTTAAAGCTAACTGAAGCTAAGTGTGCTTTATGTTCTGCTAATGTGCACTTGCACCACATGTAAGCACTAGAGTTAACTAACTAGGCCAAGTGCACATCACATGTAAGCACTCGAGTTAAATATCTAAAAACAAGTGGACATTGCATCCAATCTCTCGAGTTGAACTAAATCTAATATAGGTGCATGTACACCAACACCCCCCTTTAAGTATAACTTAGGTGAGGGTGATGCAAAATGAATGAGTCCTGGCAACATGGCCATTTTATGTACCCATATACAATGAACTAAAAGAGGAAAGAGGGAAAACCCAGTGGGAAGAAAAACCCCTTCCAAACCAATAACTAGGATCCCCAGGGTGGGAATTACGAATTCCATAGAGGTGTGGTGATTACTCCAACAAGAAGATTTCTTCAACAGATGTGGCTTGAGTAGATTTTTAGTATTGATGCTTCATTGGAGGGATTGCATGGTCTACTGATGACAGAAGCTTGCAGGAGGCTTTCATTCCCTATGGAGAGGTCGTGGAATCAAATATTATTAATGATGGGGAAACTGGTAGATCCCTTGTATTCAGCTTTGTGATCTTCAACGATGAGAAATCGATGAGAGATGTGATCGATGCAATGGATGCCAAGATTATTGATGGGAGGAGCATCACCATTAAACCATCCCAGTCTAGAGGAAACAAGGGTGGTAGTGGAGGCGGTGGCTAGCGTGACTATCATGGGTGCAGTGGTGGAAGATATCGTTATGGTGCTTCTTCTGACAGTGGTAATGGAGGAGATAAGCAATATGATGTTGCACTAAGGTTTTTATTTTCTCCTGCAATGGTCTTATGTTTTGATCATGTAATAATCCTATTGGTGGTAGATTTATATGCTTCTAACTGTCCCTAGGCTTGGTGTTTCGATGTTCTGTAAACTCTATCTAGTTTTTGATCTGGATCTCTATGGCTCTCCTTGAGCTTTATCAAAGCAGAAAATCTAGTTCAAGTAATTTTGTAATTGCAATCTGAATATCTGATACATGGTTTTACTAAAAAAATAAAAATATAGTAACTGCAATCGATCCAAATTAATTAAGTGGATTATTGTCAAACATGCCCTAGATCAAACGTAGCCATGAATTTCATCACTGAAAGAGGAAATTTTCCCAATTCAGGGTGGCGCTGCAATTAAAATATACAACACTGATCCATGTCAGAAGAAGAAAATCAGGGTTAGTGTCCCACCACAGCTTAGTGTGCCCTTCCAATAATTTATGAACAAAATAAAGACGAAGTAGAAAGTTTAAATATTTTTTTTATTGGTAGCAGTCAAAAATATGTTTACATAGTGAGGGGAGCATGATAAAGGGGAATAATTATTGATGGTTTCTTACCCACTTAACCTAAGAAAAAATTATAGAATTGTTTTCGATTGCTCCGAGGCTGCTTGGTCCTTTATATTTTCATTAAACATGGGGAAATTAAATTCATCAAAAACATGTTGGAAATTAATCTCAACCACAACAGTAAATGAACTGTGAGTAACTGTACCTCAGTTAATGTTTTGCAGGTTTCAGATTGTGTGTGAAGAGAAGGAAAAGCACTAAGGAGAGTTCATAACCCAATCCACAAGAAATTTAAATAATCAAAGTCGAATAGAATTTAATTCAAGGTTATTAAATGAGCATGGGAAATCAATTAATCCGCAAATGTTGTTTACTCCACGCAACATCTGTAATGTTTAGAAAATGATGTTCGCCCATACTTTGTATTAAATTGTGTCTGTCATGAATTAAATGTCTTAGTATATATTTTTAGATTTTACATGTAAGTCTAGCGTAGAGAACAAAAGTGAAGAGTGTTGTGCAATGTGGCGGATGTAAGTCTAGAAAGACAAGTGGAGAAAATCGTGGAGTGAATTTTGGTGGGTGCGTGAAAACATTTTTATTGTGTGTTACTCTGCAACCCTGGTGAATGTAAATCCAAGTAAGAAGTCTTGTTTTACTTGTGAAGGAGCCACAATCTCCATATGTTAATGTATTTCATGTGTTGAAGTTTTAATATAAAGTTTGGCTAGTTGTGATATAGTTCTAGAAATTTTTACATGTGTTTTACTGAAACACTATGTTTTACTCTATTTTACTCTTTTTCTCTATCAGTAAAATTAGTTGATTATATTTTCTCCTCTCTATAGTTGTAATTTTGATCTCCGCCACTCTGTATTGAAAAGGCGACTCAAAATATTTGATTTTCGCAACTGAATGGTATGGATTAAGTGAGTTCCGCAACTCTATGTAAACTTCAGTGAATGATTTGTCTTGGTTAAAGTAATTTTCGTAACTCTGTGTGAACTCCATGTGTTGAGGGAAAAGCATTATTCCCAGTGTCTTCAAAATTTTTTAACATGGTATTGGAGAAGGTTTAAAATATCAGTAAAATATAGTGTTTTATTGAGGAATTAAAAGGAGTTTTGAAATTTTTTGTGGAACGTATTCTCCAGCAGTGAGAAAGTTTTCATGCAGTAAGAAATGTTTTACACATTGAGAAAGTTGTTTACATAGTAAAAATGGCAGAAAAAAGCACAAGTTTGAATAATCCACAAATACCACAGCTTAATGGAAAAAATTATGATTATTGGGCCATCAGGATGAGAACCCTGTTTGCTTCACAAGATATATGGGAGATGGTGGAACAAGGTTTCCAAGAACCAGCAGATGCAACAACATTGGCTACTTTGACAACATCAGAAAGATATGTGTTGAGGGACAACAAGAAGAAGGACAACAAAGCCCTCTTCTTCATTTTTCAAGTAGTGTATGAGAATATATTCCCAAGGATTGCAACAGCAACAAGGTCTAAGGAGGCTTGGGATATTCTCAAGACAACCTATCAAGGCATGGAGAAGGTGAAGACAATAAAGCTATAAATGTTGAGGAGAGACTTTGAAACTCTCTGTATGAAAGAGTATCATAACATAGACTCATTCTTCACACATGTGGTTGGATTAGTTACCCAGATAAGCTCTCATGGAGAGACACTTGAGGAAAGAAGAATAGTGGAGAAAATCTTAAGAAGTCTACCCTCAAGATATGATGCCATAGTAGTGGAAATAGAAGAGACAAAGGATCTGTCACAATTTTCAATGGATGAGCTTTGTGCATCCCTAATGTCTCATGAACATAGACTAAACAGAACAGTGGACTCCTCATTGGAGTATGCATTCAAGGCACAAATGTCTTTCGATCGAGGTAGAGGTCGAGGAAGATCAAACTAACGAGGAAGAGGAGTAAGCCTACACAGAGGTGGAAGAAACAGCCCTGCAAGCACAAGTGGAAGGGGTAGCAATCAGAATCAAAGTGAAGGCTCAAGCCAACACCAAGCACAAGGACAAAGGTATGACACATCCCAAGTCCAATGTCATTATTTTAAAAAGTATGGGCATTATGCAAATGAATCTATAAAGAAACAAAATGATAGGAATAATAGGAAAAATTAAAACTTTGCAAATGAAGGTAGAACCAGAGTAATGTGCTTCTAACATGTAATGTAGCATAGGAAAAACAAGATGATGTATGGCTTTTAGACTCAGGTTTTAGGAACCACATGACTGGAAACATAGCAATGTTTGCCAATATTGATGAGAATGTGAAGTCTAAAGTGACAACAGGGACTGATAACAAAGTCTCTATCATGGGAAAAGGAAGATTGTCAATATTGACAAGGAAGGGAGAAAATATATTAGTGCCAGATGTATATTACGTACCTAGCCTGAAATGTAACCTTCTAATCATTGGATAGCTCGTGAACAAGGGCTACAGTGTGTTTTTAAAGAATGATGTATGTACTATCATGGACATACCTTCAAGTAAATGGGTCATTGCGGAAGTGCACATGACAAAGATAGGATGTTTCCTCTCAAGCTCAGAATAGACTTGAAGGGAGGAGGTGTGGTAGCACCAGTCACACAACAGTTATTTCAAGAAGAAGTGAAAGACAAAAATTGGTTATGGCATTTGAGATTTGGACATCTCAATTTTGGAGGGTTGAACCTCTTTCATAGGAAAGGCATGGTAAAGGGATTACCACTCATAGAAAAACCAGACAGCGTATGTGAAGGATGCATCTTGGGAAAACAACATAGAGAAGCACTCCCAGCAGGGAAGAGTATAAGGGAAAAGGCACCCTTAGAGATTGTCCACTCGGATTTATGTGGACCAATGCAAACACCATCTTTAGCTTGCAACCATTATTTTTTGACATTCATAGATGACTACATAAGGAAGACATTGGTCTATTTTCTAAAACAAAAAAGTGAAGTGTTTGAACAGTTCTACCACTTCAAAGCTCTAGTTGAGAAGCAGAGTGAGCACTACATCAAAGTGTTGAGAACTGGTAGAGGTGGAGAATATATCTCCAAAGATTTCCTACATTTCTATAGGGAGAATGGAACACACAAGCAGTTTAAAACAAGGCACACACCACAGAAAAATAGTGTTGAAGAAAGGAAGAATAGGACCATCACAGACATGGTCAAAAGTATGTTGAAGGCAAAGCATTTGCCAAATGAGTATTGGGCTGAAGTTGTAAATTGTGCAACATATATTTTTAATAGGTGCCCAACCAAAGTTGTTATGAATAGAGTTCTGGAAGAAGCATGGAGTGGAACAAAGTTGTTTTTCACTCACATATAATTATTTGGATGTGTGGCATATGCACATATCCCGGATCAACTAAGGAACAAATTGGACAACAAGGGGGAGAATTGTATCTTTGTTGGATACAGTGATTACTGCAAGGAATATAAACTCTATAATCCATCCACCAATAAAGTTATAATCAGCAAATATGTGCAATTCATTGAAGAGGAAGCTTTGGATGGAATCTTAGAGAAAATGAGAATGTGAAGACATGTGTGTGTCATGAAGAGTAAGAGGAATATACAACAAAAAACAACTCCTCCACAGTGGTTCCTCCTCCACCTACACAAGCACAGTAGAACACACCACAAGCTAGAAACAAGACAGCCTTGATAAATCAAGGAAGTACTTCTCCAAGAACACCACAGGGATCAGAAGCTCCCACGAGTTCAAGTGGAAATTAAAGCACACCAAGAAGACCAAAATTCGGAAATATAGCTGAAATATATCAGCGAGATGAAGCTCATAGCAGCGCTGGTCTAAATCATTATTTGCATTATTTTGTCATGTAGATGACCCAATCCATTTTGAATACGCAGCTAAGGAATAGAAATGGGTTGCAACAATGAATGAAGAGATAAGTGCAATAGAAAATAATGACACATGGGAGTTAGTGGATCTTTCGCAAGGTAAAGAAGTAATTGGAGTGAAGTATGTCTATAAGACCAAGAGAAATGCTGAAGGAAAGATTGAAAGACACAAAGAAAAAATTGTTGTGAAAGGTTGCAAGCAGCAACATGAAAGAAACGATGCAAAAACATTTTCGCCAGTCACGAGGATGGAGATAGTGCGTACAGTGTTGTCAATTGCAGCGCAACAGAAATGGAAAGTCTATCAGATGGATGTACAGTCAGCATTCCTGAATGGAGTGCTGAAAGAGGAGGTGTGTGTTGTGCAACCCTCTGGCTATGAAATAGAAGGCTAAGAACACAAGGTGCGTAGGTTGCAGAAAGCACTCTATGGGCTGAAACAAGCACCGCATGCATAGTATAGTAGGATATATGCTTACTTGCTGTAAAATGGGTTCGATAAATGTGACGGTGAACCTACTCTCTACATCAAAAAAAGTTATGGTAAGATTCTTATTGTCGTTTTATAGGTAGATGATTTTATTTTTACAGACAGTGATGATTTTCTCATCGCTGATTTCAAAGCAGTCATGAAAAGTGAGTTTGAAATGACTGACTTGGGGTTGTTAAGATATTTTTTGGGCATAGAAGTAAAGAAAACAGGAAATGGGATTTTTATTTCTCAAGCAAAGTATGTAGCAAAATTTTTGGAAAGTTTTAATATGCAGAACAATAAGCCATCACCAACTCCAACCGTCATGGGGTTGGAGTTGAGCAAGGAAGATCGCAGCAGCAATGTCAATCTGACATTATACAAGAGCATGGTGGGTAGCCTAATGTATTTGACCGCAACTAGGCCTAATATAATGTATGTAGTGACTTTGCTGTCGAGGTTCATGGAGACACCCAAGTAGACACATTGGCAAGCAGCGAAAATAATTTTAAAGTATGTCAATGGGACAAAGGAGTATGGCATTTTGTACTCCGCAACTAATGATTTTAGACTGGTTGGTTACACTGAGAGTGATTGGGATAGAAGTTTTGATGACCAAAAGAGCACGTCAGGATATGTTTTTCATTTGGGTTCGGGATACATTTCATGGGCTTCCAAGAAGCAGCTGATAGTATCATTGTCAACAATAGAAGTTGAGTATGTCACCGCAACAAAAAAAAAATTTCAAGCAGCTTGGATGAGAAGGATGTTGTAGGATTTATGTCATGAACAAGATGGAGAAACCATTATATTCTGTGATAACAGTTACAATTGCACTATCAAATAATTCTGTCTTTCACAAAATGCCAAAGCATATTGATGCAAAATATCATTTCATAAGAGAATTGGTTAATAACAATGAGATTGTGTTGCAACATTGCAGGTCAGAAGAACAATTTGCAGACATCTTCACAAATCCATTGCCATGAGGAAAAAAAAATTATCTCAGATATTGTATGGGGATGGTCAATGGAGGCAGTTGCGATTAAGGGGGAGTGTTAGAAATTAATCTCAACCACCGCAATAAATGAACTGGAAGCAACCATACCTCGGTTAATGTTTTGCAGGTTGTGGATTGTGTGTCTAGAGAAGTACAATTACTGAGCAGAGTTCATAACCCATTACGCAATAGAGTTAAATAATGAAATTCAAATAGAATTTAATGCATGGTTATTAAATGAGCATGGGAAAGAAATTGATCCGCAAGTGTTGTTTACTCCATGCAACTTCTGTAATGTTCAGAACATGATGTCCACCCATGCTTTGTATTAAATTCTATTTGTCATGAATTAAATGTCTTAGTATATATGTTTAGATTTTAAATGTAAGTCTAGCGTATAAATCAAAAGTGAAGAGTGTTGAGTAATGTGGCAGATGTAAGTCTGAAAAGACAAGTGGAGAAAATCGTAGAGCGAATTTTGGTGGCTACGTGAAAACAGTTTAACTGTGCATTACTCCGCAACCCTGGTGAATGTAAATCCAAGTAAGAAGTCTTGTTTTACTTGTGAAGGAGCCAAAATCTCCATATGTTAATGTATTTCATGTGTTGAAGTTTTAATATAAATTTTTGTTATTTGCGATATAGTTATGGAATTTCTTACGTGTGTGTTTTACCGCAACACTCGATTTTACTCTGTTTCACCATGAGTAAAATTAGTTGATTATATTTGCTCCTCTCTATAGTTGCGATTGTGATCTCCACCACTCTGAATTAAAAAGAGGACTCATAAGATTCAATTTCCACAACTGAATGGTATGGATTAAGTGAATTCTGTAACTTTGTGTAAACTTCAATAAATGAGCTGTCTTGGTTAAAGTAATTTCCGAAACTTTGTGTGAACTCCATGTGTTGAGGGAAAATCATTATTCCCCTGTGTCTTCAAACTTTTATAACAAAATGTATAGGATGGGTAGATCGAGTGTGAAAATTTGGGCGGTGTTGCATATTGATTATTCATATCATCCTATATTCGTGACAATTTGAAGAATAATGGCTGGAGTAGTATTGATTTTGATATATTTGGAGATGTCAAATTTTTTTCATCTTGAAATTAATAAATATTAAGATTGAAAATGCTCATTTTATCAGATTTCTATGCAATATCCAGATCAAGTTTTTGTTTAGAAATGAACGACAATTTGAATCCCACCTAGTAGTACTTAATATCCTTTTATTTAAAAAAATAAATAAAAAGGATGACATATGGGTATGGGGGGTGGTTTTTGAGATTTGTTGAAACTCATTGATAGTTTTAGGATTTTCATTATCTAAGACGAAAGAGGGTGGCCATATACCTCTCCATTTCGATTGTTTATCAGGAAACTTCTCTCAAAGGAAACACCATAATGACCCACTTGTGCATAACTTTATTCTAAGTAGTTAATCTATTCTCAAAGCTTGGAATATTTCTAGTGTTTGTCATGGATGGGGATCCTCTAGCTTTAAATTCACCATCACACATGTTCTTCTTTAATAGAATGAAAAGAATTTATTTCTTGTCTTATGAAAAATTTGAATGTATCAGCTTGGAGAGAAATATTGTCTTCAATCGAATAGAAATCTTGCAGAATGTGTGGAGCTCTTAAAAACTATGGGAATTCCCGTTTTAAGATCAAAGGG
This sequence comes from Pinus albicaulis, assembly GCA_034641835.2. Classification (NCBI taxonomy): domain Eukaryota; kingdom Viridiplantae; phylum Streptophyta; class Pinopsida; order Pinales; family Pinaceae; genus Pinus; species Pinus albicaulis. The sequence goes on along the minus strand of CM076572.1, from coordinate 28,803,076 downwards.
TGAGACTGAAGAACTTTTTGCAACAGTAAATAGAGAAGGTTGGGTGAATACTTGTAGTATAGTTGATAGTGATTCATTTCTTCACGGAGCTAAATGCATAATAAAGTGTCTCGAAGAATATTGTAAAGAGCCCATTATAGAATGCTAATAATGCATCTGATATTGATACAATTCTTGGTTTGAATAGGAAGTATTTAATAGCCTTGGAATTATTGGTGGGTTGTGAATATAATGCACACGGTGTACGAATAATTGTGATTAGCACTGCAGTGACCATAGTCCGCTTATTCAAGGAAGATGAGATTATGAACAAGCTTCGTGGCTTAGGCAAAGGGAATGCATCATCACCTTTAGAGACGATACATTAGTATTGAAATATGTTGAACCAAAACTTCCTAGTGACATTCACATAAAAAAAAGTGCCATTGTTCTATTTTTGGACACTGATGGAATAAAGAAGATCATATGAGGCTTGGTTGTGAGGCTTGCAAGACCCTTTACAATGAAAAAATGTGTGTAGAAAAATCTCAAGGATTTAGGTGTCAATGTTTAGGCAACTTGCAAGAGAAGAAGAGAAAGGAACATAAGAAATATCTGGACAGACAAACAAGGTTTTCTTTTAAAATTCGTGCCACTGATGGATTTCCAAAAAAAAAAAATGTTGATATATTTCGTGGTCAAGAAACCACAGGGCTTCCTCATTAGCAAAATTTTGTGAAATATTTTTCTTGGAAAGCCCTTCAAATGGAACTTATTTAAGACTTCTCAGAACATCACTTGTACTGGGTTCGATCATACACACGCTAAAAAAATCCTCTCTCTATGCTCTATCTTTCCTCTGAGGGATATGGTTGCAAGTAAGGCAAGGTCGATTACAGAAGAAAAGAATTGGACTCTATATAATATATACACTCCACATTCTGTTGAACGTGTTAAAGTCCATTACTCCCACTCCTTTTATGTACTAAAACGGAGATATGTAAATTTATAGTCTAGTGATGATGATTGGTTAGGTTTGAAGGCTAAAGCATTCTAACAATAGAAGAAAAGGGTCTCTGAGTTTCAGAAAATTCATGGTGAATTAGATGAAGGTGAAAGTGTAATGGACATTGAGGAAGTTGAAGGATATCTATTCATAACTATAGATGAAGACATCAATCTTCTTAGATATGCATGTCCTGAGCTGGTGGATAAATTTCAGGATGAAAAGGTGTGTATTGAAAATATTCTATGTATTTTGTTTCCTTTCAACATATTGTATTTTATCATCCTAAAATTTACCTCCAGACTTTAAATTGAAGAACAACCCACTATCCAAAGGAACGAAGAGGAAAGCAACCTCCATGGGAAAGAGAATGAACATTACATCATATTCTAAGTCTACGAAAGGGTCAATTATGTCAAAACATCAGCAAATCAGTTATATTGTAATAATTTATTTAATTAAGTGGAGAGTATTTATGATAATTCTTAGTATTTTAATACTTCAAAGTAAGCAAGAGCATGCAAACTTATGTATACTTTGGATAATTTGAGCATTTTAGATATTCATCATTCAAATCTTGACAAAAAAATAGAACAAAAGAAAATGACACATCTCCTTAGTGATATCATATGCATGTATACCATGATTTATGGGAAGGATTATTCTCAGTTATTTGTAGATATTCTTATGATAATATTATGTGTTATTTTGTGTATTTTTTTGTTATTTCTTCATGTTGCATTAAAAATTTGTGGTTAACTGCAATTAAAATCTAGGAAGAGAAGACATGTGGTGCTTTGTGGAAAATATATGGCTTGAGAACGTTTTTTTCTTCATTGGTATATTTTTCAACTTTATACTTATTTGGCTATTAAAGGGGCTTGGGTTTTTTCTTTTTTTATTGGATAGTTGGTGATGTGTGATAATGTTATATATTGCCATTAATTAATTGTTCTAGCTTGGGATGTGTCATCTTTGTGCAGCTAAATGTATTGAGGAGAGGATATCAAAATCGGCATCTCTTATTAAGAATATAAACTATACATGCTAGTTTGGTAATTCATATTTTGTTTCATTTGATTAAACCCTATTAGTTTCTAATATAGTGTTGGATTCATGTTCGAAGACATGGTAAATTTTTTTGGATGTTGGTGCCTATACCATCCACACCTTTAATAAATTTATCTACTATTCTAAAGAGGTAAATCAAATGTATGAAAAAAAACATTACAAGTTCTTTAGTATTTGATATAGTATTTCATTGTCGAGATAACTAGCTTGCTTATTACTTTCCACATTCACCACTCCTCCTACCAGCGTTCCTTTGCACCTTTGAGTGAAAATGCTAGTTTATGTCTAGACAATTTTGTTTTTAGAGGCCTAACTACACTCCTACAATATTATATATTATATATAGTAAGCTTTGATGTCACTTCACTAAATTTACTCAATGTCTCAATAAAACCAACTAGTTTAATTTCACCACTTCAATTAGTTAGAGGGTGTATTGTCTTTAAGATGATGCAGGAGCATTAGGCTCAAAAAATTATTTTTATTTTAATAGATATAGGGGGTCTTGTATTTTCGAAGAAGTTGGATTCTTATGTAACAAATTAATGAAATTATTCAGATCTTGAGTATTTTTAGTGAGAGATATTTAGGATATTGAATTAATTAGATATTGAGAAGAAATTTATAAATGTTCTCGAAAGAGAATATGAGAGAATTAGGATAGTTGAAATATTGAAAGATTTGAGAATTAAATTGTAAATCCTAATTTAGAATTGGTTTCATGAATATGGGGATTTATGAGAATATTTATGGATAAAAGAGCGATTTTAGGATTTAGAGGATATTTAGGATTTGATTGAGAATATAGTGGATCTAAACAAAAATTGGTTTTAGAATCCAATTGTATAAATTGTAAGCCTCAAAGCAAATTTAGAGGAAGTAGAGTAGGTTTTAGATAGATAGATTTTGGATTGAAAGCCTACAGGCAAGAGACTGTGTGCAAAGGCCACTAGTTGGAATATCATGCCAGAGAGAAGAAATATTTTGTAATTATTGGGTTATACATATATATATTGAGGAATTCAATTCTGAATTTGGGTGATTTTGCATTGATTAATAGATTTATGTGAAGCAGAGAATTTGCATTTTATTTATATATGTAGGAGGCTGGAAAATGAAGTACAAATAGAGTCTTTGACTGCGAGTTAACAGATACTCAAAACTTGGGTTTGAATTTGTAATAAATAATTAACCATCGATTACAAAATGGATCGATGGTGAACCGTTAGTCAGAACTGTGCTTTCAATTGATGTCAAATATGCATTTTGTAGAAGTGATTGAGATTAGATGAATTGTAACATCAAAAAGTAAGAGGGCGAGAAATCTGTTCCAATCGTGGTATATATATGATGGTATTTTATTCATTAATTTGAAGACTATGTATACACCAGAAAAGAAGTCAAATACACAAATTGAATTGCCAAGAAGTGATGTTGTTATAATTTCTTCATTGTTGCTCCAGTTTTAATTCTAGAAATGAACGCTCATTTTATTTTATGAAAATATAGGCTGACTTATGAGCCGAGGGTTCATATCCAGGAATTTTAAGAAAACCATGAGTTGAAATTGCAGTGAACATTGAAGACGGTTTTGAAAACCAACAAGGATTTTTCGCACAGCTTTGACAGGGCAAGTGGTAATATTTGGGAGAACACGATAGCGGTTAGAGGGTGACACGTAGCACCACAAAATCGACTATTTCACATAAGTTCAAAAATGTTAAATAGTGTGCTGGTTAAAATGTGATTTCCGTTGGATGGGTTGGTATGGACAGATCACTGGTACAAGAGGCATAGGGTGATAGATGTGGGACCGATATATTTTGTCGACATATTTTTCTTTTAAAATCAAAATCACAAAAGGAGTGGAAATTTCATTTTAAGTGGGTTTAAAATATGATTTATGTTATAAGCTTAACCAAATGAAATTAATTCTGCTTAAAGACAATTGAAATAGATTTCAAAACCTTGGTTTAGAAAAGGGTTTCGTTAAATATGGAATTAGAACTTCCTAGGCATAATAAGATACATATTTTTATGTGCATAATGTGGGAAAATGCAGCTTAGGATGCGTCATTTTGGTATCAGATCAGTCAAATCTCTTTTGAAGTTTTTTTTTTTTAAATTGTAAAGAATGCATGCATGATGAAGGAAATAAGGGAAGCTCAGATTTTAAATCTGACTGACAGTAGTTGTATATTGGAAAATATATGCAGTGAAAGCGTGATAATCTAAAATTATGAGGCAATTCAAATTTGCAGAATTTGTGTTGAAAAGAAAATGTGCTTTGAATATTTACAAAGCTATGTTTTGAAAGATGTATATACAGGAACAATGGTGATGACAGAAAGGAAAGGGGGATCATATTTGAATCTGATAGACAACATGCAGTGTAGTAGAATATTGGAAGAAATTGCAGAAGAAGTGGTGAAAAAATATCACACAGAAATATTTAAGGTGAGGTATTTTAATTTTGTTTGAAGATTATGTTTGCAGAATTCAGGTTACAGACAGTTGAAGAAAATATTAAGGAAAGAAGATCACAACTTTAAGAGCAATGATGAAGGAAGCCAATAAATGTTTCTATGTGAAATAAGAATGTGGCAGAACCTTCAATAATTCCAATAGATGTTGGATAAAAAATGACAGTTGTGTTTTTAAAAGGTTCAGAGGAGTTTAAGCCTAGAAGGAGCAGAGAAGAATTCTCAAGAGGTTCCAGAGAATAGAGAACCAATTCTTGCCAAAAAACCAAGACCAGAGAGGGGATTGGTGAGGTAAGTGGTAGCAGGGAGGACATGTTGTTGTAGAGGTTTTAGTATAGCTCATGATGAATGAGTGAAGAACTCATGAAGATAGAAATGTAGAAGAAGATGACTACTGATAATCATAGTAGAAACGGTAGAGGTTATGAGAGAAACCACAATAGAATAAAAGTGAAGAAATAAGATACCAAGACAAATGGCATACAGAGGCAGTTAAGTAAGGAAGATTATGAAAGATAGAAATCTGAGATAGTAGTCCAACTTGAAGTGTTTCTGGATTTGTTACAGAGGAATGAGGAAGACTAGAGGTGTGGTTTTCTTGTAAGAAAAAAGGTAAGCTGGCATAAGCTACAGATGAAGAAAGAGAAAATGATAAATGCTTGGCTCACGGAAAAATTACTCAGAATAAATGAGTATTTGGGGAAAGACTTGAAGACTGAAACTTCTAGTGAGACCAAGAGGTAACATGATTTTAAATTTGATAATCTGTGTATGTTTACAGGTAGAACATGTGAATAAGGACAAACTACCGATATTTTTATAAAACAAGAAAATGGGACAGCTTAATATCATGTAAATGTCCATACACAGTTATGGAAAAGATTTACTTTTCAACATATTGTAAATATTGAATGCAGAGAAATTTTAACTCTTGATGATGGCTAAAAGAGGGAAATAAAGCAATCTATTGAAAGGCTTAAAGGGATTGAATAGAATACCATTGAAGAATTTCTGAATTATGTAGAGGATTTGGAACAGCCGGAGGATTTGGTGATTAAATCAGAAAATGAGGTCATAAGGTCTTATGGTTTTAAAACTAGAAAGATGTGTGTGAATGCAGGTATTGTAGAAGACAAACCATCATATGAAACTATATTGAGTGAAGCTGAAAGTTTCCAAGAAAAATATGATGATGACTATCTTTCAGATGAAGATCAATTTGAATTATTGCAACAAAAGGAGCTCATAAATTCATTGTTTTGTGAAAGAAATTGTTTCAGTGGATATGACACGGTTATGTCTTATGATGAGGAATTTGTTAGTGGTAATGAAAAAGAGAAATTGATTTTCTTAAATGGCGAAAGGAAGAGTGATGGACAGAAAACTAAGACTATCACAAAGATGGAGGATCCAAATTATATTCTGATGAAGAATGAAGAGATAGTGTCACCAAGAAACTTGACTTGTGACAAAGAAGAAGATAATGAGGATTGTAGAAAGATTTTTTCAAATGAATGAAATATTTTTGGCATGAGTTTTGGAGAAGAGACTAGAAAAACAAAGAATAAGTGTTCAGGTTGTAAATTCGGAGCTGGACGAGAATGAAAAAGTTTATTTTTTTGAACCAGAGCAAAGAGACATCCTTGAAATGGATGATATGGAAGAGAGACTAGCTGACAGTCTCGAGAATTATTTAGAGAAGTTGAATCAACATACTAATTTCCTGATAGAGGGGAAAATGTCAGAGCATCAGATTGAAATGTTGCCAGAGGAAGAAGAGACACAAAGGTCCTATGATTTTGATTTTAATGATTGTTTTATGATTACAAGTTTTGTTGCAGATGCTAGAGAAAATTTGATACCAGTAAGAAGTCAAGTAACTATGGAAGAGAAAGAGCTTGAAGAAATGTAGAATGTGAAGATGCAAGAGTTAGAGAACAACAACAACAAATTAAAACAAGAGGGTAAGGATGATAGGGTGACATTACGAAGAAGTTCAACAATCAAGAGGTGGAAGTAATCAGAAGTCAGAAGACCTATTGGACAAAGAAATTGAACTGATAAGAAAGATAATGATGAAAGTGTCTAAGGAATAGATAGCAATAAGAAAACAAAGAAGCAGTAGCAAAAGGAAGACAAGAAATGAATGTGAAAGTATACCTAGTGCCAAGATGCAGATTAAAGTATGGAAGCCTCGAAAAGTGTAGTTGAAGAATGATGAAGAAAATGTAGCTTATGGACAACAACAAAATAGAGTATGGGATCCAGGAAGACAAAGATTAAGAGCACATGTTTAGGAGATCATGATTACTTTTAACTTTGGGAGTCTTATGCAGGAGCATTAGGCTCATAAAATTATTTGTATTTTAATAGATATAGGGGGTCTTGTATTTTCCAAGAAGTTTGATCCTTATATAAAAAAATAATGTAATTATTGATATTTTGAGTGATTTTAGTGAGAGATATTTAGAATATTGGATTAATTAAATATTGAGAGGAAATTTTTAAATTTTCTCGAAAGAGAATATAAGAGAAGTAGGATAGTTGAAAGATTGAGAGATTTAAGAATTAAATTGTAAATCCTAATTTAGAATTGGTTTCATGAATCTAGGGATTTATGAGAATCTTTAGGGATAAAAGATAGATTTTAAGATTTAGAGGATATTCAGGATTTGATTGAGAATACAGTAGACCTTAACCAAAATTAGTTTTAGAATCCAATTGTATAAATTATAAGCCTCAAAGTATTACATGAAGTAGAGTGGGTTTTAGACAGATAGATTTTGGATTGAAAGCCTACTGGCCAAAGACTGTGAAAAAAGGCCACTAATTGGAATATCAGGCCAGAGAGAAGAAATATTTTGTAATTATTAGGTTATACATATATATATCAAGGAACATGATTATGAATTTGGGTGAGTTTGCATTGATTGATAGATTTATGTGAAGCAAAGAATTTTCATTTTATTTATATATGCAGGAGACTGGAAAATGAAGTAGAAACATAGTATTTGATTGTGAGTTAACGAATACTCAAAACTTGGGTTTTAATTTTTAATAAAAAATTAACCACTGATCACAGACTGGATCGATGGTGAACCATTAGTCAAAACTGGGCTTTCAATTGATGTCCAATATGCATTTTGTAGAAGTGATTGAGATTAGACAAATTGTAACATCAAAAAGCAAGAGGGCGAGAAATATTTTCCTATCGTGGTATATATATGAAGGTATTGTATTGGTTAATTTGAATACTGTGTATACAACATAAAAGAAGTCAAATACTCAAATTAAATTGCCGAGAAGTGATGCTATTATAATTTCTTCATTGTTTCTCCAGTTTTAATTCTAGAAATGAACGCTCATTTAATTTTATGAAAATATAGGCTAACTTATGAGTCGAGGGTTCATATATAGGAATTTTATGAAAACCATGAGTTGACATTATAGTGAACAGTGAAGATTATTTTGAAAACAAACAAGAGTTTTTCGCACAGCTTTGAGTGGGCAAGTGTTAATCTTTGGGAGAATGCGATAGAGGTTAGAAGGTGACACGTAGCACCACAAATCGACTATTTCTCATAAGTCCAAAATATTTAAATCATGTGCTGGTTAAAATGTGATTTCTGTTGGATGGATTGGTATGGAAAGATCACAAGATGCATAGGGTGATAGATGTGGGACTGATATCTTTTGTCGGCATGTTTTTGTTTTAAAATAAAAGTAATAAAAGGAGTGGAAATTTGAATTTAAGTGGGTTTAAAGTATGATTTATACTATATGATTAACCAAATTAAATTAATTCCACAGAAATACATGTGAAACATATTTCAAAACCTTGGTTTAGAAAAAGGTTTCATTAAATATGGAACTAGAATTTCCTGGGCATAATAGGAAACATATTTTTATGTGCATAATGTGGAAAAACACAGCTAAGGCTGCATCATAAGATCTCAATCATAAGAATCCCAAAGCACATTATAGGATTATTTGGTTCAAAACTTCCATTAACTTTTCTATTTAAGGCTTGTCTACATAATAAAGTTAATATACATTCTCGACTTCCATTTATATTAATAGGTTTTAGTGAAATTTATTCTAAACATAATTCCATCACAACAAAGCTCTGTATTTTTTACCTTTACATGTGAGTTGAGAAGAGGTTGTGCATGAAATTGACTCAGCGAAAAATATTCAACAACTCCTAGTTGATAGGATGGTTGTGTAATATTCCTAAATTAACTTTCAACTAATTGGAATATTAAAGGTTTTTTATATCACTTAGATAGATGAATACATGGGAAGGGAGACCGATAAATCTTTTTATGAAGAATAAAACCACTTCTCATGTGAAAGTGGATCATCATTTCAGCTAAATAAAGCCCCCTTAGGTCTGAACATGGTCTAGAGCATGTCGACTAGGTCAATGTTGACCACATCAACAAAATTTTTGTGGAGATAATGGAGGATTAATGGGGGACAACATAATCATTTAGGAGGAGTTTTTGCATGAGAGTAACTCCTTTAATGAGCAGGACCTAGGTGAGGAAGCTCACCAAGCATAAAAGGAAGAGGATGGAAGCGTTATAAGACATGCATTTGTATTATTGATTTTGATATTTTTAGATGTGGATTTGTCATGTGACATATCTATGCATGATTTTGTTGTTTACCAAGGTTTGTTGTGTTGTGTTGTCGAGCGGGAATCCCATCCTCATCCTCAGGGGACTTAGAATGCCTACTCAAGAGAGGTTATCTTGAGCTACATTACCACTATCTAGCATTTGGACAAGCTTCAATCTCATATACATCGCAGTCCATTCCAGATTTGTGTTGTGTTGCAGGGTTACAGCAGTGGAGGACAAAGATCTCCAATTTCTGAGCTAGTTTTCCATTGAGGGGATCAACCTTTCATCCGGGAAGCTTTTGAGGAAGTTATAAAGGCTTCATTTCATTATTTGGTAGGATTACAACTAGCTATCATCAGATGTAGTGTATTTTCCCTCAAGGACCGCGTTATTTTAGAGAGCAACTGCAGCAGTGGGTTAATTTCCCTAGTTGGAGTAGTTGGGTTTCCTGTGTGGGGATCACCCCTTAATTTAGGAGATATATTGAAGGTGTATCAGCCATTTCATATTTCATATCACACTCCTCTTATCAGTGATTTAGTTGCAGTAGCTATTCAGCCCTAGGGCCATATCTCCTATTTTTGTATAATGTGTATTTCCGGAAACCTTTTCTGGGTTGTCCTGGAAATCTATTTTGGAGCATAGATCTCCACTCACTATAATTTTGGAGCATTCTGTCCATGGAAATATATATTTATATATTTCAACTTCTATACTCTCATACACAGTGCAGTTATATCATTCTGGCATTTCATGTATTCATTTTATATTTAGGTGTATTCTTTCATGGGAGGATTGTTTTCCCAACTTGAGTGATATTTTTCTCAAGACTTTGTAAATATTTTGCTATTATAATAATAATGGAATGGCTCTATGGTTGTATCATGTTTTTATCCATTGATATGTCAACATATTTCTATTTTTTTGTCTTGTATTTATGCTTCCCAAATTTGGAATATTACAGGTTGGAGCTTTGTTTTCAAGGTGGTTCTTGTTCATTTCGTATTGTCTAAAGTAATATGCCCATGTTAAGATCTCACACTTGCTCATTTTATGTTGTCTAATGTAAGATTCCCATGTGAATATCTCTCACAATTTTTTTCATATATCTATGGAACTTCTTTCACTGTAGCTAGGGAAACGTTCTCGTTTATTATGTTTTTTAATTTTTTTTATAGAATTTGAAGCTACCATCCAAATTATTCACTTGGATCATAAGTTGAATTAAGGATTAGAGACCTTTAATTATTATTAAACCGAACATAATTTGAATTAGGTTCAGGGACATTTCATTATTATTAATATTGGCCATAGCAACAATATGCTATCATTTAATATAAAATGTCATTAAAAAAATCATACGTGAATATGGTGTGATGTTTTTGAAAATTCTATTAACACAAAATAACTTTCAAAATATCCTGAGTATGGTTTGATGTTTTAGTGGTGTAAATGTTTGTAAACATTTACATGTGGACACAATTAAAAAATAATAGAAAAATATAAGTAATATAGAGGTGAGTATGGCGAAAATGTTATGGTGTCCATAACATGGTTAGAAACATTCAAATGTTGGTCCAATTAACAATAAAATGTTAGATGTAATAAAAATAATAAAATTTTATCTGCTATAATTTGTTATATGAATTTATTTAATAAATTATATCAACGTAACATAATTAAATTCAGATTCATCTTAACTCTAGGTCTATCAAGTATCTAAAAATATCAAATCTCTCAAGGTGCAAACATTTAATCAATATTTGTACTCAAAAAATATTTACACCTTGAGAGATTTGATCTTATCAACACTTACCATAATCTTTTATATAAAACCATATTGTTAATAAATTTCACCTCTTTCTCATACACAATATAAATTATCTCATTTACTATATATGATGATGATGATGATGATGATTAATGTCCACAAAGGTAATGCAGCCTATTGAACCTCAAGAAAATAAACAAAAGAGAATCTAAGTGTGATTCTTAAAAATATTGTTTCTTTGATAAAAGAGAACGGAAATAAGTGTTCCAAAATCGTTATAGATGGGTGGGATTAATAAAGAAATAATCATGGAAGTGTGGCAGGTGTTAGGGAATTGAGAGTGGATGTGAGTAAGAGCCTGGAATTCTAAAATGAAGTGTTTTTCATCTTCCACCTGCTTAGTATCACAAATTTGATAGTTGTTTTTGTTCCACAAAGTCTTGGGAATAGACCAACACCTCATCTCACTTCGAAGCTCATGGGAGTTAGTTCTTAACCTAGTGATGTTCATTTTTTCTTAGTGATGCTCAACACAGAGAAATAATTCTGGTTATCAAAGTTGCAGTTGATCACCTCCTTATAGTCTTTTAGCTTCCCTTTACCCTTCAGATTCTTATCCTCTCAAAATTTGTCCTTAAACTTGTAGGTAATCATATTTTTGATACTATCAATTCTTCCCATACTCATCTCCTGCTTAATTCCCCAATGGTTGAGCCAAGACTCAGCATCCTTATGTCAGTCGCGCCAAAAGTGAAGGTGGGGGTTTTGACTAAAGTTAGAAGCAATTTTTGAGAGCCTTTGGGTTCTAGGTTGTAAATATTCTTCTTATACATCAGATATATAAACATAGTCATAATTTCAATGGGGGACATACCAACTTTGATCAAGAGGATAGGATAGGGAGTATTTCGCTTGATCTTTAGGTTGTAAGTTATGAATTGGTTTTGAACCATATCAATGTTCCTCCATGACTCTCTGTATATAATGCAACCCCAAACTTCAGATCCGTATAAGAAAATAGAGGTGACAAGAGTCTCAAAGAGGAACCTATTCGAGGCTTCTGGTGGCGAGCATTATCACCATTCAAGTATGGGAATTCATGCGCTTTCACCAAATAAAGAAAATTAATCTCAGACAGACATAACAGTTCCACAGGGAGATTATTTATTCACAACTCATGAAAATATAATGGTAGCCTTCCCCAGTTTGTATTTATGTAACATAAATAATAATCTGCTAACTTTATGATATTTAGAAAATAGATAACCTACAATAGAAATACTTTTCCTTGAAAAAAACGTACTCGTATGCAGATTCTGGCTTGCTTGTGCTAAACCCAAGGCGAAAATTACCTATCCAACAATGTTGACTCTGCATGTGAATTGCAGTCATATTTTTCAAGCAATTGTTTTCGACTTGTCGTTGTTAACGCAGAGATTCGAGGCTCCTGGTGGCGAGCATTATCACCATTCAGGTATGGGAATTCATGCGCTTTCACCAAATAAAGAAAATTAATCTCAGACAGACATAACAGTTCCACAGGGAGATTATTTATTCACAACTCATGAAAATATAATGGTAGCCTTCCCCAGTTTGTATTTATGTAACATAAATAATAATCTGCTAACTTTATGTTATTTAGAAAATAGATAACCTACAATAGAAATACTTTTCCTTGAAAAAAAACGTACTCGTATGCAGATTCTGGCTTGCTTGTGCTAAACCCAAGGCGAACATTACCTATCCAACAATGCTGACTCTACATGTGAATTGTAGTCATATTTTTCAAGCAATTGTTTTCGACTTGTCGTTGTTAACGCAGAGATTCGAGGCTCCTGGTGGCGAGCATTATCACCATTCAGGTATGGGAATTCATGCGCTTTCACCAAATAAAGAAAATTAATCTCAGACAGACATAACAGTTCCACAGGGAGATTATTTATTCACAACTCATGAAAATATAATGGTAGCCTTCCCCAGTTTGTATTTATGTAACATAAATAATAATCTGCTAACTTTATGTTATTTAGAAAATAGATAACCTACAATAGAAATACTTTTCCTTGAAAAAAACGTACTCGTATGCAGATTCTGGCTTGCTTGTGCTAAACCCAAGGCGAACATTACCTATCCAACATAGCTTCTAGAATCACTTTTTTTGTACACGAGCTGGCCTCCATATATCCCTCTGCTTGCATGAAAGGATCCATGGCCAGCGCCACTAAAAATATGATCTACAAAGAAAACACACCAAACCAAGCAATATTTTCTTAAAAAATCAATGAGGAAAAGAAACCATGCTTCCCTGGAGCTTTGGCAATGGAGAATAGTGACGACACCTTCCACACGCAGACAACCATCATGGAATAAAAAAGCACTTACAAAACGGCAGTAATGGACACCGAAAGAATTTCAATCTATGCAGCGCCAAAGTTTCAGGTCAAATAAAGACAAGTAAATGGATGCAGAGCGTTTGGTTGAATTGGCCCACGCTCCATCAACTGGTTTGCATGCAAGCAATGGCATGCAGATGGCAGGTAATTTGGAACCGTCAGAGCAACCACCTCGCAACTGCCTGCTCTGTCAGTTCAATTCGAATCTATGGCTGAGAACGATATAATCGTCTAACAATGAATCAAATGGTACAGATTATGACAGAGAGGCACTTAGCAAAGTTGTTTTCAAAGAATATCATGCCATAGAGAAGAAATATTTTTTAATTATTGGGTTATACATATATATATTGAGGAATTCAATTCTGAATTTGGGTGATTTTGCATTGATTAATAGATTTATGTGAAGCAGAGAATTTGCATTTTATTTATATATGTAGGAGGCTGGAAAATGAAGTACAAATAGAGTCTTTGACTGCGAGTTAACAGATACTCAAAACTTGGGTTTGAATTTGTAATAAATAATTAACCATCGATTACAAAATGGATCGATGGTGAACCGTTAGTCAGAACTGTGCTTTCAATTGATGTCAAATATGCATTTTGTAGAAGTGATTGAGATTAGATGAATTGTAACATCAAAAAGTAAGAGGGCGAGAAATCTGTTCCAATCGTGGTATATATATGATGGTATTTTATTCATTAATTTGAAGACTATGTATACACCAGAAAAGAAGTCAAATACACAAATTGAATTGCCAAGAAGTGATGTTGTTATAATTTCTTCATTGTTGCTCCAGTTTTAATTCTAGAAATGAACGCTCATTTTATTTTATGAAAATATAGGCTAACTTATGAGCCGAGGGTTCATATCCAGGAATTTTAAGAAAACCATGAGTTGAAATTGCAGTGAACATTGAAGACGGTTTTGAAAACCAACAAGGATTTTTCGCACAGCTTTGACAGGGCAAGTGGTAATATTTGGGAGAACGCGATAGCGGTTAGAGGGTGACACGTAGCACCACAAAATCGACTATTTCACATAAGTTCAAAAATGTTAAATAGTGTGCTGGTTAAAATGTGATTTCCGTTGGATGGGTTGGTATGGACAGATCACTGGTACAAGAGGCATAGGGTGATAGATGTGGGACCGATATATTTTGTCGACATATTTTTCTTTTAAAATCAAAATCACAAAAGGAGTGGAAATTTCATTTTAAGTGGGTTTAAAATATGATTTATGTTATAAGATTAACCAAATGAAATTAATTCTGCTTAAAGACAATTGAAATAGATTTCAAAATCTTGGTTTAGAAAAGGGTTTCGTTAAATATGGAATTAGAACTTCCTAGGCATAATAAGATACATATTTTTATGTGCATAATGTGGGAAAATGCAGCTTAGGATGCGTCATTTTGGTATCAGATCAGTCAAATCTCTTTTGAAGTTTTTTTTTTTTAAATTGTAAAGAATGCATGCATGATGAAGGAAATAAGGGAAGCTCAGATTTTAAATCTGACTGACAGTAGTTGTATATTGGAAAATATATGCAGTGAAAGCGTGATAATCTAAAATTATGAGGCAATTCAAATTTGCAGAATTTGGGTTGAAAAGAAAATGTGCTTTGAATATTTACAAAGCTATGTTTTGAAAGATGTATATACAGGAACAATGGTGATGACAGAAAGGAAAGGGGGATCATATTTGAATCTGATAGACAACATGCAGTGTAGTAGAATATTGGAAGAAATTGCAGAAGAAGTGGTGAAAAAATATCACACAGAAATATTTAAGGTGAGGTATTTTAATTTTGTTTGAAGATTATGTTTGCAGAATTCAGGTTACAGACAGTTGAAGAAAATATTAAGGAAAGAAGATCACAACTTTAAGAGCAATGATGAAGGAAGCCAATAAATGTTTCTATGTGAAATAAGAATGTGGCAGAACCTTCAATAATTCCAATAGATGTTGGATAAAAAATGACAGTTGTGTTTTTAAAAGGTTCAGAGGAGTTTAAGCCTAGAAGGAGCAGAGAAGAATTCTCAAGAGGTTCCAGAGAATAGAGAACCAATTCTTGCCAAAAAACCAAGACCAGAGAGGGGATTGGTGAGGTAAGTGGTAGCAGGGAGGACATGTTGTTGTAGAGGTTTTAGTATAGCTCATGATGAATGAGTGAAGAACTCATGAAGATAGAAATGTAGAAGAAGATGACTACTGATAATCATAGTAGAAACGGTAGAGGTTATGAGAGAAACCACAATAGAATAAAAGTGAAGAAATAAGATACCAAGACAAATGGCATACAGAGGCAGTTAAGTAAGGAAGATTATGAAAGATAGAAATCTGAGATAGTAGTCCAACTTGAAGTGTTTCTGGATTTGTTACAGAGGAATGAGGAAGACTAGAGGTGTGGTTTTCTTGTAAGAAAAAAGGTAAGCTGGCATAAGCTACAGATGAAGAAAGAGAAAATGATAAATGCTTGGCTCACGGAAAAATTACTCAGAATAAATGAGTATTTGGGGAAAGACTTGAAGACTGAAACTTCTAGTGAGACCAAGAGGTAACATGATTTTAAATTTGATAATCTGTGTATGTTTACAGGTAGAACATGTGAATAAGGAAAAACTACCGATATTTTTATAAAACAAGAAAATGGGACAGCTTAATATCATGTAAATGTCCATACACAGTTATGGAAAAGATTTACTTTTCAACATATTGTAAATATTGAATGCAGAGAAATTTTAACTCTTGATGATGGCTAAAAGAGGGAAATAAAGCAATCTATTGAAAGGCTTAAAGGGATTGAATAGAATACCATTGAAGAATTTCTGAATTATGTAGAGGATTTGGAACAGCCGGAGGATTTGGTGATTAAATCAGAAAATGAGGTCATAAGGTCTTATGGTTTTAAAACTAGAAAGATGTGTGTGAATGCAGGTATTGTAGAAGACAAACCATCATATGAAACTATATTGAGTGAAGCTGAAAGTTTCCAAGAAAAATATGATGATGACTATCTTTCAGATGAAGATCAATTTGAATTATTGCAACAAAAGGAGCTCATAAATTCATTGTTTTGTGAAAGAAATTGTTTCAGTGGATATGACACGGTTATGTCTTATGATGAGGAATTTGTTAGTGGTAATGAAAAAGAGAAATTGATTTTCTTAAATGGCGAAAGGAAGAGTGATGGACAGAAAACTAAGACTATCACAAAGATGGAGGATCCAAATTATATTCTGATGAAGAATGAAGAGATAGTGTCACCAAGAAACTTGACTTGTGACAAAGAAGAAGATAATGAGGATTGTAGAAAGATTTTTTCAAATGAATGAAATATTTTTGGCATGAGTTTTGGAGAAGAGACTAGAAAAACAAAGAATAAGTGTTCAGGTTGTAAATTCGGAGCTGGACGAGAATGAAAAAGTTTATTTTTTTGAACCAGAGCAAAGAGACATCCTTGAAATGGATGATATGGAAGAGAGACTAGCTGACAGTCTCGAGAATTATTTAGAGAAGTTGAATCAACATACTAATTTCCTGATAGAGGGGAAAATGTCAGAGCATCAGATTGAAATGTTGCCAGAGGAAGAAGAGACACAAAGGTCCTATGATTTTGATTTTAATGATTGTTTTATGATTACAAGTTTTGTTGCAGATGCTAGAGAAAATTTGATACCAGTAAGAAGTCAAGTAACTATGGAAGAGAAAGAGCTTGAAGAAATGTAGAATGTGAAGATGCAAGAGTTAGAGAACAACAACAACAAATTAAAACAAGAGGGTAAGGATGATAGGGTGACATTACGAAGAAGTTCAACAATCAAGAGGTGGAAGTAATCAGAAGTCAGAAGACCTATTGGACAAAGAAATTGAACTGATAAGAAAGATAATGATGAAAGTGTCTAAGGAATAGATAGCAATAAGAAAACAAAGAAGCAGTAGCAAAAGGAAGACAAGAAATGAATGTGAAAGTATACCTAGTGCCAAGATGCAGATTAAAGTATGGAAGCCTCGAAAAGTGTAGTTGAAGAATGATGAAGAAAATGTAGCTTATGGACAACAACAAAATAGAGTATGGGATCCAGGAAGACAAAGATTAAGAGCACATGTTTAGGAGATCATGATTACTTTTAACTTTGGGAGTCTTATGCAGGAGCATTAGGCTCATAAAATTATTTGTATTTTAATAGATATAGGGGGTCTTGTATTTTCCAAGAAGTTTGATCCTTATATAAAAAAATAATGTAATTATTGATATTTTGAGTGATTTTAGTGAGAGATATTTATAATATTGGATTAATTAAATATTGAGAGGAAATTTTTAAATTTTCTCGAAAGAGAATATAAGAGAAGTAGGATAGTTGAAAGATTGAGAGATTTAAGAATTAAATTGTAAATCCTAATTTAGAATTGGTTTCATGAATCTAGGGATTTATGAGAATCTTTAGGGATAAAAGATAGATTTTAAGATTTAGAGGATATTCAGGATTTGATTGAGAATACAGTAGACCTTAACCAAAATTAGTTTTAGAATCCAATTGTATAAATTATAAGCCTCAAAGTATTACATGAAGTAGAGTGGGTTTTAGACAGATAGATTTTGGATTGAAAGCCTACTGGCCAAAGACTGTGAAAAAAGGCCACTAATTGGAATATCAGGCCAGAGAGAAGAAATATTTTGTAATTATTAGGTTATACATATATATATCAAGGAACATGATTATGAATTTGGGTGAGTTTGCATTGATTGATAGATTTATGTGAAGCAAAGAATTTTCATTTTATTTATATATGCAGGAGACTGGAAAATGAAGTAGAAACATAGTATTTGATTGTGAGTTAACGAATACTCAAAACTTGGGTTTTAATTTTTAATAAAAAATTAACCACTGATCACAGACTGGATCGATGGTGAACCATTAGTCAAAACTGGGCTTTCAATTGATGTCCAATATGCATTTTGTAGAAGTGATTGAGATTAGACAAATTGTAACATCAAAAAGCAAGAGGGCGAGAAATATTTTCCTATCGTGGTATATATATGAAGGTATTGTATTGGTTAATTTGAATACTGTGTATACAACATAAAAGAAGTCAAATACTCAAATTAAATTGCCGAGAAGTGATGCTATTATAATTTCTTCATTGTTTCTCCAGTTTTAATTCTAGAAATGAACGCTCATTTAATTTTATGAAAATATAGGCTAACTTATGAGTCGAGGGTTCATATATAGGAATTTTATGAAAACCATGAGTTGACATTATAGTGAACAGTGAAGATTATTTTGAAAACAAACAAGAGTTTTTCGCACAGCTTTGAGTGGGCAAGTGTTAATCTTTGGGAGAATGCGATAGAGGTTAGAAGGTGACACGTAGCACCACAAATCGACTATTTCTCATAAGTCCAAAATATTTAAATCATGTGCTGGTTAAAATGTGATTTCTGTTGGATGGATTGGTATGGAAAGATCACAAGATGCATAGGGTGATAGATGTGGGACTGATATCTTTTGTCGGCATGTTTTTGTTTTAAAATAAAAGTAATAAAAGGAGTGGAAATTTGAATTTAAGTGGGTTTAAAGTATGATTTATACTATATGATTAACCAAATTAAATTAATTCCACAGAAATACATGTGAAACATATTTCAAAACCTTGGTTTAGAAAAAGGTTTCATTAAATATGGAACTAGAATTTCCTGGGCATAATAGGAAACATATTTTTATGTGCATAATGTGGAAAAACACAGCTAAGGCTGCATCATAAGATCTCAATCATAAGAATCCCAAAGCACATTATAGGATTATTTGGTTCAAAACTTCCATTAACTTTTCTATTTAAGGCTTGTCTACATAATAAAGTTAATATACATTCTCGACTTCCATTTATATTAATAGGTTTTAGTGAAATTTATTCTAAACATAATTCCATCACAACAAAGCTCTGTATTTTTTACCTTTACATGTGAGTTGAGAAGAGGTTGTGCATGAAATTGACTCAGCGAAAAATATTCAACAACTCCTAGTTGATAGGATGGTTGTGTAATATTCCTAAATTAACTTTCAACTAATTGGAATATTAAAGGTTTTTTATATCACTTAGATAGATGAATACATGGGAAGGGAGACCGATAAATCTTTTTATGAAGAATAAAACCACTTCTCATGTGAAAGTGGATCATCATTTCAGCTAAATAAAGCCCCCTTAGGTCTGAACATGGTCTAGAGCATGTCGACTAGGTCAATGTTGACCACATCAACAAAATTTTTGTGGAGATAATGGAGGATTAATGGGGGACAACATAATCATTTAGGAGGAGTGTTTGCATGAGAGTAACTCCTTTAATGAGCAGGACCTAGGTGAGGAAGCTCACCAAGCATAAAAGGAAGAGGATGGAAGCGTTATAAGACATGCATTTGTATTATTGATTTTGATATTTTTAGATGTGGATTTGTCATGTGACATATCTATGCATGATTTTGTTGTTTACCAAGGTTTGTTGTGTTGTGTTGTCGAGCGGGAATCCCATCCTCATCCTCAGGGGACTTAGAATGCCTACTCAAGAGAGGTTATCTTGAGCTACATTACCACTATCTAGCATTTGGACAAGCTTCAATCTCATATACATCGCAGTCCATTCCAGATTTGTGTTGTGTTGCAGGGTTACAGCAGTGGAGGACAAAGATCTCCAATTTCTGAGCTAGTTTTCCATTGAGGGGATCAACCTTTCATCCGGGAAGCTTTTGAGGAAGTTATAAAGGCTTCATTTCATTATTTGGTAGGATTACAACTAGCTATCATCAGATGTAGTGTATTTTCCCTCAAGGACCGCGTTATTTTAGAGAGCAACTGCAGCAGTGGGTTAATTTCCCTAGTTGGAGTAGTTGGGTTTCCTGTGTGGGGATCACCCCTTAATTTAGGAGATATATTGAAGGTGTATCAGCCATTTCATATTTCATATCACACTCCTCTTATCAGTGATTTAGTTGCAGTAGCTATTCAGCCCTAGGGCCATATCTCCTATTTTTGTATAATGTGTATTTCCGGAAACCTTTTCTGGGTTGTCCTGGAAATCTATTTTGGAGCATAGATCTCCACTCACTATAATTTTGGAGCATTCTGTCCATGGAAATATATATATTTATATATTTCAACTTCTATACTCTCATACACAGTGCAGTTATATCATTCTGGCATTTCATGTATTCATTTTATATTTAGGTGTATTCTTTCATGGGAGGATTGTTTTCCCAACTTGAGTGATATTTTTCTCAAGAATTTGTAAATATTTTGCTATTATAATAATAATGGAATGGCTCTATGGTTGTATCATGTTTTTATCCATTGATATGTCAACATATTTCTATTTTTTTGTCTTGTATTTATTCTTCCCAAATTTGGAATATTACAGGTTGGAGCTTTGTTTTCAAGGTGGTTCTTGTTCATTTCGTATTGTCTAAAGTAATATGCCCATGTTAAGATCTCACACTTGCTCATTTTATGTTGTCTAATGTAAGATTCCCATGTGAATATCTCTCACAATTTTTTTCATATATCTATGGAACTTCTTTCACTGTAGCTAGGGAAACGTTCTTGTTTTTTATGTTTTTTAATTTTTTTTATAGAATTTGAAGCTACCATCCAAATTATTCACTTGGATCATAAGTTGAATTAAGGATTAGAGACCTTTAATTATTATTAAACCGAACATAATTTGAATTAGGTTCAGGGACATTTCATTATTATTAATATTGGCCATAGCAACAATATGCTATCATTTAATATAAAATGTCATTAAAAAAATCATACGTGAATATGGTGTGATGTTTTTGAAAATTCTATTAACACAAAATAACTTTCAAAATATCCTGAGTATGGTTTGATGTTTTAGTGGTGTAAATGTTTGTAAACATTTACATGTGGACACAATTAAAAAATAATAGAAAAATATAAGTAATATAGAGGTGAGTATGGCGAAAATGTTATGGTGTCCATAACATGGTTAGAAACATTCAAATGTTGGTCCAATTAACAATAAAATGTTAGATGTAATAAAAATAATAAAATTTTATCTGCTATAATTTGTTATATGAATTTATTTAATAAATTATATCAACGTAACATAATTAAATTCAGATTCATCTTAACTCTAGGTCTATCAAGTATCTAAAAATATCAAATCTCTCAAGGTGCAAACATTTAATCAATATTTGTACTCAAAAAATATTTACACCTTGAGAGATTTGATCTTATCAACACTTACCATAATCTTTTATATAAAACCATATTGTTAATAAATTTCACCTCTTTCTCATACACAATATAAATTATCTCATTTACTATATATGATGATGATGATGATGATGATTAATGTCCACAAAGGTAATGCAGCCTATTGAACCTCAAGAAAATAAACAAAAGAGAATCTAAGTGTGATTCTTAAAAATATTGTTTCTTTGATAAAAGAGAACGGAAACAAGTGTTCCAAAATCGTTATAGATGGGTGGGATTAATAAAGAAATAATCATGGAAGTGTGGCAGGTGTTAGGGAATTGAGAGTGGATGTGAGTAAGAGCCTGGAATTCTAAAATGAAGTGTTTTTCATCTTCCACCTGCTTAGTATCACAAATTTGATAGTTGTTTTTGTTCCACAAAGTCTTGGGAATAGACCAACACCTCATCTCACTTCGAAGCTCATGGGAGTTAGTTCTTAACCTAGTGATGTTCATTTTTTCTTAGTGATGCTCAACACAGAGAAATAATTCTGGTTATCAAAGTTGCAGTTGATCACCTCCTTATAGTCTTTTAGCTTCCCTTTACCCTTCAGATTCTTATCCTCTCAAAATTTGTCCTTAAACTTGTAGGTAATCATATTTTTGATACTATCAATTCTTCCCATACTCATCTCCTGCTTAATTCCCCAATGGTTGAGCCAAGACTCAGCATCCTTATGTCAGTCGCGCCAAAAGTGAAGGTGGGGGTTTTGACTAAAGTTAGAAGCAATTTTTGAGAGCCTTTGGGTTCTAGGTTGTAAATATTCTTCTTATACATCAGATATATAAACATAGTCATAATTTCAATGGGGGACATACCAACTTTGATCAAGAGGATAGGATAGGGAGTATTTCGCTTGATCTTTAGGTTGTAAGTTATGAATTGGTTTTGAACCATATCAATGTTCCTCCATGACTCTCTGTATATAATGCAACCCCAAACTTCAGATCCGTATAAGAAAATAGAGGTGACAAGAGTCTCAAAGAGGAACCTATTTTTACTCCAAATGTAAAGATCGACTGACTTGGAATTTTTTTCAAGCTCATAATAAGATTTCCAGCCTCCAATAATCATTTTCACGATGCTATAATTCCATTTGAGACAATGAGTAAAGTCAATACCCAAATATTAATAAGAAGAAACCTTCTCTATGTATTGGTTACTATAAATGAAACTACAATAGGTGATGTTTTTGGATTTAATGATAGTGACTTTAGTCTTATCGGTATTAACTGTCATACCCATCTTGGAGTAGTAGACATGAAGAGTCTTAAGATGATTGTCTAGGTCATCATGGATTTTTTTAAGAATAACGGTATCATCGGCGTAAAGGAGAAGAGTGATGATTACATCGACAAGTTCAGTTCCCTTACATCTTGCAGTTTCGAGACATTCCTCTGGCTTATTGATGTAAATGTCAAAATGGGTAGGGGATAGGGGACACCCTTTCCTAAGTCTGATAATGCATTCAAAGTAGTTTTACCACCATTTTTTCTTATGATTTTTTGTAGTGAAATTATCATAGAGATAGATCACAAGAATCATCAAATCAGGAGGAGCGATGATATCTTCTAGTCTTTCCAAAAGTTGATCGCGAGGAACAATGTAGAAATATTTTCTAAAGTAGACAAAACAATTGAAGAGATTAGATTTACTATTTTGGAATTCCTCCACAATTATTCTAAGAGTGACAACATGGTCAATAATCGAGTGAGGTCTCCTAAAATGAGTTTATCGTTTAACTCTTTTGCCTTAGATTTCAAGCCAAAGGCTAAGCTTGTTTTCCAAAATGAGCCCATAAATATTGGATAGGTTGTGGCTAATCATAATTTTCGTTTAGTTTGAAAGAAAATTTTTGTCTCCATTTTTAAAGATAGCGACAATAAGGCTTTGTGTCAAAATATGAGGGAAGCCATGCCTTACAACCAAATTGAAAAGCTTTTGGAGATGAGGACTGAGGATATATCTTCCCTTTTTTAGGATCTCAACTTGGTATCCTTCAATATCATTAGCTTTCCCATTCGCGAGCTTATTAATTCCAGACTCAACGTCTTCTAGAGTGAATACATACTCCTTAATAGGAGTATTTAATGTGGTGCCCATAAGGTCTGCAAAATCATAAAACTTCTTAATATAGTTTTATCATTTTTAGAATGGGATATAATTATTATCTTCGGTTCTATGAACAAGCACATTCTCCCAAAATTTTTCTCGGTACGAATTTAGAAATGTGGAGAAGATGGCCTTGTATTTTATTAATATATAACCTCTTCTTCGTGTTGATGATATATTTGTATATATTGATATTCTAGATCTTAATGATTTCATTAATAGCATTTA
Source organism: Pinus albicaulis (assembly GCA_034641835.2). NCBI lineage: Eukaryota > Viridiplantae > Streptophyta > Pinopsida > Pinales > Pinaceae > Pinus > Pinus albicaulis. The sequence continues at coordinate 28,779,128 of CM076572.1, read as the reverse complement.
TGATCGCTTTCCTGAAAATCTTAAAATCTTTGTCTAATTCTATTATTTTACTTAAACGAAGTCTAATTAGAGAAGTCGCTAATAAAATTAGAAATAATATTAATAAAATAGCATTGTAAATGATATAAATTTTACCATATTAGCGATAATTTAAACCTCTTTCTCACACTACTGTATGGTAAGAGAAAATATTCTGATTAATATGGTTAATTTACAAAACATAGATATAATAATTAAAACTTTCATAGACACTCATTAATTTTATTTGAATTTTCATCACTTACTAAAATGTATAAACATGGATGGAATTGAATTAAAATTTTATCAATTGTTTTTCACTTTATATTATTTAAATTATCATATTCTATTTTTATAAATTTTTACTAAATTTTTTATTTTTAAATTACTTGGTTAGTAAATTAAAACTATCAAATTATTTTTTTAACTAAATTTCAAATCTTAATTTTTACAAAAATATATAGATATAGATATATAATTACTCAATTAAAAAAAAAAAAATCTAATATTTTTTTAGAAATTTGTGCTAGACTACATTTAAACTAGTAAATTATACTTAGATATATATATTTTTTAAATAATAGAATAATTGAAAAAGATAATGATATAGTGTTGAAATCGAATATTTAATACTATATTTTAATATGCTACCACACTCAAACTCCCTACATGTTTAGTTTAAGCATTCAACAACTAGTATTAGTTTATGATGGTATCCACTTATAAAATTTACACATAAAATACATGGGAGTAGTTATTTTTATTTTATCATTTTAATAGGAAAATTAGACATATTTATGAAATATTTATATAATTTTTTTTTACAATACATAAACATTTAAGAGGAGTTTTAATATTTAAATGATGAAATTTCTTTATAAATATTCTTTAAAATAATTTATATGAATGTAAAATTACTTTTATTCTTTAAACGTTAACTTTTTAAAAATTTAGTATTTACTTAATATATTTATAAAATCAATAGTCATAATATTATAAGATCAAACATTATATTTTTAAATATGTATTTTATTTTGAAAAAATAATAAGGAAATAAAATATTGAAAATATATATTATATATTAAATAAAAGAAATAAATAAGTAATTGTAATATTTTTCGGTAACCTTGCATGGGAATGCATAAGATTAGGAAAAAAAATTACACAATTTATCTATGGGTAGTTATTCAAATTACTATTCCAGATTTCTCATTAACTACTAGATAAAATATTCATAATACATATTGTAACTTTAGTGAAATAAAAGTTAAATAACCATTAACAATCGTTGTTGTAGCATATTAACATAAAACTTTTGCATCATTTTCGAGATTCCTTTAAAAATATTAGTTAATAACATACTTAATATTATAAACATCAACTTGGGAAAGGAATCCACATCATAAAAGTAGCATAAGAGACAACCACATCATTAGACTTCTATGGACCCTCGAAACCCCATAGGGTGAAATCAATCAAAAATTTGATTTTATTATTAAATCCTTGTGAGGGTGTTTATCTCTTACCCAATGGCTTATAAGGGAATCCATCCCTTAACCATTTTAATAAAATACTACAAGGAAATGTCATTTAAATATAAAATATCTAGCTAAAAACTATTACAATCATCATGATATTATTTATGTATAAATATTCGATATTTATATCTTTGTGGGCTCGTTTTTCCATCCGTAGATCATCCTGCATCTCACACTCATCTTCATCAACCATTAATTCTTACTTGCCACCATGTTAAACATAATTTGTCCTTTACACAAATCACCATCCTTTCCTTCAATTATTCTCGTTAGCATACATTGATATAGTGATTAAAAAAAGTATTAATCAACCAATAATCATTTAATATTGATTATTCAACATCTATTCATGTGTATACATGCAATGTAAATAAAAAATCACAAGATTCTTCTTCTAAAAACACTGCTCATGCATTAATTGTAAGCAAATAATTATCCAAGCATATCGTAATAAATACAACCTTACTATGTTCCTTCTCACAGAAGCACACATTCCTATCTAAAGGAAAACCATTGTAACCATCCATTTTTATTTAAAGGATACTAACAAATTAGCTTTGTTTTCCTTGCATGTAATTAGATAAAAAATTATTAAAAGAAATTTAGTCTCTCACTTTCTTCTTTGTCCATGTAACAAAGTAATATTTCCAATACAATAGACTTTATTTTTATTACTATTATGCATGTAAAGGCATGTCCCCTTCTAAGGGAAGCTAACATAATGGATACTACTCTCATGCATGCAAATACAATTCCCTTTTCGAAAAGCATATTTCCTAAGATAAAGCTACTTACAAAGTCTATTGCACACACAAATACATGTTTTTTTTAACATAAATCTAATGTGCTAATTATTATTTATTGAAAGTGGATATATTTATTTTTCCAAAGGAGCTCTAATGCATTTAGTGAATGTGATTAGTTGTTTCTCTTCCAAGCTCTAATATAATTATTATTATTTTCTACATGCAAATTAATTTTTCTATTGAAGAGGCCTAACACCATAATTATATACTTTCCATGCACAATTATTTTCAAAGAATACAACATCATAGACATAGTTCTATTATGTGCATGTGGATAACTTATTTCCTCTGAAAAAATATCAGGTATAGTACTTCTATTTTGGTGAGGTACAATACTTCTATTTTGGTGCGTGCAAGGAACGCATTTCCTCTCGAGAAACACGAAACTAACTAGTTCAATTTTCATGCATGCAAATAACAGATATATGTTCTCAAAAGGAGAGTTTAAATATAATATCCATTAAACATGTCTTTCAATTTCAGTAATTCCAACACATTTAATCTTTATGTGCATGGAAGTATATGTGCCTATAACACATTGGTTTTTCTTTGTTCACGCACTAAATAATTTCTTTCTAAATGGTATAATTCATTGTACCATTCGGTCATGCATACCCACACCTTTCTCTTTTTAAAGAATTTAATATAATAATGCATGAAACATGGGTTCTTTTAACACAATCAACATTCCTTATACACATACAAACACACAATATTTTATGAAACGAACATGGGTTCTTTGCTATATGCGCATGATTCATAAGAAAGTTTCCAACAAAATAATTGTGTTTCTTATTTTTTAATGCACAAGAGCTCATAGATTTCCGTTTCAAAGAATTAGCACAACTAATTTATATTTCACATGTAGTGTTTCTAAAATAGCATGGCTAATATTTTGTGAAATGATATTTATGCACATCCTTTTATAATTAGTTTTACTTTCACCATGTTTGTATGCAAGAAAACATGCAAATTTATATTTTTCCTAACTATAATAGAATTAGAACATACAAAAACATGTATTTTTCATTTCCAAAAATAATGTTACTTCCACACAAAAAATTGTTGTAGTATTTTCAATACAATATATAAGACTTACTTATTCTCTTATGTGGAGGATTTCTATATATCTTTTGCAAAATATATATATATATATATATATATATATATATATATATATATATATATATATATATATATATATATATATATATATATATATATTAATGGATATTTTTCAAAAAAATATATGAAAGCCTCACATAAAAGTATTAAGTCATATATATATATATATATATATATAGATATAGATATATATATATATATACCATTTATTTTCGAGAAAAATAATGTAAACAAAATGTATAATCATCTTTCTCCGGAATTGTGAGATATCTTTAACACTGTCATAATGGTCACATGATCATCCATTATTCAGTATATGATATATTCCTTATACATATATGTATAATTTTTTTTGTAAAATATCTGTGTAAAGTTTCTCTAATCTTATCATATCTAATAGTTGAAGAATAATGAAGGGCACGATGCCTAGTTATAGGAGAGATTAAAAAATTGTGACAAGAGATATTATAAGTGTCTTTGATTATGGGGATATCAAAAACAGGTAAGCTAGTTCTTGCGCTATCATCACATACCCAAACATGACCCACTGCGACACCATACTATTCTTCTTGCACGGTCAAATGGAAATCATCATAATCAAAAACTGCCTCCTAAAATGGTTTTTATTAAAATCCCATTTAATAATGAGTGTAAGTATGGTTATGAATAACTCCTTAAAATTTCCCCCAAAAATTGATTATTCCTCTCCCCTTATAAAAATCATTTTCCCCAAATAAAAAGACAAAGTAGTTATGAAGAACTCATTTTAAATTCTAACCGTTATTTGTGGAAAAATATTTATACTCATGTAATTATGTGATTTTTACATAAGCATATAAGGTATGTTTGTTACATATTCCTTCCCTTAAAGAGAACATCGTTCTCGGTGTTATTCTCTCACAGAAACATTAACTTTTACTCATAATATAATAATATAATCCACCCAAAAGGTGATTCTTCTACTTTAAAATGAAGGATTTCATTCCAATAAATATTATGAAGCTAAAAAAATAATGTTATAATATAAGAAAAATCAATAGTCATAAGTATTTATAGCGACAAAAGCATTTATACCAACTTACCATTACTTAACAATTACTTTGGGATGTTAGGGTCGCTTTTAGGAAAACACTTTAAGAATGGTTCGACAACCCTTCAACACTTATGACAACCACATTGCAATTTATGAATAAAAAATCCAACATAATCATATTAGTCACAATATTTTCAGTCAAATGAAATATTTTAAACTATCAATCATTCATTCAATTTCTGGTGATATTTTAGTTGCAATAATTCTACAATTACTTAGAGAGAAGAAACCCTCTAATGATCAAAATGATAAATCACTACACCAAGTGCACACCGTAAATATTTCTAAATTTTATCAGAGATAACCAAGCTCTCTAATCATTAAAATAATCAGTTACTGCGCCAAGTTCATATTGTCTTAGCCCCTAATAAGACATTCACAAGATTGGTAATACAATAAAGGAATTAAGCCTCCAATAATTCCTTATCAGACACCACACTCATTTCTTTTTAAGATGTACATAAACAATTTACACAATTATTAGAAAATTCATTTTTAACAAGTCACTTATTTAATTAGGTAAGTTATTAAGCTACACGAACCATTGTGGCAAGAGAATACTCCTCCTAACCAATGGGAATGGGTTTCTACAACCAGATCAAGTCATTTTGACATCTAGACAGTCCTTTCAAAAATACCATAGTAGGTCTATTTTGGAATTCCACTAGCCAACCAATTCAAAAATTCCAATGAGCACAAAGGTTCCAATAAAGGATTCCTTTCGGTAGCATCCTACCTATTCCTTGTACTATGTCCTATTTACGAGGAATTTTCAGGCCTCCTCCAACGGGATCCAAAATCAACAGAGTTTTCTTGGGATTTTCCCCCTCTTCACCATATTTGCCAATGCTTTTCCCTTAATGAGATCATCTATATCTTGAGAGAGTAAAACCTGGAAGGAAAGCATCATCAACCCCTCCGACCAGGAAATCTCCATCAACCCAACACCTCCTAGCCTTTTACAATTGTATGACATCTAAAAATCTCTTTTAACATTTTTTTCCACAGTGATTTACCTAACTAACCATGTGGGAATTATCATTAAAACAAAAGAATCATTTATGTACACCATTCATTTATACAACATGGGTCCATAATATCTAGATTGAAAGGAAACATAGCTGGCATACAGGTGGTATACATTTTAATTTTTTAAATAACACTATAAGGTATATCATAACATTATACTTTCTCTTTTATGATTTCAATTAAAATTGTAATATTTTACCTTCACAAGTTTTCGTGTTTTCAGTATGGTACCCTTGCTTAATCCCATTACCAATGTTAGTCATAAATATGCATTTTTTAAATAAGTATTCAATTTCGCAACCATTTTAGTTTAATTCATACAACACTATCATGCATAAAATTATATTAAAATATTCATTAATGTGTAAACATAAACAATGATTATGGTAACAATCCAAACATTTCCAATTCCCACGTTGTATTACCAGCGACAGATTGGTACATGAAGTAGCTACCAGGGAAAATTTTAATGATGGAAAATTATCATGAAGTTTAAAAACATTGGCGAAAATCACTAGTGTGTAATATGAAAACTATAAAATGTTTATTGATTTATTTGTAAAATTATTCAAATTTATAATGATTTATATATACTCTTTATTTAACGTCGGTGATTTTTAAGGTAAAATAATTTTATATTGTAAACTTTGGGTGAATTGTTTTTATAAAAAATGGAAATTGGCGAATATTTTTTGTGGAAAAATCATGGAAAAATAGTTGACCTGCAATATTAGCCCCTAAAATTTTCCATGGTAACTACCATAATCACTTTTTTACAATTTTCACTAAGCTTAAATAACATCCAATTCATGCATATAAGTTTTAATAGTTAGTCATGCAATGCTAACTAGTCCATGTTACCAATCATCTTAATGCAACCATGACAAGACTCAATCAACAACTAGATATTATAGTTGAATATCACTACTCAGATCATTGTTCATGTAAATGGGTTCTTCCAATTTTATTTTAAACACTCTATCATCCTATTAAAGTAAAATCCAAATATTTTACATTCATGCATTCACTCATTATAAGTAGTGCATTGTAAATTTAGTCAATGTCCAGTAAACATATCATTAGTATTTTCATATTTTCAAAAGTTGGTAGTGGATTCTCACTTTCAATAGTGAGTACTCAGGTTTTTCATAGGTACCACAAATATTTTATTGTCTTTTATCCTCAACATAATTCAATTTTGATGAACATAGTTTTGTACTAGAATTTATTACTTAATATTGTTCAATGCAGTTATAAACGTTAGCCATGCATCTCATGTGAAAAGTAGTCTACTTCATATATCAATATGTAGATTGTTAAACTCATACCTGAATTGATGGCCACTAGTAGCATACCTTGATTTTTTTCTACTTATAAATTCCCAAAGGTACTAGTGGTGCAACCTTCAGATCTGATAACACTTTTAACATCCACGAGTAACCTCACATGGGAATACATAGGATTAGGAAAAAAAATTACACAATTTACCTAAAGGTAACTATCCAAATTACTAGTCTAGATTTCTCATGAACTATCATAACTATGATCATATTGTACAAGAAAAGTACTATTTTTGTTTTTTTATTAGGTATTTATAGCACGAGGACTACAGTCACTTCATAATCCCTTATTCTTTTATATTGAGTAGCATATGACCTAGTTCAAAGTTACCATTATATGTATTCCTTTTTCACATGTATCACATGAACATGCTACAAGGTATATATTTTTGCATTAGTTTCTAGCATGTTAGACTCACTTATCCCTCACTTAGGATATTCTTCTTAATCTTCTCATATAAACATCACATAAGTAAGATGGAATAACCCTCTTAACACATTAAATTTTATGTGCTAATAATGGTTTCCATTCCAATAATATTTTTTTTGATGTGTTATTATGTTGTGCACTTCCTACTCTTTAAGTAATACCCTTGGATGTATTTGTTTTACTACTAATTATACAAATACTATTCAAATTTATGCTTAAATTGCATAAGGGTGTTGTTCACGTAAATCTTCACCAACACCAATGTGGTTAGTCTTTTTATTGCTTATGAGGTCAAACATGCAATCGTACTTTTTAACGTCTACCTCCTTCATATAGATGGCAAGTGACCATCATGGTAGCAATTGGATGGTGGGGATGGAAAATTGGTCGTCTGCTTACTCGAGGTAACCCTAAACCCTTTCGAACCCTAATTTCTCTATCATTTCATGCGTTCGATGTTGCCTCCTCCTATAGAGGGCAAGTTACCATTGTGGTGGCAATTGGATGGTGGGGATGGAAAATTGGCCGTCCGTTTACTCGAGGTAACCCTAAACCCTTTTGAACCCTAATTTCTCTATCATTGCATGCATTTGATGTTGCCTCATCCTTTTGGTAGCATCACCTTAGTACTCACTGTCCATATTTGGCATCTAGCTTCATGTCAATCCACATCGGTCATCGATAAATTTGTCTCTCCAGTCATCTTTAGACGTAATCTCTTTTATCTCTATTTTCAGTTTCATTGCTAGATATATCTACACGGTATTTTTAAACCTTATTTTTATATGCTATAACTGAATTTTCATCAATCTATCCTACTGGTGTGCATTGCATCGAAATTAGAAGGTCTAAGCGTGCCTAGTTCCTCTCTTCTAGAAGTGAGCCTTTCCTAAGGACGACCATGTATTTTTCATCCACAGTTGTAACCAGGTAACCTTCTGTTTGTTTTTCCTTTCATACAAGGGTTATATATATTCTATTAAGAGTTAATTTTCCTTTTAGCTACTTTTAGCTTTGAATTTCCATCTCATTTATAGTTTACCCTTGTTACGATTTGGGGTTTCCCCTTTCGGGTGAACTGGGTATTGACATATGGTTTATTTCTATCGCTATTTTTATGGCATGGAGCTTCTTTTTCTTCATTTTAGACTGTTTTGTGTTTTCCTCGCATCATATATAGGTATGCCAAGGACCAATTTACTTCATCCAATGGCCACATTTGTCTATGGAGTGTGCCAGGTTCGTTCATTATATTTAGGTTTATGTCTTCCATCTCTGTTAGAGTATTTAGTTTATTCTATATTTTCTGTTAGTGACAATATTTGAATATTTTTTAGTGAATTAGAAATTGTCACAACATCCCATTTTTTTATTTTTATAGTGGATTAGGAATTCTTTGGGTGTCCAATTCATGTAATTTTACAATGAACACTGGTGCTCATGATTTGGCTATTGCATTGTAAGGTGTTGCATTGAGGAGGTATATGCATGGAGGCCGACACCTTGTACTTCGGCATGTCTATCTTGCATATGTAGAGCTGAACTACTCCCTTGATTTTTTTGTGTCCCTTATATTTTCACCTAATTTTGGTTCTGTAAAGTTTTACCTTTAGATACTTAGATACTTAGCGCTAATATTCTAGCTCCCCTGTGGTGCAGGTGCATGCTGCCTCTTAAAAAATCTCCCTTGAGCTTGGTCAGTATGACATAATAAATGTTGACATGATCTCTATTTGGCTACCACATTGATTCACTTTCATTATTAGACTCCCAATTTATTTTAGCATGCCGATGCAATTTATTGAATGGTAGTGACAAGCTATGCCCCTCTTGTCAGCAGTAGAAATGTTAAGGATTTAACGAGCTATAAATAAATTCCTCTTAACTTATTTTTCTCTCTTCACCATAACTGTCAGGTCATCATTTGTTATGAAATATGTATATGTTGTTTTCCAGGCTCATTTTGATGGCATCCCTCCACATTGTGGGCGCAAACCCTGTGTTACCATACTTTCCAGCATGATTCCTCACCATGTTTTTCTTGATGACTATGTAGTGTTATGGCATGCTCTCCATTTTACTTAATAACTATATTTCATTATGAAATACTTAGGCGATCTTCCTAATTCAAGATTGATGTAATTTGTAGCAATAAGATTCCCACGAAATACACACACACACACACAAATATGTATGATTTCCATGCTCTTTATTTTATCAGTTAAATTACTACATATACCATCGCTTATCATTGTAGCTATTGGAATTTCTGAACAATTCCAAACACACAGAGGAAACAAAACAATTCCTCTTTCATAACATAGAGATTAAATAAAAATTAAATTGTGGACACATAGAGATGAAATATAAAAACTTTTATTTCATTAAACTAGAAAACTCCATTAAAAGATGAAATCTTTCTTCAGAACGAAGTTTTGGATTCATAACAAAATTCACTGGCTGTTGCAGACACAACGCTACAAGAATTTTCTCTCTTTCTGTCTCTCTGTCTTTTTTGCTAGCCTTCGGGCTCTCTTAAAACAAAATACACAGTCTACCCAATACAATGCACTCACGACATATATATATGAAACATTACAATATTATATATTATAAATATTTCATTTTTATAATATATATAATCAAAGTTAAAAATCGAAATGCACCGTGGTAAAACCAATTAACCCAAAGTTAAAAATTAAACATATGCGTAAAATAAAAACAAATTCAAAACATTAAAATAAACTTTCCCTTTATACTTTCTGTTGGGTGCATGAAAGACCTTCACACCAGTTCTCTTTACCCCCCGAAACTCTTTCCATTGGTATGGAGAGGAGAATGATGTCACCTCCTCTAGGGGTTTTCCTTTCTCCTTGCTGCTCAAGTCTACTGCCACCCCCCCGGGGAATGTCTTGGTTGTGTGATCAATTCATAATGAATGTGGTTGGTTGATGTTAAATGCGGTAGATGAATGCAAATAAGAACGTTGGTGCAGAAACTTGAAGACGAGAGGTTGCATGTGGATCAGAACTGGATATTTGCTGCTGCCGACCTTCAAGAAATTTACATTAGAATTAAACTTGTTGTCTTTCAATCCCATCATCATTAAGGTTTCCATCCTGCTGCTCTGTGCGGGCAATTGGAATTAATATTCCAACACTCCCCCTAAATTTCAACTACTGGATTTTCCTCCATACCTAGACATTTCCTTAAATAATTAAAACTCTTATGTGTTAATGGCTTTGTTAGTATATTAGAAAACTATTCCTCTGTCCTGTAGTGTTGCAAAACAATTTCACCATTATTAACCAGTTCACGTATAAAATGAAATTTTGCATTGATATGATTTGTTCTCTTATGGAAGACAAAATTCTTTGATAAAGCTATCACTGAGCTATTATCACAATAAATTATGGTTCCTTTTTCCTATTCATGACATAAGTCTCTGAGCATTATTCTCATCCATGCTACTTGGCATGTTGTTTCTATTGCTGCAACATATTCTGCCTCTACTGTTGATAAATCCACAGTTGGTTGTTTCTTAGAAGCCCATGAGATGGCCCCCGATCCCAAACTAAACACATATCTAGATGTGCTCTTCCTGTCATCTACACTTCTAGCCCAATCACTGTCACTGTAACCAATCAATTTAAAATTTTCATATGGGGAGTATAAAATACCATACCCCTTCATTCCATTCATATGCCTTAGAATCCTCTTGGTTGTCTGCCAATGAGTCTCTTTTGGAATTTCCATGAATCTAGAAATTAAAATTACATCATGCATAATACCTGGCCTAGTTGCAATTAAATACATAAGGCTGCCGACTATGCTTTTATACAACTTTGGATCAAAATCCTTATTGCTGTCTTCCTTGCTCAATTTTCCCATGATAGTTACAACTGCCTTGCTGTTCTGCATATTGAATCTTTTAAACGCTTCTTCAACATATTTTTGTTGGGAAATAAAAATCTCATTTTCATTTTGCTCTACTTTTATTCCAAGAAAATATCTCATTAAACCCAAATCAATCATTTCAAATTCACTCTTCATGACTGCTTTAAAATTAGCAATGAGAGAAAATTTATTACCAGTAAATATTAAATCATCTACATATAAAACAATAATAAGTATCTTACCAGCATTTTATTTTATGTAGAGTGTGGGTTCTCCATCACATTTCTCAAATCGATTTTCATTCAGGTAAGCATCTATCCTGTTCTACCATTCCCTCGGTGCTTGCTTCAACCCACAAAGAGATTTCTTCACCTTGCATACTTTGTGCCCTTGGCCTTCAATCTCATAGGCTGAAGGTTGTTCAACATATACCTCTTCTTTCAACACTACATTCAGGAATGTAGATTTCACATCCATCTGGTAAACCTTCCATTTGTGTTGTGCTGCTATGGAAAACATTGTTCTCACAGTTTCCATCCTTGCAACTGGTGCAAAGGTTTCTTCATAATCTCTTCCTTGTTTCTGCTTGTAGCCTTTAACAGCAAGTCTGGCCTTGTGCCTTTCAATCTCGCCTTTAGCATTTCTCTTGGTATTATAATCCCATTTTACTCCAATGAGTTCTTTACTTTTAGGGACGTCCACTAACTCCCATGTGTTACTCTTTTCTATTGCACCAATTTCTTCGTTCATTACTTCAATCCATTTTTCTTCTTTTACAACATCTTCAAAATGATCTGGGTCATGAACATGACAATACAAAGCAAATAAAGAGTTCAGACCAGCATTATCATTTACCTCTCCTTGCTCATAAATCCCACTCAGATTTCTAAATCTCGGTCTTCTTGGTGTACTTGGAGTTCCACTTGAACTCGATAGGGTTTTAGTTCCTTGTGGTGTGCTTGAAGAAGCACTTCCTTAATTTCTCAAGGTTGTTATATTTCTAGCTTGTGGTGTAGTTTGTTGTGCTTGCAGTGGTGGAGGAGGAACCATCAAGGAGGGATTATTTACTGTTTTCCATTCCTCTTCTTCTTCGTGAGACACACGTCTTCACATTCACCATATTCTCTAAGTTTCCATCCCAAGCTTCTTCTTCAATAAAATGCACATCTCTGTTGATTATAACTTTCCTGGTGGATGGATTATAGAGTTTGTATGCCTTGGACTCATCAATGTATCCAAAAAAGATACATCTCTCCCCCTTATTGTCCAACTTCTTCCTTAGCTAATCCAAAATGTGTGCATAAGCTACACAACTGAATACTCTGATGTGGGTGACATGCTGCTTTATGCCGCTCCACACTTCTTCAGGTACTCTGTTCATGAAAAATTTGGTTGGGCATCTATTCAAGATGTAGACTGCATAATTGACAGCTTCATCCCAATACTTATTTGGAAAATGTTTTTCCTTGAACATACTTCTGACCACGTCCATGATGGTTCGGTTTTTATTTTCAGCGACACCATTTTGCTGAGGTGTGTACCTTGTGGTAAACTACTTATGTATGCCATTCTACTTACAGAATCATAGCAAATCTTTGGAGATGTATTCTCCACCTGTGTTAGTTCTCAGCAATTTGATGTGGTGTCCACTTTGCTTCTCAACATGAGCTTCGAAGTGGCAGAACTGTGCAAACACTTTACTCTTCTGTTTCAAGAAATACACCCATGTCTTTCTGTTGTAATCATCTATGAATGTAAAAACATATTTGTTTCCAACTAAAGATGGCGTTTGCATTGGGTAACGAAAATCAAAATGGACAATATCTAAGGGTGTCTTCGCCCTTATACTCTTCCCTACTGGAAATATTTCTGTGTGTTGTTTGCCGAAGGTGCACCCTTCACAAAGGTTGTTCGGTTTCTCAATCAATGGTAATCCCTTTACCATTCCTTTTTTTTGCAACAAGTTCAAGCCTTCGAAATTGAGATGTCTAAATATCAAGTGCCATAACCAGTTTTCATCTTTCACTTCCTGTTGAAAGACCTCTTGTCTTACAGCTACTACATTCCTTCTTTCCTTCAAGTCTTCTCTGAGCTTGAGAGGAAACATCCTATTGCTTGTCATCTGCACCTCTGCAATGAATTTATTGCTTGGAGGTATGTCCACGATTGTGCACACATCATCTTTAAAAAATACATTGTAGCCCTTTTCAATGAGTTGTCCAATGCTCAAAATATTACATTTCAAGCCAGGTAGATAATATACATCTGGCACAAAATTTTGTTCTCCATTTATTTCTAGGATACTTACCCTTCCTTTTCCATTGATATAGATCTTCCTATCAGTTCTGTTGTTACATCAGATTTAACATTTTCATCTAGATTGGCAAACATTGTTATGTTTCCAGTCTTGCGGCTACTACAACTTGAGTCTAAGAACCATACATCATATTGTCTATCTTGTGCTACATTACATGTTAACAACACAGTCTTCTGGTTCTTTTCTTTTGTAAAATTAGCATTATGCCTATTATTCATGTCATTTTTCTTTTTCCTACATTCATTGGCATAGTGCCCATATTTCTTGCAATAATGACATTGGAATTGGGATTTATCATACCTTTGTCCATGAGCTTGATGTTGGATTGAGCCTTCATTTTGGTTCTGATTTCTACCCCTTCCACTCGAACATGCACGGTTGTTTCTTCCTCTGTTTTGGATTCTACCTCGTCCTCTCATGTTTGCCCTACCTTGACCTCTGCCTCGGCCAAAAGACATTTGAGTCTTGAAAGCTTGTTCCAATGTGGAATATGTTCCTCTGTTCAGTCTGTGTTCATGAGACATCAAGGATGCACTCAGCTCATCCACTGTAAATATTGAGAGATTCTTTGTCTCTTCTATTGCCACTACTATGGCATCAAATATTGAGGGTAGACTTCTCAATATTTTTTTTCCACAATCCTTATCTCTTAAAGTGTCTTTCTATGAGAACTTATTTGGGTAATCAACCCAATAACATGCGTGAATAATGACTCTATAGTTTCAGACTCTTTCATACAGAGAGTTCCAAAATCTCTCCTCAACATTTTCAACTTTGATGTCTTCACCTTCTCCATGCCTTGCTAGGATGTTTTGAGAATATCCCACACCTCTTTAGACTTTGTTGCTGCTGCAATCCTTGGGAAAATACTCTCACGCACTGATTGAAATAGATAGAAGAGGGCTTTGGAGTCCTTCTTCCTATTATCTTTTAAAAAATATATTTCTGTTGCTATCAAAGCAGCCAATGCTACTGTGTCTGCTAGTTCTAGGTAGCCATTCTCAACTAGCTCCCATAAGTCCTGTGAAGAAAATAGGGCTCTCATTGTGATTGCCCAGTACTCATGGTTCTTCCCATTAAATTATGGAAGTTGGAGATTCGTCAGACTGGTGCTTGCTGCTGCCATATTAACTATGCAAACCAGATAATTTTCTTGACTCTGTGAAAAAAAACAACAAACAAAAGCTTTCTCTACTACGTAAATTCGCTTCAATAACTTCTTAAAACTTCTGCAGTGAAGAGTGATTTCTGCTCTGTCCACTGAGTGCCTAGACTAGCTCTGATACCATGTTGGAATTTCTGAACAATTCCGAACACACAGAGGAAATAAAACAATTCCTCTTTCATAACACAGAGATTAAATACAAATTAAATTGCCGACACAAAGAGATGAAATATAAAATATTCTATTTCATTAAACTAGAAAACTTTGTTACAAGATGAAATATTTCTTCAGAACGGAGTTCTGGATTTACAACAAAATTCACTGGTTGTTGCAGACACAGCACTACAAGAATTTTCTCTCTTTCTGTCTCTCTGTCTTTTTCTCTGATCTTCGAGTTCTCTTAAAACAAAACACACAGTCTATCCAATACAATGCACTCACGACATATATATATATATATATATATGAAACATTACAATATTATACATTATAAATATTTCATATTTATAATATATATAAAAACAATTAACTCAAAGTTAAAAATAAAACATATGTGGCAAATAAAAAACAAAGTCAAAACATTAAAATAACTTTCGGTTTATACTTTTCGTGGAGTGCATGAAATACTTTCAAGCCAATTCTCTTTACCCCCAAAACTCTTTCTTCAAGCCAATTCTCTTTACCCCCAAAACTCTTTCTTCAAGCCAATTCTCTTTACCCCCAAAACTCTTTCCATTAGTCTGGAGAGGAGAATGATGTCACCTCCTCTGAGGCTCGGGTTTGGCTTCCTCCTTGCGATCAGAGTTTGTTGTGCGATCAATTCATAATAAATGTGGTTAGTCATTTTTTAATGCAATAGATGAATGCATATAAGAACTTCAAGAAATTCACATCAGAATTAAACTTGTTATCTTTCAATCCCATCATCATTAAGGTTGCCACCCTCTTGCTTTATGCAGGTAATTGGAATTATTATTCCAACAATAGCTTTAGATACTTAGCACTAATATTCTAACTCCCCTCTTGTGCATGTGCGTGCTGCCTCTTACAAAAATATCCCTTCAGCTTGCACTCTATACGGCTACCATGTTGATTCACTTTCCTTCGTACACCTTCAAATTATATTCAAGTCATCATTAGTTATGCAATATTTATATGTTGTCTTCCAGGCTCATTCTGATTGTATCCCTCCACATTCTGGGCGCAAACCCTCTATTACCGTACTTTCCAGCACGATAAGTCATGAAGAGAATATATTCTTACTGTGATAGGGACAACCGATTCCTCACCATATTTTTCTTGATGACTATGTAGTGTTATGACATGCTCTACATTTTCCTTAATAACCATATTTCATTATGACCTACTTAGGCAATCTTCCTAATTCGACATTGATGTAATTTGCGGATATCTGATTCCCACTATATATATATATATATATAGATATGCTTTCTATGCTCTGTATTTTATCAGTTAAATTACTGCATATACCATCGATTATCATTGTGAGTCATAGCAGTAGAATTATTATTCTATCGTCTATTCGATGGTAACAATATCTTTTAAATTACGAATTGATGTTTGAGGATATGTTTATATATATATCATCGTTGTCAAGTGAAGGAAAAAATGATTAATCTTCTTTCGAATAATTATATATCCTATTAATCATTATATTCATTATACATATGCTGGTAATCGTCAATCAAGTTAGTTTCTCAAATAGAAAATATGAACTTATAATAGAAGATATCCTATCAAATAGAAAATATGAACCTATAATAGAAAGGGAGAAAATTAAGATATTTGCCCTTTTTTAGGCTTTTCGCAGAGATAAGAGTAAGCTGGATTTTTTTTATAATTGCTCCATTGTCTTTTTTTGAATCTGAAACGTCTGAATTGTGTTTTCTTTTGATTCCTTCACTGTCCATAGCCCCAATATCCTTTTTCAGCTGAATAGTAGATTTGAGATTAAAGAAATCTTGCATCTCTTATTTTTGTGTCTACAAATCTGTTGTTGTCTAATTATTTTCATTGAGAATGGAGACTTCAGCTTCTTGAATTTTTGTACGACCTATTCTCCATTTGGTTGTATTTTTTTTAACTCTCGTTTGGCGTCTGCTGGTTATGCCTATATAATTATATAATGCAATGAGACTTGTCATTTCGGCTTGGTGTTCTTGCTTATCGTATAACTACTGGCCTCTCTTCGAAACTCTTGCAGGTTTATTCTGACCCCAAATGGGAAATACTAGTATGATTAGTTTAAGGTTTAGAGTCGTAATATAGTATGTACTATGGATAGTATGATTAGTTTAAGGTTTAGAGTCGTAATAGAGTATGTACTATGGATAGTAACTCGTTAGGAATTTTAAGTAATTACATACAAAGTATTCGATGATGTTGTTCTCAATACCTCACATGAATACCTCACATGAATACCAAGAATTAATGACTTAGTAACTCAGTATTACTGAAATTAAAAAACTTCCATGCCTCTCAACATTTACATCGGAACGTTATACCTCAGATACTAATATTTCATCTACATATGTTTCTCTCTGCTTCTTTAAGTTTTTCCCAATCATTTTATTTCATACCCGTGGGTTTCCAGCGTGGTTTATTACTTATACATTGAATGGGTTACCTATTAACCATGCGTTTTATAATCAAAGGAAATCCCATCATGTAAATGTTAAATATTAAAATTAGCGCACTCGATTTGGATTCATACATGTAAAATATATGTTTAAAGTTTCTCCAAGCTTATCATATCCAATTGTTAAAGAATAACGAAGGGAACGATGGCTAGTTACAGGAGATATGAAACTGTTGTGACAATATACGTTTAGAGTGTCTTCGACCATGGGGTTGTCAACAGCAGGGAATCCAATGCGTCCGACAGCATTACATACCCCAACATCACTCATTACAACACTATACTATTCGCCTTGCATGCTCAAATATCAATCCTCATAATCAGAGACCCTGCATTCCCTCCCAAAATGGCTTTTATTTTCCCCTTGGAATAAATATATGAAAGGTGGTTATGAATAATATATTCAAGGTGGTTAGGAAGAACTCCTTAAAATTTCCCCAAAAGTAGATTATTCCTATCCCTCTAAAAATGGTTTTCCCTGAATTCAAAAAACAAAGCATTTATCAATAACTCATTTTAAATTAAATTATAACAATTCTGGGTGGAAACATATTTATACTCATATAATTATCTGAGTTTTCCAGAAGCTTCCAAGGTCAGTGTATTACAACAATATTCTTTTTAAACATATTTTTTTTAAATTTATAAACCTATATGGTTTATAAGGGTTGAAGTGATGCAGCGTACATAAAAATAATATGGAAAAACAAAAGTACGTAAGGTATTATAAATATTAAAGTTATTTTACTTTTTATTTTTACAAAGTGATTGATATTACTATGTATAAGCGAAATGGAAACAAAAATAAATAAGTATTTAAAAACGTGCACACAGTACTTAAGATCACAAAGAAATAAAAATATTATACCTCTTTATGAATTTTTCCTTTTAAACATGACATATTTGAAATAGAAAGATTAGACCATTTTATGAATTTGGTGTGTTAAAGATGACATATTTTCCATAACATTTAATTTTGGTATTCATATTTTTTTAATTTTGGTATTCATATTTTTTAATAATTACATTGTGAAATATATCAAAGAGATCTACATAGTTTCCATTATAATATTATTATAAATTTTCTGGTTGTGTTTTTTTTAGCAATTTTTTTTTAGCAAAAAATATATTGTGAAATATCTCAAAAATATCTACATAGTTGTTATGCAGAACTTTTACATTTCCAATCTTATTGACTTTTCAAATGAACCTAACTATAATAATCTTGGTGTGTTTCTTTCCCTTCTTTTTGAGCATTCTAAAAATTTACAATTAGATCATATTAGTGTTTCTCTTTATATGTGTTTGTTTTTTATTTTTTGACTAAAAAATGATTAATTAATAATTAAAATTACTTTTTCTACTTTTAAAAAATCGGGAAAGCCTTGATCTAATTGTGAAATATAAATTAAGGCGTTGTCTAACGAGCCGGAGGAATTGTCGGGACGGTCAAAAATGGCCGGAATCTGGGCCAAAAAAATTTAAAAAATCTGGCAGAAACAGTGCTTGAATCCTGATTTTGACATTGGAAATGGATTCAGCTATATCAAAAACCTGCAGGACACCCAAAATATTAAACTTTAATAGTTATAACATAGATTTAGAAAAAGTCCTGCCAGATTTTCTGAAAATCTTACCAGAATTTTCATGATTTTCAGAGTGATTCCTCCGGCTAGTTAGACTACGGCATAAATTAATTAATGACAATGTTTCCATAACATTTTACCTTCATCTTCATATTTTTAATAATGGCACTGTGAAATATTTGAAAGAGATCTACATAGTTGTCAATATAAATTTTCAAATTTATATATGTTTGTTGTTCATTGTTAAAATAAAAATATATTATTTAATTATTGAAAATAAATATTTGATATCTATCCTTAGTGCAAAAGAGCTTGAAATGACGTAATAGAATAAAAATTCATATTTATATCCATCCCTAGTGCAAAAAAGAATTTGAAATGACGTAACAGAATAAAAATTCATATTTATATCCATCACTTGTACACAAAAAAATATTGAAATGAAATAATAGAATAAAAATTCATATTTATATCCATCCATGCTTAGTGCAAAAATATATTGAAAAATATTGAAATGAAATAAAAATGTTATTTATATGATAAAAATTCAAATTTTAATCCGCATAAAACCTCAAAATAGGACCCATATTAGTCTATGATTGTGAGAAGTGTTCCCTTTAAAATGCCTTATGCACTCTTTCAGGGCCTATGATGAGGCACAATGAGTCTTATCTCACAAAATCCATAAACAACACGTCCAAAAGAATAATATAAAACAAAGAATAAAATGAAACTCATAACAAACCAGTTGGTTTATTCATGAGGATAAGAGATTTATATAGTAGTGAACGTTCACGAAAGGTGTTTCTACAGGTGCATCCTCATTGGACACATCTCTTAAGGATTCCTACAATTGGGGATATACATTTTCTTGTTCTAAATCAACTCTATCCAATTTACATAAAAAAAGGAACACTGTAGATATAGTGTCGAAGAACATTGTAGATATAGTATAATTTATTTAGCTATGAAATGCTTTCATAATTGTCGAGAGCAAGTTGTTTATAATTGTTGAGGGAGGATATCGAAGAAAATTTAAATATCTTAAAGGAATGTGGTTAATGGAAATGTTGTTGCAATAGTATGGGTACTTTGTATTACTATTATAACATAAACTCTTGAGTATGGTTTTTTTCATCATAGTGTATAGTTTTGAGTCATCTAATCATTCCACTTGAAAATCTATTCACTTGAAGTGTTCCATGTTATCCATACTGGGAAATGTAGTATGGTTGTTTTATGGGTACTTTGTATTACTATTATAACATAAACTATAACATAAACTCTTGAGTATGGTTTTTTTCATCATAGTGTATAGTTTTGAGTCATCTAATCATTCTACTTGAAAATCTATCCACTTGAAGTGTTCCATGTTATCCATAGTGGGAAATGTAGTATGGTTGTTTTCATCATAGTGTATTGTTTTGAGTCATCTAATCATTCCACTTGAACATCTATCCACTTGAAGTGTTCCATGTTATCCATAAGGGGAAATGGCCAAAATATTTAAGGAGAATGTTTCTTCCCGTTGTCTCTATCACAACACCCTCCAAATTTTGCCCACATTTCAATTTTGGATCCTCCTTGTGATCATGTCATTTTCGTTTCAATCCATTAATGGCATTCTTGGTCATGTTGTATAAATAATCATGTATTACTTTAAGAATCCTAAGTGTCAATCTACCTGTTTTCACATACCAAGTTTTGATGTTTTCACAGGAATACTTGTCCATGTAGAAAAGATAACACATCTCTGGTTAAGATATAACGATTGCATAGTCCTTAGATACAATGACTGCCTGATCCTTTCCAATAGTGAATTCTCAATACCTAGAGTTAGTGACTGCACAATACTTCCCAAGAGTGATTGTGCAGTTTCTAATGACAGTGACTACAGAGTTCCTCTCAACAATGATTGTGCAGTTCTCACTGACAGTGTAAGGGAATCCTCTGTAGATAGTTATTGCGCACTATTTGTTGACAGTTAAAGTGTTCCTATTCAAGTCATTACTGTTATTCGCCTTAATGGTAGTTAATTCAATATTGAATATTAGTTTCCCAACATGCATGTAGCACACTCATTGATGCTAATTCTAATTGCATGTCTCCTTTCCCTATGTAAAGAGTTCGATCCAGAGTTAAATCTCAAATCATAAGTCAACTTTGGTTATGACACTCCAATAGTAAACAGGTTTTCAAGGTTGTTCGTGGAATTATCAAGGGAGAATGGAGATGGTTGAGCGATCCTCAAAGATGATGTGTTCGATCAAATCCCTCATGATTTGATCTTTCACTAGCAATTTATGAGAAAAATGAATTTCATTTTAATATCAATTATTAGCCGTTATATTAGCCAAGATACCTCTCGACATATGACTCTTTAGAAAGTTATACAATCGAATATTATAAAAATCCTCGAGGAAAGGCAAGAGATACTACTTATCACTGTTAATTATTGTCATTTCTCTGTTTTAAATACTTTTGTGATTAATACGATAAAATTTGTTTTTAAATCAATGCGTGGATAAGAGATTTGTTATGTGATTATGTGCTTGCACTCAATAGGATCCCCTAGAGAGCTATAAGAATAGATATAGAGCTATAAGAATAAACTATATTTTGATCATGCTCAAATTTATTTTATGGTAGTTTCTCAATGCATTTTAAAGATGGATTGTTAGGTTTGTTTTTAGTACTTTTCCAACAAACAGAGTGCTCATAAAAACTCAACAATATTTTTCTTTCATAGTTTATTTTCCAACATTCTCATTCAGTTATTTTGCCAAACGATTTCGCTAATGAAAGATAAAGAAAATATGAGGTTGAACTGTGCACACTAGCGATCCTTTGAAGTTTCAATTTGATTTAATGTTTCATCAAAATGTTCAGTTTTGGTTCATTGCCTTCTCTTAAGCAAGCATAGTAGAACCGATTAGATTTTTTTGATACCTTAAAATTAGAATTAGACTTTTATTTATCCAAGTAGAATCAAGATTATTTTCTGCAATTAAAATTAGGATTTTCTTTCTGCAAATAGGATTAGATTATTTTTTCTGCAAGTAAATATAGAATTTCCTTTCTGCAATTTTAATTTAGATTAGAATAAGTTGTGGTTTTGAATTCAATTTTCCTTGAAGTAGTTTAATTTTGATGTTGAAGTAGTTTTAATGGACGTAAAATTTGTGAGGAAAAACTTTGATTCAATTTAACAATAATTCACACATAGATCAATTTCATCATTTATTTAAAAACCAAAAATAGAAGCTCCAACATATATCGTGCACACACACCTGATAAGTAAATGAACCTTGCTTGACAATTAATGAAGTAATTTAAAATCACTTAAATCACCCAACATGTTGGCACCATTTCGGAGGAAGTGTATACATGACTTATTTTTTGGCCTGCATAACATTTTATATGCACTCAATTTCGTACATGCATAATTAAAGCATAATTAAAATCATTTGGAATGCATGAATAGAGAAAGGTAATATCGGAGTAGATTTGTAAGTGAAAGTAGAGGAAAATTTTCAATTACGACATGAATCACCACTAACTTCTGCTGGACCACGTAGTGCCATCCACTGAGATTCGTATTCCCTCCATAAAACGTAGACACAGACTTTCTGAGTTTTACATGAAATCCAACATAGAGATTCACGAATTTATTTCAGTGAAGATGTATTTGAAGAACCTACATCCACAATATAAGGAGTAACATATCTGTCTTCAACATGAGAAAACATATTATGATAAGAGTTCGAGGTACCTACTGAACAAGAGGAAGTTTGTTCTGAGATAGCATTCATAGAGGAACTAGAAGACGACCTAGATAATCCTATCATCAAACCTTATATTAGCTCTGAACAATATATAATGACAGGGGAAGGGGAAGGAGAGGTACATAATGTAGGTGGCGAAATTAGGAATAGAGGTGGAAGAGGCATAGGATGAAATAGAACAAGAGGCGGAGGAGGAGGTGGTAGAGGAGGTATGGGAGAACCAGATCCTTATGGATTTCCTATATTTGATGAAGATAATACAACCATAATAAAAAATATCTTACGCTCTATTCTTCCTAATTTTCATGGCTTAAGAACTGAGGACCTATAAAGGTGTCTTAGATCCTATGACTATTTACTTGATACTTGAAAATTTAAATTATATCTAGCTACTTTAAAGGATGGAGCACTCAAACGGTTCATGTGACTAGGGACACATACTATGTAATATTCCCAATTAGCTATGAGACTAGTTGGAATATTAATTTTTTCTTTTTCTTCTTAATTTTCTGAATAACAGGGTATGGAGACCCATAAATCTCCTTAGTAGGAATAAAATCACTACTAATGTGAAAGGAGATCATTTTAGTGGCTTTATAAAGCACACTTATGTGTGAAAAGGGGATGGAGCATGTAGACTAGGTCAACTTTGACCAAATCAACAACATTGTTATGGAGGAGTGGCATTCTTTATGGGACAACGCAGTTTTGGAGGGAGACTCCATGCATGGAAGTAGTGGCTTTAATGAGTGAGGTCAAGTGTGAGGAAGCTCACCACTTATATAAGGAAGGGGATGGCAGCCATAGCCTATATGTTATAGATTATTATTTTGATATGGTTTGTTAAGACCTATTTTCTCTCTTCAACTGTTTAGCTAAGATTGGAGTGTTTTTTAGCACAGGCTGTTCCCGAGCGGGAATCCCACCTTCATCCTCCGGGGAATTCGAGTTCCTACTTAGGATAAGTAATTTCACTACATTTTCACATTTCCGCATCTGGCCAGGCTCCATATTTCATTTACAATGCAGTTTCTGTACATGGTTGTGCTGTGTTGTAGGTTGCACCAGTGGATAATACATTTGGGTTATTTCTAAGCTGTTTTTTTAGTGGAGGAAGGTTTCCCTCCATTGGGAGGCTACTAAGGAAGGCCCTTGAGCCTTATTTCATAATTTGGCATCAGGCCACACTATCATTTTCCCTTAAAACACAATTTTTGTCTTGAATTGCATTATTTTAGGGAGGAGTTGTAGGGGTGGTTTCAATACACCATATGGGGAGAAGGTTTTCTAGTTAAGGGATTCACCTTTAATGTAGAGATTCTATTGGACAAGGCTATATTCTTTACCATATTAGTTCATCCACATCTTTCTAGTTGTATTATTGCAGTGAATCTTTAGCCCTAGGGATTTGGTTCATTTCTTGCATATTGCTGTATTTCTGAAAACCCTCTTGGGTTTCTTATTGGAGGTTGTATAGAGCCTAGATATTTATTTTCTATATCTTTAGACACATATATCAACCCTTTCATCTTTTCTGTATTTATATGTTGTAGCAATGCTCCTATGACTGCGTTGTAGCAGTCTTCCGACATTTTCTGTAGTAGCAACACCTCATTATTGACGGGATTTATCTATTGGAGGCTTGTTGATTCATGTTGTATGGTTTATGCCCAATTATTTTATACATGTTTGTTGCTATTATGATGAATAAATAATATCCATATTGGTATCTCAAATTTATGCATCGATCTCCACTTCTATTTCCATGTTCATGCACTATATTCTTGCTTTTACCATTTGGGAATATTACATTGGTATAAGAGCATAATCTTGGCTCATATTGTGCATCTTAAGCCAATATTTCATCAGAAGAAGGATATCCTCTCACAGATATAGATAAGAGGTATCCCAGAAGAAACTGGAAGTATGATTATACATATGATAGAGAAGACAAGGGTAAAACCCCTGTATCAAGAGGAGATGAGGAGAAGGGGTTTCCTAAGCTTCTTCTTCGAGCTATGCAAGACATTGAAAGAGAAATAAAAGAGATGAGGATGGATAGACTCAAATAATTCGTGAAAGGGTTTCTACATGGTGAAGGCTCTAGAATTTCTCATCACTAGAGTAATCAACCAGTGAAGCAGCAAGCTTCCCAACGCTCTACAATGCCTACATTTTTAGTAGTGAGAAATGGAGGGTTTCAAGAACAAGAAACTCTTGAAGAATATTTCATGGAGTATCAGTCTCAATCTGAGAGATTCAAGGATCATTTTAGTTTTCAAAAATTTTGTCAGATCAAGGAGAATAGGAGACCCTGACATCACAATAGAGGTGGAGGATTCATACAAAATCATGATCTACACCGAACTATGGGAAATTTTTTCTTACAAAAATTTGATAAGTCATAAAAATGCACTGCAAAATCATGGGTAAAGAAGCTAGGCATCTACTTCCAGCTGAACCAAATATCGTACATGGAGGCCATCAAAATAGTAGCGCTGCACCTTGAGGGTGAGGCACATGATTAGTGTTTTCATCATTTTTCTACATTGGGTCATGCCAATGTGACTTCATATTCAAAGTTCACAAGGAGGTTGGTGGATAGGTTTGATCGAAGAGATCCAGAGGCACGTTTCATGGGGCTAGCAAAGCTAAAACAATAAGGTAATCGAGAAACTTATATTTTTGAATTCCTAAAACTTTCTATTATGGTTCCTGCTTTGTCTACAGCAAGAAGGGTATATATTTTTATTGATGGGATAGAAGAACCTCTTCGTGGGTTGGTTAAATCTACCAAACCCATTAACCTTCAAGTTTCCATTGAGAGGGCTAGAGATATACAATATGCCTTGCCAAAAGAAAAGGCAACATTTTAGCAAAAGCCCACTTTTCCATCTAAGGGAAAAGATGAGAAGGCTCCTCTTTCAAAGGAGAGCCAAAAAAAAGTATCTCTTCATGATGATGTCCGAAGAGATTTGAGGAGAAGGAAGCTTTGCTTCACATGCCAAGAATCATGGGCACCCCAACATAGATGTGTAGCAGGAAAGGCACACTACATAGAGGTCTTTTTAGATGATGATGAGGAGGAAGAAGAAGAACCAAAAGGAGGTCACAACACTAGGATAGTAGGAGAGGATCCACCACCACCACTAGGTGGGAATGGATCATTTTCTCCCATTGGAGGGGCCATTGCATAATTGAGAGGAGTACCCAAGTATTTTACCTTGAGGGTTCGAGGTTATATTTTGGATTAGAGGGTTTCAACTTTGATTGATAGTGGGGCTACCCACAACTTTATTGACGCCCAATTAGTGCAGAGGAGGGAAATACCCACTGCTGATTTTGAGGGATTTTATATTTTGGTCCCAGGAGCTAGAACTATGCAGTGCATGCATTATGTCCCATCTTTATCTCTCACCATGGGGACACATACATTGAATGATCAATTCTTTCTAGTTGACATACCTGACACCAATGCGATATTAGGTATTCAGTTGTTGATTACTTTTGGAAAGGTCACCACAGATTGGGAGACTTTGTAGATGGAATGGGTGGAGAGAAAAAGTGGAAAAAATAAGATGATTAGGGGCATGCACGCATATCCCTCATAAACAATTTCCACACAGAAAACGGAGATGGATTTTCATAGTGGAAGAAAGTACCTAAAAGTACGATATATTATGCACATGACTTTGGCCCATGAGACATTAGTGTTGTGTGGAAAACCACCTGGGAGTCCACCTGATCAAGAGTTGGTGAGAAATGTCTCCCAACATGTTGCACCACTCATAGATCTAGGAGGAATGGGATCAGTGGGAGGTCATGGTATAGTGCTGAGAGTCTTGGGTAGACTCAAGGAGGAGGGAGAGATTCTCCTAACATCACCACTACCCACTCTCTTCTCAGATCTTGTGCTGAAAAGGGAGTAGCAAAGGGAGGATAAGAGCCTTCCAATACGTAACTTTGGCATAGTAGATTTCAAATAAGGGAGAAACCACATGACAGATGCTTTATATAATAGATCAACAGCGTTATCACTATGGAGGATAGATCCATATTAGAAATCCCAATTTTTGGTGGATTATTCCAAGGATATTTTTACTTACATGATACTTGATGACCAGCTACTAGAGGAGTGATATTCAGTCAAAGATGGGGTCATCTACTATCATGGTACGATCTTCTTATATAGAGCATCCAAGCTCAAGGATAATTTTCTACAATCACAACATGAATATTTTCTCTTCAGCCACACTTATACTGTGAGGGAATACCATACTATCATGGAGGGGTTTACTTGGGAAGTGTTTGAAGAGGAGATATATCAGCATTTGAGGAGATGCATGGAACATGTAGAGATGGAGGAGATACATAGTTCTTTGAGTGAGTTATCACAACCACCTCTTTCCTCTTTAGGAATGAGAGGGGACCTATCTATGAGCCACTCCATTTGTATGAGAAAATTATATGTTAAGGATCATGTTATTGTGCATAATTATTTACTTAATGAGTATTTTCATTCCTTTACCATACATGTGAATTCCTTTAGGGAGTATTCTATCTTATAAACTTCATGGTAAACTTGGGGCCGTAAACAATTTTGAGCATGGCCACAACCTAGGAGGATATAGGGAGAGGATTTATCATTCAAGGTGTGCTCCAAAGGCACCCAACATTACTCACCTTCTCATAGCATGTGAGAAGACTATGGAAACAAGTAATTGGCGGGGAAACCACTTACCATATCATTATCTGAGGTAGTAAGGATATATATTGCGCTAGTTCCACATGTGGGACTATGATCCACCTCCATTATTGCATATGGTTGTTTATGTATCATTGGTTTTGATGCCATACATTGATTATGTCCTTATAATTCTTTTTATGGGAATGATTGGAGGAAGGATGAAAGGATTGGATGTGCCTTTTGGGATAGATATTCTCCGTGTTTCTTATGATACATGTTACGGGGATAACATTGGGAAAAACATGATGGCTTCATTGGGTCTTTTTCTTCCCTGTGGGATGAGTCATTTTCATCTCATAAGTACTTGGGAGGAGCATTTCATGGAGGGATTTATTAGGAGACACTTGGTATCTTAGGATATCTTATCACATGAAGGTGTCACCAATGAAGGAGGAGAAGAGTTACAACACTCACCTTTACATTTGCTTGAGGACAAGTAACATTTGGGAGGAGAGGACTGTAATATTCCCAATTAGCCATGAGCTAGTTGGAATATTAATTTTTTCTTTTGCTTCTTAATTTTCTCAATAAGAGGGTATGGAGACCCATAAATCTCCTTAATAGGAATAAAATCACTGCTAATGTGAAAGGAGATCACTTTAGTGGCTTGATAAAGCACCATTATGTGTGAAAAGGGGCTAGAGCATGTAGACGGGGTCAACTTTGACCAAATCGACAATGCTTTCATGGAGGAGTTGCATTCATTATGGGACATTTCAGTTTTGGAGGGAGACTCCATGCATGGAAGTAGTGGATTTAATGAGTTGGGCCAAGGGTGGGGAAGCTCACCACTTATATAAGGAAGGGGATGGGAGCTATAGAGGATGTTGTAGATTATTATTTTGGTATGGCCTGTTAAGACTTGTTTTCTCTCTTCAGCTGTTTAGCTAAGACTGCAATGTTGTTTAGCACAGGGTGTTCCTGAGTAGGAATCCCACCTTCATCCTCAGGGGAATTTGAGTGGCTACTCAGGAGAGGTGATTGCACTACATTTCCACATTCTAGCATCAGGCCAAGCTCCATCTTTCATCCGCAACACATTTTCTACAGAGGGTTGTGCTGTGTTGCAGGTTGCAGCACTGGAGAATACATTTGGGTGATTTCTGATATGTTTTTTAGTGGAGGAAGGTTTCCCTCCATTGGGAAGTCCATTGAGCCTTATTTTATCATTTGGAATTAGACCACACTATCATTTCCCCCTACAGTGCAATTTCTGTCTTGGACTGCATTATTTTAGGGAGGCATTGCAGGGGTGGTTTCAGTAGACCATTTGGGGAGAAGGTTTTATAGTGAAGGGATAACCCTTTATTCTAGAGAGTCTATTAGAGGAGGCTATATTATTTGCCATATCAGATCAGAAACTTCTTTCCAGCTATATTTTTACAGTGAATCTTTAGCCCTAGAGCTTTGGTTCATTTCTTGTATATTGGTGTATTTCTAAAAACACTTTTGGATTTCTTGTTGGAGGTTGTATAGAGCCTAGATATTTATTTTTTGTATCTTTAGAGGCATATATCAGCCCTTTCATATTTTCTATATTCATATGCTGTAGCAGTGCTCCTATGATTGCGTTGTCGCAGTCTTCCGACATTTTGTGTAGTAGCAGCACCTCATCATTGAGGAGATTTATCTATTGGAGGCTTTATGATTCATGTTGTATGGTTTATGCTCCATTATTTTATACATTTTTGTTGTTGCTATGATGAATAAAGAAGATCCATATTAGTCTCTCACATTTATGCATTGATCTTCACTGCTATTTCAATGTTTATGCACTATATTCCCACTTTTCCCATTTGGTAATATTACATACTATAATGACATGAGAATAATTAAAAGAGAATTCCTAGAAAAATATAAATATTATTATATTCTAGATAACCTTAAAGGTTAATTATTTAATATGATTAAAAATGATGATGAAGGCCTTGAACATTTAGTTGAAAATTTTTCCTATAATGTTAAAAGGGCTAGGATGCAACAATTAGATGAAGAATAATTAAAATATCTTTTGTTAGAATCTATAAGATATGATTGGATTCACATTATCAACTTAATGGGAAAATGAGATGTTTCTCAACATTCATTTCGTGAAATTTTTTATTTGTGTAAACATATCTCAAGGGGTAATGATATATCTAGTAAAAATCTAAGAGATCCTGCCATGTCAAGAGTTAGTAAATATGCACCTAGAATAGTAAGTAGAGAAATATTGGGCATTTTTCTTAACAATTTTGAAAAAAATATTATTGGGAATAACAGTGAAAAAATAGACACTCTCAAAACACAAAACAAGCAAAAACCTGAAAATGTTGCATTATTTATTTTTTGTCCCAGGTGTACGAAGGAACATGATCTGAGATAATTTCCTCTTGGCAGTATATAAATTTGTGTCATATGTGATAAAAATCATGATAAAATGGAATTCCTTTCAATACCTAGTCTTAAATATCTCTTTTAGGATGAAGGCCCAAGACAAATAACATTGTTTTTTTTGTGAAGAAACCACAGAAAAATCAACAAAAAAATATGATTCACGGTTTCAATACTCAATATCAACCATATGCACAACCACAAAATATTTATAATGCACCTATTCATTGGTAATGTAAACCCCCACAACCGCAAAATCCATCTTGCGCACTAGGGTCGAATAATTCTTATGGCATAAACCCTCAATATCCTTAATTCCACAGTCTTATCCCCCTTTTCCACCTTAATATTATCTTCCTAAACCATTCCAAACCCCTCAATTTCAATCCCAACACAAAATCAACAACTTTAATTACCATCTACTATGTTTCCTAAAAAATCCAATGAACTACCTGCTCAACTACTCCCAAATCCAAATAATAAAACTAAACATTTTTTTATAATATAGAAGGTCAAAATTTAAATATATTATAATAGCCCCATTAGGTATAAATGATGTTAAAATTAAATCTGGTAGGTTTTTGGAAAAAAATCACCACCAGTTGTCATCCAAAAATCTAAAGAGGATGAAGTTCCTAAAAAAGAAACATTTCTTGATCAAGAAAAAGACTCCACCAAAGGAATATGTTCCCATACATTTAAAGGATCAAAAAATAAATTCATCTCCTATAGCTCCTCTTGTAGAACAACCTTCTATTTCCTTAGAATATCCACATTTTCCACAGAGACTCAAGATTGATAAAGGAATAGAAAGGAAAATTAATTTACCGGATTATGACAAACTAGATGAACTAAATAATGTTTTCGTAAAAATTCCTTTTCTTCAAGTTGTAAAGGAAATACCAATATTTTCAAAAACTATTAAGGAGCTATGCATTATATAACTAGGAAGGAAAAGAAAATATATCAAGAAAATCCAATTGGTAGGAAAAATTGTTGATATTATGATGGGGAAACCAATATTTAAAAAATATCTAGATTATCGTAGTCCCATTGTAAAAAATATACAAATGGTATCAAGATTCCAACCACCTTTATTGATTTAGGAGAAACCATAAATATCATGAGAAAACAAACTATGGATCAATTAAAGCTTCCTAATATTCAATAAACCCCTACATTATTAGAATTAGCAGATAGATATGTTATCAAAACAAATGATGTATCTTTTCTTTAGATTATTGGGAATATCTATTTATTTTATGATTTTAACCCCAAATAATAATATAGGAGGAAATACATTGATCCTTGGTAGACATTCTCTAGCTAAAATTGATGCATTCATAAGATCTAGATCTGGTGATACGTATATTTATGATAGAAACTCTAGTAAGAAATTCACATTGTACCCACCTGCAAAAACAATAACTTAAGTAGAAAGTGAAGTTTGTATATATGATGAGAAAGAAGACTTTTATGATATCCAATCAGTATTTACTCTTTCACAAATAGATTAAGAAGATTAATTAATAAATTTCACCAATAATAATGATTCTTCCTCATACTATGCATAAGATCAAAATTTTCAGGAAAAAAATAATATTAAATATCTATCATCTCATCAAACGGATTTTCATTCTATGGAAAAGTTTGGAAATTCTTTAGTGAAAATATTTCCAGGAGAAAAATTAAACATTAATAATAGCTTGGAATAGTTTTAAAAGAGAAAATTCTTAAAGATGATACAAAAGCATTCCTCTCCCTGTGCATGGGAGTCTACTGATCTGAAAGGAATTGATCCCAAAACTTATATGCACCATATTTATATTGAGGAGAATTCCAAACCAATTAGATAACCGTAGAGAAGGATAACTCCTAATCAGATAGAAATTGTTAAGGAGGAATTGCAAAATATAATTAGTGTGAATTTTACTAATCCAATATCAGATAGTCAATGGTATTCACATATGATTATTGTTCCAAATAAGAATGGTAAATTGAGAGTATTCATTGATTATATGGAATTGAAAAAAGCTACTTTTAAAGATCACTTTCCACTACCTTTTATAGATCAAGTGTTAGACACGTCAGAAATGGAGAAATATTTTTCATTTCTTGAGGGTTTGATTGGGTATAATAAAATTCAACTAGCATCAAAATATAAATACAAAATAACCTTTACATGTCCATGGTGAACATATTCCTATAGGGTACTTCCTTTTCGATTATGTAATACACCTACAATACTCCAAAGAGAAGTTATGGACATATTTTTTTATCTAATCCATGTTTCTGTGGAATTTTACATGGATGACTTTACTTTGTATGGAAATACTTTTGAAGAAGCTCTTGAAAAACTAGAAAATTTCTCATTAGAGTTGAAGAAGCAAATATTTCATTAATTCATGAATTTTTTTTTATGATGTTTAATGAAGACATTATTTTATGCGACTATATTTCAAGTGATGGAATCAAAGTGGATGCATCTAAGGTTGAAGTAATTTCTAATATTTCAATTCCTGTTTGTCAAAGAGATGATATAATTTTTCCTAGATTCACTTGCTGTTATAGAATATTCATAGAAATTTTCACAAAAGTAGCCTATCCACTTTTAAAATTCTTACAAAAGATTCTAAATTTGTTTGGAATTATGACATCCATTAAGGATTTGAGACAATGAAACAGAAAATCACTGAAGCATGAATATTAAGACCTAATTGGTCTCATCCTTTTAACATTTCAACTAGTGCTTGATACATAGATTTAGGAGTAATGTTGGATAAAAAATATCTAACTTCTTATGATATTTATTAATCAAGAAAAATGTGACTCTTACAGAGGTAAGTTATACTATAATAGAAAAGGACTTTTTAGTTGTTGTACATTCTGTTAACAAGTTTCATAATTATATCAACCGTTATGAAACTTTTATTCATACATATCATTATTTTATTAGACATCTAATGAAAAAAATAATTAATAATGGCATCATTAAAAGATGTTTGTTATTATTATAGGAATTAAACATAAATGGTTGATAATTTTATTTATAGAATGCAAAATAATAATAATTGATGTTCCTATAAAGGATAATTTTCCTCATGAATATATTTTTGCAGTATTTAATAAAACTCCCTGGTTTGCAAATATTACTAATTTTTTGGCTACAGGAGAGTTACTGCCACAATTGTCAACCAAACATAAGAAAAACGTTATCAAATCGAGTGCACATATTTCTTGGATAGATGGAAGATTATACAAAATTGGACCAGATTTGATTATTCGAAGATGTGTTGGAGATGATGAAGTACCATAAATATTCAATGTGTGACATGATGAGCCATGTGGAGGACATTTTTCTGATAAAAGGGTCAATTAAAAGATCCTTATTTTAGGATATTATTGGACTTATATTTTCTAACATTCCAAGGAATATTTCAAAATATTCGATAGTTTTCAAAATATGGAAAATCCTATTTCATCAAATGAAATGCCTCTACAGCCATAGGTACTTATAGAGCCTTCTGAAAATTTTGATCTATATATTTTTTGCACCAATTAATCTTCCATATAAGCATAATAGGTATATACTTGTTTGTATATATTATGTTACAAAATGGGTAGAAGTTCCATTTGCAACTGAAAATTTTGTGGCTACATTTTTTTTTTAGGATATTTGACTCGTTTTGGTGTTCCAAGAGAAACTGTAACACATGAAGGTACTCAATTCACATCCAAGTTGGTGCAAAATATAATGGAGAAATATAATATCTAACACCAAAATTATACTCCATATCATCCACAGCCGAATGGACAAGTGGAATGCATCAGTAAGGTACTTGAAGAAATTCTAACAAAGTTTATGCATCTGCATAGAAGAGATTGGGAAGAAAATCTTTGACAGGAATTATAGGAATATAGAACCACATGGAGAAATAGAACTAGAAATACTCATGAAATTATATATGGCAAGAAAATTTTGTTTCCAGTTGATTTCCAAGTGGAGACCTTCAGAATAATAACCAAATTGGGTCGTTATCTATCAGAAGCTCAAAAACAAGATTAACATAATTGAATGAGCTAGATGAGATTCGACAAGATGATATCCAAAGGAATAGCATAATTAATAAGAAAATATTAAAATTATATGATAAAGTCATCACAGGAAAACAGTTCAATCCAAGTGATTGGGCTCTTTTTTTTTATTCTAAATTTAAATATTTTCAATGGAAATTTCAAAATCACTAATTTGGTCCCTATGAGATATATATTGTATTTGATAATGGAACAATAAAATCAAAACTATTGATGATGAACAAGTCACTTTACTTGTTAATGTTCATATATTAAGATTATATCTTAAACCATTAACAAGAGACATATTTTTCAAGTATTGGCAAGATAATTCTGAATTCAATTTGGTTGAGAAAGGAGATATTTCTCCTAATTTTTCAAGTCAATTGCAATTTTATAGATAGTCAGATAATAATAGTAATAGCAGTAATAATAATAATAATAAGTATAAGTATAAACATGAAAACCAACACTATTCACATGTTTATATTGAAAATATTAACTGAAAACTGAGGTTTCTTGGCATTTAATATTTTCATAATTCCGCTATCTTTTTCCCAATTCTCTTTTACCCCTCTTCTTCGAATAATTTTCACAGAATTCAAAGAAACACTTATGAGGAGTACATTTCTTCAATTTTCACCAAGAAGAAGTAGAAAAAACAAATCTTCTAATCGACAACAATTCTTGCGAACAATGAGAAAATATAGAATTAGTGACATTCTGCAACCAATCTCCAATTCTACAGTTCATTCCAAATTATGCAACCATAGTAGTCTACATTCAAAAAAATATAAAGAACCTGCAATGAAGGAGTTATGTAGGGTGTTGAATTATTTTTCATTTAGGGAACATTATATTTTAAATTCATTGGATGATGATAATAAAAGTATCGAGTAATTAAAAGAACACTTAACACTGCCTAACATTATACCTCTACATAATAACTTTTATAACCCTATCCTATCATAATACCCCAACTCATCACACACACACACACACAAAAACACACACACACACACACACACACACACACACACACACAGATATATATATATATATATATATATATATATATATATATATAATCACCTAAACTTTTATGATCCTATGAAATTGAATCATGGAAATCATGCGAAATAAGTTAATATTATTATGAATTGAATAGCCCCGAGAGCACTTTATTTCACCATCACAAAACAATCATTCCATACCCTTCTCCATTAAAATTTGTCAACCATTGTTCCTATTAGCTTCTATTACCCTTCTCAAAGACAGACAGTCAAGTATTGAAACATCCCCCACCATGGGTGTCATTGTTTGATTAGAACCCAATGTTGTCATGTTTCTTCAGGAATATCCACAAGTTAGAGAATAGTTGAAACAAGTGGGTTGGATCAAGTTCTTTGAAAATTTTGATGGGCATGAGACGGAGGTTACCAAATCATTTTCTTGGAATTTTGATGGGGTAGAGGAAGAAATTGGTGACATTAAACTAGTACTTGCAAAGTACATAGTGGAAGAAGCTACAAAATTACCCGAGAACAGAGAAAGTTAGTTTAAAAACAGGAAAATCATGGATAAAGAGTGGACAACCTTCCTCAAAAACCAAGGCATGGACATTTCTATTTTCAAAAGTGGAATTCCACTAACAAAATTGAAAGGTATATGGATGGATTTGTTGTTATTCATTCCAAATTTCTTAACCTGTGAAGGGAGGTTCGGAACCATTTTCATTTTCCATGTATAAATTCTTATGCATTTCATTGATGGGAATGAGATAAATTTTCCATATTTCCTATTTTGTAGCCTTATGAAGAAGGCCTCTAGTGTGCAATGATAATGAAAAACCCTCGACGGTTCTCTCTATAATCATGGACCTAGTAAAATTCTCATTTAATCATACTTGGAAGCAAGAGAAGACAATTGGAAGAGCTTTCTCATTCATAACCACTTTATAGAATCATAAGAAGTGGAAAAATGAAAAAAAATTAAACTAAATTGACACAAAGTGCTCTCAAACCCTAACCCTGAAAATGAAAATGAAACATAGGGTTAAAATATTAATGAAATAGATGAATTAGAAGACACTCTTGAATATGATACTCCTCTTTCTCATTTTTTGGAAAATATTAAAGAGAAAAATAGAAAAAAAAAAATGTTAGAAGTGTAACACCCATAGTTTTATGTTTTTCAAGTCAGACAATTGAACTTAAGTCCATAGAGGAGTGGACCCCAATGGATAATTATTGTGTGGATGTAGTTAATTATTTATTTATGAAAAATAAATAAGATGGTTTGTGTGCACTATGACCAAATGAGATTTTTGAGATCACTGGCCTAATCCATGAGGTATGGAAAGAGGTTAAGACTTTCCCCAAAATCTTTCAAAAATACTTGAAATAATTTATTTCTAATTTAGATTTTTGAGGAAAAATATAAATTTCCCCAATGACGGGGAACGTAGTTGGGAAGAGGTAAAAATATGGAAAAGAAGAAAGTAGATTTAAAGTCCCTAAATAAGGGAAGCCTAGGCAAAAAGGAATAAAAGCATCCTGAAATTTTGGACACAGAATAAGAAACAGGCTTTGGGAGAGCATAGCTTAAATAAGCTACTCCAGAACATATTGGGGTGGTCTGTTCTTGGATAGGATCTCATCTCGAGGGTTGTAACGTCTCTACTTCCCAATTTTTTTTTTAATTTTTTTTTTGAAGGTACACATTCCTCTATGAATCCTTTGAATTTTATTTCCGGTTACATTAAATAACAATACACTTTCTCTAGCCTTGGTTCGTTTTATTCGTATTTAAAGTTTGGAGTACATATCACTTTATACCTATTAAAATGGGGATATGTCATAGCTATCAAATTTCAACTTAATATATCATAGCTCTGAAACCGAGCCTTCCAATAAGATCTATATTCATAACACGTCAGATTTCCACATAGGATTTTATTGTATGCCTAAACGTTAGTCATGAAAATCTTTGATCCTTTTAGCCATAGGTGAATTCACGGAGTATCATTCAAATTTAAGTTTCCTTTGGATTTATATTGGGTTAACATGCAACTAGACGTATGGGTCCGTCGCCTTACATCTCAGGCTTTTCTAATCGAATCTAGAACTGGTTTGATTGCTTTATTGTATTCATTTTTATTGGTAATCCCACTACGGCTCTGCGAAATTTGTGGTATCATAAATTCCATTTATACTTCTGGCTCCGTATACTCCTCGTTTTTGTTTCCGAGAACCTCATTAATATCCCACTTGTTATATGTTAAGGGTATTTGAAGTTCTATTCTCAAATGTGATGTTTTATAACCCATTGCGAATGCGTTAAGGAGTACGATCGTATTCGAGCCAGGGATTTTCCTTACGGCACCACAATTTGATATACATATTATATTCTTGTGTATTTACTTTTATGAAAAGTACTGGTACTCCTCTACGATGCAGGTGTTATCGCCCTACATGTGGATGGTCGAACTGTGTCATTCCTTAGGGTTTTGTTGAGGTATATCTGATTCAGGTTCTTTGACGAGCAAGCTCATTTCGTCTTCCCGCTTTAGCTCTGGAATTTTTTTCTAAGCACTGTCACTTGTTCGATGATACCAGTGCGCTTTCGTTATATGGCTCGCAATTCTCTACTAAGTTGCTAAATGTCCAGGTAAATTAAATTTCTCCCCCATACTCTTGTTTATACAAGTTCTTTTGTTAGACTCATGGTTTAAATCGATTTTTGTTGATCTTGATGCGCATGGGATTTGTCTCGCAATCTTTGCATTTTTCTGCACGTAGATGTCATATTTTTATTTCCTCTTATCTAGAGTGATTCCTCAGTTTGATTTGTTCTGTCAGTAGTAGCAACGTTAGCTCTGAATCGTAGAAAGGTTTGTCTCATACGTTGTATCTCAGAGATTCACTTGGCATTTTCACAAGGCGTTGTTTAACTTGTTTACCCTTGTCTCTAGCCATTTTTGTGGCTTCTTGCCAGGGTATGTTCGAGGCGATATTTCACCAACGTGCTCCTATCTCGATGACTCCTCGAAAATCGTCCTTCCATATTCGGATTGGCGAAACCTGCTTCAGTGGTGAGACCTAGTTCATGTTTTGGAATTCATTTGTCTGTCTTTCACGTTTAGGAGATTTTTACGTGCTTGGCACTCCTCTAATGTAATTGAGGTCTCACTTGTTTCAGTTGTTTGGTTTCTTCTAGATGAAATTTTATAACCAGCTCGGCAACTTCCACACGTAAAAGATTTTTTAACTTCATTTTTCGGTTCGTCCGAGTTTAGGTTACGGGGAATATATCTATATACTTTGTATCTCTTTAGTATGTTGACTATACACTGTTGTCTGGATACAGGTATCAACATCGGATTTAATAGTCATGATTTGTTCTATTCTACAATTGTGAAATCCTCACAAACCGTGAGAGCTCAGAACTATATTAACTCGTGCTCTTCTAATTTTGTTTCAGGTTCATAAATCATTGTCTCGAAAATCCCAGATTCGTCACTCTGCTATTCATTTAGCTTTTACACATGATTTCTGTATTGAACTTACAAATTGGGTTGTGTTATTTTAACTAGACTTGCCTATGCCGGTCAACTTGATCATTGGCCCATATACATGCATACTTGAAATAATTATGGACTGTGTCCTTTCATATATCACTAGTATTTCTCATATCTTGGGTGACTATGGATAATGAATATGGAGCTTCGTGTGAGACCAGATAGGGGTCTCTATGGTTAAATTTTTGTCTTGCTGAAGGATTTTCCTCGTTTAACCAGTTATTACACTAACACTTTTATTTTGAAACTAATATTCACTTTTCTGTCCTTGCCTAGTATTTATTTATTCTGTGGTTAGATAATAACTTGTGTGGATAACCCCAATTCTCTTATGTGTGGGTAAAGAATTATTCTGCTCCTTCAGATTTTGAATGGTTTTCCACTGTACATTAGTTCACATAACATTTTTTTTCTACTGTTGGGTTTCCTATAAGGAACCATAATATTCAGATTGGTTTTTCTTGATATCTAGGTTCCTGCCATATGCATTATCATGGCAGAGAAATATTTTAAGCAGGTCTCTATTTCTTTATGGCAGTATAGCATAGGAGTAGTTGCATATCAGAAAATGTTTATGGGAAAGAATTATATGATATACAAGATATCAATGACATCTATCTTTTTGTCCTAAAATTTGTTATTATTCTGTAATATGTAGAGTTGATACTTGTTATAGTTGCTTTGAATTCCACAAACAGTGATGGTTACCATATTGTTCTCACTAATGTACCTTTGTACTCCTTTTCTTCTTGCAAATGTATAAAAGTTTTTTAGTGTATACTGATTTCACAGTATTCTAAAGTTATGAATTCTAAGGTACCCTATCTTGCTTATTTCTAGCCATTGAAGTAAAATACTTTCATTGGGTGTTTTTATTACCAAACAGTACAGATCCCTTATTTTCTAGTCACACTGAAGTTTTTTTTTTCAATTTCCACAGAGGCTAATGTATGCACTCTTTCTATCAAAAATAGTTGAGATTATTTACTTTACAACTGTGTTAATAAATAATAATAGTATCTCCAGATTTAAACCATGTTCTCGTTTAGAGATTCTGGTGGATACTTCCAAACCCACCGTTCCTACAACTAAACAGATTCAAGAGGATGCACTTCTTCTAGAATTTTTGTAAATGTATGGAATACTATTACAACTCAAAAAAAACATAACATAACTATACAGCTACAGTCTATCCCATCAACATTAAATAATCACTTTTTCATAATAGCTATGAGCATACCACTTGGGTAATTGACCAATCCTCCCAATCGTAGAGTCCTTCTATCTCTAGAACTCACCCCCGAGTTGAGACCACCTCCAGAATAGATCAACCTCTAATCTGTTTAGGAGCAGCTTATTTAAGCTGTTGTTCCCAAAATCCCGTTTCTAATTCTGCGTCCAGAATATTAGGATGCTTTTCTTTTTGTTTGCCTACGCTTCCAATTTTAGGGAATTTTTAAAGCTGCTTTATGCTTTTCCCAGCTTTTTACCTCTTCCCAACTACTCTCCACATCATTGGGGAAACTAGATTTTCCTCAAAATCTAATTTAGAAATTATTTCAAGGATTTTTGAAAGATTTTGGGGAAAGTATTTTCCTTTATCCATCCTCATGGATTTAGCAAGTGATCTCATAATTATCATTTTGGTCAATCTGCACAATTTCATTTTATTCATTTCTCAAATTAAATATTTATTTACATCCACAAATACTTGTCCTTTGGGGTCCACTCCCCTTAGGATTAAAGTTCAAATGTCTAGTTTTGAATTTAAAACACATAAACTAGGGGTGTTACATATTCCCCCTCTGAAAGCAAACACCGTCCTCGGTGCTATTATTTAACTACTAGAGTTAATTTTTCAAACAAAAATGGATATCTTTCCATCATTTCAGCTTCTCTTTCCTAGGTAGCTTCTTCAGCAGTAAAGTGCTTTCACTGCACCTTTACTCTTGCTACCATTCGGTTCCTCAATTCAGTTTCTTCTCGCTCCAATATTTGAAGCGGTTCTGGCAGAAACTCCCCATCTGGTTCCACCTGTACCACATTCCAATCCACTATGTGAGAAGCATCATGTATATATCTTTTTAATAATGAAACATGAAACACATCATGAAATCTAACATGAGGTGGTAAGGCCAGCTTGTAAGCCACTGGTCCCACCCTTTCTAACACTTCAAAAGGACCACAATATCTAGGAGCCAGTTTTCCACAACTTCCAGCATAAAGTGTGCACTTTTTTTGTTTAATAGGCAAGTACACATGCTCTCCTACTTTAAATTCTTGGTGTACTCTCTTCTTATCAGCATAGTTTTTCTGGCGATCTTGTGCTGTCTTGATATTTCTTTGTATCTGTTTAACAATTCTTTCCATCTCTTGTAAGGCATTTGGTCCCAACATTAGTTTATCTTTTGGCTAGCTCCAGCTCAAAGGAGTCTGACATTTTCTTCCATACAGTGCCTCAAACGAACTCATTTTGATAGAGGATTGGTAGCTGTTATTATAGGAAAGTTCAGCTAAATGAAAATAATCTTCCCACTTTGATGGCCTATCCATCACATACATTCTCAACATATCCTCCAAAATCTGATTAGTTCTCTCAGTCTGCCCATCGGTTTGAGGGTGATATGCAGTACTAAAATTCAGCTTAGTGCCCATACCTCCAAATAGACCTTTCCAAAAAGCTGTTTTGAACTTAGCATCTCTATCTGAAAAAATCACCTTCGGAACCCCATGGAGCCTTACTACCTCCTTCAGGAACACATTCGCTACTTGAGTTGTCCCAAAGGTAGATTTCACTGGTATAAAGTGTGCAGCTTTTGTTAAAGTGTCTACTACCACCATCACTAGATCATGTTGGTATTTGGTTTTGTGTAATCTTGTGATAAAATCCATGGAAACTGTGTCCCATTTCCATTCTGCAATTGGCAAGGGGTTTAGAAGACCAGTAGGATGCTGATGTTCAACTTTAACTAGTTGACACTCCTTGCATCTAGCTAAATATTCTGCTACATTTCTTTTCATTCCTGGCCAAAACAACTTCTTTTTCAAAGCTGTTAACATTTT
Source organism: Pinus albicaulis (assembly GCA_034641835.2). NCBI lineage: Eukaryota > Viridiplantae > Streptophyta > Pinopsida > Pinales > Pinaceae > Pinus > Pinus albicaulis. Next base: position 28,737,504 of record CM076572.1, on the reverse strand, counting down.
CTAGATATCCAGGATGTCCTGCATATGGTTGTTTGTGATATTCATCTAAAATCTCTCTTTTCAAGGACTCTACATTGGGAATATATAATCTATTTTTATAACAGATCAATCCTTTCTGGTTTTGAGTGAAATCAGCCATCTCCTTCTTTAGGATTTTCACTTGTATGTTCTCATAATTTGGATCCTGGTCTGCTGCCTGTTTCACTAACTCTTCTAGATCAAACTGGGCACTACTTCCACTACTGCCTATAATTTGAAAAGCATTTCTACTTAAAGCATCAACAATTTTATTTTCTTTCCCCCTGATATGTTTTATGTCCATATCAAATTCACTTAGAAAAGACAGCCATCTGGCCTGTCTAGCATTCAAATCAGTTTGGGAAAAGAAATATTTGAGACTAATATGATCAGTCATCAATGTAAATTTTTTTCCAAGTAGATAGTGTCGCCACATCTTCAAGGCATGAATAACAGCAGCTAACTCCAAATCATAGGCACTATAGTTTTTGTCATGTATATTCAATTTCCTAGATTCATATTCAATAACTGCATTTTCCTGCAAAAGGACTCCTCCTAACCCCTCTCTACAAGAATCTGTACAAACAAAAAATTCCTTATCAGGATCTGCAATATTCAGTATAGGGGCTGTGGTAAGTTTTAGTTTGAATTGGTCAAAACTGTTTTGAAATTTTTCAGTCCACTCAAATTTGACACCCTTCCTTTGTAATGATGTTATGGGATGTGCTATGGCAGAAAATATCTCCACAAATCTGCGATAATAACCTGTAATACCCATGAATGATCTTACTACTGATAGATCAGTTGGTACAGGCCATTCTTTAATACCTTTTATCTTTTCAGGGTCAACAGCCAACCCTTGTTCAGAAATAATATGTCCAAAGTATTGAATCTTGTCTTTATAAAATTCACATTTATTGAACTTGGTATATAACTGGTTTTCTTTCAACGTTTTCAATACTATTCTCAAGTGCTCTTTATGTTCTTCCTCACTTTTTGAGTAAACTAAAATATCATCGATGAACACAAGTACGAATTTATCCAAGTACTTATTTAACACACTGTTGATTAAGCACATAGAGGTGGTAGGGGCATTTGTCAAACCAAAAGGTAGGACTACAAATTCGTAGTGAACATACCTAGCTTGAAAGGCTTGTTTGCTGATGTCTTATTCCTTAATTCTGAGCTGGTGATAACTAGTCCTTAAATCAATCTTCGAAAATACTGAAGCTCCTCTCACTTGGCCAAAAAGATCATCAATTCTAGGCAAGGGGTATCTATTTTTAATGGTCAACTTATTCAATTTTCGATAATCAATGCACATCCTAATGGTTCCATATTTATTTTTCATGAACAGCACCGGTGCTCCCAAAGGATACACACTCGGTCTGATATAACCTTTATCTAAAAATTCTTGCAATTTCATTTTCAGGTCCATAAGTTCAGGGCGACTCATTCGATAAGGGGCTCGGGAAACAGGTGTTGCTCCCGGCACCAGATCGATGGAAAAGTAAATCTCTCTTTTGGGGGGAAGATGAGGAATCTCGTCTGGAAATACTTCCTTAAACTCTCTTACCAGTGGTAAAGCATCCAACAAATGTTTTTCTATTTTCTGTTCTATTTCTTCCACATGTACTGCATAAACTTGGTATCCTTTTCTAGCTGTTCGTTTTAATTGCAGTGCTGATATTTGTCTTACAGAGATAGGTTTTGGTTTTCCCTTGAGAATAAAAGGTTTCCCCTCTTCATCTATACAATGCAGGGTCTTGTCCCAACAGTTCATCATGGCCTTCTTCTTTTCCAGCCAGTCCATTCCTATCAGTAAGTCGTATGAACCTAAGGGAAAAATATTCAAATTTACTTCTGTTTGAAAATCGTTTAGCTTAATTGTTGTTCGGGGAAGTTTGTGTGTTACCTTCCTCTTGTTTCCAGAGGCCAGTTGAACCAACCATGACTGCTGAAATTTTTCAGTTTTAAGATTACATTTTTCTACAATTTTTGGACTAATGTAACTCAAATAAGCACCCAGACCAATCAGAACAGTAACGGATTCGTCAGAAATATTACCCTCCATTTCAGCCATGATAGCTTGATGTTCTGCCCTTCGATTCTCCAAGGATGCACTGATAGTGGGTATGTTTCTGGCTATGTCATTTACCGTGGTCGCTTCCCGGTCTCTCATAATCATCTGAATGTTTCTGTGGGGACAATCCCTCAACAGATGGGGTTCTCCGCATCCCCAACATTTCAAAGGTTCCTTCATTTTAACTATGCCCTCGTTCTTATTGTCTCCATCTATTTTTTTTGAAGCCACTTGGGACTGAGGAGTTTGACTTTATTTGGGTTTATTAAACTTTTTCCTCTGGTGGTCCCTGCAAAAGTTCTTCAGATACACTGGTTTCTGTTTCTTTCCTTTGAACTCACCCTTGTTTAGCCAGCCTTTTCCCTCCTCAGCCTTTCCTTTAGACTGCTGGTAGCACAATCTAGCTTTTCTAACTACTTCATCCATTGTTTTTGGGTTATCAAACTCGATCTTCTCTTTGTATACAACAGGCAAAAAGTTCAGAAACCTTTGCACCTTTGCCTTCTCTTCTCTAATATAAGGGACATATCTCAACATATTCGTAAACTTAGTGACAAAATCATCAATAGTGAGTTGTCCCAGTCTAATTTCATGAAATTCCTTGGCTTTATCATCATAGTAATGTTCATTTAGATAGAATTTTTTGAACTTAACCTGGAAATCTTCCCAAGTAACTGTCTTTTCAGCAATGGCATGAACCATTTTTGTCTCCTCCCACCGCAAGGTAGCCTTACCTTGTAGCTGGTAAACAACTAATATAGCCTTCATATTGCTTTCGTATTCATAGACCTGGAAATACTTAATCATATTCAGCAACCAGGCTTCAACATCTTCCTCCTTCTCCCGATCATAGGAGGGAGATTTGATCTTTCGGAATTCCCCCTGTAATTCATTTTTCTGTTTATACTGATGCCTAACAACCTCATCATCATCAGACTCATCAGTCTTCCTCTTTCTGGAACCTTCGCCTTCTTGGCTATTCCGCGAAGTTAATTCTCTGACGAGCTTTTCCTGCTCCTCACTGGCTAATGACAATCTGTCATTCTGGCTTTTTATCTCAGCCAATTCTTGTTGCAACCTACGCAACATAGCCATCATGGGCGCATTGGGATCTGGTGTATTATCCTCATCACGCAGATCAACATAAATTTCGTCACCTTCTGCCATTCCAGCACCACTGTACACTACACAACACAGATCAGTAAATTTTTTTTTTTTTTTCCACAGAATTTAATTTATACAGTGAACACACAGCAACAGTGAGCACCATGACAACAACCTAGTTTTCTATAACATGGGCTCTAATACCATTTGTAACGTCTCTACTTCCCAATGTTTTTTTTTTATTTTTTATTTTTTATTTTTTAAGGTACACATTCCTCTACGAATCCTTTGAATTTTATCTCCGGTTACATTAAATAACAATACACTTTCTCTAGCCTTGGTTCATTTTATTCGTATTTCACTTTGGAGTACATATCACTTTATACCTATTAAAATGGGGATATATCATCGCTATATCCTAGATATAACATTTGGCCTTGATATACCATAGCTATCAAATTTCAACTTAATATATCATAGCTCTGAAACCGAGCCTTCCAATAAGATCTATCTTCATAACACGTCAGATTTCCACGTAGGCTTTTATTGTATGCCTAAACGTTTGTCATGAAAATCATTGATCCTTTTAGCCATAGGTGAATTCATGGAGTATCATTCGAATTGAAGTTTCCTTTGGATTTATATTGGGTTAACATGCAACTAGACGTATGGGTCCGTCGCGTTACATCTTAGGCTTTTCTAATCGCGTCTAGATCTAGTTTGATCGCTTTATTGTATTCATTTTTATTGGTAATCCCACTTCAGCTCTGCGAAATTTGTGGTATCATAAATGCCATTTATACTTCTGGCTCCGTATACTCCTCTTTTTTGTTTCCGACAACCTCATTAGTATCCCACTTGTTATATGTTAAGTGTATTTGAAGTTCTGTTCTCAAATGTGATGTTTTATAACCCATTGCGAATGCGTTAAGGAGTACGATCGTATTCAAGCCAGGGATTTTCCTTACGGCTCCATGATTTGATATACATATTATATTCTTGTGTATTTAATTTCATGAAAAGTACTGGTACTCCTCTACGATGCATGCATTATCGCCCTACACGTGGATGGTCGAACTGTGTCGTTCCTTAGGGTTTTGTTGAGGTATATCTGATTCAGGTTCTTTGATGAGCAAGCTCATTTTGTCTTCCCGCTTTAGCTCTGGAATTTTTTTCTAATTACTGTCACTTGTTCAATGATACGAGTGCGCTTTCATTATATGGCTCGCAATTCTCTACTAAGTTGCGGAATGTCCAGGTAAATTAAATTTCTCCCCCATACTCTTGTTTATACGAGTTATTTTGATAGACTCCTGGTTTAAATCGATTTCTGTTGATCTTGATGCGCATGGGATTTGTCTCGCAATCCTTACGTTTTTCTGCACGTAGATGTCATATTTTTATTTCCTCTTACCTAGAGTGATTCCTCAGTTTGATTCGTTCGGTCAGTAGTAGCAACGTTAGCTCTGAATCGTAGAAAGGTTTGTCTCATACGTTGTATCTCAGAGATTCACTTGGCATTTTCACAAGGTGTCGTTTAACTTGTTTACCCTTGTCTCTAGCCATTTTCGTGGCTTCCTGCCAAGGTATGTTCGAGGCGATATTTCATCAACGTGCTCCTAGCTCGATGACTCCTCGAAACTCTTCCTTCCATATTCGGATTGGCGAAACCTGCTTCAGTGGTGAGACTGAGTTCATGTTTTGGAATTTGTTTGTCCGTCTTTCACGTTTAGGAGATTTTTAAGCGCTCGGCACTCCTCTAATGTAATTGAGGTCTCACTCGTTTCAATTTTTTGGTTTCTTCCAGATGAAAGTTTATAACCAGCTTGGCAACTTCCACAGGTAAAATAATTTTTAACTTCATTTTTCGGTTCGTCCTAGTTTAGGTTACGGGGAATATATCTATATACTTCGTATCTCTTCAGTATGTTGAATATACATTGTTGTCTGGCTACAGGTATCAACATCGGATTTAATAGTCACGATTTGTTCCATCCTACAATTGTGAAATCCTCACAAATCATGAGAGCTCAGAACTATATTAACTCGTGCTCTTCTAATTTTGTTTCAAGTTCATAAATCATTGTCTGGCAAATCCCAGATTCGTCGCTCTGCTATTCATTTAGCTTTTACACATGATTTCTGTACTGAACTTACAAATTGGGTTGTGTTATTTTAACTATACTTGCCTATGCCGGTCAACTTGATCATTGGCCCATATACATGCATACTTGAAATAATTATGGACTGTGTCCTTTCATATATCACTAGTATTTCTCATATCTTTAGTGACTATGGATAATGAATCTGGAGCTTCGTGCGAGACCAGATAGGGGTCTCTGTGGCTAAATTTTTTTCTTGCTGAAGGATTTTCCTCGTTTAACCAATTATTACACTAACACTTTTATTTTGAAACTAATATTGACTTTTCTGTCCTTGCCTAGTATTTATTTATTCTATGGTTAGATAATATCTTATGTGGATAACCCCAATTCTTTTATGTGTGGGTAAAGAATTATTCTGCTGCTTCAGATTTTGAATGTTTTGCCACTGTACATTAGTTCACATAATAATTTTTTTCTACTGTTGGGTTTCCTATAAGGAACCATAATATTCGGATTGGTTTTTCCTGATATCTGGGTTCCTGCCATATGCATTATCATGGCAGAGAAATAGTTTAAGTAGGTCTCTATTTCTTTATGGCAGTATAGCATAGGAGTAGTTGCATATCATAAAATGTTTATGGGAAAGAATTATATGATATACAAGATATCAATGACATTTATGTTTCTGTCCTAAAATTTGTTATTATTCTATAATATGTAGAGTTGATACTTGTTATAGTTGCTTTGAATTCCACAAACAGTGATGGTTACCATATTGTTCTCACTAATGTACCTTTGTACTCCTTTTCTTCTTGCAAATGTATAAAAGTTTTATAGTGTATATTGATTTCACAGTATTCTAAAGTTATGAATTCTAAGGTACCATGTCTTGCTTATTTCTAGCCATTGAAGTAAAATACTTTCATTGGGTGTTTGTATTACCAAACAGTAAAGATCCCTTATTTTATAGTCACAGTAAAGTTTTTTTTTTCAATTTCCACAAAGTTTTATGTATGCACTCTTTCTATCAAAAATAGTTGAGGTTATGTACTTTAAAAGTGTGTTAATAAATAATAATAGTATCTCCAGATTTAAACCATGTTCTCGTTTAGAGATTCTGGTGGATACTTCCAAACCCACCGTTCCTAAAACTAAATAGATTCAAGAGGATGCACTTCTTCTAGAATTTCTGTAAATGTATGGAATACTATTAAAACTCAAAAAAAACATAACATAACTATACAGCTATAGTCTATCCCATCAACATTAAATAATCACCTTTTTATAATAGCTATAAGCATACCACTTGGGTAATTGACCAGTCCTCCCAACCGTAGAGTCCTTCTATCTCCAGAACTCACCCCCGAGCTGAGACCACCTCCAGAACAGATCAACCTCTAATCTATTTAGGAGCAGCTTATTTAAGCTGTTGTTCCCCAAAGCCCGTTTCTAATTCTGCGTCCAGAATATCAGGATGCTTTTCTTCCTGTTTGCCTAGGCTTCCCATTTTAGGGAATTTTTAAAGCTACTTTATGCTTTTCCCAGCTTTTTACCTCTTCCAAACTACTCTCCACATCATTGGGGTAACTAGATTTTCCTCAAAATCTAATTTAGAAATTCTTTGAAGGATTTTTGAAAGATTGTGGGCAAAGTATTTTCCTTTATCCATCCTCATGGATTTAGCAAGTGATCTCATAATTCTCATTTTGGTCAATCTGCACAAAGTCATTTTATTCATTTTCTCAAATTAAATATTTAATTACATCCACAAATACTTGTCCTTTGGGGTCCACTCCCCTTAGGATTAAATTTCAAATGCCTAGTTTTGAATTTCAAACACATAAACTAGGGGTGTTACAAGGGTGAATTTAGGAGATAAAGGAATTCTAAGGTTGGGAGGACTGGTCATAGAAAAATTGTGGTATGAACATATGATCTGTGATATTTTGTTACAAATTTGGTTATGCACTTATAATATTATATTTGGATTTGAAATTTTGAATTGATGTGTTGAAATGAATAAATTCCTACATTTAACAGAGATCATCAGAAGAAATTAATCTTCTAAATTCTGTATAGTTTTAAGAATATAATCTATGGGAAAGTATCTACTAGAATTTCTAAATCAGAGTATGGTTTAAACCCGGAGATATATATTTATCCCATAGATATTTCAAAAACTTTAACTCTACTTCTATAATGAACAGAATAGTAACCAAAAGGTATAAAAACTATAAATTAGCATCTAACTGAGATTATATATGCTAATGTATTACAACTGTCATTATTAGAGAATAAATAACATGCTGAACTATCATATGTAGTTTTCAAGTTTATTTAAAGTTAGAAAAAATTGTATTGTAATGATACATAACGTAACATGCAGATACAAAGAAAATTCTTATGAAAGGAATGCAATACTTATCTATATTACAGCTAAAAGTTAAATAGAGTAAGTAAAATTTTTCAAACTTCTGGTTAGTATATTAACTCAAAATATGATTTGAATATAAATCTGTTTTTATGCACATAAAACTAGTGAAATTTTGAATATAAATTATTACTAGAATTTAAGCAAAAACTGAAGGAAATTGGGGAAGTAAACATGAGTAATTATAATTGCTGAAATAAGTACATGATATTAGTCATATTCAAGTATCTAAAGATGGTAACAAAGCTAGTGAATTGATACACCTAGGGTTTCACTATTCATTTTATAGACTTCAGTTTATTGATAATAATAAAATAAAAAGGGTAGAACCATATTATTAATGAAATTGTTACCCTGTTTCTTCTAAAACACTAAAAGTGCCATTTAATTAATTATGGTAAAAATAGAAAAACAAATACACTAGTTCGAGAGTAATATCATCCATTATAAATTCACAGAACAATGTCTATTAGAAATATAAATAAATTATGGAATATGGAAGTTTCTGTAAATAGAGATAACCCTCTACAATTTTCATCATATTCTCAATAGCAGAGATTTAACAACCATACAATTAGATATGAAAGATAAAATAGCTCAGAAAATTTACGCTATTGATAAAATGTAAATTTATATAAATGATATAATTGTAATGAATTTGTACAGTCCATATATGGTATTATTGTACTGGGAAAAGTTAGAAATGAAACTTTAATAATCTGCCTTAGAATTTCCAAAAAGGCTCAGAGGGTATTGATTGTTTTAATTTACAGAAATAATATTTTATAAAAGCTCCACTGTAACAGAGTAATAATACTCAACGAAGAGCATCAACCGACTTGTATCGAGAGAATGGAGTCAAACTCTGAGATATAATTAAATCGAAAACCAGAGTATCTTTTCTATAATGAAGTATAGAATAGGGAAGCAGATTTACCTGCGTCACACATAATACACTTCAAGTTAAAACGCAAAGAATAAAATGAAAAGGAATTAAAATTTAGTGAACCATAAAAAATCAGGTCGTAAAAGTTAAAAACATACTTGAATATAACAAAATTTCAATTCATGAGGAAGCTAGACCTTGGCACAGAGCCAGAGTTGACCTCATTTAAAATCGATGGGCAAAAATTTAAAAACCCTCGTTCTCATGAACTGGGTAACAAAGAGAATACCCATAAATATATTACAAATTTTTCATGGATACACTCTTTTGAGCAAATTCAACGAAAACCAAAATAAATAACATACTAATTGGGGTCTATGTTCCCCATCGAATATGAAAACAAAATCGATAAAATACAAATGAACTCGTGGAAATCTTACCGAGGGTTCTCTACAAAAGAGAAACCATGAATTTAGAACTTGCGAAGTAAAATACACTTTATCCTCTGCCATAGAGGCCACATTAAACACAGAGAAGGGTGCCGAACAAAATAAAATAAATCGCATGAACAAATTTCCATATCATATGATACACAGTGATACCCAAGTATAAGATTTGCAAAGGAAATCAAGAATACGTCGACTAGAATACTGGAAACTATGTGTAGAGCTTCAATACTTACCAAGCTAAATAAGTCTCTACCGAATGAATGGGTCTGTTAATAAACAAAGAAAACCCTTCATCGTAGTTCCATAGAGGAACGCGGTCAGGAGCAATATTGTCTCAATACAATGAGAGGAAAATGAATTATCCCTCTTTGATACATAATATTAAATATCAACCGGAATTCAAAACCCTAACTATTTCCTACCCTCCATGTGTCATGATCTGTGGTAATCGTATGAGGCAAGATGACAGGTTTGATAAAATTAAATATGAAAGACAGGTTAAAAGTCATTCCATCTTTAATCAAGACACTGATACGAATCACTTCAGAATATTGAGGTTATCATTAAATAGTAACGAGACTTGACAAATAACATTTATGTAAATTAAATTCAACTGTAAGGAAGATTAACTCCTAAAGTTAGATCTTAGTACAAACTGGATGAAGGGAAAATTCGTGAAATGACTTCAAGCTCAGTAAAAGAGAGCTATTAAATATGTACAGATCTTAATTACTATTCCTTACAAAATGAAATCATATTTAATAATTCGACGGCATAAACAATTCGTTGACTTTTAAATAGGGAAACGATAAATATAATACCCTAGTATAAGTGATTGACATGGGTAGTAAATACCTGGGGTATCAAACAAAGGTTTAAATGAAGAGTTACTCATAACGTGAACGAAAAAATAACTCCATAAATGCCATGAGCATCGAAATACATGAAGTCTACGTTATGCAGAAACCAAAGAAAGAATCATACTTGATATACAAATGGAAAGATTTACCATTGTCATAAGCTCTAATTACCTCGAAAGTATACATAGGTATTAAATTGATTTCACTATGAACATTAAATAAGAAAGTCATGAATATTATTATACCTATAAGGTAAGAGCTTAACAATATATATATATATATATATATATATATATATATATATATATATATAAGAGGTAAATCAAATTATTTGATTCGATAATATATATATGTTATGAGGAATATATGTTATGTATTAACATATATGTATTAAGATAAATACTCAAATACAATGTATGTTATGAGGAAGATAACATAAAACAAAATGAGGAATATAACATGTAATTATTAAAATTAAAATGATCTTGTTGAAGGGAAAATTAATTAATATAACCCCTTTCTATTGCAATGATATAAAAAGGTATGAAGGGTATACTTGGAGGAAGAAAAACAATTAGAAACAGAAGTATGTGATTATTCAGTAAAAATTTTGTCCTTAATAATATTAATACAGTAGTTAAGTATTAATGATCAAATCAATTAATGATAGTTTAAAAGATTGATGTCCATTATTCCTAACTAAAAGCAAAAAAATTGTGTGTGGGATGAGAATTGTTACAAATGGTATCAGAGCCAGGTTGGAAAAATTGGGCTATTTTTTTCGTGCTCACTGTATATTATCTTTTACTTAGAATTTTGTTTTTACTGATATTGTTTTGGTTAGTGTACAAATGTAGTGAACTGAAAATTGAATGGCTAAAGAAGATGAACTCTATGTTAATCTAGGTGGTAGAGATAATACACCAGATCCCAATGCTCCTTTAATGGCTATGTTGCACAAGTTGCAACGTGTTATGGCCGAGCTAAGAAGCCAGAATGACAGGCTATCATTAGCCAGTGAGGAGCAGGAAAAATTGATAAGAGAACTGACTTTGCAGAACAGCCAAGAAGGTGAAGGTTCTAGAAGGAGGAGGAAAGGCAGGTTCTCAGATGATTCTGAGGAAGATGACACTACTAGACATCAGTCTAAACAGAAGAAGGAATTACAGGCTCAATTCCGAAAAATTAAACCTCCCTCCTATGATGGAGAGAAGGAGGAAGATGTTGAGGCATGGCTGTTGAATATGATTAAGTATTTTCATGTCTATGAATATGAAATCAATCTGAAGGCTAGATTAGCTATCTACCAGTTGCAAGGTAAGGCTACCTTGTGGTGGGAGGAGACAAAAATGGTTCATGCCATTGATGAAAAAAACAGTGACTTGGGAATATTTCCAAGTCAAGTTTAAAAACCGTTATTTGAATGAACGCTATTATGATGATAAATCAAAGAAGTTTCACGAACTTAGATTGGGACAGCTCACCATAGATGAGTTTGTCACCAAGTTTACAAATCTGTTAAGGTATGTTCCTTATATTCGTGAAGAGAAAGCAAAGGTGAAAAGGTTTTTGAACTGTTTGCCTACTATGTACAAGGAGAAAATAGAGTTCGATAATCCAAAAAGTATGGAAAAAGTGGTGAGGAAAGCTAGATTATGCTACCAGCAGTTTAAAGGAAAGAGTGAAAATGGGAAAAGCTGGATAAACAAGGGTGAATTCAAAGGAGAGAAACAGAAACCAGCTTATTTGAAGAACTTTGGTAGGGATCATCAGCGGAAGAAATTTAACAAACCGAAGGAAATTCAAATTGCTCAATCCTAAGTTGGTTCAAAGCAAATAGATGGGGATAATAAGAAGGAAGGAACAGTTAAAATGCGGGAGCCTTTAAAATGTTGGGGTTGCGTAGAACCTCATCTATTGAGGGACTTTCCACATAGAAATATTCATATGGTTCTGAGAGATAGAGAAGCTACCACAGTGAATGATATAGCAAGGAACATACCCACTATCAGTGCCTCCTTGCAGAAATGACAATCAGAACATCAGTCTACTATGGTCACGATGGAAGGTAAAATCTCTGATCAATCTGTTACTATCTTAATTGATCTGGGTGCTTCGTTGAGTTATATTAGTCCACAAGTTGTAGAAAAATGTAAACTCAGAACAGAAAAGTTTCAAAAGCCTTGGTTGGTACAATTAGCTACTAGAATTAAACACAAATTAACTCATAAGCTACCTAAAACAACTATTAAATTGAATGAATATCAAACAAAAGTTGATTTAAACACTCTACCATTTAGTTCTTATGATTTATTGATAGGAATGGATTGGCTACAAAAGAAAAAGACCATGCTGAATTGTTGGGACAAAACTATGCACTATATAGATGTTGTGGGAAAACCATTCACACTAAAAGGGAAACCAAAAACCTATTTCTATAAGGCAAATCTCCACCCTTCAGCTAAAAACAATAGCTAGAAAAGGATATCAAGTATATGTTGTACATGTTGAAGAATTAGGACAACAACCTGAAGAAAACTTGCTAGACACTTTGCCAATGGTAAGAGAATTTAAATAAGTTTTTCCATATGAGATTCCTCATCTTCCCCACAAAAGAGAGATTGATTGGTCAATCGAATTGGTGCCAGGAGCAACACCAGTTTCTAGAGCCCCTTACTGGATGAGCCCTCCTGAACTCATGGAGTTAAAAATGAAATTACAAGAATTGTTGGATAAGGGTTACATCAAACCGAGTGTATCCTCTTGGGGAGCACCGGTGTTGTTTGTGAAAAAGAAGGATGGAACCTTCAGAATGTGCATTGACTATCGTTAACTAAATAAATTGACAATCAAAAATAGGTACCCATTGCCCAGAATAGATGACCTTTTTGATCAGGTGAGAGGAGCTTCAGTATTCTCTAAGATTGACTTGAGGACTGGTTATCACCAACTCAGAATTAAGGAGGAAGATATCAGTAAAACAACTTTTCAAACTAGGTATGGGCACTAGGAATTTGTATTCCCACCTTTTTGTTTGACAAATGCCCCTACCACTTTTATGTGCTTAATGAACAGTGTTTTGAACAAGTACATAGATAAATTCGTACTAGTGTTCATAGACGAAATTCTAGTCTATTCAAAGAGTGAAGTAGAACATAAGGAACACCTTAGAATTGTGTTACAGACTCTTAAGGAGAATCAATTATATGCCAAATTTAGCAAATGTGAATTTTATAAGGATAAAATTCAATATCTAGGCCATATCATTTCTGAACAAGGATTGTCTGTTGATCCTGAAAAGATAAAAGCCATAAGAGAGTGGCCTGTGCCTACTGATGTATCAGCAGTAAGGTCATTTATGGGGATTGCAGGTTATTATGGAAGGTCTGTGGAAATATTTTCTGCAATAGCATATCCCATAACTTCACTATAGAGGAAAGGCTCCAAATTTGAGTGGACTGAAAAATGCCAACATAGCTTTGAACAAATGAAATTAAAAATTACCACAACACCTATACTGAAGATTGCAGATCCTGATAAAGAGTTTTTCGTCTGTACGGATGCATGTATAGAGGGGTTGGGAGGATTTCTACTGCAAGAGAATTCTATCATTGCATATAAATCTAGAAAACATAAGAAACATGAACAAAATTATAGTGTATATGATCTAGAATTGGCTCCTATAATTCATGCCTTGAAGATGTGGCAACACTATCTTCTTGGAAAAAAATTTACATTGATGACGGATCATATCAGTCTTAAGTATTTCTTTTGTCAAACATATTTGAATGCTCGAAAAGCTAGATGGCTATATTTTCTTAGTGAATTTGATATGGACATAAAACATATGAAAGGGAAAGAAAACAAAATTGCTGATGCTCTGAGCAGAAATGCTTGTGAAATCATAAACATCATTGAGAGTAATGCTAGTTTTGACTTAGAAGAATTAGTTAAAAAGGTAGCAGATCAAGATCCCAACTGTTATAGCCTAAATATACCTCAGGCTAAGAAAGGCAAAATCTAGGGTAACATCAAACCATGCTTAACCTGGTAGCTAGCCCTACCAGATTGGGAGAGGGCTCTCTTCTTGTCAATCTCAGAAAAAAATGATCAATGAGGCTTGATATGAATTAAATGAAAATTGATTTTAGGTTAGGTATATATGTAAAAGAGTCTTGATTTGAATTTAATAAATATTTTGTTGGCTCAAGAGGAAAGGAAAATTTGGGTCTGGGGAATGAGGCTCAGTTCTGCAGAGATCTGAATGGGGCAAGATAGGCAATTGATTTGACACTTCCAATTTGAAATAAATGGAGAGTTGAGAAAGGTGAGGAGTTGAATAGGGTAAGAAACCTTCAGGGATCCTCTCCAAACAGCTGAAAACATAGAAAATTGAACAAACCCTAGGTAGAGCATTGCAAATTTTAATGAATTTTTCCTTTGTCATTGTTTGTTTAATTTAGGAAGAAATAAGAAAGAAAATGGTATACATTAAGCACCAGTAGAATTAAATTTGTAGAGAGAAACATGTCATCAAAACAAAATGCCACATGAATCCCATGGAGTGCTGCAAACACTGGTCAATTCCTTTACCAAAAATGCAGAGATGAATGTACAATGATGGTCAAAGAATTCCCACGAGTCCAACCATGCTAATGACTGAAAAACCACAAGATATAGACAAACAATAATTCATCCCCAGCCTCTAGGGGTCGAGCTCACAATTTTAGAAGCTATTTCAACGAGATCTAAACTGAGAAGTAGAAAGTAGGCAGTGGAACAACTTGCCTCTATAAGATAGGAAACTGATTCATTCAGTTGCAAATCACTTTTTGATGGATGAATCTACCTCCATGAGTAAAAATTTAACAAAATTACATCAAGATCCATCAAATTACATCCAATTACATCATTAGTTTAAAATTTGAAAGTAAGAAAGTCAAAATGTCAAAAACTGGGCGAGAAACAGAGTTACTGAGTCAAGAATGAGCAAAATCCTCCAATGCGTCGCACTTGATTTCTCTATGCGTCGGGCCATTTTGGAGCTGATTTCGGAGCCTTCCCGGTGTCCAAATTTGCTTCCAGTGGGCTTGTTGGAAAGGTATCCCTCTCTACTTTCCAACACAAGTGGAATTTCTGAAATTGGCTTCCATTTTCCCCTCCAAAATTGAGTTCTTCCAACACTGCTTCCTGTGTGTCAAAAAAGGGGCAGAAAGGTCATTTTTAGGGTGTTTTTGACCTTTTTGGAAGCCCAAAACCTGTCAAAATATCTTGGCCATAGGTAGGCATGCATAATTTTCCATGAAAAATCCACAAATGTAAATTTTTCACCAAAAGGAGTGCCCTATCAAAAGCGCGCGGCAAGTGGCGTGGCGCATAGAGCTGAAAAGTCTGTTTTTAGGCCAAAAATTCAAAATTTTCAAAAAGTGTCCCAATTTTCTTGAAATTTGGGCTGACTTTCCTCCATTCTGTACTGTACTGGGCCAAGGAAGCCTCAGACAAAATCTGAAGTGTATCATGCTTTTTCTGGCACTTTGAGGCCTTCTTCATCTTAGCCTTCAAGATCTTGATCCTTGCTTTGCAAACACGATTTCTAGCCCAATAATGATTGGCCATGTGCCTTAACATGTTCTTTTCTTTGTTGGTTTTCTCCAACAACTTCTCCAATGTAACACCCCTAGTTTATGTGTTTGATTTTCAAAAAAAGAAAAAAAAACTAGACATTTGAATTTTAATCCTAAGGGAAGTGGACTGCAAAGGACAAGTATTTTGTGTATGTAATTAAATATTTAAATTGAGAATATGAATAAAATCATTCTCTGCAGATTGACCAAAATGAGAATTATGAGATCACTTGCTAAATCCATCAGGATGGATAAAGGCAAATACTTTCCCCACAATCTTTCAAAAATCCTTGAAAGAATTTATTTCCAAATTAGATTTTGAGGAAAATCTAGTTTCCCCAATGATGTGGAGAGTAGTTGGGAAGAGGTAAAAAGTTGGGAAAAGCAGAAAGCATCTTTAAAAGTCCCTAAATAGGGAATCCTAGGAAAATAGGAAGAAAAGCATCCTGATATTCTAGACGCAAAATTAGAAACAGGTTTTGGGGAGTAGTAGCTTAAATAAGCTATTCCTGAACAGATTACAGGTTGATCTGTTCTAGGAGGGATCTCAGCTCGGGGGTGAATTCTGGAGATAGATGAATTCTAAGGTTGGGTGGATTGGTCATATAATTAAGTGGTATGCACAGTTCATTTATATTCTCTGTTATAAGGTGTAGGTATAAATTTTATGTTGTATTGAATGTGAAAATATTATATGTGGCATGCTGTGAGTAATTACATTCCATACATTTAACAGAAATATCAGAAGAATTAGTCTTCAAATTTCTGTACAGCTGTAGGAATCACATCTATGGGATGGAATTCAACAGAATCTCTAAACCATAGCTGGTCTAAATATGAGAATACTTAATTCCCAAAGATGATTTACAGTTTAACTTTAATCTTCTTCTGTTTTTATGAACTAAATCCTAACTATTGAAAAAGGAGCCTAGTACCCTTACCTGCATCATAGAGTAAGGGAACTAGATACAAAGTATATTTACTTGAAATAAGCAGTGAAATAAATAAGAAGAAAAAACAGAGTATATAATGGATAAAAGTGCCATGGATCACTAGTTATAGGATACTGAAGTCAATGAATTGGCAAAATCTGAGTAGGTTACCAGTATACCTATATGTTTAGTCACAGAATTAAACTCATCCCAAATTTAAACAAAGATGCATAGTTAATACATTGTACAGTTATCTATACTGAAACCAAAGGCCTGTGATACATAGGTGGTTATAGTACTGATTAACATGGCATGTTAGACATGAGAACCAATTATAGTTACACAAATTCTATCCTGCAAATTTTAAATAAAAAGTCTAACGAGATGAGGACTTAAACTTTATAAACTCATTTCCATCATAGTAATCTAAAGATCTGGAGTTATACCAGTACCAAAAAGGAACGAATGAAGTATTGTAGAAAATGGTTAGGTAGTATTTAAAATATTATGTTGAAAAGACAACATGTTACTGGAAAACTAATTCTGTACTAGAGATTATAATTACTGGACATGAGAGAGTTCTCATTTATTACATGGAATTTTATATATAATTTATGAATACTTCGAAATCATGTAGAAAATGAAAAGAATTTGACTTGACTCGAATACTAGGTGGAATTAATAAAAATAGATTAAAAGAGTCACAGTACACTGGTATGAAAGACCTGAACCATTGAATAGAATTTCTCATATACAGCAGGTCCAAAGTGGAAATTAATGAAAATTTATTAGTAGAAAAATAATAACAGTATGAAGGAAATTCATACTGCCATCATATGGGAAAAATTTCACCCAAGTCAGAGTATATAAAGTCCGGTGTCATTAATATGTAGAAAGTATAGAGACAACGGTATGAATCTCTTTGGATTCAAAATTATCATCCATGGACTGACATAAATCAAACGTTAAACAAGTCGTTGCATGGGCAACGAGTTAACACATAGTCGAAGTTTCTCGTGAGTACCGACCTGTATCAAAGAGAAAGGATTACAAATTCCTCAACAAAAAATGCAACGACCTCACAGGAAGTGCTCAAACGAGGTAGGAAACAAATAATTACCTATGAATGAATGACATTATGTTATTTAAAAGATGTCAGTGACTGTAAACGAAGATATCGAAACTGTATCAGCTAAATAAACAAGGGAAATCTTATCTATGGGAAGGAACGATTCTGAGTTTTAAAAAATAAATAAATAAATAAATAAATATATTTACTAGCTGGGCAAGGAACGATTTCAGTAATGTTCTTGGTCATCGCAGAAAAAATGGGGAGTCAAGGACGACTGAGGACGAAAACCCTCGCCTCATCTTAGTAGGACGTTGCCTACTCAAAAGTTCCACAAATCAGATGAGGTAACCATCAGTATCGGTTCATGGGTCCTGAGAAACGGGAAATTTAAATTATGAAATGGACTGATGGTCGTCTACTGAGTAGGTAAGAAAAACAATTGTAAAACTATGTAAAGATGCAACAATTTTTGTAGTACGTAAATCGATTTGATTGCAAACGATAGGGAAAAACCCTCATCGAACGAATTCCAGGGACATAGAGCCGTTTCAGAATTTTCGCTCTAAATTTTATAATGACGGGAATGGTTATGGCAATGTCCAAAATTGGTAATATGAAAGTAAAATCGTAACGACCAAATACATACTACAGCGCCATAATACAAAAATAAAAACATTGAAGAAGAAACTTAATTTACCTCTGCGTATTGCCAATCGAGTGCGACGAAGCCGACGTGGTGCACCATTAACGCTCGGAGGTCGAGCAGAGGTACCAACACAATAAAAAACCAAGGATGAAAGTGGGAACGAAGGTTCGAATAGAGAATCGAACCAGAGTTTACTGCTCAACCCTTATAGTACCCATAAACGAAAAACCCTAATAAAATCTAGCCATACAACAGGCACAAATCGGTAGACTCTCACATGGATCGACAACGATCTTGACGGTTTGATTTCAGTAGTAATTCAATAATAGCCAAATGTACAAGTACCCCAAGATATTTAATATGCATTCAGAGCAGTAACCAAATAGTGCTATAAATTATATTAAATTCAGAGTTAGAGGATACGAGTAAATCCATAAATCAAATTCAAGTGTACGATGAGCAGAGTGTGATAAAGGCGATGCAATATGAAACCATCAAACCAATATATGATACAGTACTTGAGATGTACTCCATATCAACTAAGTAATGGGAACGAGAAAGTAATATATACTGCCACGGTAATAACGTATGTCAAAGCCTATGGAAAGAACAATATATCATTTGATTGGATCAGTACAATCTTTCCAAGAATACAAATCATTGAAGTGTAACTTTTATAATAAAATCAAATTAAACGAGATCTCCAATTGAGAAGAAAAATCATCATCTTATATATATATAGGGTGAAATTCATATAAGGGTGGATTATATGTAAACATATGTGATGGATTATACATTGTGGATTTTATATGGGATGGAGTTTATATTTTTTATATATTGTGGATAATATCTATATATATATATGGTGAATATATATATATATATATAATAGAAGTGAAGGTTTATTGATTTGATTTATAATAGTTAATATAACCAAAAGAGTTATAAAGAAATTTTTATATGCTTTACTCTATTGAAATATAGATACAATGAGGAATAGACTAAACATAGAAATTATGTTTAATAAAAGTATATGGAATTTTAATTCGAAAAGGTAGTTCTGAAGACATAGGTATTAGTTAGATGAACAGAATTGAGTTCATAAATCCAGAGAAAATTATAACTTCTGAAGAAAAAAAATTTGGCGTATGTGGAAGTTGAGGGACATTACAAATGGTATCAGAGCTCATGTTATACAAAACTGGGTTGCTGTTGTGTGTGCTCAATGTATAAATGATTTACTGTTGAAAAAAAAAAATTGTTTTTTCTCTAATCTGTGTTGTTTAGTGTACAAAGGTGCTGAAATGGTAGAAGGTGAGGAAATTTATGTTGATTTGCATAATGATGACAATACACCAGATCCCAATGCTCCGGTGATGGCTATGTTGCACAATTTGCAACGAGAGATGGCTGAGCTAAGAAGCTAGAATGACAGATTTTCATTAGCCAATGAGGAGCAGGAAAAGCTCATCAGAGAACTAACTTCATGGAACAGCCAAGAAGGTGAAGGTTCCGGAAAGAGGAAGACTGATGAGTCTGAGGAAGATGATGCTGTTAGGCATCAGTATAAACAGAAAAAGGAATTACAGGGGGAATTCAGAAAGATCAAGCCTCCCTCCTACGATGGGGAGAAGGATGAAGATGCTGAAGCCTGGTTGCTGAACATGATTATGTACTTCCAGGTCTATGAATATGAAAGCAATCTGAAGGCAATATTGGTTGTTTACCAGCTACAAGGTAAGGCTACCTTGTGGTGGGAAGAGACGAAAATGGTTCATGCTATTGATGAAAAGACAGTTACTTGGGAAGATTTCTAGGTTAAATTTAAAAACCGCTATTTAAATGAACGTTATTATGATGATAAAGCAAAGGAATTTCATGAGCTTAGACTGGGACAACTTACTATTGATGAATTTGTTACTAAGTTTACAAATCTGTTGAGATATGTCCCTTACATTAGGGAAGAGAAGGAAAAGGTGCAAAGGTTTTTGAACTGTCTACCTGCTGTGTATAAGGAGAAAATAGAGTTCGATAATCCAAAAACCATGGATGAAGCGGTGAGAAAAGCCAGATTATGTTACCAACAGTTCAAAGGTAAAAATGATCATGGAAAAAGCTAGGTAAATAAGAGTGAATTCAAGGGGAAGAAATAGAAACCAACTTATTTGAAGAATTTTGGTAGGGATCATCAGCGGAAGAAATCTAACAAACCCAAGGAAAGTCAAACTGCCCAATCCCAAGTCGGTTCCAAACAACTAGATGAAGGAAATAAGAAGGAAGGCATAGTCAAAATGAGGGAACCTTTGAAATGCTGGGGATGTGGAGAACCCCATCTGTTGAGGGATTGTCCCCACCGAAACATTCAGATGATTATGAGAGACCGCGAAGCGACCACAGTAAATGACATAGCAAGAAATATAACTACTATCAGTGTAGCGTTGGAGAATCTACAAGCAGAGCATCAAGCTACCATCGCTGAAATGGAGGGTAAGATTTCTAACCAATCTGTTACAGCTTTGATTGATCCGGGTGCTACTTTGAGTTACATTAGTCCAAAAATTGTAGAAAAATGCAAAATCAAAACTGAAAAATTTCAGCAGTCTTGGCTGGTCCAGTTAACCACTGGAACCAAGAGGAAAGTAACTCATAAGTTACCTCAAACAACAATCAAATTAAATTATTTTCAAACAGAGGTAAATTTAAACATTTTTCCATTAGGTTCATATGACTTGTTGATAGGAATGGACTGGATGGAAAAGAAAAAGGTCATGATGAACTATTGGGATAAAACCTTGCATGGTATAGATGAAGGGGGGGAACCTTTTATTCTCAAGGGAAAACCAAAACCTATCTCTCTAAGACAAATATCAGCACTGCAATTAAAACAAACAGCTAGGAAAGGATACCAAGTCTATGCAGTACATGTAGAAGAGACAGAACAAAAAACTAAAGAAAATATGCTGGATGCTTTGCCCTTAGTCAGAGAGTTTAAGGATTTTTTTCCAGAGGAGATTCCTCATCTTCCTTCCAAAAGAGAGATTGACATTTCAATCGATTTAGTGCCGGGAGCAACACCTGTTTCCTGAGCCCCTTATTGAATGAGTCCCCCCGAACTCATGGAACTGAAAATGTAATTGAAATAATTGCTGGATAAAGGCTATATCCGACCAAGTGTGTCTCCTTGGGGAGCACCGGTTCTATTTGTGAAAAAGAAGGATGGAACATTTAGGATGTGCATTGATTATCGTAACCTGAATAAGTTGACCATAAAAAACTGATACCCTTTACCCAGAATTGATGATCTTTTTGACCAAGTGAGAGGAGCTTTAGTATTTTCGAAGATTGACTTAAGGATTGGTTATCACCAGCTCAGAATTAAAGAAGAATACATCAGCAAAATATCCTTTCGAACCAGGTATGGTCACTACGAATTTGTAGTCCTACCTTTTGGTTTGACAAATGCCCCTGCCACCTTTATGTGCCTAATGAAAAATGTGTTAAATAAGTACTTGGATAAGTTCATGCTTGTGTTTATAGACGATATTTTGGTTTATTCCGAAAGTGAGGAGGAGCACAAGGAGCACTTAAGGATAGCATTGCAAACTTTGAAAGAAAACCAGTTATATGTCAAGTTTAGTAAATGTGAATTCTATAAAGACAAGATCCAATGACATATTATTTCTAAAAAAGGGTTGGCTGTTGACCCTGGAAAGATAAAGGCTATCAAAGAATGGCCTGTACCAACATATGTTTCAGCAGTAAGATCATTCATGGGGATTGCAGGCTATTATCGTAGATTTGTGGAGAGATTCTCTGCCATAGCATAGTCCATAACCTCACTCCAAAGGAAGGGTGTAAAATTTGAGTGGACTGAAAAATGCCAAAACAGTTTTGAACAATTGAAATTAAAACTCACCACAACCCCTATATTGAAAATTGCAGATCCTGATAAAGAATTTGTTGTATGCACCGATGCCTATAGAGAGGGGTTGCGATGAGCCCTTTTGCAGGAAAGTTCAGTTATTGCATATGAGTATAGGAAACTGAAGACACATGAACAAAACTATAGTGCATATGATTTGGAGTTGGCTGCTGTTATTCATGCCTTGAAGATGTGGTGACACTATCTTCTAGGAAAAAAATTTACATTGATGACTGATCATATTAGTCTTAAATATTTCTTTTCCCAAACTGATTTGAATGCTAGACAGGCCAGATGGCTGTCCTTCCTAAGTGAATTTGACATGGAAATAAAACATATCAGAGGGAAAGAAAATAAAATTGCTGATGCCTTGAGAAAAAATTCCTGTCAAATTTTAAACAGCATTGGAAGCAGTGCCCAGTTTGATTTAGAAGAGTTAGTGAAAAAGGCAGCAGACTAGGATCCAAATTATGAGAGCCTACAAGTGAAAATCCTAAATAAGGAGATGACTGATTACACTCAAAACTAGAAAGGACTGGTCTGTTATAAAAACAGATTATATATTCCCAATGTAGAGTCCTTGAAAAGAGAGATTCTAGATGAATATCACAAACAGCCATATGCAAGACATCTAGGATATCAGAAAATGTTAACAGCTTTGAAAAATAAGTTGTTTTGGCCAGGAATGAAAAGAGATGTAGCAGAATATTTAACTAGATGCATGGAGTGTCAACTAGTGAAAGTTGAACATCAGCATCCTGCTGGTTTGTAAAACCCTTTTCCAATTACAGAATGGAAATGGGATACTATTTCTATGGAATTCATAACAGGATTACCCAAAACCAAGTACGAACATGATTCAGTGATGGTATTAGTAGACACTTTAACCAAAGTTGCACACTTCATACCAGTGAAATCTACTTTCGGGATAGCCCAAGTAGCGAATGTGTTCCTGAAGGAGGTAGCAAGGATCCATGGGGTCCCAAAGGTAATTGTTTTAGACAGAGATGCTAAGTTTACAACAGCTTTTTGGAAAGGTCTGTTTGGAGGTATGGGCACTAAGTTGAATTTTAGTATTGCCTATCACCCTCAAACCGACGGTCAGACAGAGAGAACTAATCAGATTTTGGAGGATATGCTGAGAATGTATGTGATGGATAGGCCATCACAGTGGGAAGACTACTTGCATTTAGCTGAATTTTCCTATAATAACAACTACCAATCCTCTATAAAAATGAGTCCGTTTGAGGAACTCTATGGAAGGAAATGTAGTACTCCTTTGAGCTGGAGTCAACCTGAAGATAAGCTAATTTTGGGACCAGACACTTTACAAGAGATGGAAATAATTGTTAAACAAATACAAAGAAACATCGAAACAACACAAGATCACCAGAAAAACTATGCTGATAAGAAAAGGACACATCGAGAATTCAAAGTGGGGGAGCATGTGTACTTGGGTATTAAACCCGAAAAGAGCACAATTTATTCTAGAAGTTGTGCAAAACTAGCTCCTAGATATTGTGGTCCTTTTGAAGTGTTAGAAAGGGTGGGACCAGTGGCTTACAAGCTGGCCTTACCGCCTCACATTAAAGTTCATGATGTGTTTCATGTTTCGTTATTAAAAAGATATATACATGATGCTTCTCACATTGTTGATTGGAATGTGGTATAGGTGGAACCAGAAGGGGAGTTCCTTCCAGAACCGCTTCAAATATTGGAGCGGGAAGAAATTGAATTGAGAAATCGGACGGTAGTGAGAGTAAAGGTGTAGTGGAAGCACTTTACTGTTGAAGAAGCTACTTGGCAAAGAGAAGCTGAAATGATGGAAAAATATCCATTTTTGTTTGAAAAATGAACTCTAGTAATTAGATATTAACACCGAGGATGGTGTTTTCTTTCAGAGGGGGAATATATAACACCCCTAGTTTATGTGTTTGATTTTCAAAAAAAGAAAAAAAACTAGACATTTGAATTTTAATCCTAAGGGAAGTGGACCCCAAAGGACAAGTATTTTGTGGATTCAATTAAATATTTAAATTGAGAATACTGTGCAAATTGACCAAAATGGGAATTATGAGATCACTTGCTAAATCCATGAGGATGGATAAAGGAAAATAAATTCCCCACAATCTTTCAAAAATCCCTGAAAGAATTTATTTTCAAATTAGATTTTGAGGAAAATCTAGTTTCCCCAATGATGTGGAGAGTAGTTGGGAAGAGGTAAGAAGCTGGGAAAAGAAAAAAGAAGCTTTAAAAGTCCCTAAATAGGGAAGCCTAGGCAAACAAGAAGAAAATCATCCTGATATTCTGGACGCAGAATTAGAAACAGGCTTTGGGGAGGAGTACCTTAAATAAGCTATTCCTGAACACATTAGAGGTTGATCTATTCTAGGAGGGATCTCATCTCGGGGGTGAATTCTAGAGATAGATGAATTATAAGGTTGGGTGGATTGGTCATATAATTAAGTGGTATGCACAGTTCATTTATATTCTCTGTTATAAGGTGTAGGTATAAATTTTATGTTGTATTGAATGTGAAAGTATTATATGTGGCATGCTATGAGTAATTACATTCCATACATTTAACAGAAATATTAGCAGAATTAGTCTTCAAATTTCTGTACAGTTGTAGGAATCACATCTATGGGATAGAATTCATCAGAATCTCTAAACCATAGCTAGTCTAAATCTGAGAATACTTAATTCCCAAAGATGATTTATATTTTAACTTTAATCTGCTTCTGTTTTTTATGAACTAAATCCTAACTATTGAAAAAGGAGCCTAGTACCCTTACCTGCATCATAGAGTAAGGAAACTAGGTACAAAGTATATTTACTTGAAATAAGCAGTGAAATAAATAAGTAGAAAACACAGAGTATATAATGGATAAAAGTGCCATGGATCACTAGTTACAGGATACTGAAGTCAATGAATTGGCAAAATCTGAGTAGGTTACCAGTATACCTATATGTTTAGTCACATAATTAAACTCATTCCAAATCTAAACACGGATGTATAATTAATACATTGTATAGTTATCTATACTCAAACCAAAGGCCTGTGATACATAGGTGGTTATAGTACTGATTAACATGGCATGTTAGACATGAGAACCAATTATAGTTACACAAATTCTATCCTGCAAATTTTAAATAAAAAGTCTAACGAGATAAGGACTTAAACTTTATAAACTCATTGCCATCATAGTAATATAAAGATCTGGAGTTATACCAGTACCAAAAAGGAACAAATGAAGTATTGTAGAAAATGGTTAGGTAGTATTTAAAATATTATATTGAAAAGACAACATGTTACAGGAAAACTAATTCTGTACTAGAGTTTATAATTACTGGACATGAGAGAGTTCTCATTTATTACATCGAATTTTATATATAATTTCTGAATAATTCGAAATCTTGTAGCAAACGAAAGGAATTTGGCTTGACTAGAATACTAGGTGGAATTAATAAACATAGATTAAAAGAGTCACAATACACTGGTATAGTTGACAGTACATTTAAAACAAATTACCATCAGTATGAATGATTTAACTTTCAATTATGAAAGACCTGGACCATTGAATATAATTTCTCATATACAGCAGGTCCAAAGCAGAAATTAATGAAAATTTATCAGTAGAAAAATAATAACAATATGAAGGAAATTCATATCGCCATCATATGGGAAAAATTTCACCCAAGTCAGAGTATATAAAGTCCGGTGTAATTAATATGTAGAAAGTATAGAGACAATGGTATGAATCTCTTTGGATTCAAAATTATCATCCATGGACTGATACAAATCAAATGTTAAACAAGTCTTTGCATGGGAAATGAGTTAACACATAGCCGAAGTTTCTCGTGAGTACCGACCTGTATCAAAGAGAAAGGATTACAAATTCTTCAACGAAAAATGCAACGAGCTTGCGGGCAGTGCTCAGACGAAGTAGGAAATAGATAATTACCTATGAATGAATGACATTATGTTATTTTAAAGATGTCAGTGAATTTAAACGAAGATATCGAAACTGTATCAGCTAAATAAACAAGGGAAATCTTATCTATGGGAAGGAGCAATTCTGAGTTTTAAAGAAATAAAAATAAATAAATAAATATATTTATTACCTGGGCAAGGAACGATTTTAGTAATGTTCCTGGTCATCGCAGAAAACAATGGGGAGTCGAAGACGACTGAGGACGAAAACCCTCACCTCATCTTAGTAGGATGTTGCCTATTCAAAAGTTCCACAAATCAGATGAGGTAACCATCTGTATCGGTCCATGGGTCCTGAGAAACGAGAAATTTAAATTATGAAATGGACTGATGATCATCTACTGAGTAGGCAAGAAAAACAATTGTAAAACTATGTAACGATACAACAATTTCTGTAGTACGTAAATCGATTTGATTGCAAACGATAGGGAAAAACCCTCATCAAACGAATGCCAGGGACATAGAGCCCATTCATAATTTTCTCTCTGAATTTTATAACAAGGGGAATGGTTATGGAAATGTCCAAACCTGGTAATATGAAAGTAAAATCGTAACGACCAAATACATACTACAGCGCCATAATACAAAAATCAAAATGTTGAAGAAGAAAATTAATTTACCTCTGTGTATTGCCAATGGAGTGCGACGAAGCCGGCGTGGTGCACCGTTAATGCTCAGAGGTCGGGTAGAGATACCAACGCAATAACAAACCAAGGATGAATGTGGGAATGGAGGTTTGAATAGAGAAGCGAACCAGAGTTTACTACTCAACCCTTATAGTACCCATAAACGAAAAACCCTAATAAAATCTAGGCATACAACTGGCACAAATCGGTAGACTCTCACATGGATCGACAACGATCTTGACGATTTGATTTTAGTAGTAATTCAATAAAATCCAAACGTACAAGTACCCCAAGATATTTAATATGCATTCAGAGCAGTAACCAAATAGTGCTATAAATTATATTAAATTCAGAGTTAGAGGATACGAGTAAATCCATAAATCAAATTCAAGCGTACGATGAGTAGAGTGTGATAAAGGCAATGCAATATGAAACCATCAAACCAAGATACGATACAGTACTTGAGATGTACTCCATATCAACTAATTAAGGGGAATGAGAAAGTCATATATACTGACACGGTAATAATGTATGTCAAAGCCTATGGAAAGAACAATATATCATTTGATTGGATAAGTACAATCTTGCCAAGAATACAAATCATAGAAGTGGAACTTTTATAAAATCAAATTAAATGAGATCTTCAATCGAAAAGAAAAATCATCATCTTATATATATATAGGGTGAAATTCATATAAGGGTGGATTATATGTAAACATATGTGATGGATTATACATTGTGGATTTTATATGGGATGGATTTTATATTATTTATATATTGTGGATTATATATATATATATATATATATATATATATATATATATATATATATATATATATATATATATATATATATATATATATATATATAGAAGTGAAGGTTTATTGATTTCATTTATAATAGTTAATATAACCAAGAGAGTTATAAAGAAATTTGTATATGCTTTACTCTATTGAAATATAGATACGATGAGGAATAGACTAAACATAGAAATTATGTTTAATAAAAGTATATGGAATTTTAATTCGAAAAGATAGTTCTGAACACCTAGGTATTAGTTAGATGAACAGAATTGAGTTCATAAATATAAAAAAAATGATAACTTCCAAAAAAAAAAAATTGGCGTATGTGGAAGTTGAGGGACATTACATCCAAATGCATATTTACCCTTTCAAGCCAAGTTTCACGATCAACCTCAATCTCTTGCTCAAGTGATGTCATCTCAGTTTTTCTCCTTTGGGAAGCTTACCTGTTCTCACGTATGTTTTGTAGCTCTATGATAGTTTTCCGATCCTCTAGCTGTTTTTTTCTCTGCTCAAGGTATTTGATTATCTACTGGGCTCTTTGTAGGCTGAGGGACAAAGCTTTTATCTTTTCCTTCTGCTCCTGAATGATCTCCCTGAACTTTGAGCTTTGTGGGCCCAAATCAGTGTCATCATCCTGAATGAGGATGAAATCTATCTCCTACTCTCCTAAAGGCTCTTCATCATGTATTGGCCTCCTACCCTTGTCCTGTAGTTGTACTTCTGATGAAGGAAATGAGACCCCTTCCACCGTGGGTGGAGATAATACTCGCTTGGCTGCTGCAAATAACCTTCTAGTGCCCTTCTAATAGGTGACAAACACCACCACACTAGCGGTCTGTGTCTCATGACCCTCCTGCTGATATGAAGGTTCACCTGTCTCATGGAAAGCTTTTGGAGGTACCTGAGGGGCTGTGAAAAACTTGTGAGAAATGAAATCCTCCCATGAAATATCCTGCAAACCAAGCTGATGCATAACCACAATTTTGATGAGTGCAAAGTGATAAATATTGTTCTACTACTGCTCAGGAGTTTTCTTTTGCACTAGGGTGGTCATCTTCTCAATATTTCGGCACATGAAGTAAGGGAGGTTCATCATTCTCACCCTGGTAAAATGCATCAGCAACCTGATGTGATAGGCATAGAGGCGAGAAAACCAGCCCTCACAGCTGAAATATTTGATTATGAACTTCATCAAAGGAGCATATGAATATTTCACGACCCGAAAGGGAAAAAATATGTTGAATTGTCTCAAAAAACCAGGTTTGATGTATGGCTCATAGTGTTCCCTGTCAACTTGCTACCTTTTGTTCCATTTCTCTCCAACATTTGGAATACCGGTTGCTAGAGAGATAGATTCAGGTGTCAAGGTGAATGCCACACCTGCAACAGTGATTTGGCCATTGTGTAAATGAAGCACAAACAATCTGGCCAGCTCATGATGGTAGTGGACTCTAGCAACTATCTCACAAAATTGATAACAAGACTGCTATTGAAAACATGTAATAGCAAGAGGATAGGCCTGCAGCTCAGCAAGTGAAGTAGGCTCCTCACTCACATGTCTGCCACTCTTGTGAGGTCTCCTCAGTGCATGCAATTCAGTTGTAGAGTCACTGTCTCAGTCATAAGAGGAATCTATCTCCATGTTTTCTAAAGTGTGCGTTGTCTTAGATGAGTATGAGGAGTTTTAGGTGTCTTTGGTTTGCTTCCAAGTTTATGAAAATGTGTGAGGGACTATTGAAGGGAGAAGGTAAGGGTAGCGTTGTGAATATTGTCAATTGAAATTTGGGGAATTAAAGAGTTTTAGGGGAAATATCTAGGCTTTTCGGGATAGCATTTGGGGTTTGGGAATTTGTAGCTAAGATTTGGGATGATGGGAATATGGGATAGGGATAGATGAATTTAGGGATATGGGGGATAGGGAAATGGGTTGATGAAACTTAGAAAAACAGTGAAGAACTAAAGGATGTGGGAGTGATGGCACAAATTGCAAACCAAACTATAAACCCTAAATGATCATGTCTTAAGCAAAGAGGTAGGGTTTGAAATTTTTTTTCATTAAATCCTCATAAAAATCATAAGACTCACATTCAATGGCTTTGGCAGAGTTTATGACTTACTTTGGACCGGAGGCAGTTGAGAAAATTAGAGTTTTGACCGGAATCGTGGTTAAAAACAAGTGGCAACTCTACGCACCACGCCACCAACCCAACATGCCGCGGTGGCTCTATGCATCACACCCGTGTATTTTTGCCACTATGGAGGCCGACCCAATGCATCGTGCTGGTTATATGTGCCGCGCCACTCAGCCAATGCACCGCACACCTGAAACTTGCCAATTTTCCTTCAAACTACTCCCTTTTTCCAATCACGGTTCTCCTTTGCTCACTCTTTCTTCTTGGAATGCAAATGAGCCTTTTGAAACATGAATATGACTCATATACCAAATAATTTTAATTTTCCACTTCAAAAACCCACTTTTGTAATGCTACCTTTGACACTCTTTTTTTAAACTCTGTTTTGGGCAATTTGCTTGATCTCGCCTCTGATTAACTGAATGATTTTCTTTTTGTTTGCCTTGCAGGGTTGCTGAAGTTTGTCTAGGTTACCAGGGTTGCCAATTAATTTATTTACACATGAGAAAACTTTAAATTACATTAAATTTATATATAAAAGATAAAATACTCTATTTTTTCTCAAAACAGAGTTTTAAGGAAAAGTACATTTCTAGGCATACGATGATGAAAATGTTTAGTACTGCAACTTTATTCAGAATCCTCATGCACCTGCTAACCATTTTTGGACATTTTGAAGACCTTATTGATGAAACCCTAGACCTAATGGGAATGAAAACCTAAAAAAAATGACTCTTACAAATTCAAGGACAAAAAGTGAGTGCAGATGATCTTGATGAAAGAAAATAGGCCAGCAGGTAAAGGACATGAGGGAAAACGTATAAAAATCCACTATCGTCAGATGATCCATGCTCCTAATGGAATGCAGCTGACGAGCGAGACACCTAATATGCAATGCAACAAGAGAATTTTGATCACTGATGGAGGGATGAAGATACCGACACTAACACCAACTATGAGAATCTACAAGTGAAAATGATGAAAAAGGAAATGGCTGAATACACCCAAAACAAGAAAGGGATGATCTGCTATAGAAACATATTGTACATCCCCAATGTGGATTCTTTAAAAAAATAAATTCTAGATGAATATCAGAAACAACCATATTCAGGACATCCTGGATATCAGAAAATGTTTACAGCCTTGAAAAAGAAATTTTTCTGGCCAGGAATGAAAAAAGACGTAGCCAATTACTTAGCCAGATGCATGGAGTGTCAACTAGTCAAAGTGGAACATCAGCATCCAGTTGGTCTTCTAAACCCCTTACCGATTGTAGAATGGAAATGGGACACTTTTTCTATAGATTTTATAACCGGGTTACTGAGAAAAAAGTACCAACATGACTCAATGATGGTAGTGGTAGATACCTTAAAAAAGGCTACACATTTCATACCTATAAAATCTACTTTTGGGACAGCCCAAGTAGCAAATGTGTTCCTAGAAGAAATAGTAAGGCTACACAGGGTCCCAAAGATGATTATTTCAGATAGAGACGCTAAGTTCACAATAGCCTTATGGAAAGGTTTTTTTGGGGGCATGGGCACTAAATTGAATTTTAGTACTCCTTATCACCCTCATACGGATGGTCAAACAGAGAGAAAAAATCAGATTTTGGTGGATGTGCTGATAATGTATGTGATGGATAGGCCATAAAAATGGGAATACTACTTACATTTAGTCGAATTTTCTTATAACAAAAGCTACCAATCCTCCATCAAAGTGAGTCCATTCGAAGCACTCAATGGAAGAAAGTGTCATACTCCATTAAGTTGGAGCCAACCTGAAGATAATCTAGTAATTGGGCCAAATACTCTACAAGAAATGGAAAGGATTGTCAAAAAAATACAGAGAAACATCAAGACAACACAAGATCGACAGAAAATCTATGCCGATAAGAAGAAAGTGCACCAAGAGTTCAAAGTGGGTGATAATGTGTATCTGCGTATTAAACCCAAAAAGAGCACACTTTATGCTGGAAGCTGTGCAAAATTGGCTCCTAGATACTGTGGGCCTTTTGAGGTGTTAGAAAGGGTGGGACTAGTGTCTTATAAACTGTCCTTACCTCCCCATGTTAATGTTCATGATGTGTTTCATTTTTCGTTATTAAAAAGATATGTACATGATGCTTCTCATATTGTTTATTGGAATGTGATACAGGTGGAACCAGAAGGGGAGTTCCTTCCAGAGCCGCTTCAAATATTGGAGAAGGAAGAAATTGAATTGAGAAATCGAACAGTAGCGAGAGTAAAGGTGCAGTGGAAACACTTTACTGCAGAAGAGGCTACATGAGAAAGAGAGGTCGAGATGATGGAAAAATATCCATATTTTTTTTGAAAATTAACTCTAGTAGTTATCTGTTAACACTGAGGATGGTGTTTGTTTTCAGAGGGGGAATATGTAACACCCTTAGTTTTATGTTTTTCAAGTCAGACAATTGAACTTAAGTCCAAAGGGGAGTGGACCCCAATGGCTAATTATTGTGTGGATGTAGTTAATTATTTATTTTTGAAAAATAAATAAAATGGTTTATGTGCAGTATGACCAAATGATATTTTTGAGATCACTTGCCTAATCCATGAGGTATGGAAAGAGGTTAAGACTTTTCCCAAAATATTTCAAAAAGCCTTGAAAGAATTTATTTCTAATTTATATTTTTGAGGAAAAATATAAATTTCCCCAATGATGAGGAAAGTAGTTGGGAAGAGGAAAAAAGCTGGAAAAGCAGAAAGCAACTTTAAAGTCCCTAAATAAGGGAAGCCTAGGCAAACAAGAATAAAAGCATCGTGAAATTCTGGACGTAGAATTAGAAACAAGCTTTGGGGAAAGAATAGCTTAAATAAGCTACTCGAGAATAGATTGGGGTGGTCTGTTCTTGGAGAGGATCTTAGCTCGAGGGTGAATTTGGGAGATAAAGGAATTCTAAGGTTGGGAGGACTGGTCAAAGAAAAATTGCGGTATGCAAATTTCATCTATGATATTTTGTTACAAATTTTGTTATGCACTTATAATATTATATTTGGATTTGAAATTTTGAATTGATGTGTTGAAATGAATAAATTCCTACATTTAATAGAGATCATCAGAATAAATTAATCTTCTGAATTTTGTATAGTTGTGGGAATATAATCTATGGGAAATTATCAACCATAATTTCCAAACCAGAGTGTGGTCTAAATCTGGAGATATATATTTATCCCATAGATATTTCAAAATTTTTAACTCTACTTCTATAATGAACAGAATAGTAACCGAAAGGTATAGAAACTATAAATTAGCATCTAACTGAGATTATATCTGATACTGTATTACAAATGTCATTATTAGAGAATAAATAACATGCTGAACTATCCTAACCAATTTTCAAGTTTATTTAAAGTTAGAAAAAAATTTATTGTAATGATACAAAATGTAAGATGCAGATACAAATAAAATTCTTATGAAAGGAATGAAATACTTATCTATCTTACAGCTGAAAGTTAAATAGAGTAAGTAAAAGTATTCAAACTTTTCGTTAGTATATTATCTCAAAATCTACGTTGAATATAAGTATGCTTTTATGCACATAAAACTAGTGAAATTTCGAATATAAATTATTACTAGAATTTAAGCAAAAACTGAAGGAAATTGGGGAAGTAAACATGAGTAATTATAATTACAGAAATAAGTACATGATATCAGTCATATTTAAGTATCTAAAGATGGTAACAAAGCTATTGAATTGATACACCTAGGGTTTCACTATTCATTTTATAGATTTCAGTTTATTGATAATAATAAAATAAAAAGGGTAGAACCATATTATTAATGAAATTGTTACCCTGTTTCTTCTAAAACACTAGAAGTGCCATTTAATTAATTATGGTAAGAATAAAAAAACAAATACACTAGTTCGAGAGTAATATCATCCATTATAAATTCACTGAACAATGTCTATTAGAAATATAAATAAATTATTGAATATGGAAGTTTCTGTAAATAGAGATAACCCTCTACAATTTTCATCATATTCTCAGTAGTAAAAATTAAATATCCATACAATCAGATATGAGAAATAAAATAGCTCAGAAAATATATGCTATTGATAAACTGTAAACTTATATAATTGATATAATTGTAATGAATTTGTATAGTCCATATATGGTATTATTGTACTGGGAAATGTTAGAAATGAAACTTTAATAATCTGCCTTAGAATTTCCAAAAAGGCTCAGAGGGTATTGATTGTTTTAATTTAAAAAAATAACATTTTATAAAAGCTCCACTATAACAGAGTAATAATACTTGACGAAGAGCATCAACCGACCTTTATCGAGAGAATGGAGTCAAATTTCGAGATACAATTAAATCGAAAACCAAAGTATCTTTTCTATAAAGAAGTATAGAATAGGGAAGCAGAGTTACCTACATCATAAATAATACACTTGAAGTTAAAACACAGAGAATAAAATGAAAAGGAATTAAAATTTAGTGAACCATAAAAAATCAGGTCGTAAAAATTAAAAACGTACCTAAATATAACAAAATTTCAGTTCATGAGGAAGCTCGACCTTGGCATAGAGCCAGAGTTGACCTTGTTTAAAATCGGTGGGAAAAAATTAAAAACCCTCATTCTCATGAACTGGGTAATAAAGAGCATACCCATAAATATATTACAAATTTTGCATGGATACGCTCTGTTGAGCAAATTCAACGAAAACCAAAATAAATAACATACTAATTGGGGTTTATGTTCCCCATCGAATATGAAAACAAAATCGATAAAATACAAATGAACTCGTGGAAATCTTACCGAGGGTTCTCTGGAAAGAGCAACCATGAATGTAGAACTTGTGAAGTAAAATACCCTTTATCCTCTGCCATATAGGCCGCATTAAACACAGAGAAGGGTGCCGAATAAAATAAAATAAATCGTATGAACATAGTTCCATATCATATGATACACAACGATACCCAATTAGAATATTTGCAAAGGAAATCAAGAATACATTGACTAGAATACTAGAAACTATGTGTAGAGCTTCAATACTTACCAAGCTAAAGAATTCTCTACCGAATGGATGGGTCTGTTAATAAACAGAGAAAACCATTCATCGTAGTTCCATAGAGGAATGCGGTCAGGAGCGAGATCGTCTCAATACAATGAGAGGCAAATGAATTATCCCTCTTTGATACATAATATTAAATATCAACCAGAATTCAAAACCCTAACTATTTCCTACCCTCCATGTGTCATGATCTACGGTAATCGTATGAGGCAAGATGGTAGGTTCGATAAAATTAAATATGAAAGATGGGTTAAAAGTCGTTCCATACAAATTTAATCAATACGCTGATATGAATCACTTCAGAATATCGAGGTTATCAGTACACAGTAACGGGAATTGACGGATAACATTTATGTAAATTAAATTCAACTGTAAGGAATATTAACTCCTGAAGTTAAATCTTGGTACAAATTGGCCGAAGGGAAAATTCATGAAGTGAATTCAAGCTTAGTAAACGAGAGCTATTAAATATGTAGCGATATTAATTACTATTCCTTACAAGACGAAATCATATTTAATAATTCGACAGCATAAACAATTCGTTGACTTTTAAATAGGGAAATGATAAATATAATACCCTAGTGTAAGTGATTAACATGGGTAGTAAATACCTCGGGTATCAAACAAAGGTTTAAATGATGAAGTACTCATAACGTGAACGAAACAATAACTCCATAAATGCAATGAGCCTCGAAATACATGAAGCCGACCTTCTGCGGAAACCAAAGAAATAATCGTACTTGATATATGAATAGAAAGATTTATCATTGTCATAAGCTCTAATTACCTCAAAAGTATACATAGGTATTCAATTGATTTCACTATGAACATTAAATAAGAAAGTCATGAATATTATTATACCTATAAGGTAAGAGCTTAACAATATATATACATATATATGTGTGAACCGAATTCAAATTTGGGCTATCAAGAAAATCGATCTTACCTATATATATATATATATATATATATATATATATATATATATATATATATATATATATATATAAGAGGCAAATCAAATTATTAGGTTCGATAATATATATATGTTATGAGGAATATATGTTATGTATTAACATATATGTATTAAGATAAATACTCCAATACAATGTATGTTATGAGGAAGATAACATGTAATTATTAAAATTAAAATGATCTTGTTTAAGGGACAATTAATTAATATAACCCATTTCTATTACAATGATATAAAAAGGTATGAAGGGTATAATTGGAGGACGAAAAACAATTAGAAATAGAAGTATGTGATTATTCAATAAAAATTCTTGTCCTTAATAATATTAATACAGTAGCTAAGTATTAATGATTAAATCAATTAAGGATAATTTAAAAGATTAATGTGCATTCTTCCTCGAAAAAAAAAAAAAAATTTGTGTGTGGGATGAGAGTCGTTACAAGAAGAAATAAATCCAACTAAAGTGCGAAGCCACCGGAAGAAAAATATAGAGAACCAGAGGATAAGAAATCGAGAAGAACCATTAAAATAATAAGAATCCAAAAAACTGAAGAATTATGGATAAAATTAAGAACAAGCAGGTGAATCTCTAAACTCCCAAATGTGCAGTCTCTAGAATTAGTTGACCTTGAAGAAGAAAATTATAGAACACTACCTTAGAATATGAGTCTGATAAGGAATACACCATATATTGATTGAGTACAAGAAAAAATATATTATTTTGTGGATTCTTTCGAGGAAATAACAAAACAAAAGGTAAATCACCCTTATTAGAAACTAGAAGGTACATTTAATGAAGAAATTACTCTGTCAGACAATATTCTTAAAAAAAAAAAACCTGAACAAGCAACTCTAACAAGAATATCAGGCAGTTAAAGTACAACATGAAATCTTGAGAACTCGGTAATGAAAATATACTTTTTCATTTCTTCCATTGGTATAAAAAGAACAACAAACTCAAAGAAAATAATAAATTCCTTAGAAAAAAAGTCATGGAGTTGTAAACATAAATCTTAGTGAAGAATCCAAGGGAACTATTCAATATTAAGAAAAGAAAGAGTAACACTAGCTTGGATTTCATAGCTCAAGCTTCATAAATAGTACATTTAATGAAGGAGTAGAAAAATTTTGAATTTTTATGCATGAGGACATGCAAAACCTTCAGTGTGGGGAAATGTTGAAGTCTGAAATTGTCCTCTTTTTGACAACCATTTTTCCTTCCTTTTCATCATTTTGCATAATAATTTTGTGCACTTTTAAGCTAAAAGGTCATCCAATACATGCTCAAGTATCTAAAAAATTATTATTCATCCATTATTCATGATTTGTTGTTTCTTTATGAGATTTCATTCAAACATCCATATAGCTACCAAATCTCATTCATTTGTAGCTAACCAATATTTATATAGCTATATCCATGGTTAGATTTCTTCAAATTCACTAGAGGAAGAATGAAAGGTACTAACAGGTGGCGATTTCACAATATCTGGTTATCCACCAGTCATGGTGATCTGGTAGACTACATGGTTCGAGAGACCTAGAAGTCAAACAAGAAGTGAACTCTAGTTATGAAACTCCAACAATAAATAGGTTTTCAAGGTATTTCGTGGCATGGTCAAGTGAGTATGGAGATGATTGAGCGATATTCAAAGTTTATGTGTACAATCAAATCCCTCATGATTGTCTATTTCAGTAGAAAATCATGAGAAAAGTGAATTTCATTTCAATATCAATTCTTAGATGCTATATTATCCAAGATACCTCTTCGCTTATGAATTTTTAAATAAATTTTCAATTGAACATTTTAAAAAGCCTCAAGTCAAGGAAAGAGATAGTATTCATCATTGTTAATTATTTTCATTTCTCTTGTATAAATACTTTTGTGATTAATACGATAAACATTTTTCCCAAATCAACTTGTGACTAAGAGATTTGATATGTTATTGTGTGCTTGAACTTAATAGGAGACCCCCTTGAGAGATATAAGAATATACTAGATTTTGATTATTCTCAAATTTATTTTACTATAGTTTGTGAGTTCATTTTAATTATTAATTCTTAGTTTAAGTTTTCTTATTTTTCCAACTAACAGAGCACTCATAAAAACAAAACAATTCTTTTTTTCTTTTCATAGTTTATTTGGAAACATTCTAATTTAGTTGTTTTTCTAAATGGTTTCACTAATGATGGAAAAAGAAAGTACTAGGTTCAACTATGCACACTAGTAATCCTTTGAAGTTGCAATTTGATTTAATGTTTCATCAAAAAGTTCAATTTTGGTTCTCCTTCCGTTAAGCAAGAAGAGTAGAACAAGTTATATTTCTTTAATACTTTTCAAGTAGAATTATACTTTTCTTTCTACAAGTAGAATCAATATTTCCTTTCTACAATAAAAATTCTTATTTTCTTTCTACAAATAGGGTTAGATTCTTATTCCTACAAGTAACAATAGAATTTCATTTCCAGAATTTAAATTTCCATTAGAACAAGTTGTGGTTTTGAGTTCGTTTTTCCTTGAAGTAGTTTAATTTTGATCTTGCAGTAATTTTAATGGACATAACATCTGCGTTGAAAAACCTTGATTCAATTTAAAAATCATTCAAACTTAGATCAATTTCATCATTTAAAAACCAAAAATAAAAGCTCTAGCATATATTGTGCAGATATACTTGGTAAGTACATGAACCTTGTTTTAAAATTAATGAAGTAATTTAACATCAATTAAATTCCAAAACATATATCATGAGAACATGTGATTGACACTCTCCGATGGAATAGCGCACCTTTTTATTGTATTCAACGCTTGTGTTGTAAATATATATCTTAAGTGTCACACTTAGAGATAAGTATAATTTTATTGTATTTTCATTGTATACATGTTAATTTTGGGTGTTGTATATATTTTGGTCATTTTCTTGGTTATAAGAGTGTGTGAGAGATTATGTTCAAGACTTTTCAAACACTCCTACTCTGACTCTCTTGTCTCAATAATCCCACAATTAGTCAATTTTAGAGTTTTATTGGTCGTCACAACTTCTGTAATTCATGATTAATCTTTAGCCCTCACTCAAGTGTACTATGCACTGCGCATTATTAAGCCATAGTAGTGTAGTTATTACCTCTTGTAATTGTTCATTGTGAAATCATAGAGGATAATATCCTTCAACTTTTCATTGAGAAAATTCATAGAATAATCACTTGTTGCTAGTTACACTTGCGCAATGCGCAATTTTTACCAACCTTACCTATCACTATGCATTTCTAGTGAATATTCAAGTCATTTATAGACCCTTTTAGAATCCAATGATGTATTTCTTAGGCCCTCTCCTTTATCTACTACACACAACAAAGTTACAATTCCCACGCTTGTCACTATTGCCTCCTAAACTTGCCCTCTACGCAATGTCGCGACCAACTTTGCCTCCAATGCTCAATGTGCAGTTTGATTGAGAAGTATGGTCATATTTTAGTCATTTTCATGCTCAACTATGTAACACCTAAACCCCTCTCTTCAAGCACTACGCACTCTACATTCTTAGTGATAAGGCATGCCTTCCTTACCTTTTAGGCTTTCCCAATGCGTAATCCATGAGTTGTGTTTCCCTTCAATTATGCATTGTTAAATAAACGTGAAAAGTCCCTCACTCCCTACCTTTACATCGCACACACTCTTCCCAAGAAGGACCCTCTCCTATTTCTTATGCATTGTCCCATCAAATTCAATGTCTCACATGAGAATAAGATAGAATAGTTGATTTCAGTACTGCTTTTGTTTTTTCATGTGTGAAATTTATTTGCATTTCTTATCATCCTGACATGGAAATATGCTTCTTAGGGAGGTCATCTATGAGATGTTACAAGGACACACATGTGGAGACAACATATAAATATACCATCATGCAAGATATTACAGAATATTGAACCATGAGAGAGAGATGGCAACTCATGTTGACTTAGAGGACTCGAATACTTATCTAAACCCTTTGGAGGGTGAAGATGAAGCCCATTATAGGTAAATCATCAAGATTTGAAGACATAGAAGTGGAGAAAAAAATACTCAAATCAATACATTGACATCAAGTGTTGTGTCAGAGTCAAAAAGTTATGGTCATTGAAAGTGTCAATTCAAAAGTGTTTTTTGGTCCCATGTACTTTTTCCACATTATCGGTGGAATGTAGTTTTTTATTCTCAAAATGAGAAAATATAAAATGTGTTGAAGAGGAAGGTTCAAACATGGAATGTTGAAATTCCTTATGAATTCCTAGAATCATAGAAGCTTAAAATTAAGATGGGCGCTCAAGAGTCATGCGGTATGTCAATAGTCAAATGGGAGGTGAAATGTCACCTAATTTCTTATAAATGAACCCTAATTCCTCAATAAAATGTACTTTTCACCTTGGTTTCTCTAGCTCGACATAGGAGAGAAGATCATTATTTGGAGGAGCAAGTGGTGAATTAGTGTTCACTCTTGGGGCTAGTGTTGCATCGTTGTAATTGTGTATCTTTGAACTTTCACTTAATATCATAAGCTCTTAGATCCAATGCATTTTCATGCATGTATCATGGATGGTGTCAGAATATTCTTTTAATTTTTCGATATATGTTCATGTATACACATACTAAATAAAATGAAATATTTAATTGGCTTTGGTATATATTTTTTTGAATGTGTGTTGTTATTTACTTTCATGATCGTTATCTTGTGACATATTTTGTAGGTTAAATAACGAGGATTTTCTCTCTCTAGTGTGTCTCTTTTAGGATACCACTTTAATTTTATTCTAGAGTCTCACTCTTTATTTTCTCTTGTGTGAGAGTTCTTTATATACATTGAAATGGTATGCCTCACAGTGTCAACTTAATTTCTTGTCTCAAAGGTTACACACATAATCTATTATGTCATTTATTGCAACCAAGGTAAGTATCTAAGTTATGGAAGTTGAGCCTATTATTCAAATGGGGATCCTACTCAAAATGATGTGAGTTCTAATTAGGAATTCATGCCAGGGTGACACCCTATGTTTGCGGAATTCTAGCACCATCACTAGATTTGGCACTGGAAGGAGGGTGAGATGACAAGGTGAGACAATCAAGTAAATTTTGAATCTCTTATATTAAATGACTTCTACCAAAGTCATAATCCTGAGTTTTGTTTTCTACAAGTGGAGATCTTCTAATCACTACAAAATTAATTCATGACATGCCACATTTGAATTTTTTTAGGGAGAATGGAACATCTATAACTGAGCATAAACTTTGGTTTCTTAATATTTTTAATTTTCATGAAGTTGATTCTGAAGATGTTTTTCGTATATTATTCATTGTAATTTTTTAATTACGCACTAAGAAATTGTGTCATACCTTGATATACACTTATATCCATCCATTCAAACAACTTTTGAAGGAGCTTCATCAGGCTTTTGAGAGGTACAATTATCAATATGCTTATGCAAGTGTTAATCAACTTAGAATGGAATCTAATGAATTGATAGAATATTTTCTTCATTTATTTATTCATCTTTATTGTGATTTTATCAAGGAAGATATGTATTGGGATTTCATGAGTGAAAATTTTGGCATCATTTTGTTAGACCTCCATTGAATAATTTTAATGTGAATCATATTTAAGCCACATTCCCAACTATTTTTTCCAAAATTATCTCAGCCATGATGTACGTGAAATACCAACACAGTAATGTTTTGTCCCTTTTGTTCCTACTCCTCCTCCTTTTCCTTTAATTAATAAACTCATTTTTTGATTTTGATGTTTGGAAACTTGAAATTCATATTGTCGATCCACTTACGACACCACCATTTCCTTCCCATGATCAAGATCTTATCTAGAGGAGTTTTGAATTTTTTTACACATTCATAAATCATGATGTAAAGGTTGATACCTCGGTTTCCAAAGTTGACATTGGTATGCATAATATTAATCTTGAATATGATATTATTGAAAAAATTGACACTTCAAGGGATAAATTGAAGCCTTTATCATTTACACCTCATCGCTCCCTATTTCTATATTCACTTGGTCAACCCACTCCATCACCATTTTATCAAGATACTCTAGATTCTCAATTGGCCAGTTCAACAGGTTATTAGATAGAATATGTATACATTTCACAAGTTAAGGAGAAGAAGGATGAAGATCCATTCTATCTTAGTTCTATTTTCCAAATCCCTCTATGTTGAAATGATCCTTCCACATTTTTAACTGATTAAGAAGATTGTGATCATGGTGAGCATTCAATTGAAATTCGAGCCCTTGATCAAAATAAAGTCTTAGGCAACCGTCGTCATGACTACACTAACTCCATGGATATGAATGGTGATGAATTCCCAAATTCATCTACTGATTTCGTTATTTATAAAATAGACTTGGATATGTATGATTTTGATTTAGAACTTGATATGATCATAAAATAATTTCTTACGAGAATTTGTTCTTCTCACCTTCCCTTGTCTCTTGGCACATGTAATGAGACCATATATGGAGAAAATGTACTACTCTCTACAGATTGACCAACAATTGAGAAATTTTTTAAAGCCACACAATTTGATGAGTTCATGTGTGATGAAGAGGAAAGTAATTAGGTTATTCATAATTTTTTGTGTAATCCATTTGATGATTATGAAATAAATGATGAAAATTTTGATTCTAATAACTTCCATATGATATGGAATTATATTTTTGAAATAGCCGATGACAATTCTCTTCAAATAAATGCTTACCTGGCCATGGTTTCAAATTTCAATTATCCAAAATTTGAAAGTTCAAAGTCTTGTGTCAAGGCATATCAACCTTAATTTATGGCTATGTTAGGTTCTCCTAATCCTACTAGGATTTCTGAACTAGGTCAAATTAGGATTATCTCGCACAATTATTTTCCTAGCATTGTTTCATTGGATCTATGCTCACTCCTGAAATATTTTCGTCATTTTCAAGTTAATATTCTTATTCATCAAGGTAGTGGTAATTATTCTTGCAAATCCATTGTATTAGAATAAGGTTTGGGATGGATATACTTCACGGATGCACTTAGAATTTGTGAAGTATATCAAATAGACACATCTTTATATTTGGATGATAGAAGATCTATATGATAACTAATACATCTTATTTGCATACTAATAACTAGCATATGATTAATAATTTTCCCACTAGACTATCTAGTGATAGATGTTCGATTAAGTGTGTTGATTGCATAAAACTCATGAGTTTTTATGATTCATTATCATATCGTTCATATAATTTTGAAGAAATTGAGGAATTTTAGTTTTTGTTGATGGTAATTTTACATCCTTACAACCTTGATGAAGTTATTAAACAAGAGCTAGTTATCACTTTATTATGAGAATATCCTCATAGGGATAATGCATTGATTAATTAGTTATCTCTACAATAATTTCAATATTCTCAAGGCAGTTTTTTTTTGTATAACGATCCAAGCATTGACTGGCTGGAAGATTTGTACTGGACAAGCTCTATTGTTAATCATAAATTCGAATTTTATTTACTGATTAATGAACATGTGGATGAACATGAATTTGGAATATCCCTTTATCAAGGTAAACCTACAGGTTGGATAAAGCAATTATTTATATCATACTATTATGCTTGGAGGAAATAAATTCAATTTCTTGTGTAAATGTTTTAGTAAAAATATTTATCTTTGCAAATGTTTTCGTGATTGTTCTAATGTTCGATATATTTCTGTTTGCAGGTCAGGAGAAACTCTTGTGGTTTCATTGAAAATTTGATTTCACATGATCCTTACCTTCTATAGATGACGATTTAGGTTTAGTTCTATTATTTTTCTTAGTTTCATGCTATTTATGTTTGGATTTGTGTTACACCACTTTTTATGCATTTCCTCTCATTTTAGTTTTGTTCTTCACATGTTATTTACTAGTTTTTACTTTTATTTCATATGTTTTGTCTTTTATGTCCTGTCATGTTCTATTTCGTGTATTTTCTCACACTTTGTTTTAATAAGACCATGTATGAAAATTATATTTTTTTACTCTATGGTGGTGTGGAAAATGTATGAAAGGGAAACTATGACAACTAACAATGCTTCATTTATCTTTGATCTCCTTCTTTTTTTGTCCCTAAATACCTCTTAAGGTCAATGATGGATTCACGAAAAATATGTTTCATCCTAAAAAAAACTCACAAGTGTAATTACCATTCTTGTCTCTATAATCAAATCATATTTCTATGAACTCGTTTGTATATGGACTAGTTTTAATGTCTCAACTTAGTCGAGTAGAGAAGGGCAAGTAGGAAAAAAACTTAAGCAAGCATACCAATTTCATATGTGGATATATAAGAGTGTCTGGAAAACAAGGAACAACATATATTTCTCATAGAATAATTTAGGATCCATATTAAACCCTTGGCGAAATAAATTTCAGTAAAATGGAAATGATCATAAAGTAATAAAATGAAAAAAGGGCGAAAGAAGAGTAAGGCTTCATGCACAAAGAGGTGAAGCAAGAAACTTCATCGGGGCACTGAATGGGATTGATGGTAGCAAAGCAATGATTTTGATTCCTTGAAGTAACTCCATCATGGTACTGAAAATGCCTGCTAACAGTTAAGAAACAACGAAGACGATAAAAAAAATTTCACATATTAAACTTGCTGAATTTACATACTCCTACTCCATAATTGAAACCACTAAAGTTTGACTAGTCTTGTTAAATGTGTTAAGTCGACAAGATGAATAAAAGAGAATACATATATAATTGGGCTAAGTAAAGAAGCTAGGGTGATCAATATAATGAGGCAATAATTCTAGAAGGCTAGACCATGTGCTTAATGTTAAACATAAATATATAAGTTAAGGTTCTTCTAGTGTTTCGCTAAGTGTTGTCATTTCCACAACACCCTCCATTTTTTTCCCACATTCAAGTATTTGAGCCTCCTTATGATCATGCCATATTTGTAGGAATTTACAGGGTAAGTTCCGTATATCAATAGTTAAAGGTCATCGCTCACAAACAGATCACAAATCAATACACTAGTATAATCACGTGGTTAAAACCCTCTAGGAGGGAAACAGTCCACAGTCTGAGCCAACGCGGCCAGTCCAAGAAATTTATTAATATAAAAAGAAAATTTACATATGTTTCTCTCATAAATGGTTACCGGACAAATGACCCTCCATGCTCTTTAAATATAGATCATGTACCAATCGGGTGTTAAGCCATGGATCAAGTGTCGTTAATATCGAGGTGAGAGATAACGGTCATATTATAAGTTA
Organism: Pinus albicaulis; assembly: GCA_034641835.2. Taxonomy (NCBI): domain Eukaryota; kingdom Viridiplantae; phylum Streptophyta; class Pinopsida; order Pinales; family Pinaceae; genus Pinus; species Pinus albicaulis. The sequence continues at coordinate 28,692,522 of CM076572.1, read as the reverse complement.
CAAATGTACAAGGTAAAGAAACACACTTTACCTAAATATACAATAGAATAAGTTATTCTTAACTATTTCCTATGTGTCGGAATATCCTAACATCCCCCCTTACGAAAAACTTGTGATAGGATTGAAGGATTTACAAAGGTGACACAATAGGAGAAGGAAGGAAGCATTAGAGCCTATTCCCCCTTAATGACAACTTTCCTAAACTCCAAGAATTGATCGAAGTTTGGTAAACTTCACTTTTGTGAGAGCCTTTGTAAAGATATCGGCTACTTGATCATTGGTTGGACAATACTTCACTTCAAGAACACAATCATGAATGATATTTCTGATGAAGTTTATGTGGATTTCAATGTGTTTCATACGTTGATGCTGAACTGGATCTTTACATAGTTGAATGTCACTTTGATTATCACACCAAAGTGTAGTTGGATGCTGCTAATGGAGACCAAATTCAGATAAGATCTGACATAGACACATGGCTTCCCTGCTGGCTTCACCTACACCACAATACTTTCATTCTGCTGAAGAAAGAGATATGGCACTTTGTTTCTTACAATACCAAGTAATAGGTCTTGAACCAAGAGTGAATACATAGCCTGGAGTAGACTTTCTCTCATCAGGGTCAACAGCCCAATCAGAATTAGTGAAAATATTCAACAATGGAGATGCTCCTACACTATAATGAATCCCAAGCTGAACTGTACCTCGAATATATTGAAGTATTATTTTGGCTACTTTCCAGTCACTTTCATGAGGTTGGTGCATAAGCCGAGAGACAAGACCAACAAAAAAGGAGAGGTCAGGATGGGTATGGGCTAGATACAAAAATTTACCAACAAGTTGATGATATAACGTAGCATCAACTTCAGGGATAGTGCAAGTGACTACAAGCTTGACTCCAAACTGAAAGGGATAAGGGGATGGCTTATATTCTTCCATGTGAAAGTGGTGTAGAAGATCACAGACATACTTGGAATAAGAGAGGGTAATTACTTCCTTGGATTGTAAGACTTGAAGACCAAGGAAATAATGCAAGTGTCCTAAGTCTATTATTTCAAACTTATTTTCCAGGCTAAACTTCACATGGTTTATATGGTTTGGATCACTACCAGTAAGGATAAGATCATCAACATAAAGAACAGGGATGGTGAAGGACTTACCCACTTTGTTGGTGTAGACAGTGTTGTCAGAATGACACCTAGAAGAGCAATTATCTAATATAAATCTATCCATTTTGGCATACCAAGCCCAAGGAGCTTGTTTGAGACCATAGAGAGACTTCCTAAGGCGACAAAAAAGGTTGGAGTCTTTTTGGATAAAGCCAACGGGTTGTTTCAAGTAGATTTATTCATGAAAATATACATGTAAGAAAGAGGATTTAACATCCATCTGATGGAATTCCCATTTAAAGGAGCGAGGAAGGGAAAGAACAAGGCTGATAGAATTAATTTTGGTAACAGGGGAGAAGGTTTCAGTATAGTCAATGCCTTCAACTTGTTAAAAAAATTTAGCGACAAGACGAGCTTTATGTCTATCCACTTTTCCAACTGGTCCAAATTTTTTTTTGTAAACCCATCAACATCGGACAAGTTTTCTTCCTTCTGGAAGAGGAACAAGATCCCAAGTATTGTTTGCCAATAAGGAATGATACTCTTCATTCATAGCTTCATCCCAATCTGGATGACCAGAGGCTTCTTCAAAGGTTTCTTGATCAATTTTTTCTAGAACCTGAGCCAAGAAGGAAGAGGCTCTTTCGAACTGAGAACAAGTACGTCGTCGATCGGCAAGGTCACCTACAAGAGAACCTGCTGCATCTCAAGTAGAGCAGACCCATCTTGGAAGGAGTGGAGTATAAGGAATAATTTAAAGAGGTGGAGGAGGATTTTCATCCTTGTTATCATCATCTGAACTAGAAGGAATGCTATTGAAAATAAAAGAGAGAGAGAGAGAGAAAGAGGTGGCACATATGCCGAATCAGGCTCACAGGCCAAAGGAGGCACACCCGCCGAACTAGGCTCGCAGGATGATATATTTTCATCAAATTTTACATCTCTTATAATGATTATATTTTTGGATTTTGGTTGAAGAAGTCTATATCCTTTGACATATTCGACCATAATTTAAATTAATTAAGGTCATTCTTAGTCATGTTTTCTAAGTGATGTAGTATGCTTTTAGGAATCCTAAGTGTTGATATAATTTATTTCACGTACCAAGTTTTGATGTCTTCATAAACACACTTCTTGCAACCAAGAAATATAGCACATCCTTGGTTTCGAGAAAGTGATTGTAAATTCCTTAGATATAGTGAATGCATAATCCTTTCCAACAGTTATTGTACATTCCCTAGAGTTATTGATTGAACAATCCTTCCCAAAAGTGATTACACAGTTGCTAATGAGAGTGACTGCACAATTCTTCTCAACGGTGATTACACAGATCCAAATGAAAGTGTAAGGGAATCCTATGTACATATTGATTGAAAACTCTTTTTTTATAGTGATATTGTTCTTCTTTAAGTCAATATTGTATCACCTCTTAATGGTAGTCAATTCAATATTGACACCTAGTTTCTTGACATGCACAAAGCACACTCATAACGTCTAACTCTAATTGCATGTTTTCACTCCATATTTAAAGAGTTTAGTCTAGATATTACTATCACATTCATCATTTGGATATTTTTGTATTCTTATAGCATAAGGAACATTTTTTCTTACACATTAACCATCTCCAGAGTGAGTTTCTCAAGTTTTTATTTTGGTTTTGTAAGTGTCACTTTTTCTTTCTCTTTCTCTTAGAGGTGTCATTTTTTCTTGATTTATATCTTTTAAGTGTCACTTTTTATTTATTTTCATTCTTTCATGTGTCTCTTGTGATTTTTTTTTTTTCATTTGTCTCTTACACTCTTGCATGTGTCACCTTCACTTATTTTCACATATACTAATGGTAGTCATGAAACACATTCTAGAGGCAGCTCCATCACCCTCTCTTGCACTAACTGATCTTATCTATCATGATAACATGTGTTGGAAAGTATCCCATGGTATAACACACCTTTTCCTTATGGTCGACACTTTTCTTGTAAATAGATATCCTAAGTGTCACACTTGGAGATACATGTCATCTTATTGTCGTTTCACTCTATATATGTTGATGTTCTATATCGTATATGTTCTCATAAGGTTATTGGTTGTATATATGTGTGTGATGAAGACATATAAATGGATAAAGGGGCCCCACATACATATGTTTCCATCAAGTCTGATGTCACATTCACCAAATTATGGTCATTCAAAGTGTTATAAAATGAGTGTTGTTTGGTCCCATGTATTTTTGGCACATTTTTGGTGGAATTTAATCTTTTATTTTTAAAATTATAAAAATTAATTGTGTGGAATCCCTAGGGTAATTCATGGAATTTTAAAAGTCACTATGAAGTGTTAGAGTCATAGAAGGTCATAAATCACATGGAAGATTGAGAGTCATGAGGGATTTCAAGGGTCACATGGGAGGTGAAAGGTCACCTTGTTTGTTATTATTAAACCCCCATGCCTCAAGAAAAATGAGTTTTCACCTTGGATTCTCTAGCTTGGAATTGGAGATAAGATCATTCTTTGGGAGAGAAAGTGGTGACTTAATATTCCACTATTGGGGATCGAGTTTCATTCTTGTAATTGTGTACCTTGGAACTTTCACTTAATATCGTAAGCTCTTAGGGTTAGCACACTTTCATGAATGTATCATGTATGTTGTAAGACTATTATTTTAATTTTTGTGGTATATGTCTGTTTTCACACATACTTAAGAAAATTAAATATTTCATTGGATTTGGTATATATATTGTTGAATGTACATTTTTATTTTCTTTCATGATCCATGTTACCTTGAAAACTATTTTGTAGGCTAACTAATGAATATTTCCTCACTCTCCTATTTCTTTTTTAGGATAATACTATTACTTTTATTCGGGAGTCTCATTCTTTCTTTTCCATTCCATTAAAGTACCTTATATAGACTGCAATTTTATGTCTCACGGTGTCAACTTACTTGCTTGTTTAAAAAATTATGTGCATAATACCTTGTGTTTTTTATTGTTGTCACATACCTCATCCTCAAAAAAAAAAAAAAAAAATCTCAATTTCTTGTTCAATTTAAGTGTTATTACTACATAGACACTTTTTTTCTTCCATACTACATATATAGTAAATAAATTTCAGGCCAATTGACAATTATGAAATGTCACTCTACTCTTCTCATGTATGTGCAACATAAATTAACCCTTATCTCATGATTAACTAATAATTTTTCTTTCATTACTCAGGACTCCTGCATCCAGGTTCCCTTTGTTAATCATATACCTATATTAAATATTATCATGGAACCTCGTTATACTTATAGGTCACATTATTTTTTGTAAGAGTATTTCATTTTACTTTCATTTTATCCTTAATCCTACGCTGCTAAATATGTTATCCATGGGATTCCATGGTTATATTATTGTTTGATTCCTTATCCATGTGATTCTATTTTTATATCATTGTTTGGATACTCTATGCCATGTCACATTACTATGCCAGCGTGGTTTCCTTTTCACTTGGCATTTATACACTGACGTTAATGTCATTGACATATGGGTTACTCCTAAACCCTTATGGGAGGAAAGATTCAGTTCTCTTCCACGAAATTACGTCGACTCGTTACCTATCGCAGTCTATGTCGATCTGGCATGCCGAGAGGTATTTTATGTATGGCTTGGGGTTGCTCGTTTAATGTTTATGGTACATCACATTTATATGTCTATTGTTTAATTCAACGTCGTGTCCCGTCACCTTATAATTGCGTATTCATTTCGATCGTATACATTCGTGGTGGATGCTACGAGCAAGATTTTTATTTTTCTCGAGCCCCAGCAACAAGTGTATTTTAATTCCTTTTCTACAGGCCTGAATTCCATTTACGCATATCTGTATGTTTCTACTTAATTTTATTTCCAAGCTATTGTAACTCCCTCCAGTATACTTTGATCCATGTCTCCAGTGATTGATGGCCACCACGTGGATGGTGGGATCCCCTTAGGGTTTCCCCGCTCGTTTACTATTTCAGTTGTTTACTCTATCGCTTACCATTTCTAGTGTTTTCTCCACGAAGGCTATCTTCTCTGGTTTGTTCGTGGTGAACTGAACGTGCGACTTCGCCTATGGTTCTGATATCCATGGCTGACCCTCATCGCAACTTATTATGGTAAGTGGTCCTCCAAAAATTCTATTGTAAGCCTCCATACCGATACTGAGAGTTAATGGTTCTTATTCGTGTTACGCCCACTCTTGAATTTTTTTAGTTTTTTTTGTTGGACGTTGAATAATTAACTATGCACAAAGGTTTAATGGCACTGTCGACTGATAATACGTATTTTTTTATTTATATCTTCAAAAGCGGATGATGCTATCGTTACTGATAACTGTGCATATTATCCCTCCAGCAAGGCTTCATATCGTTGGTCATCGACAACAGAAGTCAGTGAGCCAAGGGTAAACGTTTTGCCTCTCTTTGCAGCAATCTTTTGATTTTCTATCAAACCACTGCCATACTGCTCATCATATTTTAATTCTGAATCTATGTCCATTGTTTATTAAAGGTCTCATTTGGATGAAGAGAGGTTAACTATGCCAGGTGATGAAATCTCCCTTGTAGTTTGGTTTGAAGTCAAACATGTTGTTTAATATTACATTTGCTAAGGATTTTTGGTTTGTTTGACTCACAGGTATTGGTTACCTAAGCCATCACCGCGTTCTCTAATTCCACATTTTTCATTTTGGCTTTCATTCCAATAGGTTAATGACGTTCGTTTCTTATTCCAGGTTGGTTGTGCATTGAAGCTTTTCGTCCAGCAAGCCTCTTGACGAAAATGATATATCTCTCTCTTAGGAATTGTAATTTCCTACTGACTAATTTTATTTTTGATTCTCTACAAAAGAGAAGGTTGCTAGTTAGAAGAAAGTTACAGGCGTCGGGGTTAATAAGTATGATTACACTCCTCTACTATTGTTATTTTAATTACAGGTCGGTGAGTTTGCATATACGTTTTTCTCCCAATGGGATTTTGTTGCTTATTTCTCCTTACAACTTCGCGTAACTCTAAAGAAGTCAGCACATACTTGGGTTATTAATTTGATATACAGTTCCGTGTGCTTAGGAATGGACTGTCGCGGTTCCTCTGGATTCATTTTTTTCCTTTTCATAAAATCTTGCTATTAGTTGGTTTAACAATAATTTCATCCCTTTATGTTTAAATTTGTTATAATTCTGACTGAATAGGAGTAATACTCCAGAATGAAACATCTATGTCCATTTACTTCTCGTACTTACTTCTTGTCTGATTATTGTTTATTTTTGTACATGATACTACGCTTCATCATGAGTGTTTGCATATATTGTTTATTTGTCTTTTTTTTCTACAAATGTGTACCTCTTTCGTCGATATGTACAACAAAACTGAAATCATACACAGTACTGGTTTTGGTTCACACATTGTTCGTATACTACCAGATTTTAATAGGGAATTCATTTGTATTTTTTTTTCCAGGGAGGTAACATACTGAAGAATTTATTTAAAAATAATTTGTCAAACATAGTTATGTGGGAATGATAGTGTATATATATATATATATATATATATATATATATATATATATATATATATATATATATATATATATATATATAAATTTATTTCCTGATCTATCCCAGTTTCAGTCTAGTAGATGCGAGGATCTGAAGTAGATTTAACTTTGAAATGCACCATATACAGATTTAAAATACAACTATTTGCATGTAATTTTACTTACATTCTGTAGGGTTACTAGGCTTCTATATGCAGAGTTATAAAGCCAATTTAACTATGTAACACTATCAATTCTAGTCACATGTTCTCTTTATTTTAACTATAAAATTTTTCATTCAAAACTTTCTTAGTTTCCTAGGTGACACAGAAATAATAACATCTGCTCTAATTAATCCTACCCAATTTTTATTCTATACTTCTGAGTCGTCATACATTTCCCTATCATCTAAATGGAATAGGTTGAAGTATTTATGGTTCCAATTTCTTTCTATTTCCTACAATGGTGTTTCTTTGGTATACTTCACAGTTATATTGTTAACCCAGAAGCAAATTAAAGTTAAAATTATTATGAATTATGGGAGTAGTATAAATCTCCAGATTTAAACCAATAATGGGTTTAGAGCTTCTGGTTGATTTTTCCCATAATTTCCAGTTCCTAAAACTATGCAGAATTAAGATGATTAAATTCTTCTAATAATTCTGTAAATGTATGGAATACCAGTTTCAGCATTTAAGACATAATAACTTCTACAATTCTTAATCATACTACCCACTCACAAGAAATTTCAACCATGCATAAACATTATGGCATACCGCTTCTGCAATTGACCAGTCCTCCCAACCTTAGAGTCCTTTTGTCTCCAGAACTCACCCCCGAGCTGAGATCTCCTCGTAGAACAGACCAACCCCAATCTATTCTGGAGCAGCTTATTTAAGCTCATGTTCCCCAAAGCTTGTTTCTAATTCTGCATCCAGAATTACAGGATGCTTTTATTCCTGTTTGCCTAGGCTTCCCTTATTTGGGGAATTTTAAAGATGCTTTCTACTTTTCCAGATTTTTACCTCTTCCCAACTACTCTCCACCTCATTGGGGAAATCTAGATTTTTCCTCAAAAATATAAATTAGAAATAAATTCTTTCAAGGATTTTTGAAAGATTTCTGGGGAAAGTCTTAGCCTCTTTCCATACCTCATGGATTTGGAAAGTGATCTCAAACTTATCATTTGGTCAATATGCACAAAAGTATTTTATTTATTTTTCATAATTAAATAATTAATTAAATCCATACAATAATTATCCATTGGGGTACACTCCCCTTTGGATGGAAGTTCAAATGTCTATATTGAAAGAAAAACATAAACTAGGGGTGTTACATTGTAGCCAAGACAAATCTCTAAGTTGTGGCAACCACACTTATTATCTGGACGGGGATCATACTTGAAATGGTGTCAAGTCTATTTGGGACTTCATACTAGGTACACCTCCTATGTGGGTGGATTTCTAGCACCATCAACACATCCTAAACACAAAATGAAACCATGGAATATTTCTAGTGACAAATGTGCCCATATTTCAGTTCCATATCTCACTAATTTTTCTAAAGATGTGTGTTATTTGAAGAGTCACAATGTTCTAAGGAGTTTGATGGCTAGAAGGAGTTATTGACATAATCAAACAATATCTTTGTGCATTGTAGATCTTAGATTAAGTAGTGTAGTGTGAATATTTTTTTATTTATTTTTAATAGAATAAGGTAACTAAAATTTATAACATTAATAAAATATATATGTATTCTAAGAATTTTATATTTGTGAAAATAAAAATAAATAAATAAAATTAAATAGTATTATTTTTAATTAAATTACATCTAGGAGAACTACACAAACAAATCCATATGCATGTAGTAGTTCGATATACATATATTGATACATAATAAACAAACCAAGGTTTTGATGATTCGGTAGTGAAAACGACTAGGCTCATCATTCCAAACCTAAATATGAATAAAACTTATAAGGTAACACATAGTGCGTAATTCTAGGTCTCCCAACAAAAATTGAATTTAGGCAATCTGCACATGTTAGAAGAATATGCGTGCATTAAAAAATGAACACACATTTCTATGGCATGCACTTACTCCTAAATAAAATTGAATTCTTTAATTTTAAAATAATAAACATTTTGAAAGGTTGAGTTTAAAATATTACCTTGAAACTCATTGTCAAAACTATTTACACTCACTTTACCTTGCCAATATGGTTTTCAACCTTATATTAGAAAACACTAAAACATTATTCAATATACTTTTTTGAGGTTTGGTATCAATAGATAGTAGTTTTTTTTTCTAATTTTATTTGTCTAAAAAATTACAATATTTTTCTAAATTTTAAATTTAGGTATTTTATTTATATAAATTAAATTTTATAAATTACATTTAATTAAGTTAAGAATATAAATATTTTGAAAATTAAGATTTTGTAATACCCTCTATTTGCAACTTTTATGTTGTGTAAATATGACCAAGGTCGAGGTGGACCTATGGAACAATTATGTATGGATATAATTATTTTTAAATTAATAATTAATTATGAAAGGGTTTTTAATGTGGTAAAGAAAAAGTAATTGAGATCAAGAAACTCTTATCCGTGAGGATGGATTAGAATTTCCAACTTTCCTAAAACTCTCTAGAAAATCCTTGGAGAAAAATAGATAAATAATTAAATTAGATGGGTGAAAAATATCTAATAAAAATCCATAGTAAAGTGGAAATTTACTGGGAAGAGGTAAGAAAAACTATGCTGAGGAAAATAAAGTTTCAAAGTAATCATTTATGGAAAAAAGAAAAGAAAAGCCTAGGCTACGGGAAACAACAACCCATAATAATGGGACATCGTTATGGAAACTAGCTGAGGGAAAGAAGGCTTAAAAGATCCATCACTTGTGTGACAATGAGTTTTCAACACTAGGGAATATTGGTCTCTACTCGGGGGAGAGCTATGATGAGAAGCTCATGGTTGGAAGTAAAAATCCTATTTACACATTGGTATGTACCTACTGTGGTTTTCTATTAAATTTTTGGTGTTATAGAAGAATTTTAGAGAAGTGAAATGGTCTTAAGGGACATGCAGAATTCTGTGTAGGGTATATGAATTTGTATGTATAATTATCTTACATGTCATATTACAAAAAAATTCTAAGTCGTATTGTGTATTTCTTGCATGTAAATACTTATTAAAATATTCTGTAAAGAATTGTGTGTATTGTACAATGCCCTGTGTCATGTGTGTTTTACAATGTCCTCTTTGTAATTAAATACAGTGAAGACTCTGATTATCTTACATAGACTAAGTTACTGAAAACAGGAAAAGAAAATTAGATTATGTGAAATGATAAACCACATGGGGTATACTTCGATAAGTACTACTATATAGAAATGCATAGATGAATTAGACTAAACCATTCCAACAAATGAGCACCAGAAAATATGAATATGTGTAGAAGTAAAAGATTTCATATGCACCTGCATGTAGAAGTAAAGGAGTTCATATACAAGTGCATGAATGCATATAGAAGTAAAATGATTCCATATGTTATTGTATGAATGCATGTGGAAGTAAAGGATTCATATATGAAAAATATGCTAAGAAAATACCAAGTGGAGCAACTTTATGTAAACAATAAAACTATGGAAAAATTCGGATATTGCATTTCATAATGAAAAACTAGAAGAGGCAGTTACATGAAATAGGATAATTCAGTAATTTAACTATTAAAGCAATATTTTTGTAAGTACAAAAAATATTTGAAACTACTGAAAGTCTCACTATCATATTTATAGCTATGTGACTAGTTTACATCAAAATAATATATGGCCAAGCATTCCCTTCCACCTAAATTCTAAAATTACTCGATTAAACCAAGTGAAAGAAGAACCGTGATGAAACAACAAGTAACCGACCTATGAAAGAAAGATTAAAATGATAAGCGTGCACAAGAAGAAAGTTTTTGAGCCATGAAAGTCAATAAAAATACTGTAAGATCATCATTTCAAAAGAATAAATGAGAATTAGAAATTCATATTACTGAAAAATAAAAGGATCATTAATTTGTCAATAAGGGAAGATGACTTAGCTAAGTATACTATTTCATTTTTGTCTTCTTCACCTACGCATACAAATGGATATTTTTTGTAAATAATGTTATTTCAACATATATAATTCAAAAGTATAAACACGAATTAGATAATGTTTGAACAAATTGGACTAACCGGAAGAGGAGAGGATGCCCACTTAAGGATTTTCAGTCCCGATATGAGTAGTAGAAGATAAAATTGGTAGTATAAACCCATATAAAATCTCAAATAATCGTTACAGAATAAAAGATAAGTATTGTTTATACAATTATGTCAACAGTAAGTGATAAATGTAATGGGCATATAATTAACTATGACTGTGCAGAACCTCATTACAAGATTAGGCTTGCGTGAAGATACTATGTGTCATCTTCAGTTGCATAACTTCAATCCATGTTACGTATACCTCATAATTTGTCTATAGTTAAGAAAGTTACCCAAAGTACCAATGCATTTACTATGAACCGACTAAGTAGAAAAAATAACAAGGTGGCTATGGGAAATTAGAAATAAAAAAATATGGGTAACAACTCTTAGAAGAATAAGGATATGCTGCAAAATCATGAATAGAAAAGTAAAACTAAGAGTATAAAGTGAGAGAGGTATTCGAAATGTGAAGAGAAGAATGTATGAGATAAATAATACAATTAAAACAATAGGTTCTGCTGAAGTATAACCGGAAAATGAAAAATTATATGTAATAGACATATAACTACATAACTCAAAATATTTTGTGCATAGACATAGAACATATATTCTTTGTTAAACCAAAAACAAGCACTACATTAAGAACAAAGGGTAGGCCCCAGGCTATCCTACATTAACAATATTTAGAATTTCTAATATATAAAACAAAGTAATGAGAAGGTCTGGTGAATACACTATCAGCCCATGATGCACATAAATTACCAGGTAAATGCTATAATGAATTCTTGAAAATACATCTGTCATAAAGCTAATGGTTATGGTATATGAATGAGAATTACTAAATATATCCATAGAGAACATAGTTCAATATACCAATCTCGATTCTGGTCAAAGAGAATAATCCAAATAATTGAATTATAACATGAAATACAAAACTGAGATTTAATATACTAAACTATCTAAATTGAAACCCGTATTTCTATCAAATTAAATCCTCGGGTCACACAGATAAAGTCATGCTGACCCAGATCAACCATAGTTATGTTGACTCTTAAGATTCGTGCGGACTAAGCAATAAAAAATCCCACGCAGGGGTCAAATACTCACAATGGCATAATATAAACCCTGTAGTGAAATAAACAATGGAGGGTTCTAGCAGAGGAGAAATTTATTATATAAAAAAATTGAGAGAAATAGAAAAATCCAACTATTGCAGTATGGCCATTACATAGAGATAATATAATAGAAATGATATAAAAACCCCATTGCAAAAAATTTTCAAATATGGAAGTGTCAAGTACATAACCCTCATTCCATCAATGTAAATATAAATGTTGAATGAAACTATACAAAAAACCCCAAACAGATGAAAAATACCAAGTGCTGGAAGGATGAATTTCAACCAGTAAAGAGAAATCATTCAGTGAAATGTGATTGCGCAAACCCAAAAAAAAGGGAGCAAGGTTTACTATGCATATATTATACAAACTCTACATTATAGTATAGAACCCTCATTCCATCATTGTAAATACAAATGTTGAATGAAACTATGCAACAAAACCCAAACAGATGAAAAATACCAAGTGCTCGAAAGAGGAATTTCAACCAGTAAAGAGAAATCATTCAGTGAAATGCGATTGGGCAAAACCAGAAAAAATGGAGCAGAGTTTACTATGCATATATTATACAAACTCAACATTATCTATATATATATATATATATATATATATATTCAACCGCATAAATCCCACAGAGAAGCAGAACAACGAAAATTAAAAGCTAAGAAGGTTTAAGTGGGGCTTACCTCTCAGTGCGACGAAGAAAGACCAGAGAAAATTGATTTCAGAAGCATCATCACAGAGTTGAAGGGATGCGGTATGGGCTCCATGCTTTCATGGAAAGGGTAGAGGATAGCCTCTACAAAGTGCAAACAAATCCATTTTAAAAAATAGATAAAATTTTCTAAAACAAATGCATTGTTAAAAAAAAGAGAGGTAGAGATAAAGTAGTTACCTAAAGGGATAACGACGAATACAGTCAAATATTTGTGTGACCTCTGTGCAATGTGAAATATATCTACAAAATTTCATGCAAAAATCATTCGTAACCAACCAAATAATGGGAATAAGATTTAAAAAAACTTAAAAACTACAAATTTACTTACCTGTGAGGTCTTGGAAGCAAAGCCCTATGTTGTGCCAAGTTAAACCCCCACTCCTGACAAAAATATTGGAGGAAATAATGCACAACCCCTATGAAACATAGTCTTATGGGTTGAAATTCTACGGAAGATATCAAACTATCACAATGATGGAGAAATGAAGGGACAAAGACTTAGAAAAACACTTGCAGCTCTACCACGGAGGCAAAGTTCCAGAGAACTAGATTGCCATAAACCCACAGAACCAAATGATGGAATGAGGAAGAGAAAATGAGGGTAAATCCCTTAGGGTTTCGACCACACATTGTAACCATTGATCTCCCCCAGCTTGATATCCAACGTACATGTGACATCTAGAGGTATTGGAGAGAGCCATGTGAGGCCACGTAAATTTTCCACATGGGAATCAATGAGTAGGACGAATAAAAAGTGGGGTGAGTTCAATTAATTTTAATAGACTATGGTGGCATAAAATATGAACCATTGTACTCAAGATATTATGCTTAGCTCATATGTGTTATGGGTATTGGGTTGCAAGGTTTCTACTTAGGTTAAAATAGGGATGACTATATTTCATAAACTTGAAATGTGTTTATAACAAAACATAAGGTTTGAGGGGTACAAGTTGAAATGTGTTTATAATAAATCTATAGTGACATAATAGAGTTAAGGGGGGGTAAATTTATATGTGAGAACATTTTAACCATTGTAATTATCATTAGATAATAAATGAAGTTATATCCGAAAAAAAATAGCATATATGTCCTCAGGACAAGGTGTTAAGGAGACTTGTGATGGTTAACCACCTAGATAGTATATAAAACAAAAAATTTGGATCTGTTAGAAGTGGTATCAGAGCCCAAGTTAAAACATTTGGCTTATGGGTCCTGTTAGGACCTCACTATGTACCATTTTTACTATATATTTTGACACCACCTTACCTTTATAACCATGTTCAAAAAGGATTCCATCATCATTTTCATTCACTTTATCCAAAGGTATATAAAATCCTCTTCTTTACTATATGTTTAATATTTTTACATATAATTCCATATTACTCTTATATTTCATCATTAATCAAAGTAGATTGTTGCTAACATAAGTCTAAAAGATCGCAGATAAATTATGTGCTATGCTGGAACAATCGGCCGTTGCTGAAACAGTCAAACTTCGTTGCTGAAACAGTCGACTCCGTTGCTGAAACAGTCGACTCCGTTGCTGAAACAGCCAGCAGGCACACAAATTCCGTCACTATCCGTAATTTGCGATTCTGGAAGAGTATTTTTTGGAACAATGGCAACAACATGAAGACGTGCTTACACGGATTATCCTGAAGATAGTACTCTTTTTGTATATGTTGTAACAATATCTTTTTATGGAAGAACAGAATAGCCCTATTTTAAGAAAGAAGAACAGATTTCGGATAAACGTAGATTTGCTCTAATGTAATTGTAAGAGATGTCTCCTCTTTAAAAAGAGGAGACATCATCATTAGAAGGGGGTTCGAGTTCAAAAACTACAGGAGAACATTGTGTTTGAGAGGATAAGAGCTAGACTCCATTTGTAATGTATCATTTCTTTTGACAGATGAATAAAAGTTCCTTTTGAGCGCTTCAATTTAATCCTTTCTCTGGGGAATCGTGTGAGAAGGAAAGGGCCCGCCTTCCTTACAAGATTCGCCCGAGTGTTCCTGTAGTTTGCTAGATTTCTTTATGATATTTTCACTTTACTTTAATTCTGTTTGCTGAAACACCAGTTACACAGTTCTGTAGTTTATTAAGCATTTTGTTTCCTTAACGCTACATGTGTTTAGTGCATTCATTCTTAAGAAGTTGAGAGATCTCTTTCTGTCATTTGTTTGAATGTATGATTGATGCTGGGAAGCAGGTGCTGAAGTTCCTATTTAAAGGAATAGGGTCCTATTCCCATTGATTTCCTTTATTTTCCTTGCAGTATGATTAGAAACAAGAGACATGTGCTGAAGGTTCCTGTTCATGGGAATAGGGTCCTGTTCTCTTGAGTTTATCTTTTCTATAGAGTGAATAGTGTCAGGTAGCAGGTGCTGAAGTTCCTATTTAAAGGAATAGGGTCCTGTTCCCTGTTATGGTTGATTGGTTTCCTTTCCTACAGAATGATTTCCTTTTATTTGGATTCTTAAAAACTGCAATAGAGGAATTACTTCTACTATAACATAAGTAACTTTAGCTTTGATTAAATAGGGTGTGAATAATTAGATTTGTATGATTAATAATTGTGTGGCTTTTCACTACAACATTATTTTTGCTTTTGGAATTGAGCATATCCAGTGTGTGATTGTCTTTGGAATAAACAGACTTCCTCGGGTTGACAATTTATGTGGAGCTTGAATTGTTAAAACAATTAAAGCGACCAACATTTTGGTGCTATTGCCGGGGAAGGCAATTATAGATTTCAAAAGAATTAATATTTTCTTTCTAGATGTGCAGATTTTATGAGAGGACGCGGAAACCAGAAGAAAACTAACCCCATAGGTGGCAAAGGCAAAGGAAGGGGAGGAAGAAATACTTTCATTAACGAGATTGTATCAAAGGCTGAATCATCATAGAGATTAAGTTCTCGAAGACCAAAACTTCAGCACTCCCCTCAATCAAATTACAAAATAGAGGAAGTTGTGGGTCCTGAAAACATAGAGGAGCCAGTGATTAAAGAACCAGCAGTCAGTGCTGGAGAGTCAGAAGAAAGTGCTAGCAAATCAGCAGAGCACGTTGAGGAAATAATAGAGAGTATTGGACGACCAGTGGAAAACATTGAGGAGCCAGTAGAAGATCTTGACGATCGAGCAAGTGCAATAGGAGAACAGCCAATGGAAGGAAACAACGAAGACTTCTTTGGTAGAGGACATGCAGATCCTGAAGGAGAAGGAAAGGATGAAAATTCTCTCTCTACCTTGGGATTTCCTATCAGTGATCTCCCTAGAGGATCAACTCCTATGAAGAACATTCCATTGTCAGCTTTACCTAACTTCCATGGTTTATCCTCTGAAGATCCGGATGAATTTCTTTTTGAATTTGATATATTATGCAGAAGTTATGATTATGTTACTAATGCTCAAAAGTTGAAACTGTTTCTAGCAACATTAAAAGGAAATGCTTTAAGATGGTTCATGAGTCTTGGGAGTCAGGTAATCACAACATGGGAACAGATGAAACATAAATTTCTTCTTAAATATCAAGACTACTACCGGACGAGAGAAAAGAAGGACGAACTATTCAATATGGCACAAAAGCTGGACGAGAATCTGGAGGACTATGTAGAAAGGGTGCAGTACAATATACATAGATCTGATCATCCGAATATAAGTAAGGAAATTCGCAAAACAATATTACTTAGAGGATTAACGGATGTTTGTTTAGACATGTTAAACATTCTTGGGAAGGGAGATATATCTAAAGAATCATATGATGAGATTGCTGAACTTTGTAAGAGGTGTTCAAGGGGAGCTACAAGGAACAGAGTAAGTAATAGAGATCCCACCTATTCAAGAGTGCAAAAATCAGCCAGTGGGGGAGAAACAAGAGCTGAAATAGGTAATTTACTTGAAGAATTTAAAACTGAGATGTTAAGTTCTTTTACTTCACAAATTGACACTTTGCAGGTTAAGAAGAAGCAGGCTGAAGCAGAAGCAACTCTGGCTGTCTTTTGCCCGAAGTGTAGAGACAAACATCCACTAAGGGAGTGCCCATTGGACAAAATACCAATCTACACCCTTTGTGAGAAAGATCATGAAACACAGCAATGTCCATCTCTACCAGGAATAAAGGCAGCATTACAGCCAACGGAAGAAGAAGCTGAAGCAGTTTACTTGCTAACTCAAAGAAGACAATGGCAACCAAAAGGACAAGGTATGAACTCTAGCATGCCATTTAATCGTTGGAATAATTATTCTACTTTCGGTCAAACAATTACCCTCCCTTTAATCAAATGCAATACCCACCCTTTAATCAAATGAATTTCCCACCTATGCAATAATCAAACCCTCCCTTTGTTGATCCTACAATGTGGACTCCTTGGCACCCACAGCAGCCATCTTCTTTTAACCCTTGGAATTCAAATTGGAGAAGCCAACAACTCCCGTATCCAAATCAATTTCCTCAATTTCAACAACCACTTCCTCTGCCATCAAATGCTCCGCCAAATAACCAAATGACACCCCAGCTACCTGTGCAACCAAATCCTAACCCCAATAATAAAGTTGTGCAAGTCATTGATATTCAAAATCAGTCTATATTTCCTACTATGCAATGTAATGATATTCATTTAAGATCCGGGAAAATAGTAGAGCCTATTATTGATGACATAACTTCTTTTGATTCTGATAAAGAGGAAACTGAGCAACATAAGAAAGCACAACCACCCTCTAACAAGAGTATTGAAATAACATAACCACCATTCCCCGAGCATTTGCTTTTAACTAGAACGCCTGAAACACCGACTTTTAATCTCTTGGGGGAATTGCAAAACTTGTATGTTAAAATTCCACTTTTACAAGCATTAAGAGATGTACCAATTTATGCCAGAACAATAAGGGATATTTGTGTTAAGAAACCTGGTAGGAAAACTAAAGATCCCCTTACAGTACATGTGATGGGTGATTTATCTGCATTAATGTCCAGAGAAACCCCTCCTGTGAAATATGGTGATCCCAGCCATCCTACCGTGACAGTTCAAATTGGTAAAACAATGATTCCTCAAGTTCTGGTAGATTTAGGTGCTGCAATAAACATAATGACTCTTAAAACTTCACAATTGTTACAGCTGAATAACACAATCAGAGATACACCTACCATTCTAGAGTTGGCTGACCATTCTACAATTAAACTTGAAGGAGTTGTTGAAGATCTACTTATCTCAGTTGAATCCTAGAATTACCCAGCTGATTTTGTTGTATTGCAGACTAAAAGAAAGCTGGGGGGACATCCTTTAATTCTGGGGAGGCCATGGCTGGCCACAGCTGATGGCTTTATCAGTTGCAGATCTGGTTCAATGACAATTTCTAATGGTTATGAAACCAAATAGCTTACTCTTTATCCTCATGCTACACCCATAATTAATAATGAAGATTCTATGTGGATGGATTATGATGATAATGTTGTTCAGACCATTCTAACTATTGGACAAGCCTTAACTCTTAAAGACAATACAGAGGATGAAATAATTAATAATTTTATTTGTGAACCTTCCTCTGTAATTTCTGAAACAAACAATCAATTGACTGCAATTTTTGAAACAGATACCCAAGAAAAGATTGAATCTGAAGACTTATCTCAGACATTAACCACCATCTCATCTAAAAGTATAACAGTTGAAATTGAACCCGGCAAGGCATTAAACATAAATCCTGATCTAGCAGTTGTTGAAACATAACAGTTAATGAAGTTATTGCATGAAAATAAGGAAGCATTTGCATGGGATTACACAGATATGAAAGGGATCTCTTCTGAACTATGTACTCACCGAATTTACATTAAAGAGGGATGCCGACCAGTCTGTCAACCCCAAAGACGAATGAACCCTAATTTACGAGAAACTGTTAAAGAAGAACTTCAGAAATTGCTTAATGCAGGATTTATATACCCCATATCTGACAGTGAATGGGTTTCCCCATTGGTAATTGTCCCTAAGAAAAACGGGAAATGGAGAGTATGTGTTGATTACAGAGCCTTGAACAAAGCCACTCAAAAGGATCACTTTCCTTTACCTTTCATTGATCATGTGTTGGATAGTCTGGCAGGGAAGAAATTCTTTTCTTTTCTAGATGGATTTAGTGGGTATAATCAGATTAGAATTGCACCCCAAGACCAGGACAAGACCACTTTCACCAGCCCTTGGGGAAATTTTGCTTATAGCGTTCTTCCATTTGGGCTATGTAATGCACCAGCAAATTTTCAGAGGGTTGTTATAGGAATCTTTTCCGATATGCTGAATGACTCTATGGAAATATTTATGGATGATTTTACTCCTTATGGTGTGTCTTTTCAAGATGCATTACAAAATCTTGAGAATGTACTTAAATGATGTATACAAGATCACCTCTCCCTAAGTACTGAAAAATGTCATATGATGATGAGTGAAGGAGTAGTGCTTGGGAATTTTATTTCATCTCAAGGTATTCAGGTAGATCCATCTAAAATATTGGTCATTCAGAATCTTTCTGTTCCTAAAACACAAACTAATGTGAGAAGTTTTCTAGGACATGCTGGATATTACAGAAGATTTATTAAAGATTTTTCTAAGATAGCTTCTCCATTATTTGTGTTGCTTATGAAAAATGCTGAATTTAAGTGGACTAATTCTTGTCAGAAAGCCTTTGTAGAACTCAAGCATCAGTTATCTACTACTCCTATTTTGAGGGGACCTGATTGGGCCCTCCCTTTTCATATATCTTCTGATGCTTCAGACACTGCAATTGGAGTTGTCTTGGGACAAGAGGAAAATCATCTTCCTTATGCTATCTAATTTATCAGTAAGAATATGACCCCTGCTGAGCTTAATTATACAGTTACCGAAAAGGAGTTTCTTGCAGTAATTTATGCCATTAATAAATTTCGACATTATATCACTGGTTATTCTACTTTTGTCCACACTGATCACTCAGCTATTAAGTATTTAATGAAAAAATCTGTTACAAATGCTAGAGTTACCAGATGGCTATTATTACTGCAGGAATTTGATATCACAATTGTAGATCGGCCTGGTAAAGAAAATGTGGTGGCCGATTTCCTTTCACGGTTAAAAACTGATAATGATATTCCAGTAGATGATTCTTTTCCTGATGAGTATTTGTTTGCAGTTTCTGCTCACTCTCCATGGTATGCAGATATTGCTAATTATTTGGTTGCAGGAAAATTACCATCACACTTGTCATACAGAGAAAAGAGAAGAATTGTTCAACAAAGTGCCAGGTATAGCTGGATAAGTGGGTGTCTTTTCTACACAGGGCTTGATCAGGAAATTCGAAGATGCATTAGGGAAGATGAAGTGTATGACATACTAAAAGCTTGTCATGATGGCCCTTGCCATGATGGCCCTTGTGGAGGGCATTTTGCTGATAAGAGAACATCACACAAAATTTTGAGGATGGGTTACTATTTGCCCTCATTATTTAAGGATGCAAATAACAGTGAGGGCTGTGATGGCCTCGAGAATGGGTCAACCCAATCATAGAGATCAAATGCCATTAAACCCCGTAAGCCAACCATTTGAAAGATGGGCCTTGGATTTCATAGGACCCATTAATCCTCCATCCAATCAAAGAACTTATATATTAGTCTCTTGCGACTATATGACTAAAATGGGTGGAGGCCAAAGCACTTATTAGAGCCAATGAAGAGGCCGTCCTAGCTTTCTTATTTGAAGAAATCTTCACTAGATTTGGAATCCCTAGAGAGCTAGTTACATATGGAGGACCTCCTTTCAATTCTCATGGTTTCAAAGCCACCCTTCAGAAATATCATATTCATCATAAAATGACTACACCATACCACCCCCAAGCCAATGGGTAGGTAGAAAGTAAAAATAAAGTAATAGAAGCCATTCTAACCAAAACAGTGAAGGATAATCGGAAGGATTGGTCTCAAAAGTTCCCTTAAGCACTATGGGCTTACAAAACTACCTGGAGAAATACTACAGGATTTTCTCCCTACGAATTAGTTTATGGTAAAAGTGTTGTTTTTCCTGTGGAATTTGAAATTAAAACCTTAAGAACCGGCTATCGTTAACTGGGATTAACGATGTATATAAAATGGAAGGTGTTACCTTCTTGAATTGGATGAAAAGAGATTAGATGCCATTCACCAAACAACCATGATCCAACAACAGAGAATGAAGTGGCATGATAAGATTATCAAACACAAACAGTTCCAAAAAGGTAATTGGGCCTTATTATATGACTCTCGGTTTGAAAATTTTCAGGGTAAGCTACGTACACGTTGGCTTGGACCATATGAAGTAAACGTTGTTTTTCCTAATGGAACAGTAAGACTTCTAACAATTGATGATTCTAAAACACCTCTATTAGTCAATGGTCATAGGCTTCGTTTGTACCAGCGCCCTGTTTATAAAGAGGATTTCAAGACTGCTTGCATGACTGATACACATTATCTTTTTCTAGGGGAGTCTTCTGCTCCTCACAGTATTTAATTTTCTACACTGTATTTTTAGTATTAGATTAGATTTAAAACTAATAATCCCTGTCAAGGGTTGGCATATTACAATTGAATTTTGCAGATTCTAGAAAAGCTCATTAAGGAGGACAGATTCATCACAGGAAGATCTGAAGCTTCAATCACAGAAGCTTGTTCCCTTCATTTCAACCCATTTCCTAGTAATATCCCTTTTACCCCATTTCTACATTATTTCCCTTTTTTCCATTTTTCCCACTTCTACCATTCCTGAAATATCATCCTTCAGCTAGTATTTCCCATTCGTTACTGCTGAAATTATCTCCTAGCAAATATTTCCCCCACTTTTCCTAAACCCGAGTCATTATATCCCATTTTCCTGATTTTTCCTGTTGCTGAAACACCAGTTTCAGCAACATGTCGTTCATTTTTCCGTTGCTGAAACACCAATTTCAGCAACCTGTCATTTATCGTTTCATCATTAAAACATCATTTCTTTCCTCTGCTATACAAGCTTTTCAGTTCTCCACTTTTACTCTTCAGATCCTTTGGGTGAATATTACTCAGTAATGAGTAGATCCTGATATGCTCCTGTTCTACATTTCAGAGAAATCTACAGATTCTTCCATTAATATCAAGCCATTATGAAGCACTCTATACTTCAAATTTTAAAAACCAAAGGTAAAAATATAAGGTATGTGGTTTTAATGTAATGCAGTTAAATAATATTTTAAAGAGAGGATCTCGCTCATAATGATTGCAATCTCCACACGCTCAAACATCATTGCACCATACGTAGGGGGGGGGGGAATTTCGAAAACTAAATCATCATTTCACATCACCCAATCCACCGTCATTCTTCATTCCATTTCCGCCGTCATTGAGACTCCAATCCTCTCTTGCAACAATTAACTTGACCAAAGCCTGTGTTTCTGTTCTCTGCGCCTCTGCATGTGACTTAAGCTAGTAGCTATGGGAGGGTCGGCTATCAGACACGAGCCTGGTTCGATAACTCTTCTTCAATTGTTCCCAAATGCCTATCAAATTTTTCAACAAGCAGGATGGACAACATACTTTGAAAGGTTAGGAGAATTTGATCAGCAGCAATTTTTATAGTTCGCACAGAACCTTCAGGGGAATTATTCAGTGGTTCAAGGGGTCCAAATTTCAGTCACAGAGGAGGATGTAGCACAGCTATCAGGTTTTCCGGTTATTGGGGCTCACTGGTTCAGTCGGAAACAAGTTATTTTAAATGCACAGCAAGATTTTCTTCGTCCAGATGAACCAGTTGAACTTAAAGGCCATGGTATAATTCTACATTCATTACCTCAACCATGGCCGACAGTAGCTGAATTCATCAAGCACTATTTGACATGTGAAGGGCGTTACCAGATAGTCTACCAGCACGACTTCATTTTAATGAATCATTTAAGGCATGGTCGATTAGTTAATATTCCCTATTATCTGCTTGGTTATATCAAAAACATGTCGTATTATTGCAGACGGGTTAAATTCCCATTGTTATCCCTTACCCATCATCGTTTATGTCAATTATTAATTCAGAGGGGTTTTGCTCAGTAAAACCCCCCTCTGAATAATCCACTCCTCATTCCCCAATCGAAATTCCCCAATGCTTCTGGAATTCCCAAGAAACTCGGGAGTTTCCATGAGGTTGAAACCTGACGATATCCCGTACCCCAGACTTCCATCCTCAGAACCAGTGGACCTACCCCCAAGTTCACCCCACTTAGTAGAGTCACCCCTTCCCACTATTCATATCTCTAGCAATGACTCTCCAACACCCCCACCTCCACCTACTCATAAAAGAAAGAGAAGAACCCCAACAGTCTCTGTCTCAAAATGAAAAATAAGGGCCACATCCCAAGTTTTCACTTCCTCCGAAAGCCCTTCCCCTACAAAAGAATCTTCTCCTACAAAGAAAAGGAAAGACACTGACTTCTCTTCTTTCCTATCAAAAAGGAAAATGAAAATGACTGTTGAAATAGGAGTTACTCCCATTTCCCCTGACCCCGCCACTATTCTGTTAAAACTGCAATCCTCATCCCCATTTCAAATTCCCCAACCCGTCTCGTCCGGTGGAACTACCACATAAGAACCAGTGCCCCGAGATAACATGACATCGTTTATGGCTCAAACAATGACTGCCACACAAGAACCAATCACTTACCCAGAGGCTGAAACACAAGAACCAACCACTGTGGTACAAAAATCATACACCAAGCATGATAATACAGGGAAACTAGTCAGAATTTGTGCTTCCACAAGAAACTATCAGAAGCTATGATCATTAAACAACTCCAGTAGAATCAACCAGCACACAGGGTTCACACACTATGACATCTTTATTGGAGGAAAATGAGTTTTTGAAGTCAGAACTAGAGGCCTATAAGAATGAATTAATCATGGCACGAGAAGCCTTTGATAGAGAATTGACTCTCTACATGCTAGCACACACAGCTTCAGCACAAAAGAAGGATCCATGCAGAGAATACATGTGCCATGAGTGTGGTAACATTTACCAACAGGCAGGATACAAAGTAGTCAAAATTCAGGTATCTGAGGCATCTACATCAGCTGCAATTAAAGAAGAACGCCCTACTGCCACACAAGAACCAGTGGGGCCCTCAAAAAGTCTGGAAAAAGAAACTAAACCACAGATATTCAGCCCTGTGTTAGTCAGCTCAGCCACTCAGACAATGCCCCAACCACAGATATCTCGCCCTGTGCTAATCAGCTCAGCCACTCAGACAATGCCCCAACCTAGTACTTATAATGTCGGGACACAAACACCCAACCATGGAAACAATTAGAACTTATGAATAACTGGAAGAAACAATATGCTGTGGATCAAGACAAAATATTGCAGCAGCATAAGTTGGCCTGGCAGAATCACATGTATGCCAACTGGGATATTTGGGAACAGACATTGCAACAGCTCAAGGATTCCAAGAAAGAAGTCAAGAAATCAAAGGAAAAGTTGGTTTTGATGTTTTCATTAGTGCAAAAATTGGTGGCTACCCGAAAACCCTCCTTGAATTATTCTCTCTTCCTCTCTGAATGTCTGGTTTATTTTCAATTGAAGGCAATAAAGGATGGAAGACCTCATGAATTGCTTACTGCGGAACAATTTGTTAAAACTTTTTCTGAGGCCCCTGAAAGTGACCAACATTTGTTGTGTGAACTTTATCTCCATAACGAGGCCATGCCTTAGAATAGAAAAGTCAATCTCACTCCAATTGTAGGTGATGTACAAATTAGGGCTTTCATTTCATTCCTGGCCAATTAGATCACCTGGAAAACTACATTTATTGCAAGTAGGCATAGTGAGGAGAATCGACTCCTTTGGATTAGACCGGAACCTTCAAATCCGGCCATGTTTGTAGCACAATATCACCGATTCTTGTAGAAGCCAGGAATGCACAGGTACATACAACAATTGCAGGCTTCAACACTTTTAAAGTGTCTACAGCTAATCAGAGTAAAGGAGACTGCTGCATTGAATGCCAACACTATGTTTTGGCAACAGTCATGCAAGGAAAGACAAGAGTATCACCCTTTCAGCCCTGATAATCTTCAAGCTGCACTCTCCAGGGTACCTAACTACATCAGATGCATTCGGCATTGTGGAGAAAACTGGATTGGTTACCATTTTCATTTTCCAATTCTATGGATGCCTATAGAAAAATACCAATGTCACTACCAATTGACTGATAGGGATGAGGCTGTAGCATGGCAGCAATTGCAGAACAATCGAGGATTCCGAGCTTCGACAGAAGCCACCTTCTCTCACTACTGCTTGAGCAACTTGCATGCACAGAGTTAGTACTCAGACTCTGACTCAGACTAGGAGTTGCCTGGGGACATGCAACCCTTTCAGCTGGGGGGGATGTTAGGACCTCACTATGTATCATTTTTACTATATATTTTGACACCACCTTACCTTTATAACCACGTTTAAAAAAGGATTCCATTATCATTTTCATTCACTTTATCCAAAGGTATATATAATCCTCTTCTTTATTATATGTTTAATCTGTTTACATATAATTCCATATTAGTCTTATATTTTATCATTAATCGAAGTAGATTGTTGCTAACATAAGTCTAAAAGATCGCAGATAAGTTATATGCTATGCTGGAACAATCGGCTGTTGCTGAAACAGTCAAACTTCGTTGCTGAAACAGTCGACTTCGTTGCTGAAACAGTCGACTCCGTTGCTGAAACAGCCAGCAGGCACGCAAATTCCGCCACTATTCGTAATTTGCGATTCTGGAAGAGCGTTTTGTGGAACAATGGCAACAACATGAAGATGTGGTTACATGGATTATTCTGAAGATAGTACTCTTTTGGTATCTGTTGTAACAATATCTTTCTATGGAAGAACATAATAGCCTGTTTTGGGAAAGAAGAACGTATTTGGGATAAACGCATTTGCTCTACCGACTAGTAATAGATGTCTCCTCTTTAAAAAGAGGAGACATCATCATTAGAGAGGAGTTGGAAAGCTACAGGAAAACATTGTGTTTGAGAGGACAGGAGCTAGACTCCATTTGTAATGTATCATTTCTTTTGACAGATGAATAAAAGTTCCTTTTGAGCGCTTCAATTTAATCCTTCTCTGGGGAATCTTGTGAGAAGGAAAGGGCCCACCTTCCTCACAAGATTCACCCAACTGTTCCTGTAGTTTGTTAGATTTCTTTATGCTATTCGCACTTGACTTTAATTCTGTTTGCTGAAAGACTAGTTACACAGTTCGGTAGTTTATTGAGCATTCTGTTTCCTTTAACGCTGCATGTGTTTAGTACATTCATTCTTAAGAAGTTCGGAGATCTACTTCTGTTATTTGTTTGAATGTATGATTGATGCTGGGAAGCAGGTGCTGAAGATTCCTGTACAAAGGAATCGGGTCCTGTTCCCATTGATTGCCTTTCTTTTTCCTGCAGTGTGATTAGAAATAGGAGATAGGTGTTGAAGGTTCCTGTTTATGGGAATAGGGTCCTGTTCTCTTGGGTTTGTCTTTTCTACAGAGTGATTAGTGTCAGGCAGCAGGTGCTGAAGTTCCTATTTAAAGGAATAGGGTCCTATTCCCTGTTATGGTTGACTCGTTTCCTTTCCTGCAGAATGATTTCCTTTTATTTGGATTCTTAAAAACTGCAATAGAGGAATTACTTCTACTATAACATAAGTAAACTTAAGCTTTGATTAAACAGGGTGTGAATAATTAGATTTGTATGATTAATAATTGTGTGACTTTTTACTACAACATTGTTTTTGCTTTTGGAATTGAGCATATCCAGTGCGTGATTGTCTTTGGAATAAACAGATCTCCGTGGGTTGACAATTTATGTGGAGCTTGAATTGTTAAAACAATTAAAGCGACCAACAAGTCTCAACACATTGAAACTCAGTTGTCATAAAGTTTAAATTATGATTAGTGAATCATGAATCAATTACATATTATGTTTTATGAATGCTAATTGTTTTATGTGCATTAAATTAAAGTGCAGAAAGAATTTCAGCAGTTGTTGTATTTGACAGAGAAGAGTTGTATGTGGAACTAAGGGCTGGGTATGTGCCACGAGATCTAAATTATCAGATGTTGGAAATTATCAAAAAATTTCTGCAGGAAATGGTTTGTATAAGAAATAGCAATCAACGTTTACTACAAGCCAAAAACAAGAAAGACAGTTTGATAAGAGAATTAGCCTCTACATCCAGTCATCAAGACGGAGAAAAAGAAAGAAAAATGAAAGAAATATAACCCAACTTATAGAGGTCTGAGAGTGGGGAAGAGTATGGTAAAACACACTGTAAATCCAAAAATAAAAGTGAGTTGCAGGGGGAATTACGCAAGATCAAGCTTCCAAACTTTGACGTGGAAAAGGAAGGGGATTCGAAAACTTGGCTCCATAATATGGTAAAATACTTTCAATTATATGAGTACAGAATTAACCTAAAAGCAACATTGGTAGCTTACCAATTCCAAGGTAAAGCCACACTTTGGTGGGAAGAGACCAAAATCATACACTTGTTGAATACAAAAACTATTTCATGGGAAGAATTTTGAGGGAAATTTAAATCCCCATACCTTAGTGAGAGGTATTATGATGACAAACAAAAGGAATTTCATGAGCTAAGGTTGGGATAGCTCACCATTGATGAATTTGTGATGAAGTTCACAAGGTTACTTCGCTATGTACCGTACATAAGAGAAGAAAAAGCTAAGGTACATTGATTTCTAAATTGTTTACCCACTATTTACAAGGAGAGAATTAAGTTCGAGAATCCAAAGACTATGGATGAGGTGGGTCCGAAGGCACATGTGTGCTACCAAAAATTTAAAGGCAGGAATGATCAGCAAAAAATTTTGCAAAATAAGGAAAAGGGGAAGGCATAATCAAGTTCAAAAAGACCCAAACCAGCTTATCTAAATAATTTCGAGAGAAACCGCTAGCAAAAAAAGTTCAATAAAAGTGGCGATGATTAGACATCCCATTCCCATACCAGTTCCAAGTTCATGGAAGGTTACATAAAGCAAGAAAATGGGGTAAAAACGAAGGAACCTTTGAAATTTTGGGGATGAAATGAGCCTCACATGTTGCGGGGTTGTCCTGAAAACACTCGTGCAATTCAGAACATTCAAGCTGTGCGTGAAGCAACCATAGTGAATGATGTTTCCCGAAACATTCCTCGGATCAGTGTAGCATTGGAATATCGACAAGTTGAGCATCAATCAACTATGATTGAATATTAAGGCATCATTTTATACCAACCTGTGTTTGTTTTAATTGATCCTGGAGTATTTTAAGTTATATTATTCCACATATAGTGGAAAAATTTAAATTGAAGACAAACATATTTCATCACTCTTGGCTAGTGTAGTTGGCTATATGAACCAAACGAAAGGTCACCCATAAATTGCACAACCATCATGTCAACTTAAATGGGTAAATAAGATATTTAAATATAAATATTATCCCCTTAGGATGATATCAACTTCTAGTTGGTATGGATTGGTTGGAAAAAGAGAAAGAAATTGTAAATTGTTTAGAAAAAAAGTAAATTGTACTAATGCTCTAGGAAAGCGAGTAGTGGTAAGAGAAAAACGAAAACTGGTGTATTTTAGGAAAATTTTTGCATTACAGCTGAAATAGACAACAAGGAATGGTTTTCTAGTATCTATTGTCCAAATTGAAGATTTGGAACAACAAGAAGAAAATGAACTTGTAGAAAATTTACAGGTGATTGAAGACTTCCAGAATGTATTTCCTGAAGAATTTCCTTAACTTCCCCCTCAGAGAGATATTGATTTCTCTATTGAGCTGGTACTAGGGGCCAACCTAGTTTCCCGAGCCCCCTATAGAATGAGCACCCCTAAACCATTAGATATGAATCTTCAGTTGTAGGAATTATTAAACGAGGGGTATATCCATCCAAGTGTGTCTCCATGGAGAGTGCTGATTTTTTTTGTGAAGAAGAAGGATGGAAAACTAAGGATGTGCATAGATTATAGACAATTAGACAAGTTAACCATCAATAATCGGTACCCCACACCATGAATAGATGATCTGTTAGATCAGTAAGGGGGGAAAATGTATTCTAAATAAATGACTTGAGAACTGGTTATCACCAGCTTTACATCAAAGACGAAGAAATACTCAAAACATCTTTTCAAACTGGTTATGGACATTATGAGTTCGTAGTTTTACCATTTGGACTCATAAACCCCCTGCTACTTTCATGTGCATCATGAATAGTGTTGTACACAAGCATCTAGATTAGTTTGTGTTAGTCTTCGTAGATTATATTCTAGTGTACTCTAAGAACAAAGCAGAAAACTAGCAGCGTCTTTAGATAGTACTTCAAACACTGAGAGGACACCAATTTTATGCAAAATTAACCAAGTGTGAGTTTTACAAACCCAATATTAATTATCTGGGACATGTTATTTCCAAGGAAGGGTTGGCGGTAGATCCAGAAAAGGTACAAGCAATTGTAAATTGGCCTGTACCCACAGATGTACCAACAATACGTTAATTTATGGGTATTGCCAAATATTACAACATATTTGTCGAAGGATTTTATGCATTGGCTTATCCTACTACCTCTTTGCAGAAAAAAGGTGTGAAGTTTGAATGGACATTCAAGTGCCAAGAGAGTTTTGAGCAGTTGAAACAAAAATTAACTATCTCACCTATCTTAAATATTGTTGATCCAAAAAATGGTTTGTGGTATGCACTGATGCTTTCATAGAAGGATTGGGAGGAGTATTGCTACAAGATAATGCAGTGATGGCCTATGAGTCCTGGAAACCGAAGAAACATGAGAAAAATGATGCAATTTATGACTTGGAATTAGTTTTTGTCATACATTCATTAAAAATGTGGTGGCAGTACCTGTTGGGTAAGAAATTTATGTTGATGATTGATTATATTAGTGTCAAACATTTCTTTAGTCAACCAGAATTGAATACAATGCAAGGGAAATGGTTAGATTTCCTTAGAAAATTTGATATGTATATCAGACACATTAAAAGAAAGGAAAACCAAATTGTTGATGCCTTAATTAGACATTCCCATCAATTTTTCTCTTAGACAGTTAGCAGTGTGAAATTTGATGTGGAGGAATAGGTCCAAGAAGTGTTGTCACAAGATTACCAATATTTGAAATTGTAGGAAAAATTACAGCAAGCTGAAATTCCAGGACACAGCATGAATATGAAAGGATTAATAATTTATAAGCAGAGGTTGTATGTTACAAATGTATCTTCCTCGAAGAAAATTATTTTAGATGAATACGATAAGAGACCTTATTAAGGTCATACAGGTTATCAAAATATGGTGACAGCCTTGTGGAAAAATATTTTTTGTCGAAGGATGAAGAAGGAAATAGTTGATTACTTGGCAAGATGCTTAGAATTCCAACATGTTAAGGTAGAGCATAAAAATCTTGCAGGTTTACTAAACCCTCTTCCGATTCTGGAATGGAAGTGGGAAGTGGTATCCATGGCTTTTATCATTGGAATTCCATGTACCAAATACCAACATGACTCCATTATGGTGGTAGTGGACACATTAACCAAGGAAACACATTTTATTCTTGTACAATCCACTTTTTGGACAACACAACTGGCCAATGTGTTTATGAAGGAATTCTTTAAACTTGAAGGCATACCATATATGATTATCTCTGATAGGGATGCAAGGTTTAACTCTGCATTTTTGAAAACATTTTTTGGAGGAATGGGAATAAAGATGAACTTTAGCACAACTTTCGCATGTATATAATCGACAGGCCCACCAAGTGGGAGGACTTTCTCCAATTGGAAGATATTTCTTACAATAATAGTTACAAGAACTCTATTAAAATGAGTCTATTTGAAGCCATGTATGGAAGAAAATGCCACACTCCACTTAGCTAGAGTGAACCAGAGGAAAAATGGTACTTGGACCTCAAGCACTACATGAGATGGAGAAAATAGTAAAATAAATCCAACAAAACATCAAAGCAGCTCAAGACCACCAGAAGATTTATGCACATAAGAAAATTATTCACAGGTAATTCAATATTGGGGACCATGTGTACTTGAGGATCAAACCTTGCAAGAGTACCTTTCACACTGACAGTTGGGGCGAGTTAGCACATAAATACTATGGGCCCTTTCAGGTTTTGGAATGGGTGGTCACAATAGCTTACAAATTGGCTCTACCTAGTCATATCAAAGTTCATAATTTTTTTCATGTATCATTGTTGAAGAAATATGTGCATGATACTTCTTACGTGGTTTACTGTACTTTGATACAGGTGGAAATAGAAGGGGAATTTCTTCTAGAACCACTTCGTATATTACAACAGGAAGAAATCATGCTCCGAAAAATAACAATTGCTCTAGTGAAAGGGCAGTGGAAGCACTTTACACCTGAAGAAGCTATCTAGGAGCGGGAAGAAAGTATAAAGGAAGTGTATCCATCGTTTTTTCAAGAATAAAATGAGTAATTTGCAATACTGAGGATGATGTTTTTGTTTAGGGGGGGACTATATAATGCCCTTGATTTATAGTTAAATTATGTTTTGTAAATAAGACCAAGGTCCAGGTGGACCTATGGAACAATTATGTATGGAAATAATTATTTTTAAAATAATAATTAAATTAGATGGGAGATAAAGATATAATAAAAAACCCTACTAAAGCGGAAAGTTGTTGGCAAGAAGTAAGAAAAACTGTGTTGAGGAAAAGAAAATTTTCAAGCAATATTTTGTAGAAAAAGAAAAATAAAATCCTAGGATATGGGAAACAAGAGCCCATAATAACGAGACATAGTTATGGAAGATAGATGAGGGAAAGAAGGCTTAAAAGAGCCATTAATAGTGTGACAAGGGGTTGTCAACACTTGGGAATATTGGTCTCTGCTAAGGGGAGAGCTCTTATGAGAAGACCTTGTTTGGGAGGAAAATTCATATTTACACATTGGTATGTACCTACTCTAGTTTTCTACTAAATTTCTGATGTTATAAAGTTTTTTAGACAAGAGAACCAGTCTTAATTCATAGACAAAATTCTGTTTGGAAGATATGAATTTGTATGTATGTTTTTGTTATATGTCATGTTAGACAAAAGTTTTAAGTCCTATTGTCTTATGTTGGCATGTAAATACTTATTAAAATATTCAGTAAATAGTTTTGTTTAATGCATAGTGTCCTCTGTCATGTTTATTGTACAGTGTCCTCTCTAGAATTAAATACACTGAAGGCTCTAATTTTCTTACATAGACAAAGTTACTGAAAAACAAGAAAAGAAAATCAGATTATGTGAAATGATAAACCACAATGGGTATACTCTGATAAGTAATACTCTATAGAAATGCATAAGTGAATTATAGTAAAATATTTCAACTTATCAGTAACAAAAAATATGAATATATGTAGAAGTAAAAGGTTTCATATTCAACTGCATGTAGAAGTAAAGGGTTTCATATACAACTACGTTAATGCATATAGAAGTAAAAGGATTTCATATGTTTCTATATGAATGCATGTGGAATTCAAGGATTCATATATGCAAAATCTGCTAAGAAACTAGCAAGTGGTCCAACTTTATTTAAATAATAAAAATATGGAAAAATCCTGATATTACATTTCATAATGAAAAAATAGAAGAGCTAGATACATGAAATATGATAATTCATAAATTTAACTATTAAATCAATAGTTGTCTAAGTACAACAAATCTCTGAAATTACTGAAAGTTTCATTGTCGTATATATATAGCTATGTGACTAGTTACATCAAAATAATTTATGGCCAAAGGCCAAGCATGACCTTGACACATAAATTATAAAAGTATTGGACTAAACCAAGTGACATAAGAACCATGAAGAAACAACATGTAACTGACCTATGAAATAAATACTAAAATTATAAGCATGCGATGGAAGAAAGTTGTTGAGGCAAACAACTTAATAAAAAATTGTAATAGCATACCTGCAAAAGAATAAACGAGAATTAGAAATTCATATTATTGACAAATAAAAGGATTATTACTCTATCAATAAGGGAAGAGAACATACCTAACTATATTGTTTCATTGTTGTCTTCTTCACCTAGACATATAGATGGAGAGTGTTGTAAATAATTTTATCTCAACATGTATAATTGAAAAGTATAATGATGAACTAGACAATGTTTGAACAAATTTGACTAACCAGAAGAGGGAAGGATGCCCACTTCAGGATTTCGGATGTGAGTAGTAGAGGATAACGTGTTTTATATAAAACCATATAAAATATCATATAAGAATTACAGAACAAAAGAGAAGTATTATTTATAAAATTATGCCAACAGTGCATGATAAATGTAATGGGAAGATAATTAACTATGACTATGTGAAACTTGATTACAAGATGAGGCTTGTGTGAAGAGATTGTGTGTTACCTTCAGGGGAAGAACCCCAGTCGAGGTTACACATCCTTCATAAGCTACCTATAGGTAAGAAAGTTACCCTAAGTACCAATGCATTTATTATGAACCAAGTGAGTAGAAAAAATATCACGGTGGCTATCGGAAATTACAAATAAATAAATCTGGGTAATAGCTCTTAGAAGCATAAGGATATGTTGTAAAGTCATGAATACAAAAGTAAAACTAATAGTTGTATAATTCCATGAAAAAAATTAAGAGAAGTATTATGAATCTAAAGAGAAGAATGAATGAGATAAATCATACAATGAAGAACCATAGGTTCTGATGAATTATAACTAGAAACTAAAACATTATATGTAATAGGCATATAAATACCTAACTCAGAATGTTCTATGCATAGACACAAAACATAGATTCTTTGTAAAATTAAAAAAAAAGAACTAAATTAAGAACATACAGTAGGCCTCTAGCTATCCTACATTAAAGATATTGAACATTTATAATATCTAAAATGAAGTAAAGAGAAGGTCTCATGAATACATTGTAAACCCATGATGTGCCAAAATTACGAGGTAAATGCTATAATGAATTCTTGAAAATACATCTATCGTACAACTAATGGTTATGGTATATGACATAGAATTACTAAAGATATCCACATAGAACATAGTTCAAGATACCAATCTCAATTATCAGTAAAGATAATAATCAAAATAATTGAATTATAACATGCAAGAAAAAACTTATATTTAACATCCTCAACTATCTAAATTGAATCCCATACTGCTATCAAATTAAGTCATGGGGTCACGCAAATAAATTCACACTAACCCAGATAAACCATAGTTATGCTGACTCTTAAGAGTCATGTAGAATAAGTGTTACAAAGCCCACGGATGGGTCAATTAATTAAAATGGCATAATATAAATCATGTAGAAAAATAAGCAATGAAGAGTTCAAGCAGAGGAGAAATTTCTTATACAGAAACTCTGAGAAAATTGGAAAAATCCAACTATTCCAGTATGGCGATTACAAAGAGATAATAGAATAGAAACAATATAAAAACCCCATTGCCAAAAATTGTTAAACCTAGAAGGGTCGAGTAGAGAACCATAATTCCATCAAAGTAAACACAAATGTTGGATGAAAATATACAGCAAACCCAAAACAGATGAAAAATATTGAATGATGGAAAGAGGAATTTCACCCAGTAAGGAGAAATCATTCAGTGAAATGTGATTGGGAAAACCCATAAAAAATGAAGCAGGTTTTACTATCCATATCTTATTCAAACTAAACATTATATATATAAATTCAACCACAGAAATCCCACATAGAAGTATAACGACGAAAATTAAAGCCTAGGAAATATTTAAATGGAGCTTATCTCTCGGTTTGAGGAAGAAAGACCAAAGATAGTTGATTTCAGGATTGTCATTAAAGAGCTGAAGGGATGTTGTAAGTGCTCCATGCTTGCATGGAAAGGGCATAGGATAACCTATGTGAAATGAAAACAAAGTCATTAGTAAAATTATAGAAAATTTTCAAAGCGAAATTGATTTAAAAAAAATAAAGGTAAGGATAAATTGGTTACCTAAAGGGGCAACGAGGAATACTGTCAAATATCTATGCAACCTCTCTACAAAATTCCATGAAAAATTCATTCGTAACCAACCAAATAATGGGAATAACATTCAAAAAAACTTGAGAAACACAAATTTACTTACCTATGAGGGTCTAGAAGCAAAGCCCTAAGCTGTGCCAAGTTAAACCCCACTCCTCACAAAAATAGAAGAGGAAATCAGACACAACCCCTCTGAAACGTATCCTTGCGGGCCAAAATTTTGTGGCCGAGCTCCAACTATGACAATGATGGAGAAATGAAGGGCCAAAGACTTATAAAAACATTTGCAAGTCAGCCATGGAGGAAGTGTTGTAGAGAACCTGGCAACCACAAACCCACACAACCAAATGACATAATGAGGCAGAGGAAATGAAGGTAAACGCCTTAGGTTTTCCACTGCACATCTTATCCATTCATCTCCCTCAGCTTTATATTCTTCATACATGTGGCATATCTAAGTATGTGAGAGGGTCATGTGAGGCCGCGTGAATTTTCCACATCAGAATCAATGAGTGGGAAAAATCAACAAGTGGGGTGAGTTTAGTAAATTCGAGTAAACTATGGTGGAAGAACATTTGAACCATCATACTAACCATATTAAACTTAGCACATATGTATTATGGGTAGTGGGTTGCAAGGGTCTGACTTAGGTTAAAATAGGGATGACTATATTTCATAAAGTTGAAATTTTTTTATAATAAAACATAGAGTTAGAGGTGTACACATTGAAATGTGTTTATAATAAAGATATAATCACATAATAGAGTTAAGGGGGGGTAAATTTATATGTGGGAACATTTTAACCATGGTAATTAGCATTAGAGAGTAAATGAAGTTAGATCCCTAAAGAATAGCAGAGATGTCATGAGGACAAGGTGTTAAAGAGACATGTGATGGTTAATCACCTAGATAGTACAAAAGACAAAAAAAAAATAGTATTTTTATAGATTTAAATCCTAC
This sequence comes from Pinus albicaulis, assembly GCA_034641835.2. Classification (NCBI taxonomy): domain Eukaryota; kingdom Viridiplantae; phylum Streptophyta; class Pinopsida; order Pinales; family Pinaceae; genus Pinus; species Pinus albicaulis. The sequence continues at coordinate 28,656,772 of CM076572.1, read as the reverse complement.
TAATTAATTTTGACTTATCTTAAAATATAAGATATTTTTAAAATTAAAATTTAGTGTTAAAAAAACATACACAAAATTCATTTTTTTACATTATTTACAATATATATTATGTTATAAATTAATATTATAACTTAATTTTAATTTTTTATTCTTTATATGTGAATAATTATTTTTTAGTATTACATTTATGACTTGGAAAACTATTTTATCAATTAAGGAACTATAACTAGAAAAAAATGTTTAAACATTCCAATAGCACTCCATAGACTCCTGCACATTCAACGAATAGGGTAGTGTAAAATAGATCTCGTTCAAGCTCCCTTTTTTAAAACCCCACCAAAATAAAAAGGTCACATATGCGCTTGATAGAAGTTTTGTTTTATACCTCAATCAAGCAATATTTAAGTTCTCAGATTTCTTGATCAAGGGATAAAATATTGCTCAATTGAGTGCTTAAAAAATGCTCGATCGGGCTTATTTTTTCCACTTTTCCCCTTAAAATCTTGCCAACAAGTGTAATGAACCTCATGATATTGTGAATAAAATTCATAGTCCATATTATTCTTTCCCCCTTTTCCCAATTCCCATCATATTTCATAACATAAACATATGCAAAATGTCCATGATAACTTTCTTAACTTTCATTAATCCAAAAACGCCTTGTTCCTGGCCTAAGACCATTTTTTCCTCCCTTGGCCATGATAGTACCTTGAAACCCTTTCCTATTACATAAATCTAACTCTCATAATCATCATTATAGAAATTTCTCATTCCGATTGAGCACAATAAAGGTTTAATTAGATAATGTGGTCTTTGTTGTCAACGTTTGGCCATGTTACAAGCCCTAATTTCCATATTTGTTGTGAAAAAACCTCTAATATTCTCTCTATTGTACCTAGAGGTGAAATTTCCATTCAAAATGATATATTTTGGTTTTTTTGTCCATGATAATGGCTCTTAAGCTTGATATTATCTTATTTGGGTGTCATTTCATTATTTCCTTCCATTAACCATGGTATAGGGATTGAAACCTATTTTTGTTATAGAACATATACTAATGCAACCAGTTATCGCACATAGAATACAAACATCCCCTCTAAATATCTTATGCATTTATTCGACCGCTAGTACATGAAACTTGATCCTAGGAATATTCACATAGAATATTATCAATTTATGTTCATTCCTTGACCATGTTTAAGGCCTTAAGTGTTTTACATTGCATGAAAAGAATGCTAGTTGAACTAAGAGCCAACTCAAAGACCTTGAAAGCCAATTATTGTGGTAAAATCTTGTAAATGGCACACATATTGCACTAAGAGCATGAAAATACCTTAGAAAGGACATATGTAGTGGTTTTAGTTCTTTCTAATTTCCATCAATCTTGAGAATATTTATTTGGAATCTAAGACCATTATTTTCCTACCACATGAATGTTATAGGTATTAAGATCCATTCTTATTATGCAAAACATACTAATGTTGCTAATATTCCTATTATGAGGCCAATCCAAGACATTGTAAGGTCAATTGTTATGGTTGTAGGTGGTCACCATAGTATCCATCACTTTCAAGTGGGGATATGAATCAGATTATGATATTCCAGAATTATATATACATATCAATATCCTTTAAATGGAAAATTAAGGAAAATTTGACCATAGGTTATAAAGAAATATTTTAAAAATCAGGGGCCAAGAACAACACCTAAAATCATGAAACATGACCTCCCAATGACATTGTTGGTCTATGGGTGGTGTTATGAATGAAATTAAGAATAATTCAATGCTATGTATTAGTATTAAGGCATTGGATACAACTTGGGGAGTAGCCCTAGTTAGTAGGACATAAAGGAATTTTATAAGCATATAAGGTGCAAAATAGTAGCTTAAACTACAACCTAAGACATACTATGTTCATCCTTTTTTCAAGCGATTGATATGCAGATATGTTGGAAAATCCTTTCATCCACATGGGGAGAATTACCTAATGGAAGGTCCTAATTGGAACTAATTTTCTTTGAATTATTTGTTTCTGAATGATTATGGGAACAATTAGCCACTAAAAATAAGTGGAGATAAATTCAAATTATTCGTATAAGAGAAATTAAGCTATAATATACTCCTTAACTATCCTAAAAGAATTTAAATATAACCTAATGATTATTGAATGCTTGTGAGAAGAATAAGCTCATTATTAAGTAGATATAAGTGAAAATATGGGTTATTGGTATTGTAGAAAAAGTTCATAAACTCAATAACTTGTTAATCACATAAATATTATTTGTTAACAAATAAAATTATATCTAAAAAATAGGAATATAGTCTCATATCTAGATCATACATTATTGGTATATCAAAACAAATTTATGTAAAATAATTCCTGACAAACGTGACCAAATGAAAGAATAATAAAACTTAAAAAGAAAATGTTATCGCATGACAAATTGTTCACACAAGCTCATATCCACCAGAGGGAGCTTATTCTCCTAAAATTATATACAAATATGACACTACTATGGATTCTTGAGTACAAATTTTTAACCCCTTAACTTTTCGAAAATGTTCCTTATATAATAATTAAAACTAAAAATAATCTTTGTTTCATATTTTATTCCACTACATATAAAAATATAAAATCAACGGATACATGCTAATGCAAAATATAAGAGATTGAACTCATTTGTATATGATGCATTCAATGACACATAATAATAAAGTTTAATCACTAACAAAATAAGCCTAGTAATGAGAAAAAATAATATAAGCAAAGGTAGAAACGACGAAGTGTTGAAGGACTGCTTTTGGGGTTAAATATTGTCATAAATTCTAGGAAATTGTGGCATCATACTATTACAGCAAGACCGAAAATTGGAGTAAAATTTTGGGCTCAAAATAATCTTATTCAAAGAAATTTTTCTAAGTAGAGATTATATCCACAAGAAAAGGAGAAAACAAACTTATTATAAAATATTATGCCACATATGCAAGCTAGGGTTTCTGTAGGAAGGTCGAGAACTAATATGAGAAATCGCTAGTGAGAAATTTTGGTCAAGGGAGAAGTTGTAGTTTTTATGAAGCAAGTTTGACTTGGGTTGAATTTGTGAAAAGAAAGTTCATCAAGGAGAATTTTGACTTGGTCTTGGAGGGGTGTTTGATAATACTCTTATGTCTTGGAAATTTTCATTTGAATATTATATAAGAAGAGAAGATTTCTTGTGGGTTTTCCTCTTAAGAGGAGAGATTTTTTCCTTGGCTAGCAGGTTATATTTTGTGTCCTCTTGTTCTTTTCATATTCATCGTTTGGTGGTTGTTTGATGGTAAGAAAAAAATAATAATCAATTGAAATAATTACCTACTAAAAAGTACATCAAGTTAATAAAAACAACATCATATGTAGTTATTAAAGTAAAATAAATGACATCATCTAGCTTCCCTTGAATTTTCAACATGGTTTCAGAGCTAAGGTGGAAACAACAAGGAAAGGAAACTTGAATATCACTGCATTGAATAAGGAAAAATGGGGGCCAAGAATAAATAGAGAATGAAGGATTACTATCAATCACATCAAAAGGAGACATCACAAAACTCTTGGAATAAGAAGAAGACCTCAAAATCCCTACCTCCATTCAAACAATGACTCGACAATTAAAGCATTATTGGGAAGCTTACACATTATACAACATCAAATAAATAAATAAACAAGAAAATATTCATCATAATCAAATAAATAAAAGTAAACTCCTTCACATTGAATAAAATATCACATCTCATCCATCCTTGAAGAATATCATCAAGTAATCATTATTAAGGAGGCTTCTTCAATTGTCAAAGAAACATTGAAATTCAACATCATTAGGAAGGGATCTCGTTGAATATATCATCAAAGGAGAATCTTAATTTGACAAGTAAGTATTTTATTTCGTATGTCTCAACCTACAATTACTTCTTGCTGCAAAGAGAACAACAAACTTGTTGGAACCTCAAATTACCTAGCATGGAAGAACATAATAGATTTGATCCTCATAGAAAATGAACTTAGTTAATATGTCTCCAAATCAATCACTAAAAATCCTAAAGAGAAATATCAAGCTCTATAAAAATATATGAAATGAGAGATAATGGCTAAAATAATCCTTATTGACTCAATCAAGGATTATATTATCCCCTATGTAGAAAATTTGGATACATCAAAAGGCATTTATGAAAATATCATAGAATTAATCTCTCTAAGAATTATAGGAGAAGTTATATCATTGAGAACTGAAATATAAAACATTAAGGTATCAGATGAATAATGGGTACCGTCATACCTTATGATGGTATCTGAAACAAGGGATAAATAACAAGAGCTTGGAGAAACATTGCCTAATCTAGTGATGACTACCTAATAGTCAATGAATTACCAGATGAATGGGGAAATTTTATATTAAGCATGCATCGAAAGAAGGAAATCACTCCATTCAATGATATATGGTAATTATGCAATATTTAAGAAACAATATTAAATGAAAATAATGATGTTCGATCAAGCGAACAAATTCAATAATTTGTAGCTATGAAAAGGAGGAAAGGAAAATTTTGAAAATTTGAGCCTCGAAAGAAGTTTCGAAAGAAATTTTACATGACTAAGATTCAATTCTCTGAATTTAATTAATATCATAATTCAAAAGGAATTGTCCTAAACTCGATAATGACAACAAGAAAATAAAGGATAGAAATGAAGCCCATATCACCAAAGAAGTAGAAGAACCTAAAAAGAAGTCAAAGAAATAAGAAGTGATATGCCTCCACTATTATAAGGTGTCTCAAACTTTTAATATATTTATAGTTGATATAATATTTATATCATTATGGAAATACTAATAGGTATGATAGGATGAATTAGAGTAGTAATTGGGATGACATTACATAGCCATGGAAGGATATGCATAGTAGAAGTTTGTACGGTTGAAGAAGTCATCATACATGATAGAAAGGAATTATGTCATGGAATATTCATTGAAAGCATAAAAGGATAACTCAAGTTGTAACATACCTCAAAATTTTTTATTTTTTATTTATTTATTTTTTTCGTTTACTGAAGATAATAATTTAACGTTGTATTTACATAATATTCAATTTCAGAGCTACTCTTTTCTGTCTAACAAGATTTCCAATATATATACTTTGTTTTACCCATAGTTATTAACTCCATCTTTAATAGACATCAATATATTGAATTTCCACTTATATTCAATACTTTGAATTACCATAGTCTTTAATGTATTTTACTATACATTATTTATGCCTCCTTTAACTGCTCTTCCAATTTACCTTAGTAACTTAAGTAATATAGAAATACATTTTTTTCTAGCACTATGGCTAACATAATTTCTTATTCCATAGCCTTGTTTGACTTCCTTAGTCTCGTTGGACAAGTAACACCAATAATTATATACATATATGATTCATATAATTACTACCATGGATAGTATGTTTATCCACTATAAGTGTCAATGTTCATGGCAGTAGTACAAGGATTAGTTTATATGATAAGCTATTAGTAATGTTAATGAAATTCAATTATTTCATCGAATTATGTAACCTAAACTTACCTGAGCATCAGTATCAAATACGACATTAGAAGTTTAGATCTTTATTAGTTATCCCCTTCATGTCAATTCATGCGTTGGAGAGTTGAGGCGTCTTGTACAATCGACTTCATGCATTGGAGATTGAGACGTTTTGTACAATCCACTTGACTACAAATATTAATGTTCCTTACAATCGATTTTATTAACACATATATCACACACAATGTCTATTCACTGCTATATCTCTCGATCCTTCCCTGCGTACTAATAAAATATATTTTCTTTGATTTCATTCGTATCTTTGCATTAAGTCTATATGTATGGAATTTCTACCTACAGTCCTTAGTATTTATGGGAATCGATTTCATCGTATCGAACCATACTACTCCAGAAGATTATGACACTTGTAGGGTTAGATGTTTGTAGGGTTTTCAAAATTCATTGGATATTTAATACAAAAGCTCTATGTAGAAGCATTTTATTTTCCTCCATTATCTTTGGTTTCGCTCTACCTTTTCGTTGCCTTGGCCCTGAACTATGATGAAGAAATGCCAGTGATTGTTCACAGATCAACGCACTTAGACAGACTCTTCCCTCAGGTAAGACAGTGCTCGTTGATTTAATTCTGAAGCATTAACCCTTGGTTCATACTTCTACACTGTGTTGTATTCGTTTATCTCAGCGCTGCATTTAATAGGAACCTCTATGCAAGATATACAACATATGAATTTTCCTCTTTAGTAACTCATTTTTTTTCTTGTTTTCTTACTAAAGTTATGGTCAATGGTAGAGTGTATTTTAGCTACAACTATTCATGCTAATGATGGCTAATGTCCGAGAAACCCCAAGTCAAAATCCCTAAATTTCTTTGGTAATTTACATGTCATTTATTAATTGTTTGGAGTTGAAATTCTTCAGACTTTTCCATTGTTTTTCGCATGGATTCGCTCAGTAGAGCTTAACCTTTCTTGTTTCGTTGGGTATTTGATAATTATTATATGCATGTGACCATTTTCCTGGTGCAGAGGTTTCTTAATTTCTACCTTGAGACCTTAAAAGGAAGTCGACTACTATTCTTCTATGAAACAGAGCTTCAATAAAATTTTGATTTCGATATTTACAGGTGCATGATATTTCCAAATGTTTCATTGTATCAAGAACTATTGCTGATTTCGTTGGATTTTATTTACCCTAAATACGTTTTGTCTTAAATGGATTCAGGTAAATGTTTAATCCTTCCTCTCTTCTTCAACGTATGAGTTATGCTGTGGTGTTTGAACTTTTTCTATTCGTGGAAATTTACTCATATCTCTTTTTATACAGGTCAGTTCTTATACGCACTTCACCTAGTAGGATTACTCAGTTGTAGCAGAGCTATACATAACTTGTTATATTTTGTATATTAACCCATTATATTCCTCTGGATCTATTGACAAATCAAAGGCAAAAATTCTAGGTTTATTTTGGTACAATACTATACCTATGGACTTATATATATGGACTGTTAATATTCTATTATAATAGTCGACTTTTACTTGACTTACATTTTTTAAATAAAACGTTATTATTTTCCATGGTTTATGATACCATTGTACATAAGTTCTAACTTTTCATTTATCTATAATCTCTTTAGCTTGTTATATATCTAGATGTATATATGAGTGATACACTTTATACAGAGGTCTGTATACATAAGGCATAATTTCCATTGGTTAATTGAATTTTTCCTATTTAATGATAATGGTTACAAGTTCTGTAATAGAAATTTTGCAGTGAAATGTAAATGATTATCTCTTGTCATTGAGACTTCTCTATTCAGAGATTTGTATAAAAATATATGGCAATGATACCAGTTCCTCTATCTCTTTTTAATATTTCTCATTGCAGAGTTTATTCAGGATTTCCTTTACAGTTGAATAAATTTCATCTTATCCTGTAGGATATTTATTGAAACTTTATTATATTTTATCCTATCTTGCAATGATTATTCCAGTAACATTTCTAATACTTTAGATTTCATATACTAGTTAAATAATAGTGGTTCTGCCATTTAGATTTCATGATTATAATTAAGTTGAATTCTATAAAATGAACAGTAAGTTTTAGGTGACTAATCTCACCTAATTTTTTTTTTCAATTGTTCTCATGTATCTATTTCTCTGTTATTTAAATTGGATTTTCTAGCTACATGTACATTTTTCAAATAGCTAACATAATAGAAGTTCTGCAGATTATTTATTTTTCACTAAGAGCATTATATACTACAGAAACAGATGATAGTTAACCCACTAATTCCTCTTTGGGAAAAAAATTATCCTCAGATTTGAACCAATACTGGTTTAGAGAGTCTAATGGATACTCCCCATAGATTCTATTCCTACAACTATACAAAGTTTAGAAGATTTGTTTCTTCTAGACATTTCTGTTAAATTTAAGGAATAACAACTCTCATAAAAACTTAATTCAAAATCTCAACTACAAAACTTATAAATATTATACAACAACATCTATTTTAATTATTCATTCACCTTAGCGTGCATACCACTTCTTCTGATGACTAGTCCTCCCAACCTTAGATTTCTTCTATCTACAGAACTCACCCCCGAGCTGAGATACCCCTTCTAGAACAGACCAACCTCAATCTGTTCTGGAGTAGCTTATTTAAGCTTATGCTCTCCCCAAAGCCTATTTCTAATTCTACATCCATAATTCTAGGATGCTTTTATTCCTGTTTTCCTAGGCTTCCCTTATTTAGGGACTTTAAAGCTACTTTCTACTTTTCCAGATTTTTATCTCTTCCCAACAACTCTCCACGTCATTGGGGATATTTATATATTTCTTCAAAAATCTAAATTAGAAACAAATTCTTTCAAGGCTTTTTGAGAGATTTTTGGGGAAAGTTTTAGCCTCTTTCCATACCTCATGGATTAGGCAAGTGATCTCAAAAATCTCATTTGGTCATAATGCATAGAAATATTTTATTTATTTTTTCATAGAGATAATTAATTGCATCCACACAGTAATTATCCATTGGGGTCCACTCCCCTTTGGACTGAAGTTCGAATGTCTAACTTGAAAAAAACATAAAACTAGGGGTGTTACATATTACCCCTCCGAAAACAAACACCGTCCACAGTGTTACCAACAAACAACTAGATTTTATTTGGAAAACAAATATGGATATTTTTCCATCGTCTCCGCTTCTCTTTCCGACGTAGCTTCTTCAGCTGTAAAGTGCTTCCACTGCACCTTTACTCTGGTTACTGTGCGATTTCTCAATTCAATTTCTTCCCGCTACAATATTTGAAGCGACTCTGGAAGGAACTCCCCTTCTGGTTCCACCTGTATCACATTCCAATCAAAAATATCGGAAGCATCATGTACATATCATTTTAATAATGAAACATGAAACAAATCATGAACTTTAACATGGGGTGGTAAGGCCAGTTTATAAGCCACTGGTCCCACGCTTTCTAACACCCCAAAAGGCCCACAATATCTAGGAGCCAATTTTTCACAACTTCCAGCATAAAGTGTACTCTTTTTGGGTTTAATACGTAGATACACATGATCACACACTTTTAAGTCTTGATGCACTCGCTTCTTACCAGCATAGCCTTTCTGTCGATCTTGTGTTGTCTTGATGTTTCTCTGTATTTGTTTGACAATCCTTTCCATTTCTTGTGGAGTATCTGGCCCCAGTACTATCTTATCTTTAGCTTAGATCCAACTTAAAGGAGTGCGACACTTTCTTCCATAAAGTGCTTCAAATGAACTGATTTTGATGGAGGATTGATAGCTATTGTTATAAGGAAATTCGACTAAATTTAATTAGTCTTCCCATTTTGATGGCCTATCCATCACATACATTCTCAGCATATCCTCCAAGATCTGATTTGTTCTCTTTGTTTGACCATCCATCTAAGGGTGATAAGCAGTGCTAAAATTCAATTTAGTGCCCATGTCCCCAAATAGACCTTTCCAGAAGGCTGCTATCAACTTAGTGTGTCTATCTAAAATAATCATCTTTGGGACCCCGTGTAGCCTTACTATTTCTTTTAGAAACACATTTGCTACTTGGGTTGTCCCACAAGTAGATTTTAAATTTATGAAATGTGCAGCCTTTGTTAGAGTATCTACCACTACCATCACTGAGTCATGCTGATACTTTTTTCTGGGTAACTTGGTTATAAAATCTATAGAAATAATGTCCCATTTCCATTTTGCAATTGGCAAGGGATTTAAAAGACCAGCTAGATGCTGATGTTCAACTTTGACTAGTTGACATTCCATGCATCTAGCTAAATAGTTTGCTACATCCTTTTTCATTCCTTGCCAAAACAATTTCTTTTTCAAGGCTATAAGCATTTTCTAATATCTAGGATGTCCTGACTATGGATGTTTATGATATTCATCTAGGATTTATTTTTTCAAAGAATCCACATTGGGGATGTACAATCTGTTTCTATAGTAGATCAGTCCTTTTTGGTTTTGGGTGTATTCAACCATTTCCTTTTTCAGCATTTTCAATTGTAGATCTTCACAGTTGGGATCTTGACCTGCTACATTTTTAAATAACTCTTATAAGTCCCAACTAGCACTACTCCCAATGTTGCTTATGTTTTGGCAGGCATTTCTACTTAGAGCATCAACGATTTTTTTTTCTTTCCCTTTCATATGCTTTATGTCCATATCAAATTCACTCAAAAAAGACAGTCATATGGCTTGTCAAGAATTCAAATCTGTTTGAGAAAAGATATACTTGAGACTGATATGATCTGTCATCAATGTAAATTTTTTTCCAAGAAGATAGTGTCACCACATCTTCAAGGCATGAATTACAGCAGCCAATTCCAGATCATATACATTGTAATTCTGTTCATGTTTCTTAATTTTCCTAGATTCATATGAAATGACATAGTTTTCTTGCAGTAAAACTCCTCCTAACCCCTCTCTACATGCATCCATACACACGACAAAATCTTTTCAGGATCTGCAATCTTCAGTATAAGTGTTGTGGTAAGTTTTAACTTCAGTTGTTCAAAGCTATGTTGGAATTTTTCAGTCCACTCAAATTTGGTGCCTTTCCTCAGTAATGACGTTATGGGATATGCTATTGCAGAAAATATTTCCACAAACCTTTGATAATAACCTGAAATCCCCATAAATGACCTTACTGCTGATACATCAGTAGGCACCAGCCACTCTCTTATGGTTTTTATTTTTTTCATGATCCACGGCCAATCCTTGTTCAGAAATAATATGGCCCAAATATTGAATTTTATCCTTATAAAATTCACATTTGCTAAACTTGGCATACAACTGATTTTCCTTAAGGGTCTGTAATACAATTCTTAGGTGTTCCTTATGTTCCGCCTCATTCTTTGAATAGACTATAGTATCATCTATGAACACTAGTATGAATTTATCTAAGTACTTGTTCAAAACTCTATTCATTAAGCACATAAAAGTGGCATGGGCATTTATCAAACCAAAAGGTAGGACTACAAATTCGTACTGACCATACCTAGTTCAAAAAGATGTTTTAATGATATCTTGCTCCTTAATTCTGAGTTGGTGATAACCAGTCCTCAAATAAATCTTAGAAAATATTGAACCCCTTCTCACCTGATCAAAAAGGTCATCTATTCTGGGCAATGGGTACCTATTTTTTATTGTCAACTTATTCAATTGACGATAGTCAATGTACATTCTGAAGGTTCCATCCTTCTTTTTCACGAATAGCACCGGTGCTCCCCAAGGAGATACACTTGGTCTGATGTACCCTTTATCCAGCAATTCTTCTAATTGCATTTTTAACTCCATGAGTTCAGGGGGGCTCATCCGGTAAGGGGCTCTAGAAATGGGCGTTGCTCCTAGCACCAAATCGATTGAAAAATCAATTTCTCTTTTGGGGGGAAGATGAGGAACCTCATCTGGAAAAACTTCCTTAAAATCTATTACCACTGGTAACACGTCTAGCAGGTTTTCTTCAGGCTGTTGTCCTAATTCTTCAACATGTACAACATATACTTGATGTCCTTTTCTAGCTATTATTTTTAATTGCATAGCTGATATTTGTCTTACCGAGATTGGTTTTGGTTTTCCTTTGAGTATAAAGGGTCTCCCTTCCTCATCTATGCAATGAAGAGTTTTATCACAACAATTCATCATAGCCTTTCTTTTTTCTAACCAGTCCATTCCTATCAGCAAATCATATGAGCCTAAGGGCAGAATGTTTAAATTTACTTCTGTCTGAAAATCAATTAATTTAATTGTTGTTTGAGGTAACTTATGAGTTACTTTTAGTTTGGTGCCTATGGCTAACTGGACCAACCAAGACTGTCGAGATTTTTTAGTTTTGAGATTGCATTTCTCTACAACTTGTAGACTAGTGTAACTCAAATAAGCACCCGAATCAATTAAAACTGTAATAGATTGGTCAGCAATCTTACCTTTCATCTCGACCATGGTAGCCTGGTGTTCTGCTTGTCGGTTCTCCAAGGCTGCACTGATAGTGGGTATGTTTCTTGCTATATCATTCACTATGGTAGCTTCAGTATATCTCAGAATCATCTAAATATTTCTGTGTGGACAGTCCCTCAACAAATGAGGTTCTCCGGAACCCCAACATTTCAAAGCCTCCCGCATTTTGATTGTTCCTTCCTTCTTATTATCCCCATCTATTTGTTTTGAACCAACTTGGGACTGAGCAGTTTGACTTTCCTTTGGTTTGTTAAAATTATTTCGCTGATGATCCCTACCAAAGTTCCTCAAGTAAGCTGGTTTCTGTTTCTTTCCTTTGAATTCACCCTTGTTTAACCAACTTTTCCCATGTTCACTCTTTCCTTTAAACTGCTGGTAGCATAATATAGCTTTCCTCACCACTTCGTCCATAGTTTTTGGATTATTGAACTCTATTTTCTCCTTGTACACAGTCGGCAAACAATTCAGAAACCTTTACACCTTTGATTTCTCTTCACGAATATAAGGAACATACCTTAATAGATTTTTAAACTTGGTGACAAACTTATCTATGGTGAGTTGTCCCAATCTAAGTTCGTGGAACTCCTTTGCTTTATCATCATAATAGTGTTCGTTCAAATAGAGGTTTTTAAACTTGACTTGGAAATATTTCCAAGTCACTGCTTTTTCATCAATGGCATGAACCATTTTTGTCTCCTCCCACCACAAGGTAGCCTTACCTTGCAACTGGTAGATATCTAATCTGGCATTCAAATTTCTTTCATATTCGTAGACCTGAAAATACTTAATCATATTCAACAGCCATGGCTCAGCATCTTCCTCCTTCTCTCCATATAGGAGGGAGGTTTAATTTTTCAAAATTCACCCTGTAATTCCTTCTTTTGTTTAGACTGATGTCTAGTAGTGTCATATTCCTCAGAATCATCTGAGAACTATCCTTTCCTCCTCTTTTTGGAACCTTCACCTTCTTGGATGTTCTACAAGGTCAGTTCTCTTATCAGCTTTTCCTTCTCCTCACTGGATAAGGACAGCCTATCATTCTAGCTTCTTAACTCGGCCATATCCTATTGCAACCTGTGCAACATAGCCATCAAAGGAGCATTGGGATCTGGCGTGTTATCTCCATCACCTATATCAACATAAATTTCATCTTCTTTAGCCATTAACCTTTGAATTTAAGTACCTTTGTACACTAAAACAAAGCAACATCAGTAACAATTTTTTTTTTCCAAAAAAATTAATTTTTACAGTGAGCACAACAACAGCCCAGTTTTTCTAACGTGAGCTATGATACCATTTGTAACATACCTCAATTTTTTTTTTTCATTTACTGACGATAACAATTCAACATTGTATTTACATAATATTCAATTTTAGAGCTACTCTTTTCTGTCTTACAAGATTTCCAATATATATACTTTGTTTTAACCATAGTTTTAACTCCATATTTAATAGACATCAATATATTGAATTTCCACTTATATTCAATACTTTGACTTCCCATAGTATTTAATGTATTTTACTATACATTATTTATACCTCCTTTAACTCCCCTTCCAATTTACCTTACTAACATAAGTAATATAGAAATACATTTTTTTTTCTAGCACTATAGCTAACATAATTTCTTATTCCATAGCCTTCTTTGAATTCCTTAGTCTCGTTGGACAAGTAATGTCAATAATTCTATACATATATGATTCATATAATTACTACCGTGGATAGTAAGTTTATCCACTATAAGTGTCGATGTTCATGGTGGTAGTATAAGGATTAGTTTATATGATAAGATATTAGTAATGTTAATGAAATTCGATTATATCATCGAATTATGTAACCTAAACTTGGCTGAGCATGATTATCAGATACGACATTAGAAGTTTAGATCTTCATTATTTATCCACTTCATGTCAATTCATGCGTTAAAGAGTTGATTCGTCTTGTACAATCGACTTCATGCGTTGGAGATTGAGAAGTTTTGTACAATCGACTTGACTACAGATATTAATGTTCCTTACAGTCGATTTTATTAACACATCTATCACACGCAATTTCTATTCAATGCTATATCTCTCGATCTTTCCCCTTGTACTGATAAAATATATTTTCTTTGATTGTGTTCGTATCTTTGAATTAAGTCTATACGTATGGAATTTCTACCTACAGTCCTTGGTATTTATGGGAATCAATTTCATCGTATCGAACCATATGACTCCAGCAGATTACGACACTTGTAGGGATAGATGTTTGTAGGTTTTTTGACATTCATTGGATATTTAATACGAAAGCTCTGTGTAGAGAAATTTTATTTCCCTCCATTATCTTTGGTTTTGCTCAGCCTTTTCTTCGCCTTGGCCCTGAACTATGACGAAGAAACGTCGGTGATTGTTCACAGATCAACGCACCTAGATGAACTCTTCTCTCAAGTAAGACAGTGCTCGTTGATTTAATTCTGAAGTGTTAACCCTTGGTTCATACTTCTACACTGTGTTGTATTTTTTTTATCTCAGTGCTACGTTTAATAACAACCTCTATGCAATATATACGACATATGAATTTTCCTCTTTAGTAACTCATTTTTTTTTCTTGTTTTCTTACTGGACTTATGGTCATTGGTAGATCGTATTTTAGCTACAACTATTCACGCTAAGGATGGCTAATTTCCAAGAAACCCCAAGTCAAAATCCCCAAATTGCTTTGGTAATTTACATATCGTTTATTAATTTTTTGGAGTTCAAATTCTTCAGAATTTTCCATGGTTTTTCATATGGATTCGATCAGTAGAGCATATCATTTCTTGTTTCGTTGGGTATTTGATAATTATTATATGCGTGTGACCATTTTCCTGGTGCAGAGGTTTCGTAATGTCTACCTCAAGACCTTAAAACGAAGGCGAATTCTATTCTTCTATGAAACAGAGCTTCCATAAAATTTTGATTTAGATATTTAGAGGTGCATGATATTTCCAAACGTTTCATTGTATCATGAACTATTTTTGATTTCGTTGCATTTTATTTACCATAACTACATTTTGTTTTAAATGGACGCAGGTAAACGTTTAATCCTTCCTCTCTTCTTCAACGTATGAGTTATGATTTGGTGTTTGAAATTTTTCTATTCGCGGAAATTTACTCATATCTCTTTTTATACAGGTCGGTTCTTATACGCACTTCACCAAGTAGGATTAATCAGTTATAGAGGAGCTATACATATCTTGTTATATTTTGTATATTAACCCATTATATTCCTATAGATCTATTGCCAAATCAGAGGTAGAAATTCTACGTTTCTTTTGGTACAATACTATACCTATGGACTTATATATATGGACTGTTAATATTCTATTATAATAGTCAACTTTTACTTGACTTATAGTTTTTAAATAAAACGTTATTATTTTCCATGGTTTATGATACCATTGTACATAAGTTCTAAATTGTCATTTTTCTATAATCTTTTTAGCTTGTTATATATCTAGATGTATATGTGAGTGATACTCTTTATACAAAGGTCTATATACATAAGGCATAATTTCCATTGGTTAATTGAATTTTTCATATTTAATGATAATGGTCACAAGTTCTGCAATAGAAATTTTGCAGTGAAATGTAAATGATTATCTCTTGTCATTGAGACTTCTCTATTCAGAAATTTTTATAAAATTATATGGAAATGATACCATTTCCTCCATCTCTTTTTTATATTTCTCATTGTAGTGTTTATTCAGGATTTCCTTTACAGTTGAATAAATTTCATCTTATCCAATAGGATATTTATTGACGCTTTATTATATTTCATCCTATCTTGCAATGATTATTCCAGTAGCATTTATAATACTTTATATTTGATATCCTAATTAAATAATAGTGGTTCTGCCATTTAGATTTCATGATTATCATTAAGCTGAATTCTGTAATATGAACAGTAAGTTTTAGGTGACTAATCTCACCTATTTTTTTTTTCAATTGTTCTCATGTATCTATTTCTTTAGGTAGATTCAAATCTAATTAAAAGTTTTACTCTAATTTATTTATTACAGTAAACAGAAATATGTTACTTTTACTGCTGATATGTATTTTTCTACTGTAATTTTGCTAGATCTTCTATTCAGTTCTGGATAACTATAGTTGTAGCTGACACTGTCATTCTATGTTATTTAAATTGGCTTTTCCAGCTACATGTATATTTTTCAATTAGCTAACATAATATAAGTTCTGTAGATTATTTATTTTTCACTAAGAGCATACTATACTACATAAAAAGATTAAATTTAACCCACTAATTCCTCTTTGGGAAAAAGTATATCCTCATATTTAAACCAATAGTAGTTTAGAGATTCTAATGGATACTCCCCATACATTCTATTCCTACAACTATATGAAGTTTAGAAGATTTGTTTCTTCTAGACATTTCTGTTAAATGTAAGGAATAACAACTCTTAGAAAAACTTAATTCAAAATATCAACTACAACACTTATAAATATTATACAACAGCATCTATTTTAATTATTCATACACCTTAGCGTGCATACCACTTCTTCTGATGACCAGTCCTCCCAACCTTATAGTTCTTCTGTCTACAAAACTCAGCCCCGAGTTGAGATCCCCCTTCTAGAATAGACCAACCTCAATCTATTCTGGAGTAGATTATTTAAGTTTATTCTCTCAGCAAAGCCTATTTCTAATTCTACGTCTAGAATTCCAGGATGCTTTTATTCATGTTTTCCTAAGCTTCCCTTATTTAGGGACTTTAAAGCTGCTTTATGCTTTTCCACCTTTTTACCTCTTCCCAACTACTCTGCACATCATTGGGGATATTTAGATTTTTCCTCAAAAATATAAATTAGAAATAAATTATTTCAAGGCTTTTTCAAATATTTTTGGGGAAAGTCTTAGCCTCTTTCCATACCTCATGGATTAGGCATGTGATCTCAAAAATCATATTTTCTCATAACGTACAGAAACATTTTATTTATTTTTTCATAAAGAAATAATTAATTACATCCACACAATAATTATCCATTGGCGTCCACTCCCTTTTGGACTAAATTTCAAATCTCTAACTTGAAAAAAACATAAAACTAGGGGTGTTAAACAAGTATAAAAAACTCATCTACAAAAATAAGAAGATAAAATTTTTGTAAAACTTCATCTTCACTGGAAAGAATCATTTCGAGAATGAGGATTATCAACATCTTCCATTAGAATATTTTTTATAAGCTTCACTTCTACTTAGAGAAGCAAGTGTTTCAAATATAACCTACATTGTACCTTGTGTGGGATCTAATGATCATAAGGATGAAGTTATGATGAAAATGATGCACAACATGTAAAGTTGGTTGAAGTAATTTCATCTTCAAGCAAGGAAAGGAAGCTTCCAAAGGAATTCTATATGACCACATGAAGGAAGAGGTATGTATATACTTGGTTATAGATATGTAAAGTCATGGCATCATATGATTGTTGATATAATGGTTAAAATTATTTATCTGATGAACATGATGAAAGAAGAAGAAAATGTTTCATTAAACTAATGCATGAAGGCATATAGACAATGTGCCTTGAACTCTTATATATATTGACAAGATGAAATCAACATAATATAACCTCATGAAGAATATGAGATGGTTGGAAACTATGGTTCCTATAATGAAGGAACTATATATAATATCTGAGGATTCCATATGCAAAGAAGGTGAAAGAAGAGTTCAGGAAATATGTATATATAGTAATGTAAGATAAGATGAGTCATCAAAATTTGATAACAATAAGATATGAATACCTTGCTATGTATGTTGCAAAAGAGAAATTTAGTAATTTATGTCCTAGATATGGATTCATATGTATGTGAAAGGATGTGGATGTTGCAAGAAATTGATGTCACGAAAAAGCAGCATCATAAAACATTAATGTTAATTTTATGTTCATTTTTTATTTTTGAAAACATCTATTTCTATTTTAGTAGGAATACTGGAAGAAAGTTGAATAAAGTTACCTACAACTAGTACTCATGAGATTGTATAGAATATCCTAAACGAAACATGACTTGGGAGGTGTATTTGTACGAAGAATACCCATATGTGGACTAGAAGGTCACTTCTGGAACAATAAAAGGATGGCATGAATATTGGAATAATACTATGTTTCATTGAAGATAATTTATGGAGAAGATGGTCGGTGCCTTACAAATTAGTTCTGGAAGATGAAGGCTACCTGAGGAAGAATTTTAAGTTCATCCATGAAAATATAATATATAAAGAGAAACTGTACAAGTAGTTTATATACCATGATCTCCATTGAAGATAAGATAGTTTTTGTTGATAAAAATTACCTATATAACATGGAGCTTGGGTTTATTCATTTTATATGAATGAGTATAAGATCCATAGTTTAGACGGACAGATAGAAACATAATTCTTTTATTCACTATGTAGTAATAATTTATGATTTGGTAAGAATCTAAGGTTGCTACCAATACACTTTGAG
Organism: Pinus albicaulis; assembly: GCA_034641835.2. Classification (NCBI taxonomy): domain Eukaryota; kingdom Viridiplantae; phylum Streptophyta; class Pinopsida; order Pinales; family Pinaceae; genus Pinus; species Pinus albicaulis. Next base: position 28,638,226 of record CM076572.1, on the reverse strand, counting down.
GATAAGATAGGGATTCCAATAAGTAAGAGTGGTCAAAGTGGAAATTCCTTGAGGATATTTTAATCCAATAAAATAATGGTCCTAGAATGATATACCTTGTGAACAACATGAATGGGTTATTTTCCTTGAGAGAAAATGATGAACGTGTATATAAACAATTGGTCTCCCTAATAGCATGCTCTAATCTTTTGTAGAGATAGAGTTATTAGTCAAGACCTTTCTATATGAAAATGTTGGTTGATATGATGAGATGTCATAATATAAGTTTAATAAATAGCTTATGATATGTCTTATGAATATTAATAGTATTATTATAATTCTTTAGTATGAGAATGTCCAAGTATCTTGTATCTAGTATGAATACCTCCCTAGTTAAGTGGGAGTGTTGAAATAGGTAACTAGGTATGGTCTTCATAAATATGAAATGTACTCTTAATTCATGTATATTATTAAAACACATTAAGGGGTATCAAAGGCAAGACTAGGAATATAATCAACTCTACTCGAATGATACAAAATTTGATGAAGTAAAAATTAGGGGTAATTTCACAATTATTCTCACTAGATGTTCAAACATCGAAGACATCCATTTGTCTAGATCTCCAAAGAGTCTTTGACAATAATTCCAAGATATTTGAGACTCCCAAATTTCTCCCACATATTTTTTATCATGATCATGATATTAACTTGATTCCGCAAAGTATTCTTCCAAACATTTACCTCACATATATCCCTATGCCCAAAAGGGTGAAATTTAACATACGGTTGAAAAAATTCTAGAGGAAAGTATGATTCAACCTAGCGAAGGTTCTTTATATTCCCCAGTAGTATTGGTTCACAGGAAGGATGGATGATGAATTGTAGTGTCCAGATTATAGAGAGTTCAATAAGCTCATTATTGAAGCTAAATTTCCCATTTGTATCAGTCATGAATTTTTGGATGAATTCGATGGAGAAATTTACTTCACCAATATGGATGTTCATTTAGGATATCATCAAATTATAAAGAAGACAAAATACAGATTAAAAACAACATTTACAAGTTATGATGGTCACTATGAAATTTTCTTCCTTTTGGCCTTACTAATGAACCTTTCATATTTCAGGGTCTAATGAAGTCCACTTTTGAACCCATATAAAAGTTGTGTTATTATGTTTTAATGATATACTAATCGTAAACAAGTCTTTGAAAGATCATGTTCAAAATGTTGATAGGGAACTTAAACTTTGGAGGAAAAACAATTATATGCAAAAACTTCATTTATTTGGGGTATATGAGGTCGAATATTTGAGTCATATTATATCTCATGAGGGTGTTAATGTAGACCATGCTAAAATTAAAGCCATAAAGGAATGGAACATCCCGAAAACCTTAAATAATCATTGAGGATTTCTGAGGTTGGCAGGTATTATGACAAGTTTGTCAACAATTATGGGAAAATAGTAGTAGCACCTATAACAACATTACTAAAGAGAGATGTATTTTAGTATACTCCTGAAGCAACTATGGCATTTGAATATCATAAAGAGTAAATGTTCCAAGGTCTGGTCTTAGCTACACCATGCTTCACAAGAATATTTATTGTGGAATGTGATGCCTCAAGAAATGGAATTGGTGTTTTTTTAATGCAAGAAGGAAGACCCATTTCTTTTGAAATTTGTCCAATCAAGGGAAATAATTCACATAATCCTACTTATGATAATGAGATGTTGTAACTACTACATGCCATGGGGAAATGGTGGCCTTACCTAATGGGAAGACACTTTAAGGAAAAAAATCTATCATGATAGTCTGACATACATCTTAGATCAAATATTATGTTTACAAGAGTAGAAAAAATCGGTCACAAATATGTTGGGTTATGACTTTGAAATCATATAAAAAAAGGGAAGGAAAAATTTCTTGTGGATGCACTCTCAAAAGTTATATTGTGCTATATGATGTCACAAATTCGGCTTTGGTAAAGTTTTCCAATAAAATTATTTTCCATTAGGAGTGCATCCAATTGAACACTTAACTAATCAGGGCGAATAATTTGTTCCAAAAATATGTAATTTATAGATAAGGGATGCAATTTAGGTTTTCAAACTATACAAAAATGATTTACAAATGAATTCTTAAAACAAAAAATAAAAAAATAATCAGAGCATAAAACATAAAACATGTATACATAGATATTTTCCCCTAGATCCCAACACTGGGACTACAACCTTGATTTTCTATTATATTCATTTCAATGTTACAACACATATCTATACATGTCAAAGCATTCATAAACCACAATCCATTAACCCTGGATTATAACATAACCAGAGTTCCCTTGAATCGATCTAAAAAATACCATGGGAAGAAAACCATTATTCCCAAATCCATGTTCAAACTCATGCACAAAACCATAGGCAGGTCCGACCACCTAATATAGTGTCCAAAAAAAATTTCCTTAGGTGTTTCCCTACTGTTGCACCCAACACAAGCATGGGGGGACTGGACAATCCCCTCTTACCCATGCTTGGAGCTAGTCGTGGAAAGATTATAACATACACCCAACACGCAAAAGGTCTATTTTTTGGAATGATTAATCTTTATAAGTTTTTATGGGTTAATTTAAGGGCCAATATTATTTTTGAAAAAAAAATGGGAAATGGCTATAATTTTCTTATTGTATGGATGGGGACATGAAAAGTCAAGAAGACAAGTTTTTAAGTACATTTTCAACATTTTTTAAGACATATGAATAAGTTTTTTTTTTAGGCAAGAAATGAATCATGGACTACCATTGTTGTTTGGGAGAATTCGTTGAATTTTTTTTTATATGATTGGATTTCGAATAGGTTTATTTCTTTTAGCTTGTGGATCTAATATGAAATGTTGCGAAATGTGATCCACTTTGCTTTTGTGAAGGAGGTGGGTTCCTCCACTAAGGTTGGTGCATAAATCAAGTTGCAACCTAGAAGAATTTGGTTCCACAATTAGGTGGTAGCCTATAGAAAGTGGGTCCTTAATAATTTTTTATTTCGTACTTACAAATACATTTTCGGGGTCGGTGCCTCCAGTAGGTTGGTTCCTACAAACTAATGTAATAAAATATTGGAAAAAAGATTAAAAAAAATTGTGTTTTCCCCCAGATGGGTAAATATGTACATGTGGATTTTTCATGTGTTCATCTAATGATGATGATTAATGATGATTTTTCATTCTTATCGTTATGAGAAAACTATTAAATTGTATAATTTGGTATAATTAGTTGCTACATTGATTCACTTCTCACTTAATGTGAGCATTATTCTAACACTTGGAATCATTATAGTATATTCCTTCAATAATAGTTAATCACTAGAAGGTTGATAAAAAGTAAGATGGCCAATATATGATCTTCAAGAAATCCTCCTTAGTTTGATGGAACACACTATTCTTTCTAGAATATAAGAATGGAAACCTAAATCATGTCTTTGGGTATTGATTTTTAGGCAGTTGTTGAGAATGATTACCAGGTACCTAATACTCCTCCCATTGATGTGGCTGGTAAATATCTCTATACATCCAATGTATTAGCCAAAAAATTCATCTTAAGTGGTTTATTTGATACTAATTTTTTGAAGGTGATGCACTGTAATTTAACCAACGAACTATTCAACAAGCTAAGAGATGGTTACAAAGTGAATAAAAAAGAAAGGAAGGCCAAGATAAAAAATTTTGGAGGTTAGTTTGAATGTTTGATAATGGAAGAAAATGAAAACATGTTTCATATTTCCTTTGAGTAGATGATTTTTTAAAATATATAATCGTTCTCAGTGAGTAAATCAAGGATGTTGATATTATTTCAAAAATATTGAGATATATTCGTTCAAGGTTCATCATTAGAGTATCATGCCTTGAATAGTTGTATGACATGAAAAAATTAAGCATGGATATCTTTCAGGGAACTCTTACTACATAAGAACTATATAGAAGGGATAAAGCATGGGAATTAAGAAAAATCTAGTCATGAGTCAAACAAAGAATAATCCTAACTTGTCAATAAGCTGAAGAAAGGAATTGGAAAGTTCAAAGGTAAGACTACATTTAAATGTTTTGAATGTGGAATAATATGACACTATGATTCTAAATGTTGTTATGAAAAAATGAATGATTGTTATGATGAAGTGAAATTAAAATATAATGATTATAAAAAAAGAAGAAATGCCAAAGGGAGAAGGTTATTTTCTAAAGAAAATAGTGACTATAAAAGAAATTAAAGCATATCCGGTAATGAAAGAGGAGATATATTATTTATAGCTAGAACAAAAATTGAATAAGAAGAAGATTATGAAGGTGAACTCGTAAATCCATCGGAAGAATTAAAATATCTTAAAAATATGGTAGATCCACTAGAGAAAAAAATGCAAGAATATGAAGATAGATATCGTGATGAAAATTATATCATGTCTCTTAAAAGTGAACTAGAATAATCTAAGAGAATGAATGAGTTTATGTCAAAGGAGCTACATGAAAAGGAAGATAATTGTGAAACATTGGAGGAAGATATATTGCTCTTCAATGGAGAGCTATAGAATACTTCTGATTGAATCAATTGAAACTAGATGCTCCATAAAGGTTTTGAATTATTAGATCATATCCTAATATTACAGATATATTGCCTAATCAAAATAGGTTTCGATTATTAGGAATACCATGAGACATATAGATATGAATAACTCTAAAGGACATTGTATGGAGAATCATGTTACAATAATTTCAGAAGATCCAACAATAATTAAGTGAATACTATAGTCAAATCCAGGATCATCCTAAGCATAATACCCTCTCAAGTGGCATTGTAAATTAAATTAGGGATTGAAATTTTACAAACAACTCAAGAAAAGGAAGAAACCAAGATATAAGAACAACTGTGGTGGGAAAAAATATCAAGGGATCCAAAAGTATTAGTGAAGTAGGATTCATGGATTAGAAAAGAGATGAATTCCTTCCATGACCCACTTTACAAGAAATTCTTCTTCAATACAACTCCATCCAGCTAGGTATTGAAATATGTTTTTTTAAATGTTTCTCATACACTATATGTGGACATAAATCTAAGGATTATATAACCTACACTACGAATTATTATATTATATATAGAATATATTATTTGACTACCAAGAAAAAATATGTGGGAAATCAAATCATAATTCATAGCAACAAGTCATTTTTTCTAATATTCAAGCCAATACAGAATGTTACAAGTGCCACAGTGAAGTAAATATTTCTCATGGTTCCAATATCAATTTGATATCATCCAATGAAGAAGGTCCCTATTATAAACTGAGAATAAACACGAAGCCATGGAAAATGAAACAAGAAGAACCAAGGTGCTTTTATTGCTACCACACCATCCAAATCTTGGACTATGGTCAATATTTGGAACTTTAATTTAACCATGTGAACTATAATTTCTAGTTATTAGATTCATTCCATAATTGATTTATCAGTTTCCAAGTCTGTCTATGAAGAAATTCCAAGTGTTTCCCTTTTGTTAAAGGAAGTGTCACCTTTTGTGAAAGGGAGCTATAATGCATATTTAAGAGGAAAATTTGTTCTTTTCTCTTATAGTAGTGGGTTCTATCTATCATATATATATATATATATATATATATATATATATATATATATATATATATATATATATATATATATATATATATATATATATATATATATATATCTATGTGTGTGTGTGTGTGTGTGTGTGTGTGTGTGTGTGTGCATTAGGCATATTCCCATAGTATTGTGAACTTTCTTGTTGCAATCAACATTAGTATCACAGAGTGTATGTAAAGTGTCACACTTGGAGATAAGTGTCATATTGCTATGTTTTGAATGGATGCATGTTGATTATTGGTATTAAGTGTTTCATTATCATGTAGTTTTTCATTTATGAGTGTGTGATCATGTTATATTCCTCTGTTTTTCTTAATTGTTCAAACACTTAGTAAATTTATGAATCCTTTATGTCTTCACACTTTCCCAACCAACAACTCCTCATCATTCCTTCCTCAACTGTGCAACGTGTAATCTAAAGCACCATTAAGACATCATTTACTCTTACAGCTATGCACTGTGCAGTCACTACCTTCTGAAAATTGCGCATTGTCCAATCCCATTACTGATTCCCTGCCTCATTCTCTTGCTAACTGTGCAATATTTTCTCAGTAATGATTCAGTTGTGCACTATGCATTCTTTTTCAGTAGTAAATACATATATAATTAGTTGAATTTATATAATATGCAATAAATTGTCTCATCCCTTCCAAAACTATGCATTACACAGTCACATTGAGAAATATTTTCTCAGTGCACCACTAACTCTGTCAATTGCAAAACCTTGTCTTCCTCTCATTCAATCACTATTCACTGCACCATCCTAGTAACTATACCCTCATCACCGCTTTCTATTTTTCACACTCAAAATTCCCCAAGGTATCTTCTCATTCCTCTACATTGTCTACATAAATCTGTGTGTTGCATAAGAAACAAATTAGGTTAGTAATTTTTGGGGATTATGTCATCCTGTCATTAGTAAAATCCATTTGCAGGTGTTGTTATCCTAACATTAGAAGATGATGCTTAGGGAGGATTCAAAGGAGATCATGTAAGAGGACACATCGAACTTTTGAATACAAAATATCATCAAATGAAGAAACAAAGGGACACTAGATTATGACATAAGAATGAACATCAAGGTCATAATGAATAATCCCGTTCAATCAACGCCTTCAATGATGAAGATGAGGTACATATAATACCTACTATAAATATATAAGGATGGTAGCAAGAATAAAATCTTTGCATTCACATTATATAATGAAGTTCCATGTTATCAATAGCAAATCACGGGGCTTCCTAAAGTTACCATAAGGTTCTCATGTGTCATTTTATTTTTCCACATCATTAATGAATTTAATCATGCAATTTTTGAAAAATGAAGAAATGAAAACATGTGGAATCCCAAGGATCACATATAAAATTTGAATAGTCATGTAGAAGGTCAAATGTCTCATAAGAATTTGGAAGTTCCCACGGGATCTCAAGAGTCACAAGGGAAGCTCAAGATTCTCCAAGGAGGTGGAAAGTCACCTCATTTGTTATATATACACCCTCGTAGCTCAATAAAAGTAATTTTCACCTTGCCTTCTCGTGTTAGGAATAGGAGAGAATATTAGTCTTTTGAGAAGTAATTAGTTGCTTAAAATTCTTGTATTGGAACTATTTTTGTATGATTTTAATGGTGTATCTTGGAACTTCCACCTTATAATTTGAGTATCTTAAAGCAGACATGCTTTTCTTGCATATCTCATGAATGGTTTTAATACTATTCTTTCATTGTTTGTGGTGTATGTTTAATATAACACATACTAATGAAAGTGAACTATTTCATTGACTTTAGTATACATCCTTAAATGGTGTGTTTTTTTCTTCCATGATTGCTATTTCTCTATGAAATATTTCACAAGATTGCTATTATTTTAGAAATATGCATGTTTATTTATTAGGATACTACAATTAATTTTTTCTTAAATACTCACTTTATTTTCCTTTTCATGAAAGCAACATTATACACTTTAAAATTGAATACAACACAAGGCTAAATTACTCATTCATCTCAAAATTACATTCATTTCTCTTATGTCGTTTATTTCAGCCAAGGAAAACCTTTAAGATTATGGAAACCAACCTAATTTTTCAGTTGTGTCTCTTACCCCAAATGGTGTGAGTTATAGTTTTGACTTCATATCAGGGAGACCCTCTGAGAGTTGGTGGCTTCCACCATGATCAATAATTCTGGAACAAGAAGGAGAGAGGCCTTTTTATTAATGAAAATTAACCACATTCACATAAAGAACCTTTTTGTGCAAGGTACTATTTGTCTTAGCCAAACATCAACTCATATATATTAGAAAGAAGAGTCATCTTGCCAAGGTCCAGATCATGCATACAATTTCACTTATGAGAAATTTCAGACACTTTAGTCTATTATTGATTAGTTTTCTAGAGTTCTTGGATTGCTTCATGTCACATCCTTTCTTCCTCATAAGAAAACAAAGAAAGAGACACATTAGAAGAAATTAATGCCTAAAATTGGCCATGAAATTTACATGTTATTTCCATGTCATAATATATCAACCAATCAAAATTCTTTAAATTTAAAAAGAGGTACATGTAAATATTTCAGAGGGAAAAGGAGAAAAACTACTTTTTAAATTGTATTTTTGACTTATCTCCTTATATGTTTACTCAAATTTCAAGTGTAGAAACTCGTTCTATGCAAAATTAAATTCCACATCGAATGATTACCCATTATGCACACTTTTGAGAAGATCCACCTTGATAAAAATTGCATATACACTAAAAAAGTGTGTCCCAACAGGTTTTTTAATGTATCTGCAATTTTTATAAATGTGGATCTTATCAAAAGCATGCATAATGGGTACTCATTAGATGTGGAATTTAATTCTGCAACTAATTATCGTCTACACATGAAATTTGAGTAAACCTATAAGGAGGTAAGCCAAAAATACAATTAAAAAAAAAAAAAAATCTTCTTTTCCCTCCAAAATTCACAACTCTTATTTTACTATTTATTAATTTATTATTTTTCCTTAGGAGGCAAATTTTAGGCTGAATTTTCCTCTAATGACCCATCGATATGTGTTGGTTTCTTCAATGGAATAATTGGTCAATGCGCGACTAGAATATTTAGTTTATCCTTATGTAGGAATACATCAGAAACGAGATCTTCCACGACCTCTTGCACAAAATTTGGATGCATATGGGCAGGATTTTCATTTTTCTAATGAAGAAAAGATGAGGGAATAAGAATAACCTTATAATAACATGAATTTGAAGGGTGAAGAAGAGGATTCTTCAAAATCAGAAAGTGAGGAGGAGGAGGCGAACAAAGACATGGTCGATTACCAGCTAGATTGGAGGCCCAATGGCCTCTTTCTCTTCTAGGTAATCTTCATCGCTTACTAAAGCACCCGAAATTTTTTCTTACAAAGTATGTTCCTAATAGGAAATCCAAGGCCAAAGATCACATTGATGATTTAAACAGGCATATATGGATGTTAGAGGTACCTTTTGATGATATTGCTTGTATATTATTATCGTGTACTCTAAAAGGTAGGCCACTATTTTGGTACCATAAGCTTCCACCAATTCAATCCATAATAAGAGGGAGCTTAAATAATTATTTTTAGAAAATTTCATTGATGAAAAAACTCCGACCATGTTACTTAAGGAACTTTGGATCATTAAGACAATGGATAAATAGAATTTAAGGATTTCAATCGAATAGTTACACAGATTTTGAAAGAATTTCCCACGGATGTACAACTGCATGATTTAATTAATAAATAATATTATATTTCTTCCTCTCCTACTAGAATTTCCATTTCTCTCAAGCATGCTACAAAAGATATTTTGGATCTTAAACTTTCAAAAGAAATTGTCATCGAAAAGGACACAAATTTTATTTGGGCCATTGTTGATTAGGAGGATTTAAAATACTATAAGTACACTTATAAAAAGTCCCATGTATCTTCTACCAAAGCTAAAAAGAAATATCCTTTTGACATGGAAAACTTGACTAAATTTTTGAAGCTGTTAATCAATCAAGTATCATAGCTCGAGAGGAAGTCAAGTGAGGCTTCTACTAGAAACAAGTATTTTAAATATTTTTTCAAGAATAACATCAATCAATTGGATAAGTCTACATAAATATCTATTTTTTTATTTAATGCTGAGAACTTGGGAATTAATTACTATTGTAACTTTCATGAAGAAGCACATTCATAGAAATCATGTCCTTAATGGAAACACAACATGAATTTTCTGGTTACTAATTTTATAAAAAAAATTGTTAGTAGAATAACGTCCGAAGAAAATTCATGAGACTGATAAACCTATCTTGAAAGAGGAAAAACCAAATGTGAGTGATTTAATTATAAATTTTGATGCTATATTTAACATTGATAGAAAGGTATTCGTGAGCCCCTAGTGGATGATACTCCTCCTCAACAACCTGCTAAGAAATACAACTTGAGGAGAAAATTACTCGTGCCTGAGAAAGACCTGAGAAAGATATTGTAAAGAAAGATATTACCTCCTAGCAATCCTACTTAGGGAATTGAGAACAAAATTGGGAGTACAAAACCTTAGAATAATGCTTCTGGAAACAATAACAAAATGTCATTCACCCCTGAGGCATCAAACAATGTAACACCTCTTGCCACTTCAATACACCCTTGCCAAGATGAAGATATTGACTACATTGTTCTAGAAGACATGAATAAATCTCGTGCAAATATTCCCATATATGAGCTAAAAAAGTTGGCATGGGAATGCGAGTTTATTATCCAAGAATATACATCTCAACCTTCATCAGGTAGAATGGTTTCTTCTTCTCAAGCTTCATATGGTAAGCTTCCTACCATTATCGAATCGATAATTAACGTTGCTAATGTAAATTCTAGATCCACTTTCCCCCATTTCTTTTTACTTTTGAGATTTTTAATTATAATGTCCATAATTCCATAGTTGATTTAGGTGCATCTATAAATGTCATGCCTCTAATGGTTACAAATAAAAAAAAGGTTAAATGGGAGAATATTGATTCCTGAAACATAAAATTGTATATAAATTTAGAAAATGCAATTGGTGAGCTTAATAATATTATAATCCATTTACAATCAGAACAAAAATTTCACCGACTTGTAGATATTTCCATTGTGGATATTCTGGAAGCGCATGGTTTTCTATTGATATAGACTGGTATAAAAAATTGCGAGGATACTACTTTATATAGACTGGTCACATTTTTGTCTTACATATAAGGGCGATAATAATAATATTTGATAAGAGAATGATCATTTCATGAATCATATTGTTACGACGCTTGAAGTGCCTCACGAGCTGATCAAATATGCACAAGTAATATTTGAAAATACTTTTGTAGATGTTGAAATTTGATGTTATATTGCACAATCGTACCATATACCATGAGATACGTAGTTGGAGATCCTTCTTTGCAATCCAGTTGGTGCTTATGATTTTTGTAATATCGATGTAAATTGTACTAGTGTAGGAACTAAGCGTGATGTTGTTGATATTTGGAATTTGTATTTTGTCAGTTTGAAAATAAAGGAGGGTTATGAAGATGGTTTTATTTTGGTAGACCCATGAAAGAAAAAATATCTGATCTCATGCCATTACAAATTTTAGTGCACAAACAACATTATCGAATCTTGGCTAATGTTGTTGCTAGGTGATCATGATTGCGATATAATTTTTCAATTGAGATTATTTATAAGCCATCAATGCTCGATAATGCCACTAATTTTGGGATTTTTAGTGATGAATAGTAGATACTAGATTTTATGGTGAATTTTTATTTGTTTAAGGATGTGGTAATAGATGAAGATGAGTATGAAAAGGATTTGCAAAAATAAGCTCAAGCATGTAAAGGGAACCCCATGCCCAAGGGTCTAGTATCTGAGGAAAATATTTATGACCTACGAAATTACTTTAAGGGGCCAAAAAATTCTAATATCCATAGCTATACACTATTGGACAAACAATTAAATTTGTGTACCAATGAAGATCCAAAATATGTGACTCTCGGTACATTTTGTTCACGTCAAGGGTGAGGAGCCATTGTCCGTCTATTCAATCAATACCCACATGTGTTCATGTTGAACTATGATCATTTAAATATTTGTCATATGTGAATTATCCATCATGTGATATCCATAAAGGAAGGGATAAATCCATTTAAATAGAAGTTAATAAAATTCCATCCTATGTGGGAACCCCTTATTTATTATTAATGAAGGAAACTACAAGATTCTTAGATCATATTTAGTTTTTTTCATTATACGTGGGTCTCTAATTTGGTTCATGTGAGAAATAAGTTTAAATATATCTTATTTGTTGATTTCTGCAGCCTGAAATGGGCTTTAGGTAAAGATAATTATTCCATGACATCTAGGGAGAAGATACTTCAGACAATAGCTTGGTGAGAAATATTTCCATGATTAGATGGATTTTGTGGTTACAACCAAGTTCTATTAGTAGAACCTCATATATTCAAAATTACCTTCAAGACTAAATGGGTTAAATTCACATTCAGGTGGAAGCCTTTTAGACTCATCAATGTAGGTGTTACCATTCAATGAGCTATCGATGTCGTGTGCCATGGTTTTATTGGAAAAAATATGGTGGTATACTTGGATGTTGTTACGATATTTTCTAAGAAAATATATAATCACTTGCGTTATCTAAGAAAAATATTTGAGAGGTGTCAAATATATGGAATATATCTAAATCCTAAGAATAATGTATTTTGAGTGTCATAGGGTAACCTCTTGGGCCACATTATAGCTAAAAGTGCAGTTAAGGTGGACCTCGACCGGGTCAAGAATATTGCTTAGATGCTCTTCCCTGTGAATAATAAAGTTTTTCCATCCTTCTTAGGGAAAATTAAGTTTCTTTGAAAGCTCATCTCAGATTATGAACATATTGTTAATCCATTACAAGATATGATAACGAATTATTTTACAAGTGGGAAGAAAAGTCGAAATATTCCTTCACACAAATTCAACAAGAAATTTTTGAATCCTCAACATTGTATAGTCCATATTTTGGTAAATATTTCTTTTTATATAACTTTTCTTCTTCCACATCTCTTGTAGTTGTTCTCACATAAAATGATTATCAGGTAAATGAACGCGCTATATAATTTATGAGTTTTAGTTTGTAGGCATTTGTATTAAATTTCCCCCCATTAATGAGAAAGATTATGAAATATACAATGTGGTGAAGCACTTTAGGCCTTACCTCCTAAAAAGTCACATTATCATCTTTGTGCCTCACCAAACAGTTACATTAATTTTTTTTCAACAAGAGTTGGGTGAGAGGAAGTTGGATTGGATGATAAGCCTTCAATAGTATGATCCAGAATTCAATCTAGTTCATATAATAAGAGGCCATGGTCTCTGTTAGCTTGCAGAAAAAGTGGTCAATTCACTAGAAGATGATTGTTTTGAATGGGAACAAGAAATAGAAACTTATAATATTGAACAAGCTACCCCTACAAAGGAAACCACGTCTTAGTACATTGAAATGTGATAGTATGTATAGCATGGTACCTTTCCCTCGCACTTATTAGACAGATAGAAGAGGGATATTCAAATTAAACCTTTATCTTGTCATCTTATACATGGTTTACTTCTTTGAAAGTACCACAATGGTGTCCTTCTCAGATTCCTAGAAGTACAGGATTAAAAAAGGGTATTGAAATATATTCACAATAGGATAGTTGATGGCAACTACGTGGGAAATACTAATGCATATAAAGTTATGCAAGCTTGCTATTATTGGCCCATATTATTTAAGGATGCTCATTTCTACACTCGTAAGTTTCCTATTTTTAAAATATGCGTTGGTCGTGATAAGTAGTCAAGCACCCCATTGCAGCCCATTTTCATGGAATAACCTTTACAAAATGGGGATTGGGTGTTATTCACAAAACATTTCCACATTCACCAAAGTACCACTTATATATATTCTAATCACTACAAATTATTTTTTTTAGTGCATTGAAGGGGTTCTGTTGAAACAAGTGAATGAGGAGGTAGTCATCAACTTCCTTAAGCATAATATCATCACCAAATTTCGTGTTTATATGTAACGTTTTTTCGATAAAATAACTTATTTTTCACAAGTGAAACTTTATGATTTTGCATTAGAGAATGGTATTATTTTAAATAACTCGTATAATTACTACCGTTAGGGTAACATTATAGCTGAGTCTACTAATAATAATATAATTAACACTACTAAGAAAATTGTTTACTCTGAGAAAATAAACTAGCGTAATGCATTCGTGAATGATTTCTGTGATAAACATGTTACAAGAAAACACTCATTGAAGACCTCCCCTTACTTCATCGAGTATCCAAAATAATGTATCATTCCTCCAAACCTCTACCTCTAAGCCCTTCAAATTTCTCAAAAATATTGTGGTAAACCATTTCTTGTGTTTTACAATAGCATACACACCCTTCTTAAGTTACAATAAGAAATGTGGAAAGGAAAATAAAATTTTTATATTCATGAGTCGTATCAAACACTCATTTGACAAGATCTATTTTTGGACCAATAAGTTTGGTGTGGGAGAACTAATATTCAAGTGGGATAAAGCTTGAAGAGAAAGGTAAACACACCAAATTCCAATACTTGTGGATCATGACCTTTGTTGTTAATGATACTGGCCACCATACTTATCATCTTCAATCATTAGATGTGAATATGGACTCGCTCTGTTTCAAGGGAGACGATATCAAATGTTACATCAAATAACGACCTGGGGTTTTGTTGAGGCCATGAAAATCAACACAACAACATCACGGAAACCACCCGATCGGGGACTTAAAAACAGTCCATTTTCTGTTTGAAATGGTGGCACCGAATGGATTTATGGGACCAGTTTACTAGTGAAATATAATTGGGTGAAAGGATGCATTTATAGCTATCTGTAACTTGGTAGATGGAATTATTATCAAGCTTGCAATAAATAATATACCTATCTACTATGTATCCGAGGAGTAAATGTATTTTTAGTCTGATCTACAAAAGTGATCTTTCAATGGATGCAAATGAAGATCATACAAACACTTAGAGATATGAAAATGATTTGAGATAATTAATTTAATTAAATAGTTAATTAAATCAATTGGATAAATATCACATCATGACTATTAAGTTCCTTTATTAAATATGTATCAAAAGATAATAGCATAACATGTCCAAAAGTGAGTTAGTGCCAAACTGTATTCAAATAGATACATGAAAGAAAACATCATGACATAAATAACACATAGGATAAAATTACCATGTATATGTTCACTCTTCTCATTTGATAAAAAGTACTTGGTCCAAACCTTTCTATTCATAAAAATTCTTGAGTACAAAATGGAAACATCCATAAAGTCTTCCTTTCAAAATTATAGGACCCCTTCTTCAAAGACATGAAGGGGTCTAAATATAAACATAAAAGTCTTAAAATAGTTATTACAATAAAAGATGAGGAGGTTTAAAAAATCCCTCATTAAACTAAGTGGAAATTGAACATAAACATAAACTAAAAGGGTGACTTATTTGATGATTGTCCCGCTATCTACTTAGCCATTTGTTCCATCAGCTGAAGGATGTTAAGCATAGGCTAAACCTATAGAGGTTGGTCTAGCCTAATGCACAACTGTCTACTGAAAACAACATCAGAAAGTGGAGAAATCATGTAGGAGGATGTATATGTAAGACAACGAAGCATTAGCCCCACGTTGTGAGGCTTTAATAAGTATCTCTAGTACTTATCCCAATTCAAATTTTAAAACTTTCTGATGTGTTCTTATTTTACATTTGAAACTTCTTGCCATTGTCTTATCAAGTCTTTCACGATACGAAATTCACCGGGAGGACATATGTTAGTATGTTTTGCAGCCATGAGATCTTTACTAATAGTTTCCACAATGTTAGTAGCCACATCCTTTGCTCTCCAAATGGCTCTTTCTGCATGTTTCAATTGTATGTACCAATCTATAAACAATATTTATTTCTTTGAATCTTCAATCCTGGGCAGTTTGGCCTTTCGACGATTAGTAGAATCCTGCCAGGTGACATAGTTGGAAGCCTTATCATAATTCTCATCAAAACTAATCCTCTAGTATGAAATGTGATTCATGAATGAATTTCTCTATTCACACAATTCAAGAATATTTGATAATTTTTTTTAAAAAAATGACTTTCTGTTGTGCCAATAAAGTATTTAGTTCTAAGGCTTCTTTTATGGATTCATGAATCTTAGGATTATCCTTCAATTTCTCTGTAGAAAGCTGAAATTGATGGATTTGAGTATCCTTTGAACTAATTTCATTCTTCCGTTGAATCTTCAATTGGTCCATGCTCTCTTCGATTTGTGTGACCTAAACCTATAGATGTTGATTAATATTTTCTTTATATGCCTGTAGCTCACATTCCATTTAGATGATTCTTTCATCCTTTTATTTCACCAATTGTTGAACTTCAAAAGCTTTATCAATATTTGTAGAGGCATAAGCTCCTTCGAACTAAGTCGGACATGTTAGATCCTTTGAAGGATCTACCTGTGAGTCTGTTCAAACAACATCCATTGAGATATCACCTTGGAAAAGCAGTTGATATTGCTCTGGCCTCATCATTTTCTTCTATCTTCTCATAACTTCTTTGTGTTTAGGACTGTAGAAAATGTCCAAAGGAGGGATTTCCTTAATGTTAAGTAAAATTTTAGTATTAGGGAAGGTTGGGATGAATTCCACTCTCTCAGTGCTTACTAATTTGTCATAGGGCTCAATAGTGAATGAGTCCAGACTTTTCATTTGAGGTGTATGCAGAATCTGTTGTTGATCAGTAACTATGGCTACTTGGTATTGCTGGAGTTTCAGGTTAAAATGCTTCCAATATTCACTTAGATTACTTGGAAAACCTAAATCCATAGTTTGAACCTTGACAGATTTGTCTTGGTCAGATTTGCTAAGGACTTCAATAACTCCTTTTCCTTCTAAGCTAGGGATTGGGATACTTACAACATTATTAATGGAATTTCTTTCAATTTCATGTTTCTATATTGTTTAAACTTTGGTAATTTTTATGGATGGAGGCATAGGGCTTCCAACATTTGAACTGCAGAGTAATTATCAACTGACTCAAAAAGGTCATCGAAATCATCTTCTTCGTGAACCAAAGGCCTAATTTCTAACTTGGGTAGTAAAATTATTGGCTGATTTCTAAACAATTTCAAACATTAAATTTGGTTGATTTCTAAGACTGCATGATTGTGATTTTCCATACCATAAACACTATAATTAATTGGAAAGGAAATCCATGATGCTTTTCTAGCCTCCTTTAGAAACTTCGTTAGCCTTTTGCCAACAATTTGATATGCTACTTCTCTTGCGAGAAGCTTATCAGAAACATACAAGGCTAAAACGTGCGGCCAATCTAAGCTCATGAATACTCTGACATAGATGAACAGATGTTCTCCAAACCATTTTCCTAAAGAGTAAAAGTCAACTTGGGCCTGTTTTGACAATTTGGGGGCTTTATCATTAAAAAAAAACTTGAAATGGAGGGAGAATGAATCCATGGAAAATTTTATTCAAATTAATCTCAATTTTGTATTCCATCACATTCTATGAAATATATGAATGGGTACAGAGTCTTGGTCAGTCCTTTCCAGCACATGGCTGGAAAATATGATTTGAAACACACAACGTCCATGATATTGGCATTCATATAAAATGGGGCAAAAATTTTGGAGGAAGTAGAGTTATTTTTCCTATATTCCATAATTTGGGTAGCAATATTATTAGACATAATGTTTCCCCAATCCATAACATAAGAGCCTAAAACTTCCGAATCCATGAGAGGAACACATTCTATTGAAAATGTGGTAGTGTCAGGCTGACCAAAAAGCCTAGACATCATGGTAGCAACATAAAAATATGGACTTGCAAGGGAGTCGATCGAATGCATACCCTTGTCATCATTCTTGTAATTTTTGGGGTTTCTTCTCCATTTCTTGATTGAATTTGATTTGAGCTCATTCTCGCTAGACAACTACAACATAAATTCTTTGTCATGGAACTTTTTAGGGTTTGGGATGTGGTACATCATCTTTAAGTATTTTTCTTTGAATGAACCAATCATCGTTCTTCTGCTAGTTAGAAAATTCCTATCCCCAATGTTGAGGTTATCAATGATCCATCTTACCATATCAGTGTATTGTAAGACTTTAGGTCATGCAATGGTTAAATGCAGGAAATAATTGACCACTTATTCAGTAGTAGCTTCTTAAGAATCAGAAGCATCGACAATAGCTTCCGTTTGAACTTTGTGAGGTTTCTCATCCTCAAACAGCTTGTACATAGATTCCATGAGGAGGTTACACTTTCTGGTCGACATGTACTGTCTGTAAATAGAGGAAGCATCTATGTTCTCTCGGTTGCAGTAGGTGCAGGATTTACATGGGAAATTTTCTTCTTATATTTCTTAAGAGATTTAGACATCTCCAAAGAATTCTGGTTATTTGGGCTAACCTGCGAATAAATGGGATATGATAAGTGGAAAGAGAGAACTTTGATTTTACAAATGCACAATTAGCATAGTAATAGAAACGATTAAACAAATGAGAATTGGCATGCTGCTAAGATATGAATTAAATGCTTCTTACAGTTAAATCATTATGGAGGCATGGGCAACAGAACTGTTAACTTATGGCATGAATGGGCTATATGGGTTGATATTCCCATATAATCATTTCAGCATTAAAAACCAGATCTTTCGCGTTGCAGTATTTCTCGTGTGTTAATCTTCATTTAATAACAATCGAAATAGTTATTAGATTGCGATATCACAATCAAAATATCAATGAAAATAGATGGAGTGCAAAGTGTTTGTGTTGCAGTATTTTCCTTGCTCGATGACCAAAAAGTGACAATTGCATTCACTGATTATAATTGAATTGAGCAAGCTAGCTCATGATGGGATCCCTTGTCTTATGATTTTGATAATCATTATCCATTCCCTTGGTTTGTTATGCACTAGCGGTAATATCAATTTATTGTTTACCTACAATCATGGTAAGAAGGCTTGTGATGAGACCTCTTATCATTTTAAGTTGTTTTTTATATTTTTGAATTACACTCTAAAAAATCACTTTCAATGGTTGGGGAGAATATTTGACTCCTTAAGAGTTTTGGATGAAAATTTAGAGTTAAATATGCTTAGTAACATCAATTATTTACTTTGTAAATATTAACCTTTTTCTAATTGATGTTAAAGTAAAAAGACTTTACAAACTTCAGTTTTATAAAATTTACAATTTTTATTGAAAAAGATTTCATAGTTGTAAAATATTAATTCAATTTTCAAGTTTTGTAGTTATTTATTGTAAAAAAATATATTCTTCAAAGATAAAAAACATAAAATAATTTAGATTTGTTGTGGAAAACAAAAATTATGTAATCAAACATTATTTTCCTAGAAATGTAAAAGTGTTGGTATAGTATATCTAGAAGAAAATTTTCTATTAAGAAATTTTTTTTTCAAAATCACCCCATTGACAGGGAGAAAATATTTTCTCCCTTGAAGATCTTGTAACATGAAGGTTGATGGACCAATTTTTTCTATGATTTTAAATGCTCCAAATGAAATTATTTGAAATTTTTATGCTTACCTCTTTCCTCATGTGCCTTGTCCCACTTAAGTACGAGATCTCAAACCTGGAATGTTTTTGGGGAAACAAAATTTCCATCAAAATAATTTTTCACTATATGTTGGTGTCAAGCATGATTTAGTTTGGATTTTTCTCTTTCCTCATCAATTTTAAGGATTTGGGACATTATTAATTTTGAGGAAGAATTTTAGGATGAATTTTAATCGGGGGATCAATGTACCAGGCGTTTGGGTTGAACAGGTGGGGTTTGGGTTGACCAGGCGGGGTAGGGATTGGGGGATCAATGTACCATACGAGGATCCACAGGGTCAGGTTAGGAAGGGATAAGGTAGCCATAACTAGTATCGAGAACACTCCCGGAGGGGGCTCTAGGAATGGTATCTGACTAGAGGGGTAATAGCCAAGCAAGACAACTTTGAGATGGTTAAGGCTAGGAGGAACCATGCCAGGAATGTAGAGAGGTTCATGGATACTAGCTGCAGATGAAGGGATAGGACAATGGGGTCAAAAAGGTGGATTCAAAGTGCTAGGAGCAGGTTGCGGAGGGCGGGGCTACTGACTAGCTGAAGCAGGTTGCTTAAGGGAAGCTCGAGATGATTGTGTCATGAAAACATTCGATGAGCTGGGATCAGAGACAGGAGGAGGAAGAGTAGGGTAGGAACCAAGAAAAGAGGAGTCTTTGTAGACTCCGGGTGAGACCCTGGTCAAAGGATCGATGGTTTACTTATTGGCCACCAAAGATATGATGGACTCAGGGGAGGTCTAGGACTTTGGTTCTTAATATGTCAACTGGTCAATAAGACAACATATGGGACAACAGGCATCGCAAAGGTATAGATGTGATCCAATATAATGTTATAATGTAAGGGGAAATCAATGAATTCTACGTCAATGCAAACATTCTTTCCCGGTAGAGTAATAGGACAATTACATAACAGGCCAATGGGTTGGGAAGAGAGGCCATCCCACGTTCACAGGGTGATGGTGGAAGGGGCCAAATCATGTGATCTGAGTTGATTCCAAGCCAAAGCGGACATCACATAGTTGTATGCCCCCCCATCAATGATACAATAGGATATGTTGGTGTTCAAAATCTTGACGAGGATTTGGAAGGTGACAGAAACAGATAGTGGAGGATGTTCTGACTGATCAACATCGAAGACGATCAAGTGATCATCTGAAGGATCCACAACACCCACGGTAGTTATTACAACTTCTATTTGTGAAGGGAATGACTAGAGGAGTTCTACCATTGAGATGGCAGCAAGAGTGTTGTTTAACCAGCTCCAAAAATAGATGAAAAGAGATATCAACGCCTTAGAAATAAGCCACTTCGAGGAGGAAACCTCCAATACATTGCATAAATGAAAAAATATTCGATGATACAATTTACAAAACCTCCTTTCTATATATAGGAGTCCATGGGGCCATAATGTAATCCTAGCCGACCTAACAATAATAAATTAAGGGCATAATAATAACAAAATGGGGGTTACAAGGGTACAATAATAACAATAAGGGGGTTACACTAACAATAAGGGACTATACTAGTAATATAGGGACCTAACATGCCCCTCTCCTTCAAAAAAGTGTTGTCCTCAACGCTTGAGTAGCTCTGGGTGCTTCTGTATAAAATTCTCATCCTCCCATGTAGAATCTTCGGTGGGTAAGTTCTTCCACTTGATGAGATACTCTAAAATTGATCGATTTCGTAGCTATAGAGTTCTTGTTTCCGTGACCGCTTCAGGTTCCAATATGATTTTTCCTTCCTCATCAAGTTCTGGAAATATTGTTTGAACTGGAAGATTTTCACCTATAACCTTCTTTAAGCATGAAACATGGAAAACTGGATGTACTCGCGAAGAAGCGGGAAGCTCCAATTTGTATGCCATAGTACCAATCTTTTGCAACACCTTGTAAGGACCATAGTACTTTGGCGATAATTTATTATCCTTCTTTGCTTGCTTGAGGGACATTTGTTTGTATGGTTGTAGCGGTAAAAATACCCAATCTCCTACATCAAAACTTCTCTCGCTACGATGTTGATCTGCCTGTTGTTTCATTCGATTTTGTGCCAAATTCAGGTTATCCTTTAAGAGTTGGAGAACTTCTTGCTGATGTTCGATGTGATCTTCCACTGCTTGAACCTTCGAATTTTCCCTTAAAGATGATGTGATGGATGGTGGATGATGTCCATAAAGTGCCATAAATGGGGTCATTTTTGCTGCAGTATGGAAGGAAGTGTTATACCACCATTCAGCAAGAGGTAACCACTTGACCCATTGTGTTTGTTTATCAGATACAAAACAACGAAGATGTCCTTCCAAACATTTATTTACTATCTCAGTTTGACCATCAGATTGAGGATGATAAGATGAGCTATGAGCTAATTGAGTACCCAAACAAGAAAATAACTCCGTCCAAAAATTTCCGGTAAAAATGGGATCTCTGTCGCTCACAATAACCCTTGGGCTTCCATGTAGCTTTTGAATTCTGTCCATAAATGTAGTAGCAACTGTACTTGCTTTAAATGGATGAGATAATGCACAAAAGTGTGCATACTTGGTAAATCTATCAACTACCACCATGATGACACTCTTTCCTTCGGACTTAGGTAAACCTGTGATAAAATCCATTGAAATCTCCTCTCAACGTTGACTTGGAATGGATAAAGGTTGTAGAAGTCCTGGGGTCTTAATTGTTTCCACTTTATTCTGCTGGCAAACCAAACATTCCGCCACAAACTTTCGAATATCAGATTTAAGGCCATCCCAAAAAAATTCTTTCTTCACCCTGTGGTAAGTTTTTAAAAATCCTGAGTGTCCTCCTAAAGGAGAAGTGTGCAATTCCGGAAGAATATTTTGTTTTAGTTGGGAATTCTTACAAAGATATAAGCGATCTTTGTACCATAAGGAATCATTTTTCCAACTAAATGTATCAGATGTACTAGGATCTTGCTGCAACTTTTGAATGAGTGTCCATACATCTTTTTCCTTCTTCCATTCATATCTTGCTTCGGTTATCCAATCTGGTTGGATAATAGAAATGGCACAAAGCAATGCTTCCACCTCTTCATTCTTTCTTGAGAGTGCATCTGCAACAACATTAAGCTTTCCTTTTTTGTAGATTATTTTAAAGTCATAACCCAACATCTTTGTGACCCATTTTTGCTGCTCTTCTGAAGATAGTCTTTGTTCCAAAAAGTGTTTAAGACTATCATGATCGATTTTTACCTTGAAGTGTCTTCCCATTAGGTAAGTTCGCCATTTATTTAGTGCATGCAGTATTGCTAACATTTCCTTCTCATAAATAGGTTTATGCAAATACTTTCCTTTGATTGGACGACTTTCAAAAGCAATGGGTCTTCCTTCCTGCATTAAAACTGCACCAATTCCATTTCCTGAGGCATCACATTCCACGATAAAGGTTTTTGTGAAGTCTGGCGTAGCTAAGACCGGTGCTAGGCACATTGCCTCTTTAAGATGTTCAAAGGCCTTAGTTGCTTCAGGAGTCCATGAAAATGCATTTTTCTTCAATAATGTTGTTAGAGGTGCTGCTATTCTCCCATAATTCTTAACAAACTTGCGATAATACCCTGTTAACCCGAGAAATCCTCACAACTGCTTTATGGTTGTGGGGACTTTCCATTCCTTAATGGCTTTAATTTTGTTGGGGTCTACTTTAACACCCTCGTGAGATACAATATGACCCAGATATTCCACCTCTTGTACTCCAAAGAAACATTTGGATGTTTTTGCATATAATTGTTTCTCCTGCAATAGTTTGAGCACCTTGTGAACATGTTGAACATGATCCTTCCAAGACCTGTTGTAGATTAGTATATCATCAAAAAATACTAGCACAAATTTTCTAAGGAAGGGTTTGAAAATGGAATTCATCGACCCTTGAAATGTAGAAGGTGCATTGGTAAGGCCAAAAGGCATGACCAAAAATTCATAATGACCCTCATGAGTACGAAATGTTGTTTTTGGAATATCTTCAGTCTTCATTCTAATTTGATGATATCCTGAACGAAGATCCAACTTGGTAAAATAAATTGCTCCATGTAATTCATCCAATAATTCATCAATCACAGGAATGGGAAATTTGTCTTTAATGGTGAGCTTATTGAGCTCCCTATAATCCGGACACATTCGCCATGATCCATCCTTCTTGTCTACCAATACTACAGGAGCAGAGAAAGAACTTTGACTAGGTTGAATTATACCCGCCTCTAACATTTCTGCAATCATGCGTTCAATTTCGCTCTTTTGGAAGTAAGGATATCTATAAGGCCGGATGTTTGGAGGAACACTTCCCGGAATCAAATGAATAGCATGATCATGATCACGAATAGGTGGGAGTCCTTTGGGAGTTTCAAACACCTTGGAATGATTGTCCAAGACTTGTTGGAGATCTGCAGAAATAGGTGATTTTGATGTTGGAACTTCTAGTGAGCATAATTGTGCAATTACGCCTCGTTGTTCTTTCTTTAGAAGCTTTGTCATGCCATTAGAGCTTATTATCCTTCCCGACTTCCCTTCAATACCCTGTAATTCGACTTCCTTTCCTTCTGAAAAAAATTTCAAGAAAAGTTCTTGAAAATTAAAAGCTACCGTCCCCAAAGATTGTAACCATTGTACTCCTAGTACAACATCAGCACCTCCCATAGGAATGGAAAGCATTGGACTAGTCAATACATGTTCCCCCATGGTTAGCTTGATATTATGGCATTTCCCAGAGCAATTTATAGTTCCTCCATTTGCAACCATCACTTGACATTCTGGTGCTGGGTATAGGAAACAATTTAATTCCTTGGCTACCTTACAATGAATAAAATTACGGGTTCTACCTGAATCAATCAACACTATTACCTTTTTCTTCTTGATTTGTCCTTCTATCTTGAGAGTTTGAGGAGTGGTAATTCCTGCCAGTGCATTACACGATATGGTCGGATTCATTTCTTCCTCTTCTAGGGTTGGTTCTAGGTGTATATCCTCTTCTTGTTCATTTTCTTCTTCCTCTTCACAATCTATGTAAAATAATTTCTTCTCAGCACACTTATGACCTTTAGTGTATTTGCTATCACAACTGTAGCAAAGCCCTTTTGCTCTTTTTTCTTTCAATTTTTGTGGTGTCAACCTTGTAGGTTGTGGAAATCTAGGCGTAGCAACACTTCCTTCTTTATAGAATTGAGTGGTAGGCTTCCTTGTCGCCATAATTTTACATTCAACTTTTCTTGCTAACCTGAATGCCTTCTCCAATGAATCAGGTTCCAAAACGCGAACTTCATGTTGGATGTTATCCTTTAAAGTGCCTAGGAAGAGATCAATCCTGTGTTCCTCTGTAAGATTAGTTACCCTCATATTCAATTTTTGGAAGTCCTCAATGTGCTGCCCCACTAAACCCTTTTGTTTGAGATTTATCAATTGGGTAAAGAAGGTGTTGCTCTTTGTATCCTCACAATGTGCTATCATTTCCTCCGTAAAAATTGACCAAGTGATGACACCATTAGAGCAAAGCCATCGATACCATACAAATTTATTTTGTTCTAAATGTAAAGTTGCAATGCGTACCTTTTTTGTGTGTTTTGCACGTGTACAGAGATCAAAATATTGTCTATCCGTAGTATCCATGTTATAGATCCTTTCATCAAACTTCCTCATATCCATTTTTGGAATATGGTGGTTCTTCCCGCCAACATTAGAGTTTATGAAATCACAATTAACATTTATTTTGTTCTCATCATGAGGTTCTTCTACTATATTTTCACAATTAATAAACCTTTCTTGTATCAACTTTGTCAACCCTTCGATGTCTGCTTTGAGATCATTCTTCATGCTTTCCATGTTATCTTTCATGTCATCCATCGTAGCTTCCATGCCATCCATCTTAGCTTCCACGCCATCCATCTTAGCTTCCACATCTTTCTTCAAAACTTCCATTTCATTTTTTTTCGCTCTTTGCGAGAGCGAAATTTGTTGCACTTTCTCTTGTAATTTTGATAGATCATGTTGCAATTCTTATTCTTCATGAGTCATAGTAGACGCTTCTGAAGGCTTAATGGGTGTTGAATTATTTTTACGGGGCATATTTTAGAACCCAATATTGATATCTATTCTACAATATGCCCTTGGAATCAATTCAAATTGATTCTTCAAACAAGACTTATGCAATTCGGAAAAAAAATACACACATTTTTCTTGCTTTTGAACAGCTCGATATTGAAATTAGATTATCTCTGTGATTGCAGCACTTAAATATATAAATTTCGGTACCAACGTAGCCCTATGAATTATCTTTCGAATGACACAGGTCTGACCTGATTTGGATTCTCCAAGATAAAGTTGTGTCCAATCTCCCACAATGACCTAATTATGGACTGGTTCAGTAGAATGAACTTTTACAACATTCCACATGTCACCGTTTCATCCTTTGTCTCTAAAATTGATACCCAAGAAACTAAAACCTGTGTACTTGTGACCAATTTTTACGGTACTCCAATCCGATGCCCAGAGAGAGAGTTATTGAGCTTTTCCCACGATCACCTATTTGAGATGAAACTCAGGAGAATGAAAAAGCACTACCTTCCACAGATCATATCTCCAAAAATATTGCGAACCAAGATCTAAATTTTTTTGAATCATTTCCTTAGGATTTTAGCTTCTCACCATATTAATTTCAGATTCTGAACCTTTGTAGAAAAAAAATTATAGCACAAATTCCAAGATGACCTGTTTAGGAGCCTGAAAAAAAACCTAACTTCGATAGATCATATCTCTGAAAATATTGCGAACCAAGATCTGAAATTTTTAGAAAACATTGCTCAGGATATCGGCTTTGTACCCTAAAAATTTCAGCTTCTGAAACTTCGTAGAAAAAAAGTTATAGCGAAAATGCCACGATGACCTGTTTGGAGCAGCGAAACCCTAGAATCCAAAGCTCTCATACCAAATGTTGTGTAACTAGCTCCAAAAATAGATGAAAAGAGATATCAACATCTTAGAAATAAGCTACTTCAAGGGGGCAACCTCCAATACATTACATAAATGAACAAATCTTCGATGATACAATTTACAAAACCTCCTTTCTATATATAGGAGTCCATGGGGTCATAATGTAATCCTAGTGGGCCACAATGTAATCCTAGCCAACCTAACAATAATAATTTAAGGGCATAATAATAACAAAATGGGGGTTACAAGGGTACAATAATAACCAAATGGGGGTTACAAGGGTACAATAATAACAATAAGGGGGTTACACTAACAATAAGGGACTATACTAGTAATATAGGGACCTAACAAGGAGATTGTGCCAAATCATCTACTATACTATATGAATGGGTAGCTTTTCCAGAAGAATAATTTCGGCGTAATGGTCCCTTTGGGATCTTGGTATGAACCTCTGCCTTAGTCTCAGGGATCTATAAAGGACCATTTGTTGTTGAAAGAGGCTCTATGGAACCTGAAGAAGGGGGATCACGGGCAGAAATAGCGAGAGGCTTGTTTTACTAAGAGGACCCAATCTGAAGGTTGAGGTCAATGGTAATGGGTTGGTCAGCGTTCATCATGAGAATCTGGAAATTAGAGGTACCAGATGAAGCATGTTGAGTGGTTTCCTAACCTTCAGGTGGTTGAGTAGCCACGAATCCTTGCTAAGGGAAAGGATGGGTAAACACAGCTGGTTGGATAAGTGCAGCATTGGGAGGAACCAAAGGGGAGGTTTGTTGTCCTCACGATGCTACTTCAGTCTTCCACATCAGACGCATCTATGGTAAAAGAGGACAATCGTGGGTGTAATGACCATAGTAACCACAACAAGAACAAGGCTTGTTTGTGCGAACATGCCTATCCTGCTTGGGATGAGTGCCCTGTTGCTGGTTAGTAGTGTTAGGTGCATTCCCTTGGGGATGAGGTCTTGGATTACCTGGGGAAAATTTATTTTGGGTTCCTTTCCTCTTCTTTTTGAAAGTAAGAGGATTAGTCGTGCCCTGTTGTGCATACGCCTACCCTTAGGGGGTTGGTGGTTGTTGTTGCGGGGTTTGATAATGGAGGCGGGGGAGCTAATGCTAGAGGAGCTGGAGTAGTAGGTTACAGATATGGCTAATAAGTAGGTGGGGTAGCATTGTGGTAAACAGCTTGGGAAAAATGAGGAGGCATGCTGTATCCTAGATTCATGCTACTAGGATGGGGGAAGGCATTTGAGGAGTTGGCCCCTCCCTGAGGGAACCCATAACCCATGGGAGGATGAGTGTATGGATGAGAAAGGGCTCCAACAATATCGTCGACGTCATGGGATGCCCCTGATGCATTGTCACCATCGGTTCTAGGAAGATCAGGTAAAATGGTATAAACATAACCAGACTGTGCGTAGATCAAGTCATATTTTAATGCTATCTAGAGAGAAGCTTCTTCGGTCTAAGGGAAATGTGATTCGACATATTTGTCGATAGCAAGAAAAAGGGATCTAAGGAACTAATCCATGTAGACATGGTATTCAAAGGTAGGGGCTCGACATTGGCTCTTTCTTCTCCACCATTCTTGGACATGATCAGATAGGTGGGTCACCGATGATTGACAGAAAGAGGTCAAAAGTTCGGTACCAGTGTCATAACGAAGGGGAATCTGGAAGTAAGACAGAAAAGTTGGGGCAAGAGTCACAAAATTAGTATGAAAGGAGGAGGCCTGGTCAACATACCACTTAGAAGCTTCTCCAGTAAGCGTATTGTAACAATTGAAGATGGATAAAGTCATCAATGATGGAGTTACACGAACAGCACATGTGGAAAGATTGAACATGGTTTGTAGGATCTTCTTCTACAAGACCTTCAAACTTGGGGATGTTAGAAGGGAGCTTGGCTAGCATAGCAAGCCAACCAACGTCATGGCATATGGGTTCATTGATCAACTAGTTAAAATTGGGAAGATTGAGGCCTGCCATATAGGGGAGCAAGAGAGTAGCCAATATAGTTCCTGTTGTGGTCCCACTAGTATTATTCCCATCATTAGGGTCGGGGCTACCACCAGCGTTAGGTCCTAAACCATACATGGTGAATGTGATAGGAGGATAACCGAAGATGGAACCAGAAGGGGAACCCAATGAACTAGAAGAGGAGTCAGAATGCGGACTCGGTGGAGGACTAACTCAAATCCTATGCGTAGGAGTAATTCCTCCTAATGGAAATTGAGGATGAAGGCCAAGAAGTCTCTGGGATGAATTCCTTGGGGGTGCAATGATGAAAGAACAAATATGGATCACAAAGGAAAGAGACACCAACGAGGTCAAGGAGGTGCAGTATCAAATGATTACAATGTCGAAGCAAGGGTAGAGAGGTGTAGGATCAAATGATTACAATGTTATAGTCTTTACCTAGCAGTGTTAACCAAACTCTTCTTCACATGTGGTGTGTGTGTTGAGTGTGTAAGTTTTAATTTTTAAACCCAGATGTTTGTAGAGAAAAGGAAAAAGTGTGTTGTATAACTATAAATAAATCTGCAGATAACAATAAATGAAACTGTTTATAACATAAAATTAATAGCTAATTATGCATTAATCTAAACCCAAGGAGGCGGGCCTCTCAACAACTATTGTATGGGTGGGAAAAATCTATTCAAAGCACACAAAGATAGCCAATGGATCTAAATTCTAGAGGGAAAAGGATCTAATGGTTAGATGTGCTGGAAATAGGTGTAGAAAACAACAAAAAATCAGAGTTAAAATTACTGCAAATGAGGTGGCGAAAGGCTACAACCTAGAGGGAAATAGAGGGGACCCTAGAGGAAGACCCAAAAAAAACTAAAAGGAGGTGTTTTGGATGGATGAATAACAAATCTGAAATGGATTTGAAGGTAAGGGATTAGATCTGAAAAATGGTTGAACACACTAAAATTTCAGACGACCTGTTGTAGTTAAAACTCCTCCTAGACAGGTGGAGGGTACTGAAGTGCTAGGGAGCTAGGCTCCCACTTTGATGAGTAAAATAGAACAATTACAAGTGCAAAATGGGTAGAGACAGAGGTCAGAAAACCCTGAAGAGAGGTCAAGATAAACCCAGAAAAATCTCAGAAAAATTCCTGCAAAAAGTTCGGGTCGTAGTTTCTGACCTGTTTTCTATAGAGGTTACAGTTTTAGGGTTTTTTCTGTGCGTTGAAGGTCCAAGTCACATAATTTGGCACAAAAAGCGCGACCTTCACTTCTAGCACTCTTGGGAGTAGGTTTCAGAAACTTTTGTCACCTCAGCTGTGGCTGATGCCTGTGACCTACACAATAGGTCTAAAAACACACAGTAGTTATAATTTTTAATGTTTTATGGTTTTATAGGTTAAGAAGCACATCAAGAAAAGAAAAAAATGAAGTTGAAGAAAAATCCTAGCATTTGAAGCAGTTGATCATGTAGGAATTTGAAAAATGTTAGAGGTCGTAATTGTAAACCCTTGCGGAGTCGCCAGTTGTTAGGATGAATTCTAATCACGAGTGTATGAAAAAATCTCACATTAGTTGTGCATAAAAAAAAACCATAATATCAAATATGGCTACCAATTTCTTTAGATCTGCAGTTAGTTGGGCAAGATAAATGCTACAAAATGTAGATCTATGCATTAAAAGACATTAAGCAGTAAATAAAAGGAAAAGTTGCTCCATGCATCCAATAGACAAGACAAGAATATTTTTAAATAATTTTTGTATTTTTTGACACCTGGGAAGGGAACATAGAAAGATGTTACTAGTCCCCGTCAATGGGATGGGTTCTTGTAAGTCCTCAGCATTTCAGATCTAGAAAACCTAATAAAAAAATGGAACTGAAAGGGAGCTCACAAGAAAAATGGTAGCAAAATATGACAATGATGGAGGATCAAAGTCAGACCAAAGGTATAGATCCAGAGTGATCTTTACGCAACAAAAGGAAATGAGTTAATGGAAAACTCTTTCTATTTATAACAAAATAATGAGTTAGTCTAGATATTGGTGCATAGTTAAAATATTATTAACCAATTCTAGATCCAAATTTTATGGAATATTTTATTATATTTTTTGGAGGGAAAAAGAATTTGAATTGGTCAAATCCATTTATTTGTAAATAATAAATAAATAAATGATTTATTTATTATTTTAAGGATGTGGTTGAGTAATAATTAAATAAATAGTGATTTATTCAATTATTTGTAAATGATTTAGTCAAATTTAACAAGGAATATTAATTAAATAAGGTTTAAATAATTCCTCTTAGAAAATAATAAGATAAATAATGTTTTATCTAATAAATTTTTCTGTTTTGGGTTAAATATGACCAGGAATATTAATTAAACTGTTGTTTAACTAATTATTCCTTGAGTAAAATCAAACAAATGTGGATTTATTCAATATTTCGTCACGGGGTTTCCTGTTTAGACCATAAACAACTTAATAAATTATGGATTACTAAGTCATTTTTCATAGTGAAAGAAATTTTACTTGGGGTAAAATTGGTCTTACATGGTGTACTTTGGTCCATCTAATAGTAACAATTTAGATGACAAAAAATTGGTGTAACAAAGAAGAAGGTACTTCATCAATACATTTAACTAGGGCTAATGAAGGAAGAGTTAAAATTGATGGAATTATAGCTTCTTTCTCATATACTATATTGAACAAAGAAGTTACTATATAGGCCTTCTGAGTGATCCTATCTACCCATAGTGAAAATGTTAAAGACTTATGCCAATTTTTATGGCTCGGATCAATAGTTAATTTATGATTTTTATTATATTTTTCTTATTTGATTATGCCAAACCATTTTCTTGGGGATAGTAATTAGAATAATATTTAATATTAGAACCTCTTTTCACAGAAAATTCAGTCATAATATTTCCCAAAAAAATATGATGCATTATCAAACATAAATGAATTGTGTAAGCGAAACCTAGTAATAATGAATTGATCAATAAATTCATTAATGGCTTCATAGTTAGCTACCTTTAGTGGAACAACTTCCACCCACTTAGTAAAATAATTTATTGCAGTGAGAGTGCACTTATGTTGTTTATATGAGTTAGGAGCAATCTCACCTATGATATCCACTCCCCATTTCTCAAAAGGTTGTTCAATGTTGACTGGTTGTAAGGGTAAGGTTGCTTTTCTTTGTCTTCTAGCAACATTTTGCCATGTTTTGCATTTTCTCACATATGCATGAGCATCATTAAACAGAGTGGGCCAGTAATATTCTGCATGAAGGATCTTATGTGTGGTGGTATCTCCACCAAAATGTACACCTACATGTCCACCATTGAGTTCTTGCAAAACCCTCTGTGCTTCAGATTTATGAAGGCATCTTAGTAGTACATAGTCATAGTTATTTCTAAACAAAACATTATCTATGATCTGATATTGAATAGATTTTGATCTTAAAGATCTTTTTCTTTTGTAATTGAGTTCTGTAGGATCATATTCATTTTTCAAATAAAATATTAGATCAAAATACTATGATTTTGAACCGTTCAGGCTTACCTTAGCAATGTGTAGAGTGTTACCTGACTCTTCATCATCCGATATGTTGGATCCTCCAGATTGAAGACTGCAGAGACCTTGCCCTCTGATAATTTTGGCTGGTATTATTTCAATGTCATATTCTTGTGGAGAATTTTACCCAATTTTCTCTCTTTTCTCCTAGTTCCCTTTGAATAAGTAGTTGCCTTACTACCTAAAATGGAACTATTACCTTGGTGTGTGTTTTAATCTAAAAGGGTCCAAAGTTATCTAAAGATTCGTAAACAACAAATATTTTTTTTTTCACTTCTGAATAATTTAGTTCACCACCTTGAAGATTTGAACTAAAGAAAGAAATGGGTGCTTCAATCTTTGGATCATTGATTTGTGCTAACAGAACATCATAATATGTTTTAGATGCAAAAGTATTTAAAATGAAATGATTGGAAAAATATGGGGTAATCACAAAAGGATAATTGATGATGGATTGCTTGATTAGATCAAAACCTTCTCTTTAATTATTTCCCCATTTGAAGAGTGCATTTTTATTAATGCTAACTTGCAATGGTAAGACAATTTGTGAAACAATTGGAACAAATCTCTTAACAAAATTTATCTTTCCTAAAAAGGACTGCATGGATTTTTTGTTATGGGGATGGGAGAGTTCAGAAATTTCCTTTATCCTTTCTGGATCAATGCAAATGCCTTCTTTTGAAACAATAAATCCTAAAATTTTACCTTAACTTAAAGTGAAATAAGATTTTTTTGGATTTAAAGAGATTCCATATTTCAAACAACGTTCAAGGATTTTCTTAAGATAATGATAGTGTTTGTTTAATTTCTTGGATTAAATGGTTATATCATTTAAATATAAAACCAAAAATTTATTTATCAGTCCTCTAAAATAAATTTCAATTGCTCTATGAAAAATTGTTCCTGCATTGATTAAACCAAACAGAATTTTCTGATAAGCATAAGTTTCCCATTTAGTTCTAAATGTAGTATTTAATCTATATTTACGATGAACCAATACTTGATTGTAGCCCAGAAATCCATCAATGAAAATCCATTATTTTAGAGCCAATAGCTAATTTCAAAATGTGTTCCATTGGTGGAAATGGGAAATTACCTTTAAGTAATATTTGTTTAAGTTACTAAATCAATAAAAATAGGAATATCGCAATTATTCTTCCTAACAGGTACTAGGTTTGAGACCCATTTTGAATTCCTAGTGGGGATGATAATATTACCTTTAAAGTGTTTGTTGAGTTCACTTTTGATTTGACATTCAACGTCAGGGTGAATTTTCCTTAACATTTTTTGTATAGGATTTTCAGTGGATATCATTGGAATAGTATGCTAGATGATAGAAGTATCATAATTTTTCAGATCTTCATATTTCCATGCAAATACATTCTTGTATTTCATCATTAGGTGAATGAAGGATAATATTTCATCAGAGGAAATACCAAGTCCTATGTTAATTTTCTGAGGATTAAGACCTATGCCAAGATTTACTAGTTCAAACCTCAAAGTTAACATTGTAGCTTGTAATTAGTAACCTTTTTGAATCTATCTTTGAGATCGTAAAGATATTCAAGCTTAACCATAAACTTAGGTATGGAATTTTCTTTAGGTTTATGTTTCAATTACCTTTCATGTTCATCTTCATCAATTAATTAATCATGATATGATCCTTCTGAAGTAAGAAAATGTTATAACATTATCATCATCGTTGAATACTCTAGAAATAGTGATATTATCAGGAATATATTGGAGAAAAATCAACTCTATAGAAAATCTATCTCGACTATAATATTCTGAGGAAATAAGTTGGAATGGTACATTCGATAGAAGGCATGCACTTGCATTCCGAATTCTTGGGACATAAGAGATATTTAATGATAAAAAATGAGAGGTAAGAGATTGTACTAATGACTGGTAATGTTTAAGATGACCATAAATACAATGTATGGTATTTCTTACATGTTTGACAATTATTTCAGAATCACCATATATTTGACACCAAGATGAATTTCTTTGTATAAGCCTTTGACAAGTGCCTCATATTTTGCGATGTTATTTGTGAATTCAAATTCAAGTATGCATGATAGCATTGTCTTTGCACCTTCCAGATTGATTTATATACAACCAGCTCCTGCACTTTCCTGAATTTTGATCCATCAAAATATAATGTCGAGAAAAAAGTGTGAATACAAGGTTTATATATGATATTTATACACATGGAAGATTCTGTCTCAGAAAAAGTTTTGATCTGAGAATTAATTGAGTTGGTGAGAAAAAAAGATTTACGAGCATTAAAATTCCCCAAAAAATATTTCGTGAAGTAATTGTCAAGAATGTTATTAGTAAAAGCCATGGGTTCATTCCCATATTCCAATTCGGTTACTGAATATTTCATGTATTTTTCACGAACTACTCAAATTTTATTTGGCTTACCATTTTATGGAAGCCAAATATGAGACGAATCAGTGGCAAAATAACCATGAATATTTTCTGACAAGTCTCTACTTCGGATTAAACCATAAAAGTCAAGGATATCAACAACTAAAATATAAATTACTTGATAAACTAATGCATTGGATGCCAATATGATAAGGACTGAATTCATTTCTTCTAATAATTTAACCTTTGTTTTATATAATTGCATAATATGTACTGCAGAATTTTGAGGAGAAATATTCAATTTTAGACAAACAGAATATGACATGATTTTTGAAGAGGCTCCAGAGTAAATTATACAATTATGCACATTTTTATTGAATACTTCAAAAGTTAAAAGGAAGGGAGGAGTATGTGAATTAGATATGTCACCGATTAAAATAGAAAAATTTGCATCAACTTTCTCAGGTGAATCACTAGGAAGCTTACCAACTCATTTTTAGGCTTTAGAAGTAAGAGGGGCAAGTAAGGACGAAGTAGGGACTGCATTCAATTCTTTGAGTAAAATTTTCTTTTTCTGCTTCAATTTCCTCAATTCATGTATGGAGATATTTGCCTTTATCTTCTTCATATGTTCCACTATATAATATTCAATAGTATGAGAGACCATTAATATATTCGATGTACGTGGAAGAGTAGAAGAAGTTGGATTTGATTGAGGAGAATAATTTTTCTTGTTAATAACTTTTCCCTTAGCAATAGAGGATGAATAATTTTTTTTTTTAGGAGACTAAGGAAGGTCAGTAGAATTTTTACTTTTAGTGTTAATTGGATGTACCTCATGTTCATCTTCATTATCATATGTTGGAAGGATAAAGTTCCATATTCCATGAACTTCGACTAATTCTTCTTCTTGATATTATTCTGCGGATGAGATTGTTCGATCTTGATATTCTTCTATGGATGAGATTGTTTGATCTTGATCTTCATTTTGATCTGATTCAACATTCGAGATTACGTTTGGAGGTTGCGAACCTTGATTTTTATTAAAATATCTAAAATTTTTCTTCAAATAATACTCATCTACTTGTTTCTTTATCTCGACCATATCATTCGACATATTTTTGAGGACCTTTTTTGATTATTCAAGATCATAAGGATCTTTAGATGTTTTATTTTTGGGTTTATCCTTAAATGAAACCTTCTTAGTGTTTATATATTAGTGTGTATTTTTCTTCTCTAAAACAAGGATTATTTTTTCAACAGAAAGAGCTTCCTTCATGTTCTCTACCAATGTAGCCTTATTGGCTCTATCTACAAAAATAGCAATATTATAAGGAATAAAGGATATGTACCATTTTATTTGTACATCTACTCCAGGCTTAGATGTGGGTGGGATATTATCGAGTATCTTATTAAATCTGGAGCTAAAACCTTCGACCTTTTATCTTATATTTTGTTTAATATTGGAAAGATCATTAATAAGGGTAGCAGTAGTACGATGATCACCAAATTTAGTAAGGAATTGTTCAAAACTATGCTAGTTGGTAATAGTGCTTGACGGTAGTGAGAAATACCATGATCCAACTGATCCTTGAAAACTATAATAAAATATTCTTTAGTGACATCATTAAGATTCAAGGCAAGCATAAAATTATGAAGATGTTCTTCAGTAGGTAGACCATCATCTAGATTATAATTAGGCAACCATATTTAAACAATTTTAAGTGACCAGACTAAAAATGACTAACTTAAATTACTAATTTTGTCTAAGGATAAAATATACGACAAGATAATAAGTGACTAAACTAAAAGCGACTAATTTTAATGACTAATTTAGTCTAGGGATAAAATATATGACTAGATAATAAGTGACTAAAGTGAAAACGACTAACTTAAATGACTAATTTAGTCTAGGAAAAAAATATATGACTAGATAAATACAAGTGCAAAAATTAATAATGATTAATGTAAATGACTATTATATTCCAAGAATAAAAATCTGACCAAATAACAAGTAAACCAAGTATATGAATTAGTAATTTATGTTAGTAATATTTAATTGTATCACTCCATAAATGGAAAATTTCAATTTTGATTTTGAAGTGTTACATTTCACTATAGGGGTCTCTGAATCCATTTGTAGTGTTAAAATTTAGACACAAAGGGTCTTCGAATCCATATATAGTGTTAAAATTCTGAATACCCTTTTGTCTCTAAAGTTTAACACTGCAGATGGATTCATATACAATTAACAATATAATTGCATGTATCATCTATCTATTTTACACTAATTCCTTCATTATAATTTTAGTAAACATATTATCTAGATAGTCAAATTAATATCAATATTTATATTTCTTTGGCCATAAATTTTAATTTTAAACTTCATTGATTTATGTTAAAAGTGTGAATTGTTTTAAATAAAATGTTAAAATCCTCATATTTACATTTAATAAATAGATAAACATAACATTGCTTGTGTTAAAAGTATGAGTTCATTTAAATCTAGTGTTAAATTGTCATATTTACATTTGATAAATACTAAATAGATAAAACTAAAATATATATTTATATACCTATTTAGTAAATATGTATGAACCTTTAGTTTTTGTAGGTCAATGTTCTATTCATATAGGAAAATAGGAGTACATTCAGTCGCTCAAAAAATAGGTGGTCTCACCCCGACCAAGTTTGTTTACCAATACTTGCACTAGATGGAAACATTAAAAAAGGGAAACTAGGGACATTTTCCATAAATGGTAGGCCTAGAGGCACCAAAATATAGATAAACATAAAAAACACCAGAGAGCATACTAGTCACCTGACGTTATGGAGGCAGGGTTATCCGAGATTGTTCCTGGAGGAGGTCGAGGGTGGAAGTCACATTGATGATCTAGGTGGATATTGGTGGCCACCCGACTATTGCACTTTGACCCCTACCATTGTTTCTTCTAGTTTTCTAGTTTCTTTAACCGTAGCACAATTTACTATTTTTCGTAGTTTTTCGGGTCCTGAACTTCCGGAGCTGTTTTGAGGCCGTAAACAACATTATTTGGGAGAACACCTAGAAGAATATGAGTCAAAAAATTGATATTCACTGTTAGGATTTGTATTCCTTAGATAGATATTTCTAATGATGTATCATGTGCGTCAAACAAAGATAGTATGCCAAAGTTGCAACCCCAGGAAATTGATGTAACAATTTACCTCGAGGGGGCACATAGTTTTGAGTTTCATCTCCTAGGGTTAGGTTTTTTGGATTTTTAGGGTTCTCCATTATTTCTAAAGAATAAATAGGTCATCAAGGCTCATTATAACATAATTCAGAGGGATGTATCTGCCACATATCTTCTCAAAGATAAGCTACCAACACCCTAGCTAGTTTATTTCCATTTTTTCTATAAGCATATTTCAATTATGAGATATGCATGAAATGAAGTCTTATTTCTATTGCATCTCTGCGTTTATGTGTGTTTCTATATTTTATTTCATTTTTTCATAAGTCCGAATCTATTTTATCAGAGCAGTTTTCTCTTTCTTGATCCTTCTTTTCATGTCCCCAATGAGGTTGAGGTATAAGGACTTAGGGATTGATTTGGTTGAACCCTTGCAAGATGAGCCTCACAAAACCCGACGACCACCCATGGGGGATGAAAATAAAGAGGAGGGAGTAGGAGATCCTATCAAAATATTTCTCAAGGATGCCCTCAAGAAACAAAGGAACGCAATTATGGATAACTTTTCCAAAAATCTTCAACAACTGCCCACCGACAGCGCATATACATCCACCAGCCACACAGGAGGTGCAACTCCTTTTAAGGTACAAGTAAACTTTGACATTCCCATATTTGAGGTCCAAATAGATGAAGAAATCATAGATTGATGGTTCAACCTATTAGAATGGTATTTCTTTGTTAATGACTTTTATAAACAGGAAAATATTGTTTTTTCACTCCTCAAAGCCACCCCCCATGTCAATGACTAGTGGGAAACCTACTGTGAGAAAAAGGACAAAATGGAACCCTCTCTATTTTTGGCCGCACCCACTTGGAATTCTTTCAGAGATGTCATCAAGGAACAATATTATCTTGTAGACAAGTACATACATTGTACTACGCTATGGTAGAAAAGGGGTAAATATGTGCATGAGCTGACGAATCTATTCCATACCCTGCATATAAAATTGGGTATCAAAGATTCAAAGAAACATTTGGTGCTGAAGTACCACAGTTGCCTACATGGATACATTCAAGAAGAAATGGATTTCCTCAACATCTCCTTGCTTGGTGCAGCATACCAGAATGTTGCCAATATTGAGCAGAAGTTCAAATAGAATAAGCGAGTCTTTGGATCTGTGAATCAGAAGCAAGGGAAAGGTTCTCCCGAACCATAGAACAAAGGAAAAAGCCAAGGCAGGGTGACCCAAGATAACCTGCCAAAGCTACAAGCAAATAAAAACATCGCGAATCCATAGAAGGACATGGAAAAGTGGTGTGAGTTCCATAGGATCTCCACTCACAACACAAGTTAGTGTCAAGCTAAGAAGTCACTAGTGGCCGAGATGAAGGCTTCTGAAATGGATGCATGATCTGACTCTGAATTAGAACCCAATAAGGGAAGTGACAAAGGGAAGAAAATTATTGATGTAGAGCCCAATGCCACTATTACCACCAAGAATATCTAGATAGAGGAACTGGAATATCTAAAGGATGAGGAACGCCTCTCCCATTTCGAGATGTGGGTAAAGGGTTCCCCGTTGTAGTTCATTATCGACAGCATTAGCCAAAAGAACCTCATTTTAGCAAAGGTCGTGAAGAAACTGGGCTTTGTGACCACAACACACCCACAACAGTACAATATCAGGTGGCTTCAACAAGGACGAGATCTCTGTGTCAACTAGTAATGTTGCCTTCCCTATAGCATCAAGCCCTTCACATATGAGGTGTTATGCGACATTGCCCCTCTTGATTTTTTTGATGTATTTTTAGGCCAACCATACTTGTGGAAGAGAAACATTGAATATGAGTCTCGACCTTGCATTTTTATTATTACTTTGGGAAATAATTTGTACAAGATACCATATATAGCACAACTTGTTGCCATCTCTTTGCTTACTATAAAAGAATGAAGTAAGCTCATTTCCAAAATTGGGAATTTTTTTTCATGATGATGCACCCTCAGGGAAAGAAGATGATTATGGCCACAACCTCCAAACAAGGCTCCTCTGCATGACAACAAAAAATGGACAAGGTTGTGGAGGATTACGGGGACATATTCACCTCACCCACAGGGGTGCCTTTGCATTATCAGGTCTAGAACTCCATCAGTCTGACCCTAGGTGCATCGCTACCCAATGTACCAATCTATCGGTGTTATGTTCTGGAGAACATTGAAATCAAGAGGTAGATTCAGGAGTTTCTACAGAAAGGTCACATCCAACTAAGTACATCGCCCTGTCGGAGCCTGGTCAATTGGTGCAAAAGAAGGATGGGACTTGGAGACTCTATATTGAATATTGAATGTTGAATGCAATCACTGTCTAGAATAGGTACTTGATCCCACACATTGATGACCTTCTGGCCCAACTCAAGGAGGATAAATATTTTAGGAAGATCGACTTGAAGTTTGGACATCACCGGGTACCAATCGAACCCAATGATGTGTGGAAGACTTCCTTCAAAGCCAGGTAGGGCCTGTTCGAATGGCTGGTCATGCCTTTCAGGTTGAAAAATTCTCCTGCAACCTTGATGAGGCTGAAGGATGACATCTTGTGGCCATTCACCAACTCATTTGTGGTATTATACTTGGATGACATCCTGATCTTTAGCCAAACTTGGGAAGAGCACCTCCATCACATCCAACGGGTCCTCCAAACACTGCAGAAACATAAGTTGTGTGCCAATTTGGAGAAGTGCAATTTTGGCATGACCGAGGTTTAGTATCTGGGATACATTATTGATGAGTGGGGGGTGCATGTGGATCCATCCAATATCCAATTCATTTGGGATCGGCCAACCCCAACCACTCTAATAGAGCATCATAGCTTTCTCGATCTTGCTAATTTCTACCACGTGTTCATGTTGGGATTCTCTCATATCACTTGGCCCTTGAGTCAAGTCATGAAGGGAGGAGGGAAAAAAATATTATTTTGGTCTAAATCTCAACAGAAGGAATTCATAGAGTTGAAACATCGCCTTTGCTCTGCCCTAGTGCTAAAATTACCAGACTTGCAACAACCATTTGAGATCAAGACTGATGCCTCTGACTATGATTTTGGGGTAGGTCTTACTTAATAGGGGCATCTAGTGGCATGTCATAGTGAGACACTGTCCGACACAATTCAAAAGTATCCCACTTATGAAAAACAGATATATTCCATTGTGCAGGATTGCTTAGAATGGAAGCATTACATTTTGGGTAAGTAAACATTCATCCAAACAGACCACTGACCCCTGTAGTTCATACAGAAAAAGGGAAGTTACAGAACGATCGCCATCAAAGGTGGTCCACATATCTACAACATTTTCATTTGAACATCAAGTATAAGAAGGAAACAACAATAATGTTGCAAATTTCCTGAATCGACCACCGTTCGTGGTGCTAACCACCGTGCTCAAATCTTGTGGCAATGGGACTTCTAGTTAGACGATTCTCGACAAGAGCGATCCAAAATTCAGCCACACATACAAGACGCTCTTTGAGGGTAACCGAGTTCCAAATTTTCACCTCCAGGATGCACTGTTATTTCATCTAGAACACCTTTGTGTTCCTTCAAGTGAGCATGCCAAGATGATTTGGTAAGCACACTATAGTTGGTTTTTTGGGAATTTCAAGGTCGAGAAAACAGTGGCAGTATAGCATAAGTATTTCTATTGGCCAAACCTTCAACAGGATGTTGGGAAGTACATCAGATCTTGCACTGCTTGCGCCATTGCCAAACTGACCATCAAGAGGAAAGGCCTATATACTCCCTTGCGTACCCCTACTTGTCCTTAGGGATCCATCCCCATGGATATCATGTCAAACCTTCATTCTACTATGTATGGCAATGACTGTGCTTTGTGGTCATCAGCAAATTCTCAAAAATGGCCATTATGGCGGCCTCAGAGAAGAATATCACAACAGAAGCCATTGCTAAACTCTTCTTTGAACGAGTGCGAGTACACTTTGGGATCCCACAATCTATCATCTTAGATCATGACAATAGGTTCCTCATTACAGTTTGGTCTAGCCTCTGGTCAATGCTGGACACCAAGCTCACCAAGGCCAAACTGATGGCTAGACAGAGGTCGTCAACAGGATGATCATACACATTATGCATATGTAAGACTCAAAGAATCCACTCACATGGGATGAGACCCTCCCATATGTGCAACAGAGATATAACCGGGCCCTCCACATCTCAACTGACCACAACCCCTTTCAGGTGTGCTTGAGATTCCAGCCACTATGTCCCATTGATGTAGACGTGCCATTTGCAACTACTGAGGACGATTCAGATCATGTCTATTTTGATGTTGACAAGGCAAACAGCTTCATTGAGTTCATTCAACACATCTGCCAACATGTTCATGACATATTGTACAGAGAAAATGCTAAGTACAAGCATCAACATGATGAGCATCATGTGCCACAAAACTTCCAGGTGGACGACAAAGTGTGGATACATTTGTAGAAGGAATGCCTCGTTGGACCCCACCACAAGCTTCGCCCACCTTGATATGGGAAATATAAAATCACCTAGGTTGTCGAGGGCAACTACATCGAGCTCAATATTCTCCCATTCCTTAGTTTTCACCTAGTGTTTAATTTGGACCACCTCCGACCCTACTTTACACCTCTACTCGACACATCTGACATTGCATAACAACTCACACCAACAAAGTTAAACCCAGACCGCATGGAACAAGCCAAAATTGATCGTATTATGGACACACAGTTCAAGAACATCCACCAGCAGAGGCTCCAGCTATATCGAATTTTCAATGTAGGCCAACTCCTTCACCAGGGTAAGTGGCTCACCAAGAACGAATTTCAAGAGAAGTTTCCTCATCTCATGGAGGAACTCAACGAAATGGGGACCATTACTTCCTAAGGGGGGAGGAATGATCAAGGTGGATATTGGTGGCCACCCACCTATTCCACTTGGACCCCCACCATTATTTCTTTCATTTTTTTAGTTCCTTTAATTGTAGCATAATTTACTATTTTTGTTAGTTTTTCGGGTCCTGAACTTCTGGAGCCGTTTTCAAGCCCTGAACGACATTTTTTTTGGGAAAACACCTAGATAGATATAAGTTATAGACTTCATTTTAATTACTTGAATTTTTAGTCAAATATATATTTCTAACGATGTATCATGTGTGTCAAATGGAGATAGTATGCCAAAGTTACGACCCTGGGAAATTGATGTACCAATTTACCCCGATGGGGCCCATAGTCTGGCATTTATTCTCCTAGGGTTAGGTTTTTCAGATGTTTACGGTTTTCCATTGTTTCTAAATAATAAATATCTCTTCGAGTGTCATTGTAACACAATTCAGAAGCATGTATCCACCATATCTATTCTCAGAGATAAGCTACTAGTGCCCTAGCTAGTATATTTCCATTTTTTCTATAAGCATATTTTAGTTATGAGATATTAATGGCACAAAGTGTTATTTGTATTTATGTATTTTATTGTGTTCCTGCATAATTCAGGATCAAATGAACATTCCCTTCAAATTGCGCCAGCAAAGTTTCCAACTTTTCAACTTTCTTGGTTAACTGATTTTGGCCTTGCGAAACCACCACTAGTATCTCCCAGACTCGACACATAAAATAGTGCATTCGGTCAAAATT
The DNA here is from genome assembly GCA_034641835.2 of Pinus albicaulis. Lineage (NCBI taxonomy): Eukaryota > Viridiplantae > Streptophyta > Pinopsida > Pinales > Pinaceae > Pinus > Pinus albicaulis. The sequence goes on along the minus strand of CM076572.1, from coordinate 28,595,204 downwards.
TACCATTTTCTCTGGATGCTCATCATGGGAGACTCTCTTAGTTGTGTCCACTCTTTCCATAATGCTATTGATAAATGCTGAACGATTCTCCAAGCAACGATGCTGGATACCCTACCCTTCATTCGCTTTGGCTCAACCAGGCCCATGATTCCCTTTTCCACCGCGCGTTCCTCCACCCCAACAGCATGAATTCTGAGCCCACAAACCACCACCCATACGGGTACCTCGATTACCTCCTCCATGGCCTCCATGTGCTACTAGTTAGCTGCACACATCCAGTGGTCTTGCCACCCGAATGGGGTGCCACAGAGACAATTGTCGGGTCTGCCGATGGTGTCTGGGGAGGGGTAACACCCACATCGCATATGGGATTTCATAATTCACATAGTTGGATAACCACCATGCTCATAATATATAGGCCAGACTCCCCACTAGAGAAACCAAACACCACCGCTAGAGGAATCGAATGTCACTCCCCAACACAATAGAGAACCACAATACCACTGCCCACTACCAGAAAAATACCACCACTACGAGGGAAACCAAATACCTTGCCCACCAAACCAACACATAAAATATAAATATAGACAAATAAAATGCAGTTGGCGACTAATCGTAGCTTCCCCCAGAGAAGCAACCAACCTCTAAATTCGCCTCGCAGAGACCACCCACCAATCTACCAAACATCGTCGCATCCATGCCAAAGGTCACAAAATTGGAAATTGAAACTAGTTTTCTGTCCCCACCCATGAATTTTCATATACAATTGATTCCAGCTTCCCCTGCTAGCCCATGAAAATAGAATTACCTTCAACCAAGTGGAAATGGAATGGAAGATATCTCTTCCCTTCAACTTCCAACCCTTAGACACGCTGGCAATAACAAAGAGAATTAGCTTCTCAATTTAGTAATATTTACACAACTTCTCTATTCAACAATAATGATGATATATGTGCCCACGTGCTGTAGAGCAGTGAGTGATGGGGTGCACTATTAAGGCACTCTGTCTGCAAGGTCACCGGTTTGAAACTTGTGGGTTTAGGATTAGTCTAAACTACCAAAAAAAACAATGATGATATCTATAAAATTCCACCATCAGTAAAATTAACGGCAGGTAGAGGGGTCAAATTCAAAAATAAATGAGGATTCATCAAGTCTGGAAATAGAGAGTTCTCAAAGATCTATACATGAAAGTCCAAAATGGTGACGGAAAGATTCTATAATACTAAATGTATGCTATTCTTCTACACATTTCTGAGATAAACAACACTCAACCAAAATCTGACTCAATTTGACTATGTAGGCGATTTCTAGTTAACATATGACTTTACTTTAAGCATGTACTTTATAATTTGTTGAGGCAATTTTTAAATCTTGTTTGAAGCACATACAATATTCTTCTATGATATGCAGCCTATTTGTTGAGATAGTGCGGAGATTGAAGTTTACACCTAATGGTAACCAATGATGTATATATATGTAAGATAGTCTTCCTACCTAGAGAAACAATAACAACCTATTTCTTAAGAGTTGACTATGCTTGTTAACAATGGAAATTTTTTATATTAGTCTTCTTACCTAGAGAAACAATAGAAAGATATTGCTTTAGGGTTGATTATGATTGTTAACAATGGATATTTTTTGAAGCTTCAACATTCTATATATATTAGGAACATGATTTTTATAGAAAGTTCCTATTAAACATCAATCTTTGAAATACATTAAAAAGGGACTTAGAAGGAGTTTTCATTCTTTAGGAGCTGAAATTATTATTGAGCCAAGTTTAAGATGTTCCATTAAACGCTATAAAGGATAAATCTACTTTTTTTTCCCCTCTGTTGTGGATTCATAGATTCCATCTTTAGTCATGCAATATAATACTTGAGCAATTGCCCCCAAGTGGAGGGATAGTTTGGTACAAAGTGAATTTTTTTCGCAAGAGAAGTTTAAAGTCTCTATTTTCTATTTCTAAAGCATATTTTCACTGAGTTGGTTGGACGATAATTCCCATGATTTTTTTTTTCATGCCTCCCTTATGTTGATGATGAGAATTTCCTTCCACTGCCATAAGTCATGTAGAAAAATACGTCGTCTCATTGTTTAGTCTTTGAATACCATCATTATGCAGCATGCCTTTCAAAAATTAGCCTTATCTCTCTACATTATTTGTAATCCATCATTGTATGGTAGTTAGAGTCACAAAAAACTTAGGTCCCTTGTTCTTTGTAGATTCTCCAAGTATCTGTACTTTGTAGGGTGGGGAGTAATTATTTGAGACCTTATGATTCACCATCCAATTTTCCACTCTAACATTAATACTAGAGTACTCTTCTACATCACAATTGGTGTCCTAACTAAAGCTACAAAAAAACTAAAAAATATAAAAATATTTCACCAATTGTGGGGGCCATTGTTGCCTAATAGAGAAAGAGGATCCATAAATTTCAAACCTCCACCACAAAGACCATTGATTCCATAAAAATTATGGTAAGTGGGGCATAAAATGGAGTAACATTTGACCTAGATTGGTAAAAGTGCATTAGCTTCAGATTTGGGCCTAATTTGAATTTCTAGAGCCACTTGTCTTTGTGAGTCATATAATCAATCTCACTAACATCCCATCAATACGTGACAAAGGAATCATAGACATAGATGGAGTGAGGAATGAACATGCGAGGACAGTAGAATGGTCATATTGACGAAATCCATATTGTGTCATAATTAATGACCATGCAACAAGGATCCAAGTGTCATTTCTAAACCTTGCAATTCATTCACTACATGCAAGGGTTAAGGTAGATGTTGTGCATATTCCTCGTAGTTCATTTTAATAAACCCCATTTTTCGCTTTGTTTCCTAGTTGGCTAGATGATCTGCCTCTAAGTTTTGTTTCCTTTGGGCATGGAAACACGAGACCAACTCCAAGGTACCTTTCACCTTCCTCGTTCTTTCTAAAATTGAGTTCAGTTGGTAATTTTACAATGAGAAGTTGAAATGTAAGAACCTAATTTAAAATGAATCTCTAATCACTATTTTTTTAGGAGCATTAAAAACTTACGTTTTATTTACCCTTACAACAAAACATACTTTTTGGCCACATTGTTTATCCTATTCCAAAATTCTAAGGATAAGAGTACACTTTTGAACCTCTAAAGCTCACACACTTTTGTTCATAAATTTATTTATTTTTTCTAAATAATCAATAAATTTATATTTTTTAATTAATAACTTATAAATTAAAATTTAGAATAAATTTAAATATTCAAAAATATTAAAAAAAAAATCAGTTTTAATTCTTCAAAATACCTGAGTGATTCGATCCCAACCTAGTTTTATACACAAACCCTGTCGGCCCCGTAAAAAGTGAAGAATGTAGCTTTAAATATTTGAACTTTCATAGACTAAGGCTCAATAAACTCCCACAAATATGCACTGGGATGAAGGAATTATGACATTGGCAGCAAGCCACATCACCCCACCCCACTTTTATTTAAGGCTTGACTGGCCCACTGCACGTTAGTTAAAAGTTTGGAGTGAATGTGCGAAAATGAAACGATATTTAAGAGCGAGTACATAATTAAATATAATTTGAATTTGGTGTAATTCATGGTTCTTTTCGAAGTATTATGGGCCTAAAAACTTAGGAAAAGTTAACGCACTGGGATGAAGGAATTATGACATTGGCAGCCAGACACATCACCCCACCCCACTTTTATTTAAGGCTTGACTGGCCCACTGCACGTTAGTTAAAAGTTTGGAGTGAATGTGCGAAAATGAAACGATATTTAAGAGCGAGTATTATGGGCCTAAAAACTCAGGAAAAGTTAACAGAGAGCCGCAGAGAGATCCCAATTGAGAGATGGATAGAAATTGCAGCATCGCAACTCTCTCTAGCGGATGCCTAAATCCTTTTGTTTCAATATGGAATTCTACTCGAATCGGTAAGCCTGAATTCATTCTTCCTTCACATTATTTGTGTTTACTGAATTAGGTTGTCTATTAGTGTGTTTTAATGGAATTAGATTGGGAATAAAAGATAAGGATGAGATAATTAATTAAATGGGTATCAGATATGCCCACGGCCATAGTCAAGCCTTTAAGTATCTAGCGTCATTGTTAAAGTATCTAGTTTAGAAGAACCCACCTTCCTTTCATTGATCTTGAAAATCCATCCTCTCCTCGGGGCAAGGTAAAGGAGGTACTTCTAAACTAATCACTTCTATTTATAAAAAAATCCAGATCAATACTCCAAGGTCGAAATACTTGCTTGGAGATCAGAACTGCACATCAAACGCATTTTCTTTCAAACATAGGGTTCTTTTAATCCACACTATGGTGGGTAGGAAAAAGTTGAAAATAATTAATATTATTTTATATTAATGGAGAAATGGTTACAAAAGTTGTAACGTATCTCCTTACTTTAGGATTAGTTCCTATAATTTAGGAGTTTGTTTGCAACTTCCTAATTCCTAGTGTTGTACTTAATAATGTAATTTCTCATTCATGAATGTAGAGTAAACTCAGAGTGTTCTCTCTGTTTGAGTGCAGTCTCCAGATGTAGTACTCACTTGTGAGCTGCAACTCCTTTTTTCAATTCAGTGCAATTTTTATCTTGGTATCAGAGCACAGCGTAGGGAGAGCCTTATTTACTTCATTTTTTTTTAGCATCATTGATTAGAGAACTGCAGTGGCTGTGAGCACATAGAAGCTTTCGCAAAATCAGGTGGACTGCAGTAACACCTGAAACACAGGCCTCAGATGACTGATCATCTATGAGCGGGAGAAAGGATTGGCGCGTTTTTTTGGCCAGCGCGCCAAAATACGCTATTGGCGCGGAAGTACATGCAAAATTCGCGCCCGTGTTGGGAGATACGTGCATTTTGATTTGGGCGCGGATTTTTCGCATCGAAGAAGCGCCAACGTCTTTCTCTTTGGGAAAGTCTGCAATTTTTTTTTTTTTTTTTTTGCAGATCGGCCCTGCCCGGTGGTGGCACATTGAAGTTCCGAATTCGCCTGGTGGTGCCAGATCGGACTTCCTCGGTGGTGACGCATTGAAGTTCCGAATTTTCCTGGTGGTGGCAGATCGGACTTGCTCGGTGGTGGTGCATTGAAGTTCCGAATTCGCCCGGTGGTGGCAGATCGGACTTGCCCGGTAGTGGCGCATTGAAGTTCTTGATTTGCTCGGTGGCAGCAGATCGGACTTGCCTGGTGGTGGCGCAGTGAAGTTTCTGATTCGCCCGGAGGAGGCAAATCAGATTGCCTGTTGGTGCCATATTGAAGGTACGAAATTTTTTTTCTCTCATTAAGACAGTGGTCAAGATCTGGTATGTGGTGATTTTTTTTTTAGTATCCTGCAATTCTTCAGTTGGGTAGAATTATTTATTAGAGGATCAGAAAGCTTATCAGTCCAATATGAATAACAGTATAGAATCGTATCTCCACGAGTCTGGAAAACTCGATGGATCTAATTTCACCAACTGGAAATTCAAGATACAGACATTACTTGAAAGCGCAAATGCGTGGTCGATCGTTATAGGAAATGAGTTGAGACCAGGAGCAGCTGCACAAGAACAAGACTGGGATAAAGGGAGACCAAAGCAAAGGTCATACTAAAGATGTCCGTCAAGGACAATATTATCCCGCATATTAGAGACTGTAAATCGTCCACTGACATTTGGACGACGATCAAGAACCTATACTAGATGCAGAATACAAACCGTGTCTTGTCACTCAAAGGCAAGCTATTTGCAATGAAGATGGAGGAGAATGAGTCTGCTGTTGGATTCATTTCTAGAGTCAAAGACCTGAAGGAAAGATTGGGAGATATTGGAGAGAAAGTTTCTGATTCAGATCTGGTCACGATCACATTCAACGAAATGACAGATGAATATCAGATGTTCATCATTGGACTGGCAGCGAGGGAGAAAGCCCCTACGTTTGAAGAGATGACACGGATTCTGCTACAAGAAGAAGAGCGACGACAAAATTTGAAAACACGGAGCAATGATCTTGCTCTGATGGCCAAAAGGCGACAGTATAGAGGGAAGCAGCCACAGCAGCAACAACAACCACAACAGCAAAAAGGAGCCAACACGTTTCAAAAGAGTCCATTTAAAGGTATGTCTGCTAATAATTTTCCCAGCAAGAAATGTTTTTACTGTGGAAAACCTGGTCATCAGATTAAAGAATGTTATAAGAGGCAGGCAGACGAAGCAAGAAATAAACAGAGAAAGCACAGAGGATACTTCATTGAGGAAGATGAGGATCATAGCCACGAACTTTGACTATTTACAGCTGATTGTGCTCTTTCAGCTTCAAAGGGAGATGAGGACGACATATGGTATGTCGACTCTGGTGCATCCTCACATATGACAGGTAAGAAGGATTGGTTTGAATGTCTTGAAGAAACTTCATGTGGGTTGAAAATTTATTGAGGGGATGATAGTGGATATGAGATCAAAGGATATGGTGACATTCCGGTAAAATTACCTAGCGGTAACATTAGACACCTTAAAAATGTATTGTATGTGCCCAGAATTAAGAAAAATTTGATCTCTGTCTCAATGATTACTGATCAGGACATGCAAGTTCAATTCTTTAAGACTAACTGTGTCATAAAGGATAGCCAGATGGAAACAGTTGCAACAGGAGTGCGCGTGGGGAGCCTGTACAGACTAGATGTGAAAAGTATGCCACAGCAAGCCATGGTCGCAACTGGATCGACAGTAGAAAATCTCTGGCACCAGAGATTTGGCCATCTTAATCTGCAAGACCTCATCCTACTTCAGAGAAAAGGTATGGTCGATGGACTCCATGTTTTCCATAATGTTCAGTTGGATTGTGATGGATGTGCATTAGGGAAAATGCATAGAGAAGAGTTCCCTTTGCATGTTAATAGAAAGGAAAGAGATATTTTAGAACTGGTGCATACAGACATATGCGGACCTATGCAGACTAGGTCACTAGGAGGTGCATATTACTTTCTCTTATTTACAGATGATTGCACTAGTTTCTCATGGATATACTTTCTAAGTAAAAAGAGTCAGACCTTTTAGTGTTTTAAAGAGTTTAAATCTATGGTAGAAAACCAGACAGGAAAAAGAATAAAAATTCTCTGCTCAGATGAAGGGGGAGAATACAGGCTGGGAGAGTTCATGAATTTCTGCAAGGAGCATGGGATTGTTCAACAGTTTACAGTGTCTCACACACCATAGCATAATGGAGTGGCAGAGCGAAAGAACAGAACTCTTGTGGAGTGCACAAGGAGCATGCTTCAAGGTAAGGGTCTATCAAATGGTTTTTGGGCAGAAGCTATTAACACTGCTGTCTACTTAAAAAATAGGAGTCCTACTAAATGTTTAGGCTTCAAAACCCCTTTTGAAGCATTATTTGGATTCAAACCAGGAGTGAGTCACTTAAGAATATTTGGGTCAAAAGCTTACGCTCATATACCTAAGGCAGATAGGATGAAGTTAGATCCTAAAGCCCTGAAATGTACCTTTTTTGGATATGGCACTGAGTTCAAAGCATAAAAGTTGTTTAATCCTGTGACTCATAAGGTGTTTGCAAGTAGAGATGTCATATTTCATTAACAAGTTGAAGAAGGAAAGGATTACGGTAATAATGATTGGTACATTCCATTGCTAATGGAAGAAAACAGTGAGGATGACGAAGACCAAGAGCAGAAACAAGAAGAAGAAGTAACAGGTAATGTAATCAATGATGCAAGCCCTGAGAAGGCAAAAATAGACAGATTTGATGTAAGTCCCCTACCAAGGAGGTCAAGTAGGAAGACTCAATTACCATCCAAATTGAAAGACTATGCATTAATGACAAACATTTTAAACATTGTAGAACCTGCAAATTATGAAGAAGCATGTCAATCTGATGCATGGAGGGCTGCAATGCACGAGGAAATTGAATCAATTAACAAAAACCGTACATGGGATTTGGTTGAATTGCCTGAAGGTAAAACCCCCATAGGATGCAAATGGCTATACAAACCTAAAATAAATACAGATGGGAGTATAGAAAAACTTAAAGCTAGACTGGTAGCAAAGGGTTACTCACAGCAAGAGGGAATAGATTTCGATGACACCTTTGCTCCTGTAGCCAAATTAAACACCATTAGAATGCTAATTTCCTTAGCAACAAAAAATAAATGGCAGCTACACCAGCTAGATGTTAAGTCTGCATTTCTGAATGGTGACTTGAAAGAAGAAATTTATTTAGTTCAGCCTGAAGGTTTTGTGAAAAAGGGGCAGGAACATCTTGTTTGTAAATTGAAAAAGGCACTTTATGGTTTAAAACAAGCACCCAGGTCATGGTATGAAAAGATTGACTCATTTTTTGTATAGCATGGCTTTCATAGGAGCTTGAATGATCCAAATCTGTATACCAAGTTTAATAAACAGAGGCAAATTATTTTGATTTCTTTGTATGTAGATGATATGATCATAACAGGGGATGCTAACAATCTGATCAAAGAAATCAAACGGTAGATGTCATAAGTGTTTGAGATGAAAGATCTCGGAAATCTCCATTATTGTTTGGCATTGGAAGTATGGAGAGATTCTGGACAAAATTTTCTTACTCAAGGGAAGTATGCCAGAAGCTTGCTGGAAAAGTTCAGAATGGAGCAGTGTAGATCAGCAGCAACACCATTGCAGCAGAACTTAAAGTTGAGCAGTGATGATGGTACTAAAGAGGTGGATCCCACTATGTATAGACAGCTAGTTGGCAGTTTGATATATCTTACTACAACTAGACCAGACTTGGCATACTCTGTTAGTACGTTGAGCCAGTTCATGTCAAAACCACTCGAAAGTCACTGGCTCACAGCAAAAAGTGTGTTGAGGTATCTTAGTGGTACTAGTAATTATGGTATTTTGTACACTGACACTTCTGATATTACTGTAGCAGGTTTTTCAGATTTAGATTGGGCAGGTAAGTTGAATGATCGAAGGTCTATCACAGGTTACGCCTTCAGCATTGCATCCGGGGTCATAGCATGGAGCAGCAAAAAGCAAAGCACTGTAGCCTTATCTTCATGTGAAGCTGAGTACCAAGCATTGTGTGCAGCCACATGTGAAGCTATCTGGTTGAGAAGACTTCTCAACGATGCAGGAGAAGAACAGAAAGAATCAACTATTATCAAAACTGACAACCAGAGTACCATCAAGCTTGCATACAATCCAGTCTTTCATAAAAATACCAAGCACATCGATACTCAGTTCCACTTTGTTCGAGAGAAACTACAGTCAAAAGAGATATTTGTTGAATATTGTAAAACTTGTGACAATATGGTTGATATATTTACTAAGCCTCTTGGGCGTGTAAAGTTTGAATTGTTTAGAAAGATGCTAGGAGTTCAGGATAATCCTTTCTCCATTAAGGGGGGGAGTTGAAAATAATTAATATTATTTTATATTAATGGATAAATGGTTATACAAGTTGTAACGTATCTCCTTAGTTTAGGATTAGTTCCTATAATTTAGGAGTTTGTTTGCAGCTTCCTAATTCCTAGTGTTGTACTTAATGATGTAATTTCTCATTCATGAATGTAGAGTAAACTCAGAGTGTTCTATCTGTTTGAGTGCAGTCTCTAGGTGCATTACTCACCTGTGAGCTGCAACTCCTTTTTTCAATTCAGTGCAATTTTTATCTGAAACACCGAACAAATGCTCACAGAATTGATGACCACGATATATCGCATGCGTATGAAGGGAAAATAATATATAACCACGCCTAAAACCTGAACAAACAAAGAGCCCTTAGGCTATGAAGTAGTTCTCCAGAAGATCTGGGACAAGGGAATAAAAGTCTTAGCATAAACTTCGAAATCGCTTTATATTCGAGGAAAGGGCTTCATATTTGCATACTGCTAAATGTGAATCACTATAACAAACTAGAACAAACCGGATTTATTCACATCAACACAATTCAAAGTGATAATTTTAGTACTACAAGAAGCTTCTACTCCAACAAGAAGCTTCGTTGTGCCGTTGATAAACGTCTGCACCAGCGCTAGCCAGACCATGTATTTTTTTGGGCAAGCGCCGAACGTTACCACCATGGACGAGCTGTATAGGATGAGCCCGATGCCCTCGCTAGAGTGCAGCCCAATGAAGGTGAGAAGTAGACCGGTCCCTACAGACGATGAGATTAAAACTGACTTCGGCACCATCTTGGTGAGATTCGTCTTGAAAATGAGAGCCGCAATGATAAAAAATATATCCCCTCCATAAAAATGGCTGCCAAGGCACTTTTATAGGATATTGACCTGGAGCCATGGAAACCCACAACTGTATAAGAAAAATGTGCATTTGTTCCCAGCTGAATACTATTACTGTGAAGGGACTCTTGAAGACTGGCGTCAAGAACCTTTATATAAGGAGGAAAAAATACCAATATTCGCAGATTTCTCCCATTTGCGTTTTGGACTCTTATGTTCATGAATCATTTCAAAGATTAGCAACAGACCCATTATTTTTTTTGGGGGGTACCATTATACATATGTGCATATTTTTTTGCAAATATGTATGTTTTTAAACAATATTGCTTGTATATTTCATGAAACTCTTGTTGTTGTCTAAAACTGAGATAGGAAAACTCTCTTTGAAGAAATGCTATACCATGAGAGTAAACTGCCTCATCAGCTAGGGTATGTTTTTCTTTTTCTGGATTAATGGAGATAAAAATGAATGCATTGAGCCAAGAATTAAAATGAAGACATTAAGTCAAGCAAGATCTCAATTTATGTTTTTCAAGAACCTATCAAGCAATATCTTTGAGAAACCTTCTAAGCTATGGTGAATGTCCAATAAGCTGGAATGTGAAAATGTACTTCCTTAATAAGTATCAAGTTAAAATTAGCTCTCACCATAGTGAAAATGTTAGTAAAATATAGCGATAATGTGAATGCCTAAATAAACACACTGTAAATAAAATTTCTTATAAATATGCACTAAAATTGACCTTAACCTTGGCCATCTAATAATCTTGTATTATAGTTCACGAGATTAGACCTAGAGATAGACCCATTAAAATAAATATTTATTATGACGTATGGAATCTATATCCTATTTGGTCTCTTAGGTTACAGAGGGGTAGAACCACTATAGTTGATCAGCATCTCCAGTTGTGTGCATGATTTCCCTCATATTTGATGTTGTGATGCTTCCCTTTTAAATCTGAATCCTCCTATCTGATGTTCTAATTCTTTCTTTTAAAATTAGAATCAATTATAATACTATTCATCAATTAAAATATGGCTATTGAAAATTTAACAATTCAAATATGCCTATTACTGTTGTCTGTCTCATTACCAACTTAGAGAAATAGTATAGTTCCTGAAAGTGTGTGTGTTTATTATAAACTACTCGAGTTCTTTATAATCTTTGATTTTTGATGAATTGGCCTCAGCCTCGTGATTTTGTTCCTAAGTGAACTCTGGACATTTGATGGTCATGTTTTTTCATACCCTAACTTCGTAAGTTTAATATTCAAACATTTAGTTTATTGTCTCTGTATATAAATATTTACATTATTTATGTACATCATGATCATTAGGTCACCATTTGTCATCTAATTTCCAAAATCCCTTTCATCCTCTTAAAGTTCATATTCACAACCAAACACCTATAAGAAATTCACACTAAAAATACTTCATGGAGCTGAATGAAACTCCATTATTCTCGAGCTTTCACGTTGCATTTGTTCCATACATGCATGTCATATGCATGTGTTGTATAAAATCCACAAATTTTGCAACTGTTAATATGAACAATTTGAAAACTAGTTTCTTTTCATATAGACACATTATTTATTTGCTTAGTTTGCAATCAATTAGGAATAGAAATAAATACATAATCACACAGTTAAACAACACAATTTTCATCTCCTTCAATAATTCCTAGAAGCTCCTCTTGCAATCTTTTGTCTCACAATCTCACACACAAACTAGTGCATATAATTATGATTACAATTGTGCCTTCACTAGTTTTAAAGAAATCCAAATGGATAAGGTTAGAAAGTTTCTAATTGGGGAAAGTTTATTTTCTGATTGATTGAATTAACTGAGTTAACTACTCATACAACTCATTCCATCTCAGTTCTAGAACTTGAGACTCAAACACATCGTTTTCCTTAATTCACTTGCATTAGAAGACAAATAACTCGACTTTCCACTTCAACGCATTAGTTAACTGCTTCATAGGTCGCCCTAATTTTTAGGAACTCATCCTAATTTTAGAAACACATCCTAATTTGTAGGGACATATCCTAAATCTTAAGAATTTGTCCTAAATTATAGGAATTAGCTCCTAACTTATAATAATTTATTCCTAAATTACATGAATTTTAGAATTCTATGGAAGAACTCATTAAGGTCCATTTGATTAAGGCTCAAATCAAGGAGCCTTTCTCCCTACAATTTTTAACACTACCTCTTGGTGAGGAAGGTTCTTTTTCAAGAACCTCATCCACTTGGATATTCCTCCAACAGTACCATGTTCTCCACTTTTGTAATTGTTTCCTCTAAACTAGAAGATTTTCGTGCTTTATTTTGCAAAACCTAATCTAAAGACTTGCTCTTTCCCACCAATTTTTGCGAGTCCATCACTTCATTTATAAGTGCCATGTATCCTTTCCACCTCTGTGACGGCTTCCTTTGGCTGCAAGTGATACTGGAAGATTCAATATTCTAATCTCCCTTACCCAAATCCTCTACCCACTTGGCTCGAACTCACCCTATATTGGGAGTCACTGCTTGAGTGGATTCCTCCACTTGACCTGGGCTATGCTCCTCATCATATTGGTGGTCAGCCTAGCTACCAGCTAGCTTAGACTCAAACTGAGATATTAGTTGAGGCTTCATCTTGAGATTTCTATCTTGATCTCGCTCAACCATCACTTCTCTGAGCTCTCCCTTCCTTGCCGCTCAAGGCTACACCCGTGTCTTGTAGAAAATTACCTCTCTATATGTGGCACATAAAAGTGTACTTATCCTTTTACACAGTTCTAACCTTGTTGGATCTAACCTAGGTTTTTCAACTAATGCTTACAATGATTTAGAAGAGTGCAGTTTGAGTTGGCTTGTATTTGTGAGTCTTGTCTATGACTTCCTCTTCAAACTCGCCACTACCCAGAGTCTTTGTTGAGTCTAAGTTGATTTGGAAACCATTGATGCTTGTACATTTCTTTTGTAAAAATCATTTGGGATTTTGTCTTGTTAGCTTCCTTCATTAGAATGGGTTTATGAACATCTTTGGATTTTTGTGCGATTCTTGTTCACAATTACTTGTTTTTTTTCATTGATGCTTGGTGTTGTATATTATTTTTTAAATGATAGATTATTACAATTGCAATTCTCCTATAAGTTTGTCCAATTATTTGAATGGAAAATCACAAAGATCCATGTAGACAGCCTACAAAAACAAATGTACTATTCTCCTACTATTATGAACTACGTGTTTGTCTAAGATTTTGCAACAAGGCTTCCTATTGTGTCAAGGTATTTCAGGTACTATTTCCTTTGTATGTGGTGCCAACCATAATAATCATGCTATTGAATAGTAAAATCTTGGTTGGTGGCCCCAAATGCCCCATCCTCCCCATTTGATCATGACCTCCATTTAGAAACTCAATGAAAAATTAAGTTGAAAACTCACTTGAAATCTTGCGAATATGTCTACTTCTCAAAAAAACTCAAAACCTTTCTAATAAGTACATGACTTGAACAAATTTCAAAGCTTGCAAAATTTAATGTATCTTGCTGTTTTAAAATATTTTTAATATATTATTATCTAATACGTTAATTTTGGAAATATATTCAGGCAAGGTCATACTAACACATTGAAAAACTTTACAAAGGGAGAAACTATTGGTTGTCATTTATTATTTTGTAAGGAATTGTACAAAACATACTTGACTCTTCAAATTCCTAAAAAAGGACATAACAAATTAGGTGGAGAACCTTTCCCTACTCCAACTTTAGAGGGTAATGTCAATGTTATATATTCTAACAAAAAGAAATGGGTATTGTTTTTTTGAGAAAAAATTTAATGCAACCTTTCACACAGAGAGATGGTCTGTCAAACTATAGTGGTAGTTATAATTAGTTCGATGAAAAATTATACTTAATATGATGGAAAATTATTCCCCATTTTCTTAATGTAGGAGTCTGAATACAACTAGTTATCTTATCTTCTACAATCAATTATCGTGTCTTGAAATATCATAGATACTTCAATTGAGACATTTTCTTTGTTGAAAATTAGTCAAGGTGAACTATGACATAAACGTGTAATGGGTCGGCCTCCTCACTCGAAGCTTCAAAATCATAGCACAAATTCACAATCAAGGTTGAGAACACTTTAAGTTCTTGTTCCTATCCACAACAATTCCAGTTATGGCTCGGCATATTCATTCAATATAACTCATTATGTTAGTCACCCTATGGCTTTAGCAAATGACTCTAGGTTAACAGGTACAAAAATTCCATTAGGAATTGTACCCAAATATTGGGAAAATTTTGGATCTTCCCTCGGCTCTAATCCCCTAAGCTTTGAATTCCTATCACCTCTGACACAATAATCAAGCGACATTCCTTTTTCTCAAAGGAAACAATCACAGACACTTGTTTCTCTCTCTCCTATCATAATTTTTCTACTACCTTCTATGCAAATGTTGCCACCTCTACCTCCATCTTCACCACCCCTTCAACATCAATAGTTTCAACCACTAAACTGTCAACATCAAAATAATTTCATGAAGCCTGGTCAATCACAATTTGAACTTCCTTCTCTCCATTCATTTGAAAGGTAACTATTCATAGTGCTTTCAAAAATATCCACATCAATCACATCATGTTCAAGACATTTCTCAATAGCTACCACAATTACAACAAGTGTCACAATTTTAAATTTCTCTAGATATGTTGAATTAGTTACCACACAACCTTTTACGAGGTACCCAAATTCCACAACCGTTACCAATACCTTAGGGAGTACAACCAATTCTCTATACTCCATTTCAACATATTACTTCATCTAAGGAATTGACACAATCACAACCTCCACAAAAATCATAGTTAAGTTATGGGAATCCCAAACAATGGGATATATTGTGAGTAGTAGCATGAAGAATCCTAATTTAGGCTTAGCATCAAGGCCTACCTTACTTCATATACAACCCAATAACTTGACTTCCTAGGTTTTAGGAGTGAAAGCTCTAGTTCCTTTTAGCCCACCACCAACCTCATTATTATTAGCATAAACATCATTGACATTAGCATGTTTATTAGACAATTTGTCATCTCTTTTAAGGTCGCTAATTGAAAAACGTGTAATATGTGAAAAAAATTTAGTCACCTATTCTTCTAATCCATCTATACATGTTTCATTTGATGTAATACTAAATCATTTCCTAGAGAAAAAAATCAATTATACTTGCAGTTTATACTACAAAATTCTTACTTCTAGCCCTATCTTTGAATGCAACACCTCCAAAGTTTGTTTCGGCTGAAGCACTGATTGCTACTCGGGATATCATTGAAACTCATTTTAACTCAAATATACCTAATTTTTTCATGAATTTTTCTTAGTGGATTGTATGAATATTTTCCAAGGCAATGCACAACATGTGGTTTACACTTCAAGTTTCAAGAAGAGCATAACAAACACATGGATTGGCATGTGCCTTAGAGTGAAATTGTATCTACGAGTTGTAAGAAAATAACATCATAGTCAGTGTGTTGTAAATGGTTTGTGAGTGCCAAGGAATGGCTTAGTGTAACATAGGTGTCAACGTCTGAGGTTGTTCCTAATTTCTCCCCTTTGCAAACAAATTTGGATAAAAAAATATAGTGAGGAAGTAGTAGTGCCTGTTGATAACAAATAGAGTGTTTGTGTTCTATGTGGATACTCTTTGATTATTTCAATAGTAGTGAAATAGAAATATGGATTTATAAAGTAGTAGTGTATATGCAAGCTCCCATTTGATTCATGATTGTGTAAAATCCAAGGTTAGATGGTTAGTAGAAAATACATTTGAGGGAAATTTGATGATATTGTATGTGATATTTCTAAATGAGATGTTTGAGATTATTTGGGATTATTTTACAATCAAGACAAATTATAGGAACGTTCAACATAGAATGCTAGATATTTTGTCTGACATTTCCTTTTATTAATGGTCATGCAAAGAGAGAGAGAGAGAGAGAGAGAGAGAGAGAGAGAGAGAGAGAATCTTGGAGATACAAATTTCCACGCAGATTGGTATGTAGGATACCTTTTATTTAAATCCTTGTTTTGTATTTCTGTAGTCCTGAGCAAACGAATTTTGGATTTATATACACATATGATTGAGAATGTTACAAGATCTATATGAATGAAAATAAAATGAATTAGTAGTGGGTTTTGTGTACATGTTGTCCAACTTCTACATTTTTTTCTACCACAACTTGTATATTTGTGAACAATCCTACCTCAGTTCATTTTCATTCAGGAAAAAACTGAATAAATTTCTGAATTCATCGTCAAATTTCTAATGTATCCATAAAGTTACTAGATTTGGAATTGGGAAAAACTTGGTGATGCAGAAGAGTCAAGTTTAACTCAGTTTGGTAAAAAAAAGGGAAAAACTCGGAAAGTGAAAAAATAATGATACATGAATATTTTAACAAAAATAAAATGTCTTGATAACATTTTGATCTTAATTTTTTTTTTTTTATCTCTTGAATTTTCATAGTATAAAATTGTCCAATAGAGATAAAAATGACCAAACATTGACCAAATTTGGGGTAATGAAGGGTCTATATAGGTTTTCAAACAAGTATTGACTTAGTTAAGTGGATTTTGACTCAATCAACCACTTCATACTCTTAATTTCTATTCAAACTCATGTTGATTGAGTTAAACTATTAATGAAAGTGTTCGTCTCACATGAGTAGGAAAAAATCGTTGACCTAGAAATTTATTTCAAACCTAGATTTTCATGGGATTGAGTCACAATTTTGGTAGTATTGGTTGAACTGAGAGGTGATTTACCACCTAGTATAGGGGAGATGTTGTTAAATAATGTATTAATATGTACATAAAAATAGAAAAAATGAAAAATAATCACTAAAAAAAATTGCATGTTGGCTGCATTACACTTGGAAAAAGTAAATGAACATACACACTAACCTATGTCAATTCCCATATATGTTGGTACCTATTAATAAACATATAGGCCTTTCTACACTTATCCCGTTACTCTTCTTTATTCATTCAACATGGATATTTTCATCCATTATATATTTGATGAAGTTAACGAACTGTACCAATCCTTACCCTGAGTTGAAGTGTGGTATATTATCTAGAGATATTTGAAGAGAGGGGGAATGACTAGGTTTTGTTAGCCCTTAGATTAGCTTGTGCAATTGGAGGGTTAACATCCAATTCATTTTCATTAGGATGGTTTTCAGTGATAAGAGCATTAAGTTTGATGGTGGTCAAAGTTAATTATATTTCTTGTTTTCTAGGAGCCATGGTTCCAAGGTCTTCTTGTGACAATTGACCATGTATCATTAGTATTTGTGAGGTCATTTTGCGAATGAGATTTTTCTGAAACATGCCAACATTTTATGAAATTTCTATTTTTAAGGTTTTAACAGTTTTGGTTTTAAGGCTTGCATGCCAATCTTGAGCATATATTTGGGTTTGTTACAGTGAGTCTGATGAGCCTATTTTATCGACATCCAAGATTCTGGTATTTATATGCATGCTCTAGGTTCCATCAGTCTCCTAGCACAATAGGAGTTACGTTCATTTTCCATCTTTCCTATCTTATTAGGATTCATGCTACTATTTTTGACATGGTTATATTTATCATTTCACGTTGTGCTAGGTATGGGTTCTAGTCTCATGGTTCCAGTGTGCAGTAAATGCACATCTAGAGGTGTTATTTGTGTGATGTATGTTAACAATTGAGAGGGTTGTCACTTGAGGCTGGCTAAGCATCTCAACCTCCAAACCCTAAATTGACCTCCTTTGGTATATTTGGTAGTATTGTATGTTTTTCCAACTTAATATATATACTCTTCTCATGTTTTAAGTTCTAAATTTACTAATACATGATACTTTCTCGATTTTCGAAAGTCTAACTTGCATTGGTATTTGTGTTATTTTGTCCAACTAAAATTGTAACTTTCTATCTTTGGCTACTAAAACCAAACTTTGACTTGTACTATATGTTGAGTCTCAAATTTTTCTTCCATATTCATCCATATTTCCATCATTTCTTAATCATTTAGCCCTCATTTCATGACTATCTAGCCTAAAACCCTAAATTTAGTAATCATCTTCATGATCATATTGGTTACAATAATAATTTTCCAAAGTTATTTATTTTATGTATTTTTAAGTTAATTTATGATTAAAATCTAGGAAATTAACATGGTTTCATACATCTATATATCTGTTATGAGTTTTGTGACATGTGTAGGATTATTTGGAGGTTCTAGAAGGGTCTTACTTGGCCTCCCAAGGACAAATTCGAATTTCAATTGAAGATTTCGACCATATTCCACGAAGGAATATCATGAATATCTTGAGGTGTCATGGGATTTGTATCTAGTATTTAGGTATAAGTTGAGACAAGTATGGATCTCATAGATATTTAAGGGATTTACATTTATTGAGAAGATATCCTTAATTCATGTATAAATAGGAGGAGCATCCTTCAAAGGAATCTAATAAGTTGCCAATTATTCATTAGCATCATATTTATGATTGTTCATTCAGCATGAGTAATATCATCTTCTCCAAATCATGAGTTATGAGTGTTGTTTGATTCTTAAGATGTGGCAATTGTTCATTTGTTCTCATTGACGAAGGGATAGATCCACATCAACCACATCTCACATACATCTGTAACATAGTTTCTTTTATTTTATTTCCTTTCATGCAAGTGCGCTTTACTTTCTACAAGAGTGATTTAATTTCCGCAAGTTTGATTTCATTTCCTAGATTCAATTTGATTGTCATTAAATTGCTTTCTTAATAGCTATCTTAGTTTTCTTCCTTGGCAATTAAATCATTAGCTGCTATTTACTGCTTTCTAGACTACTTTACTGCTTTCTAGGTTATCATAGTTTTCTTCTAATATATTTTCACTTTAGTTATCACTATATTTTTTGCTTACTAATTCTCATAGTTTGCTTGCTTGATAACTAAATCAATATTTTTTCTAAGTTTACCCGCTTTCTAGGTCAGCATATTTTGTTCTTATAGTTTTCCAAAGATTAGCTTATAAGCTTTTAGAAAGGCCATGGCATTCATTGATTCCACCCTTAGAATCTAACTGTCACCCTTAGATTTTAATTCAATTTTCTTGCATTTGATTTCTTTTGCAATTTACTTTAGTTACACTTCTAATATGCATTTCCTTTCTTTCTTTCCATCCTAAATAAAATTTCTAAACAGCTTGATCTAAGGTCCCATATATTTTGGTTTTCTTCAAAGTTTATGAAACCCCTGGGTTGATGTATTTAAATGATAAGTTATTTAACATATCATTAAATCGCCCTACATTTTTAGCGTCATTTCTAGGGAAGAAAAAATAGATGTAATTAAGTTAGGACGATTATTGAGGAAGGATTTCATTTAGGGTCATCTTCATTTAAGGTTAACTGCATTTCGGCATTTTCATTTAAGTTTATTTTTCATTTTCATATAGAAAACACAGAAATAAAAAATAAATAAATAAACCCCATTCACTAAAATAAAAAAAATAAAATAAAAAATAAAACACAATAGCAATCCAATTGTAAAAACAAGATCTGAAGAGCTTTGTGCTATGATAGTTGAAGAAGAACAAAAACCTAAATATCACATTCAAATTTGTTCTCAAATAGTCATTAGGGTAGAATATTTAAAATCAAATCTTCATGATCATGTCCAAGATTTCACTAGGGTTTATTATTCAAACTTGAATATAAGTTTACCCATGATATTTTTACGCATATGGATGCATTGGAAATTCGATTATACTTGAATGAATGTTTCATTTATTTTTCAATAGAATAGGACTAACAAATAAAAATAAGTTTTTTATTTTATTTTTAGGATAAATTTGCAATCTTGTGGTGTAGTAAG
The DNA here is from genome assembly GCA_034641835.2 of Pinus albicaulis. Lineage (NCBI taxonomy): Eukaryota > Viridiplantae > Streptophyta > Pinopsida > Pinales > Pinaceae > Pinus > Pinus albicaulis. The sequence goes on along the minus strand of CM076572.1, from coordinate 28,575,066 downwards.
AGCCACCCAGTTACTAACCATTAGCACGAAAATTTGCAATAAAACAAACGATTGTGAACAAGGAGCACAAGCAAAGATTAAAGAGAAATAATTCCAGGTGTTAGATCGATTCTTTTCATTTTATTTTCTGAATCCAAATTTAAAATATATATATATATATATTCGATAAATGGAAATATTGAGTATGCTCTCCTCCTATGTGATCTAGAGGATCAAATTCTTTTTTTTTTTATGTTAGTATACAAAATAAATAGATTGGATAAAACTTATATTTAGCTACATAATTCATGTAATTTTTCAGCTAAATTATGTTTCTGTAGCCACCGCCATGATTTAACAAGTTCTGATGAATGAATGAAGAGGTGAAATACATGGATAGTTGATGAATAAAATAAAATAAAAAAATTGATTTTTTTTCTCCTTTTCATCATTTTAAATAAATTTTTTCTTTATATATATATATATCTTTGTGTGTGTCTGTGTGTGTGTGTATGTATATTTTGAGATTTTTAAAAACAAGAGAATTCCCTCTTTTCATTTTTTTTCTCTAGTCCCTCGACCTCCGCATCATCTGTGAAGGAGATCATTAACCAAAATAAGATGCATATTATTCATTAATCGCAACTTGTACACCATTGGCATCTCCATGCGTTCCAAGAAGTGATTTGTAGAAAAATGACTATGCGACCCTCTAGGCCAAGACCAAAGGAAATTTTAGGTTATTGCATTTGATTGTGAGGCCCTAACCAAATTTCACAGTTGAATATTTGCGATTGTTTTTCTATTATTTCTATTGCCATATTTAAAATTGTGGAATTTAAAGGCCTGACTTGGTTTTGTAAAAACTAGCTTGCGCTCTGTTTAATATGTACAAACATGTAAATTATTCTACCTCTTCGAATTTGATATCTCGTAGATATGGAACTTTTTTTCCTTGTGAAAATAGTAGTCCAACATGGGCTTGAGTTATTGTTACAACCAGAAGCAGGCAAGAGGAATTAAAGTGGAGAGAAACTAAAGAAATTTTCTTATTATGCCTTTGCTAGGTGTTTTGGCATACACTAATGGAAGCATAGGAGCATTTAAGCATCCCATGAGCTAGCTTTCTATTTCAACCAGCAACAATTGATTTCCTTGTCGGAGCAGGAGCCAGAAAATGCAAAATTTTTGAGAAATAACTTTAAAACTTATTTTGTGACCAATTGGAGGAGAATATAAGAAAAATAAAACATGGATTTTTCTCAACATGGGTTAAATTATGTTTATCTTAAGCGATTTACTCATATTCGTAACCCATTGGGATATTTTTAGGGTTCTCTACAACCTTATTCGCGAGATTGCGTGAGAAAAATGATTTTCAATTAAATGCACCGATAGTTACGACCATAATAGAAGGAGAATATATCATTTCCCTGATCTACAGGAGGTATATCTACCAAGATAACACTCCCTTATCTACAGGAGTTGGATTTCCATGGAGACTTGAACGAGAAGTTTGTTTTCAACTTTATTCCACCCTTCGGAAGAGTTGCATTTATTTTTTATTTCTCGAAGAATTAGGTCTTAGCAATCAAACTCAGATGTTTGATATGATATTTGATAAGTGTACAAGTTTGGAGATGTAGTTTGATGAAAAAGGAGATCCTATTAATCTTCATGAAAATCTCAAATTCATTGTAACAGACCACAATCTTGGTGGCACATTGGTTGTATTGTTTTCAGCGATAATATTTATGCATAAGGAAGACGAGTCTGTAGCGCAGATCAGAAGATGATGTTGTCTTCATTGGAAATGATTGGCGTACAACTCTTTTTTCATGTTACTAGAATAGTATCTACAAGCCTGTCGATTATTTCACAAATACCAAGGTTGCATATTGCATACACATTATACCCTATTAAAGCAGATTTTCTTTTTCACACTTCTCGCGTCTTAATCTCCCTGATTCGTTCAAGAGCTCATATGATTTTATAAATGGAAACACCAATCCTAGTCTAAAGGAACCACTACAAGCTAAATTTGGGATGATCGTGGATCTATACATTCCTCTTATAGGATTTATTAGAATACTTGAAGAGCAGAAAGGTCGAGATATTGTTGAATTTTTCCCTCTAATTGCAGATGAAAATTTGAAGTTAATTATATTAGGCACAAATAAAACTTACTTGGAGAAGCATATTGATGAGCTCGAAGAGAAATATCTACACAATGTTAGATAAGAGCAAAAAACTATGGCATCAAAATCAAAATTTAGGTAAGAAAATTTTGTTCTCTATTGTTTTGGTCCTGTTGAAATTAATAATAGTAATAAAATTTGTTTATTACATCAATATAGAAAGTAAGAATTTGCTCATTTTTCTGGGAAAGGTTTCTATTAAATTCGAATATTGGAATGAATAGTTCAATAGTTGTGTACACGTAACTGTCCACAGGGGATTTTTAGATGCAAAAACTGTGCAATTCTGGAGCTGAAAAAAAATTCTACAACTATGTATTTAATTCAATGATCTATTTTGTGACATACATTCTAATCAAAATTCATGATTAGAATTCATTATATTATCTTCCTACTTCATATTTCACATCAACATCATGTTCCCATGTCACACTCACACATTACAATTTTTATTGTTTCACAAAAAGCTCAAATAAGGATAACTTTCTCATATGACATATGTTTTCAACGATTCAAATGTCATTGGAAATTTCTTGAAGATATCTACACAACGAGAAATCTTTCTTAAAAAATTGAAACAATAAAATATGAATAGATTTCTAACAAGACATGACAGGTAACCTAAGGCATAAGTTTCGTAAAGGGAAAAATTCATTTTATTTTATTTCTTGAATTTGTTTTGTTAGTACCAATTCTCAGTTCTTTGTGTAAATGTCATAGATATATAGATTTATCGCCTCTCTCTTTTGATAATCTTACATTTCATTGCAGAAAATGTATTAATTTTTTGCAGGTTTCAAGAAGAGAAACAGATCATCATAAGAAAAAAACGTCTCTCAAAGACTACATTTCTTAAGAACATGACCAGGGCAACATCAAATATGAAATATCGAAAGCATGAGCACATGATTTTGGATAAATAATACTAAATCAGATCCATCATACCATTACAAAACATTTTAGATACCAGTCTTACCATTGCATTCCTACTTATTTCAATCAATAAATTATTCATCTCATTTTTCTTCATAGTCATTTTCTTGCCTCGCTTTCATTAAATTGTAACCCAACAATAAAGCAATTCAACTCTCCTACAAAGTTGGTTCATTCCATTTCATTTTTATTTTTTCAAATAAACTTTGATCCATTGCAAAAAAAAAATTCATCCGTAAGTCCTTCAAAATTATTTTTTCATGCTCACGTTAGATGATGGAGGATTCATTAAGACCTCCCTTCTAACAAATCTTGGCCGATCGACATTAGCACATAATCTAGGTTCTAGGCTAGAGTTCTCTTTAAAGTACCTTGAGGCTTCTATGCCTTAATGAAAATTTCTCTCGCTAACGATCATGGGAATACATCAATTTCCCTTAATCGTTGCATCTTGCAAGTGGCTCGACATTAGATCATCTATTCACACTTTGCAAGATATATTTAGGTACCTTGGCACTCATTAAAATTAATGGTAAGTTTACCGCACATTGGTTAATGAAAATCATTAATGGTTGGTAATCCAATGAATTCTCTTCATGCTCGACATCAACACATTTATTTGCATGACAAAAATTGTACCATCAGGTTTTGTAACGATTGAAGACTATATTGTTTCAGAAATTTGCAACATGAATCAATTTCTAACATCTGCAATAAATATCCCAATCTTGTCATCAACACAAAGAGAAAAAAATAATAAGATAAAATTCTTTTGTTTACATACTCCATGATCCAACATCAACAACCACACTCTACAGTAAACACAACTCATTCACATTGAAGGTAAGTGAAGGTATGTTATTTTCTAATTTTTAGTCACGGAATTCCTTAAAATACTAAAATTGTAATTTTGGAAAATTACTCACCACCTCTATACTCCCTTTATTATATTGTAATAAACTAAAAAAAACCTTTAGCTGGGGGAAGGGACACCAATTCATATTCACATGTCCTGCATCATCACACATTTTCATTTCATTTCAACTCACATATTCTTCCCAATCAAATATTGTTGTAGTATGCTTCCAAAAGATTATATGCTTTGAAAATTATCAATTCATTGATAGTTATTGTAGGTCTTGAAAAGAAAACTCTCAATGTTTTCATGTACTTTGATACAATGAAAATAAAATTGTTGTTACACAAGAACCAATGCTCAAAAATTTTGTCTGTCACACAAGAAACAACGATCAAAAATATATATTGTAATCAAATGTATTATAGTTTTCAAAAGAGAATATGATGATGCAAAGATTGAACAAAATCAATACAATTCAAAAGCTCATAAATAAGCAAATCATTTCAAGAAGATAAACTTATGGACGAATGAATGAATGCAATAGTTGCATGAGGACATGCAACAACTTCAATTCAAGGGTATGTTGAGTCTCAATGTTGTCTTCCATCTGCATCCATACTTCCATCATTTCATAACCATTTGGCCCTCATTTCATTACTATCGAGCCTAAAACCCTACATTAAGTAATCATCTTCATGATCATATGGGTTAGAATAATTATTTTCTAAAGTTATTTATTTTATGAATTTTTGAGTGAATTTATGATTAAAAACGAGGAAATTAACATGATTTCATATATGTGTGTGTATGTGTGTGTGTGTGTGTGTGTGTTTGTGTGTGTGTGTTATGAGTTTTGTGACATGTGCAAGCTTATTTGCAGGTTCTAGAAGGGTCTTACTTGGCCTCCCAAGCACAAATTCGAATTTTAACTCAAGAGGTGGACCATATTCCAAGGAGAAATATCATGGAGATCTTGATGTGTCATGGGATTTGTATCTAGTATTTAGGGATAAGTTGAGGCAGGTATCAATCTAGTAGATATTTAAGGGATTTACATTTATTGAGAAGATATCCCTAATTCATGTATAAATAGGAGGAACATCCTTCAATGGAACCTGAGAAGTTGTCAATTATTCATTAGCATCAGATTTATGATTTTTCATTCAACATGAGTAATATCATTTTCTCTGAATCATGAGTTATGAGTGTTGCTTGATTATTGAGATGCGACAGTTGTTCATGTGTGCTCATTGAGGAATGGACGAATCCCCATCAACCACAATTCTCATACATCTGTAACATAGTTTGATTTTTTTATTTCATTTCACACAAGCACGCTTTACTTTCTACAAGAGCGATTTACTTTCCACAAGTGTGATTTCATTTCCTAGATTCAATTTGATTTTCATTAAACTTCTTGCTTACCACCTATCTTAGTTTTCTTGCTTGACAATTAAATTAGTAGTTTCTATTTACTTCTTTCTATATTATCATAGTTTACTTCTAATATAATTTCACTTTAGTTATCATTAAATTTCTTGCTTATTATTTCTGATAGTTTTCTTGATTGATAATTAAGTCAATATTTGTTCTAAGTTTACCCGCTTTCTAGATTATCATAGTTTGTTTCTTATAGTTGTTCAAATATTAGTTTATAATTTTTTAGAAATTCCATGGCATTCATTCATTCCACCCTTCGAATATAACTTCACCCTTAGAATTTAATTCAATTTTCTTGCATGTGATTTCTTTTGCATTTTTATTTAGTTACATTTGTAATATGCATTTCATTTCTTTATTTCCATCCTAAAAAATTCTATACAATAGTTTCATCCGAGGTCCCATATATTTTGGTTTGCTTCAAATTTTACGAAACCCCCGGGTTAACATATTTAAATGACAAGGGATTTAACATACCATTAAATCACCCTACACTATCTTTAAAAAAATTAGGTCGACCTTATTTATATTTAATATTTTGGTTGAAAATTTACATGAGCCACAACCATTGAACGAAGGTCAATGTGTTGTTTTATTCTTGGAAGCATGAATTTTAGAGAGTGAAACTAGCATTTGAAATATGCATGCAACTTTTCTAACCTAAAAAATTCAACATGGTTTATTGGCATCCATAGGATGTGAGTTCCATGGATTCCAATAAGGAGTTATGTTTAGGGTTGTTAGATTGTGTTATTGCATGTACATGGGTGTATTCTTGAACTTGTGAGAGGAGAAGTGTTGTAATGGATTTTAATTAGCAGCTTATGTACATAATTATCAGTGAGTAAAAAAATTTAGTGATCAAGCGTTGTAGCAACCTATTTTTATCCTATATAGTAGGTGTACCATATAAAAAAAAACTATGTTAGAGTTAAGGAACTAATAATAAGAATTATTTCCAATAGATTGAGGTAAAAATAGTGAGATCATAATATTCTTTATAACTCTTCGAGTCCCGTGGTTGAATAGTTGTTACATTTTATTCTGCTCTGGGTGCCCATAATTGTTATTCATCCTTTTCCAGCCATTTTTCGTTGTTTCCCTCAATACAAGGACTATTAGTTATGTAGCCAATGTTGTATTCATCTCTATGATGAAAATAATATTTTGATTGATATACGAATAAGGTTTTATTATTCCATGTCTTTATAGCTCTTTCAGTGTCATTGTTGAGTGCTTTTTTGAATGTTTTGGGTGCCCGTAATTCCTTTTTTCTGATTCTACATTCATTTAAGGTGCATTTTCGTTTCCTTTTCATGATTCATAATATAGTTAACTAATTAAATTGAATCTCCCTCGTATTATTTGACCAAGTTTTCATGTGCCCTTAGGTCCTTGCATGCATCTCGATGAAAATAATTTGATGTGCTCATAACTTTGTGTTTTTACATATTTCTCTTCAGTTGTTGACAACATATAATCACTAAGGACACACCCTTGTTACTGTAAAGGCATGAGTTCAAAGCAAAGAGTAATTAACAAGTGATCTTAGGCTAATTTATTGTATTTATTTTTTAGAGATAACATGTCTTAAATATTTTCCTCTCGATTTGTCTTTGAAAATATTGTACTAAAGAATAAATCAAATCCACCTAGTTACCATTATTTGAAAACATTTATTAGGTCGCACGAAGGAAATTGTTTGAGGTAAATTTAATCATCATATGAGCCATCCAAGATCTTATATTAATGATATTTTTTGGTAAAGAAAAACAACTCATTTTTCATAGTAGTGGATTGTGACTACTATGTCATAATTAATTTTCATATGATTAAGGCATTTATTTTGTGCTTCAGAACCCATTGATAGTCTTCTCTTGGCTCACTAAATAGGTGAGCATGTATTCAATTGTTTCAGGCATTGTATGAACATGATGTAAAATCAAAAAAATGTCCTCAAGAAATTTAGAGATTGGCCTTGGTAGGTATAGCATAAACAAGATCACATTTCAAAATGGATTTTTTATTATTATTTTAGATACACAAAGTATCTATTATTGGAATTTCACTTGGTTTTTTCTTTATCTATCATATCATGTGATAGTATAGGACTGGCCTTGACTCTAATGAATTCTTAACATTGTATTAACTTCTTCCTAAAACTAAAGCTAGTATCAATTGAATGCCCATTTAAGCTTAGATAATAAATTACAATTCAACCTTACCCTTCAATGGAATATATAATATAGTGTTTTTACATTTTTTGGAAAATTTAAAGTAATATGTTCCTAACTACAGTAAGAATATTTTTTGAATTGGTATCTGTGAACCAAAAATGAATTTTTAAGCATTAAGGTATTATTTTATCAATGGCCATTTCTTGGCATATAAATATCTCTTTTAATCTCTTCTACATAAAACAAATACTGGAATATCTAATAATACCTTAAATTATGTAAAATCACGAACGTCTAATATTACATGGCGTCCCTGTCTAGGCCTAATAGACTTTGTATAATGGTTTGAATTCATAATGTTGTTGCTTTGGGTTTTATTTTTGTCATTTCAGAGGAATATAAATAATAAAATTTGAATAGAACTATTATGTCTGACTTAGAATTGTTGTTTAAGTGTTTTTGGATTGCATGAACCAATGCGGCAAATTTCATATTGAAGCCTTAGATTTAATATATGCTTCATAAGGTCTAAAATTGACTCCAAGAATGGAATAAATAGGTATTGATCAAGAAACATTTGGAGAAGTTGTGGTATTTGTAAAAAATTTCAAGTTGGGGATATGTAGTGGTGTTGGATATGAAGGTCCAATGAAGGCCCCGAGTCCTACTGGAAAAATGTTATGAACATTTTCATGAAAAAATACTTGAAAGTCTAGAAAGTCTCATTCAAGTATCCATTTTGATTTCCACTAAAGTAGTATTGGTTTCTAGGATAAAGAAAGAAAGAGAATTGTTTATATTGAGAGTGTGGCATGTAGAAATTTTAAATTCTAGCTTTTCACTATGCACACCTAAGGAAATCGTAGGATGGTTCACGATAGGTGTTTTTGCTATAGGAAGTTTAATGTTTATTGTACTTTCTTACAGGAAGTATTATGAGATGGAAGCCACAATTCAAACATAATATTAAACAAACTAATCCTTTTGGCTTTACACATGTTGACGTGTATCAAAATATAAGTTTTGAGGTGAGGTTATAATATTATATATCTACAATTTTATACCCTTTACATTTATTTTTGGAATTTCATCGAAATGTGGCCATGGATTTTGAATCTATTCTTAATTTGTTATCACTTATCGATCATGATATTTTATAATAGGTTTGAAACACATTATTCATTCCAAAAAAATATGGAATTTGTGTTTTTCCAACTATTGTGAAGTTAAGAATGGACTAATCTTATCTAAATGTTCAGATTTCATGAAAAATGATCACAGAACCACTATAACCCTCTTCCAATCATGATTTTAATCGAGTTATTTCCTTAATATTTCACCTCATCTAATATACTTTCTTTCTCAAGTCATATAGGGAGTTTAACACATTCATTTATTGTGAAGTTTGTATTTTAGTGTATTTTTCGTTTGTTGTATAAATCGTTTATAGTCTGCTTTAGTATATATTCTACTATTCATCATATTTCATGTCTTACACTATGCATTGTGTCTTTTTTTTTTTTCAAAAAACGAACTCAGTATTGATGGTAAGAATCAGGAATTGAAGAAAGAAGAGAATAATAAGATTGGAGCAAAAAAGAAAAAAGAGAGTGACAGAGAAGATACCCAGTCAAGTGATACCCTTAGAGTGAATATCTTGTATGAGACACACACATAGAGACAGATGGTCAAGTCTTCAAAGTTGGTGAATTGACCTGCAATTCCTTAACAACAAAATGATAATTTTTTAAAGTGAGGAAAAAATATTTCATCTGCAAATTGTAGTCGAACCAATATTAAGTTGGAAACTGGTATTATAATAATTGACATTTCATATAACGCAATTTATGTTGTTGAAATTATTTATAGTTTCACTTGATATTGTTTAGTGTTTTAATTAACATATGTAACTTTGCATTTTCATATTAGAAAAACATGCACATTGTATGGCATTTTTTAAAATTTTGTCACAAAATCATACTAATTAATTTATGTTGATTATTGATGAACACGTAAAATCAATCTAAAACTACAAAATTAGTAGTTTAATTGATTAATGATGAACACAAATAAAATGAATATAAGAATAAATTAGTCGTTTATAATTATTATTAATGAAAGTAAATTGAATGAATATAAACTACTAAATTAATCGTTTATATAATGAATATGATGCTACCAAAAAAGATAAATGACTACTGAAAACGATAGATTTGTAATTACAAATGATGACAATATTTTGCATATATATGACTATCAGTAGCTATTTTACAATGTCTTATAACACGACAAAAATTTAGTCATATTTCTTTGATCATTAATTGGTTTCAAACAGTGAGTAAAATTTACGTATATGTGACAATTAGTAGCTAAGTTACAATATCTTATAACACGACCAAAATTCTGTGTCATATTTCTTTGGTCATTAATTGGTTTTCTTGGGTGATCATATAGTAATATATTTTATTGTATATTTGGACATTAATTGTGGCAATTAATGACTAAATAAATGACAAAATATTGCATATATTTGACTATTAGTAGGTAATTTACAGTATCTTATCACACAACCAACATTTTGGGTCATATTTATTTGGTCATTAATTCATTTTTCTTGGGTTATCATATAGTATATATTTTTTTGTATATTTCGTCATTAACTATGGAAATTAATGACTAAAATAAATTTCTAAATTAACAACCAAATTTTAAGACTAAATATACTACTAGGCGATAAAATTGAGACAAACAATTAATGACAAAGCTAAAAATGACTAAAAGTTGGTTGCATTATAAGATACTATAAATTTTCTACTACTAGTCACTGACTAAAAAATGGTCATTTATATAAAAAATTTAGTCATTTTTATAGTAACTAACTAGCCATTTTCTAATATTGTTAGGTAAAGGATGAAGAGGACCTGCCAATTCAACATCTCCAAGATTTTTCCAAGGTCTGGCTGTCATGTCCCTCAATTTCACACCCAAAAAAAAGAAGTCCAACTATGTATATTTGTATGAACTTCATTTGTACTAATATTGGTTTTCTCATGGTATGAAACTTCTCTCTTTTATTGGATACCTCCTTTTTTTTGCAACTCATGGTTTTATTAACATTTTTTTTTAAAGGCATGGGTTGCTATTTCAACATGAAGCACTTACCATAATAAATTTTGTTAATATCTTAATACCACCACGTATGATATGAGATGATGTCCGTTCTATTATCGTTGGCTTCTCTTAGCTCATGGTTGAAGTACATATCGTATGTGCACATAACCTATTGGTTGTATTATGGTTTCCTTTATTTCCACAAGGGAATTTATATATATATCAACCGGATTCAATTGTACTTTGTATTATTGTAACTACTGTGTCTTATCATAGTTTCGTTGATTCCCATGAGAACTCGAGTGTATATCTGAGCAATGCCACGGAAATCAATACTTGTTTGCTCTCATTTACTCACTGGTTTAATGTTACGTCTTGTTAAAGGCACCTTCGTTCACTCCTCGGAAGATTTCTTTTGTACTTCCGACAGCTTTCATTTGTGAGAATTAATTTATGCGTGGTTTCTCATGTGCTACCGCATGGTTCTTTATGATAGTGCGTACTATGGGATCGGTTCGCAAATCTTATCGTTCGTATTTCAACGATCTTGAATTTTTCCCTGAGGTACTTGTTTCTCTGGTCTTGTCCGGGTTTGGGCATCACCCTCCATGTGGACGGCGGAGATCCATGATAAATTAGGGTTTGGCTCAATTATAAGTTCGATTTGTCACTTTTCAACTTTCATTTTTCCTCTGTAAAAAATTATCTCAGTGAACGCCGAGGCCTCATGGTTTCACTTCTGCGTTTGGTTTTGCCATCCGGTGGGTTATTACACGAGACTGTGTCAACCTCCCAGTGCCGAGAGCTTCATCGTTCAAGTAATTTCATGCTATTTCCTTTCGATTTTAGTTAACTGTTGAGTCCTCCTCAGAACTTGGGTAATGACACAGAATACTCTTTTGGTTTAAATTGTGGTTACGCTGGGACATTGGCCTTCGTGTTTCTTCCCATCCTTGTTATAGTCGAAGTATTCAGTGGTTTGATAATCTCTTATATTGTATCTCGGCATGCTTCCTACTTTGATTGAGCACTTGTGTTTATAGGCGTATTATTAACCCTGAATCAAAATTTCATAACGTTTCCTGAGTTTTTCTTGAGTCAATATATATTTGACGTTTATTGTTTCGGCCTGTGTCTGTATGACGACTTCATACAGTTGCTTATTTCGATTCATATGGGTTCTGAAAGAGATGGCATAGCATCACCGCTTTATCCGTAGCTATAAATTTGTTTTATTTTGTTATTCTGGTGTCTTTACACCTAAGTCGACGCGTTTTAATTATGCGTCTCAATTTTCCCTTGTTCTCTCTCTCGAGGTTATGAGATTGTTCTCTCTCGAGGTTAAGAGATTCTGTTTCTAAATTATCTCCCGTCTCGATTTATATTTTGTTTCATGTAACACATTCAAGCATATAATCGACGTCTTGTACTATATGTAGATGGTTCGTTTTACACATGTATAGCTCTCCTGCACATAGTGAAATACCACTTCTGAGGTAATACTTTGTAGAAGTATTGAATTCAGGTATGGATAGATTTCTACACTATGTATACATGTATCTAATTCGTCTTAGTTGCTCACAGACAAACATCAGAAGGGACCGGGTTCTTCCTATGGTCTTTGGCTAAGTAGAACCCTGGTTGGTTATCATAACCTCTTATGGGCATTTTTATCCAAATGTATTCATACATATTAACTTATTCTCCGCAATTCTTTTGCAGGTATGCTATTTACCTCACGAATAGGTTATTGAGGATTACGTACTTATCCTTGCGATCAGACCATTATAACGATTTATTTTTCATGGTCACAGGTCGGCGTCTATCTCCTATCGACAATGATGTTTGCCTCCATTTCTTACTTAGATTAGTTCACAGTTTTGCACAAGGATGGGCTATCTCCATTTTTTTTTGTATTAAATTCGGCCAGAGGCTGGGACTGTTAATACATTTTCATTCATATGATCAAATTTTCTGAACAATTAAATTCTGGAATGTCATTATGAAACTATGATAGCATGTTTCTATAAGTGGCTTCAGCATTTGATATATATGTATATGTATAATGCATCTGTCCTTCAGCTCGGTTATTATTGACAACTCCATAAAATATTTTTATGTCAATACTCCTGTTAAATATTTTTCCTTTCCATAATGCTCTGCCTAAGTATAATTGACTAAGTCTCTTTGTTGTAAGAGTTTTTAAGTCTCCCATTTCTCAGTGCATGAAAACTTTCCATTTCTACAGAGTCTATAATTCTAGGTTTATTCTATGAATCCAATAGGGGTCTCTCTGTAGTTTTGGGTTTCATTATAATAGGCACCTATAATATTTTCTGCAATTATATATTTATAATGATTCTTAGCATAACAATTTCAGTCTATGTAGTGTTTGACTACACTTCTAAACATTACATAGATCTGATCGGGAATTTATTTGTTATTTTTCACAGCTTGTATCGTCTGCATGCATGTTATAGAGATTCACAGGCACAAATTATAATTTCCAGTAATTATTCAGTTTGGACTCTTGCTTTGTGAAATATATTAACACCGGTTTTGTATATATGTAACTCTCAGAGAAAAATTGTTTGCATGATTGGTAAACATGTTTAACCCGGTTTCTATACGATCTAAATACACACACACACACACACACACACACACACACACACATATATGGCACTAAAATATATAGAGGGTGATACATATATATATAGACATGTACTGTTAATTTGGAAATCCATAGTGCCTTTCTTCAATTAGTGAATTCAGTCAATCTATAGATCTGCACTGCATGCACTGCACTTCCCCTATACATTTTTTTTTATAGGAGTCACTGATCTACTTCTATTTTTAACAGAAACAGATTAAAGTTACAAAATTATAAATTATGAGATAACATAATCTCCAGATTTAAACGAGGGACTGGTTTAGAGTTTTTGGCTGATTTTTCCTCATATGTATGGTTCCTACAACTATGCAGAACTGAGAGAGTTTAATTACTCTACTATTCTGTAAATGTATGGAACACCAGCACAAAACAAAACATTGCAAGTAGTATGTAGCTATAATCATTAACCTTTACACTTATCAACAATTAGTTTTAATCATGCATAAAACTGTGAGCATACCACTTTGGTACTTGACCAGTCCTCCCAATTGTAGAGTCCCTCTATCTCCAGAACTCACCCCCGAGATAAGATCACTTCCATTCCAGACCAACCTCTAATTTGTTCAGGAATATCTTATTTAAGATTTTGCTCCCCAAAGCCTATTTCTAATTTTGCGTCCAGAATATCAGGATGCTTTTCTTCCTGTTTTCCTAGGCTTCCCTATTTAGAGACTTTTAAAGCTGCTTTCTGCCTTCCACAACTTTTTACCTCTTCCCAACTACTCTCCACCTCATTGGGGAAACTAGATTTTCCTCAAAATCTAATTTGGAAATAAATTATTTCAAGGATTTTGAAATATTTTTGGGGAAATATTTTCCTCTATCCATCCTCATGGATTTAGCAAGTGATCTCACAATTCGTTTTGCCAATCTGCACAACATTATTTTATTTAATTTCCATAATGAAATATTTAATTACATCCAAAAAAATACTTATCCATTTGGGGTCCACTCCCCTTAGGATTAAAGTTCAAATGTCTAGCTTTGAAATAAAAACATAAACTAGGGATGTTACATTTTCCCCTTCTAAAAGCAAACACCATCCTCGGTGTTGATATCTAACTACTAGAGTTCATTTTTTTTTTCCAAACAAAAATGGATATTTTTCCATCATTTCAGCTTCTCTTTCCCAGGTAGCTTCTTCAGCAGTAAAGTGCTTCCACTGCACCTTTACTCTTTCTATCGTCTGATTCCTCAATTCAATTTCTTCCCACTCCAATATTTGAAGCGGTTCTGGAAGGAACTCCCCTTCTAGTTCCACCTATATCACATTCCAATCAACTATGTGAGAAGCATCATGTACATATATTTTTAATAATGAAACATGAAACACATCATGAACTCTAACATGGGGTGGTAAGGCCAGCTTGTAAGCCACTGGTCCCACCCTTTCTAACACTTCAAAAGGACCACAATATCTAGGGGCCAGTTTTGCACAAATTCCAGCATAAAGTGTGCTCTTTTTGGGTTTAATAAGCAAATACACATGTTCCCCCACTTTAAATTCTCGATGTAACCTCTTCTTATCAGCATATTTTTTATGGCGATCTTGTGCTATCTTGATGTTTCTTTGTATTTTTTTAACAATTATTTCCATCTCTTGTAAGGCATCTGGTCCCAACATTAGTTTATCCTCAGGTTGGCTGTAGCTCAATGGAGTACAGAATTTCCTTCCATAGAGGGCTTCAAACGGACTCATCTTGATGGAGGATTGATATCTGTTATTATAGGCAAATTCAACTAAATGCAAGTAGTCTTCACATTTTGATGGCCTATCCATCACATACATTCTCAGCATATCTTCCAAAATCTGATTTGTTCTCTCTGTTTGACCGTCGGTCTGAGGGTGATAGGCAGTACTAAAATTCAACTTAGTGCCCATGCCCCCAAATAGATGTTTCCAAAAAGCTGCTATGAATTTAGCGTCTCTATCCGAAAAAATCACCTTTGGGACCTCATGGAGCCTTACTACTTCTTTTAGGAACACATCTACTACTTGGGTTGTCCCAAAAGTAGATTTCACAGGCATGAAGTGTGCAGCTTTTGTTAAAGTGTATACTACTACCATCACCGAGTCGTGTTGGTATTTGGTTTTGGCTAGCCCTATTATGAAATCTATAGAAACGGTGTCCCATTTCCATTCTGAAATTCGCAAAGGATTTAGAAGTCCTGCAGGATGCTGATGTTCAACTTTAACTAGTTGACACTCCATGCACTTAGCTAAATATTCTACTACATCTCTTTTCATTCCTCGCCAGAACAACTTCTTTTTCGGGGATGTTAGCATTTTCTGATATCCAGGATGTCCCGCATAAGGCTGTTTATGGTATTCATCTAGGACCTCTCTTTTCAAAGATTCTACATTGGGGATATACAATCTGTTTTTATAGCAGATCAGTCCTTACTAGTTTTGGGTGTATTCAGCCATCTCCTTCTTTATTATTCTCATTTGTATATTATCATAATTTGGATCCTCGTCTACTACCTTTTTCACCAGTTCTTCTAAATCAAAATTTTCACTACTTCCAATGCTGTTTATGTTTTGGCAAGCATTTTTTCTCAATGCATCAGCAATTTTATTTTCTTTTCCTTTGATATGTTTTATGTCCATATCAAATTCACTCAGGAAAGACATCCATCTGGCTTGCCTAGCATTCAAATCAGTTTGGGAAAAGAAATATGTAAGACTAATATGATCGGTCATCAATGTAAATTTCTTTCCAAGAAGATAGTGTCGCACATCTTCAAGGCATGAATAACAGCAGCCAACTCCAAATCATATGCACTGTAGTTTTGTTCATGTGTCTTCAATTTCCTAGACTCATATGCAACAACTGAATTTTCCTGCAAAAGCACTCCTCCAAATCCCTCTCTACAGGCGTCCGTACATACAACAGATTCTTTATCAGGATCTACAATTTTCAGTATAGGGGCTGTAGTGAGTTTTAATTTTAATTGTTCAAAACTATTTTGGCATTTTTCAGTCCACTCAAATTTGACACCCTTTATTTGTAGTGAAGTGATGGGATATGCTATGGCAGAAAATCTCTCAACAAACCTGCGATAATAACCTGCAATCCCCATGAATGATCTCACTGCTGAAACATCAGTTGGCACATACCATTTTTTAATAGCCTTTATCTTTTCAGGATCAACAGCCAACCCCTGTTCAGAAATAATATGACACAAGTATTGGATCTTGTCCTTATAGAACTCACATTTACTGAATTTGGCATATAAATGGTTTTCCTTCAAAGTTTACAACACTATCCTCGAGTGCTCTTTGTGCTCCTCCTCACTTTTTGAGTAAAGTAAAATATCATCTATGAACACTAGCATGAATTTATCCAAGTACTTGTTTAACACACTGTTCATTAAGCACATAAAGGTGGCAGGAGCATTTGTCAATCCGAAATATAGGACTAAAAATTCATAGTGACCATACCTGGTTCGAAAAGTTGTTTTGCTAATGTCTTCCTCCTTAATTCTGAGTTGGTGATAACCAGTCCTTAGATCAATCTTAGAAAATACCGAAGCTCCTCCTATCTGATCAAAAAGATCATCAATTCGAGGCAAAGGGTATCTATTTTTAATTTTCAACTTATTCATCTGACGATAATCAATGCACATTCTAAAGGTTCCATCGTTTTTCTTCACGAACAGCACCGGTGCTCCCCAAGGAGACACACTGGGTCTGATATAACCTTTATCCAGCAATTCTTGCAATTTCATTTTCAACTCCATGAGTTCGGGGGGCTCATTCGATAAGGGGCTCGAGAAACAAGTGTTTCTACCAACACCAAATCGATTGAAAAATCAATCTCTCTTTTGCGGGGAAGATGAGGAATCTCATCTAGAAAAACTTCCTTAAACTCTCTCACCACTGGCAATTTATCTAGTAGGTTTTCTTCAGGTTGCTATTCTATTTCCTCAACATGCACTGCATATACTTGATATCCTTTCCTAGCTGTTCTTTTTAGTTGCAGTGCTGAAATTTTTGTTACAGAGATGGGTTTTGGTTTCCCCTTGAGAATAAAAGGTTTCTCCTCTTCATCTATAAAATGCAGAGTTTTATCCCAACAGTTCATCATGGCCTCTCTCTTTTCTAGCTAGTCCATTCCTATCAGCAAATCATATGATCCTAAGGTTAGAATGCTTAAATTTACTTCTATCTTAAAATCATATAATTTAATTGTTGTTTGAGGTAACTTATGAGTTACTTTTCTTTTGGTGCCAGTGGCTAACTGGACCAACCAGGACTGTCGAAATTTTTCAGTTTTGAGATTGAATTTTTCTACCAATTGTGGACTAATGTAACTCAAAGAAGCACCTAGATCAATTAAAACAGTGACAGATTGGTTAGCAATCTTACCTTCCATTTCAATCATGGTAGCTTGGTGTTCTTCTTGTTGATTCTCCAAGGTTGCACTGATGGTGGGTATATTTCTTGCTATTTCATTCACTGTGGTAGCTTCTCGATCTCTCATAATCATCTGAATGTTTCGGTGGGGACAATCTGTCAAGAGGTGAGGTTCTCGACATCCCCAGCATTTTAAAGGCTCTCTCATTTTAACTGCACCTTCCTTCTTGTTTTCTCCATCTAGTTGCTTGGAACCAACTTGATACTGAGCAGTTTGGCTTTCTTTTGGTTTGTTAAATTTCTTCCGTTGATGATCCCTGCCAAATTTTTTCAAATAAGCTGGTTTCTTCTTCTTTCCTTTGAATTCACTCTTGTTTACCCAGCTTTTCCCATGCTCACCTTTTCCTTTAAATTGCTGGTAGCACAATCTAGCTTTCCTCACAGCTTCGTCCATGGTTTTTAGATTATCAAATTCTATTTTCTCCTTGTACACAGCAGGCAGACAGTTCAAAAACCTTTGTACCTTTTCCTTCTCTTCCCAAATATAAGGAACATACCTTAAAAGATTTGTAAACTTGGTGACAAACTCGTCTATGGTAAGTTGTCCCAGTCTGAGTTCATGGAACTCCTTTTCTTTATCATCGTAATAACGTTCATTCAAATAACATTTCTTAAACTTGACTTGGAAATATTCCCAAGTAATTGTCTTTTCATCAATGGCATGAACCATTTTCGTCTCCTCCCACCACAAGGTAGCCTTAACTTGTAGCTGGTAGATAGCTAATCTAGCTTTCAGATTGCTTTCATATTCATAGACTTGGAAATATTTAATCATGTTCAAAAACCAGGCTTCAACATCTTCCTCCTTCTCTCCATCATAGGAGGGAGGTTTTATCTTTCAGAATTCCCCCTGTAATTCCTTTTTCTGCTTATATTGATGCCTAATAGCATCATCTTCCTCAGACTCATCATTCTTCCTCTTTCCAGAACCTTCACCCTCTTGGCTGTTCCGTGAAGGTAATTCTCTGATGAGCCTTTCCTGCTCCTCACTGGCTAATTACAATCTCTCATTCTGGCTTCTTAGCTTTGCCATTTATCGTTGCAAACTATGCAACATAGACATCACCGAAGCGTTGGGATCTGGTGTATTATCTTCCTCACGTATATCAACATAAATTTCATAACTTCCAGCCATTGGAATTGTCTATTTCAACACCACACTGTACACTAAACAACACAGATCAGTAATAATAAAAAATAAAAATAAAAATAATCACAATAATTAATTTATACAATGAGCACACAACAACAGTGAGCACAACAACAACAGCCCAGTTTTATGTAACATGGGCTCTGATACCATTTGTCATGTCCCTCAATTTCACACCCAAAAAAAAAAAAATTTCCAACTATGTATATTTGTATGAACTTCATTTTTACTAATATTGGTTTTGTCATGGTATGAAACTTCTCTCTTTTATTGGATACCTCGTTTTGTTTTGAAACTTATGGTTTTATTAACCTTTGTTTTTAAAGGCATGGGTTGCTATTTCAACACCAAGCACTTACCATAATAACTTTTGTTATATCTCAATACCACCACGCATGATATGAGATGATGTGCATTGTATTATCATTGACTTCTCTTAGCTCATGGTTGAAGTACATATCGTATGTGCACATAACCTATTGGTTGTATTATGGTTTCGTTTATTTCCACAAGGGAATATACATACATATATATATATATATATATATATATATATATATATATATATATATATATATATATATCAACCGGATTCAATTGTAGTTTGTATGATTGTAACTACTGTGTCTTATCATAGTTTCATTGATTCCCATGAGAACTCGAGTGTATATCTGAGCAATGCCATGGCAATCAATACTTGTTCGCTCTTATTTACTCACTGGTTTAATGTTACGTCTTGTTAAAGGGACCTTCATTCACTCCTCGGAATATTTCCTTTGTACTTCCAACACCTTTCATTTGTGAGAATTAATTTATGCGTGGTTTTTCATGTGCTACCATATGGTTCGTGATGAAAATGCGTACTATGGGATCAATTTTAAAATCTTATCACTTGTATTTCAACGATATTGAATTTTTCCCTGAGGTACTTGTTTATCTGGTCTTGTCCAGGTTTAGGCATCGCCCTCCATGTGGAAGGCGGAGATCCATGATAAATTAGGGTTTGGCTCAATTATAAGTTTGATTTTTTACTCTACAACTTTCGTTTGTCCTTTGTAAAAATTTATCTCAGTGAATGCTGAGGCCTCAAGGTTTAACTTCTGCGTTTGGTTTTGCCATCCGACGGGTTATTACATGAGACTGTGTCAACATCCCAGTGCCGAGAGCTTCATCGTTGAGGTAATTTCATGCTATCTCCTTTCGATTTTAGTTAAATGTTAAGTCCTCCTCAGAACTTGGGTAATGACACAGAATACTTTTCTGGTTTAAATTGTGGTTACGCTGGTACATTGGCCTTCACATTTCTTCCCATCCTTGTTATAGTCGAAGTATTCAGTGGTTTGATAATCTCTTATATTGTATCTCGGCATGTGTCCTACTTTGATTGAGCACTTGTGTTTACAGGCGTATTATTAACCCTGAATCGAAATTTCATAATGTTTCCTGAGTTTTTCTTGAGTCAATATATATTTGACCTTTATTGTTTCGGCCTGTGTCTATATGACGATTTCATATAGTTGCCGATTTCGATTCGTATGGGTTCTAAAAGAGATGGCATAGCATTTCCGCTTTAGTTGTAGCTATAAATTTGTTTTATTTTGTTATTTTGGTGTCCTTACACCTAAGTTGACGCGTTTTAATTATGTGTCTCAATTTTCCCTTGTTCTCTCTCTCGAGGTTATGAGATTGTTCTCTCTCGAGGTTAACAGATTCTGTTTCTAAATTATCTCCAGTCTCAATTTATATTTTGTTTCATGTAACACATTCAAGCATATAATCGACGTCTTGTACTATATGCAAATGGTTCGTTTTACACACGTATAGTTCTCCTGTGCAGAGTGAAATACACTTCTGAGGTAATACTTTGTAGAAGTATTGAATTCAGGTATGGTTATATTTCTACGCTGTGTATACATGTATCTAATTCATCTCAGTTGCTCGTAGACAAACGTCAGAAGGGACTGGGTTCTTCCTATGGTCTTTGGGTAAGTAGAACCCTGGTTGGTTATCGTAACCTCTTATGGGCTTTTTTATCCAAATGTATTCATACATATTAACTTATTCTCCGCAATGATTTTGCAGGTATGTTATTTACCTCACGAATAGGTTATTAAGGATTACATACTTATCCTTGCGATAGGACCATTATAACGATTTATTTTTGATGGTCAGAGGTCGGCGTCTATATCCTGTTGACAATGATGTTTGCCTTCTTTGCTTACTTAGATTAGTTCACAGGTTTGCAAAAGGATGGGCTATCTCCCTTTTTTTTTGTATTAAATTCTGCCAGAGGTTGGGACTGTTAATACATTTTCATTTAGATGATCAAATTTTCTGAACAATTAAATTCTAGAATGTCATTATGAAACTATGCTAGCCTGTTTCTGTAAGTAGCTTCAGCATTTGATATATATGTATATGTATAACGCATCTCTCCTTTAGCTCGGTTATTATTGACAACTCCATAAAATATTTTTATGTCAATACTCCTGTTAAATATTTTTCCTTTCCATAATGCTCTGCCTAAGTATAATTTACTATAAGTCTCTTTGTTGTAAGATTTTTTAAGTCTGCCATTTCTTAGTGCATGAGAAGTTTCCATTTCTACAGAGTCTATAATTCCAGGTGTATTCTATGAATCCAATAGGCGTCTCTCTGTAGTTTGGAGTTTCAATATAATAGGCACCTATAATGTTTTTTGCAATTATATATTTATAATGATTCTTAGCATAACAATTTCAGTCTATGTAGTGTTTGACTACACTTCTAAAAATTACATATATCTGATGGGGAATTTATTTGTTATTTTTCACAACTTTTATCGTCTGCATGCATGTTATAGAGATTCACAGGCACAACTTATAATTTCCAGTAATTATTTAGTTAGGACTCTTGCTTTGTGAAAGATATTAACACCAGGTTTGTATATATGTAACTCTCAGAGCAAAATTGTTTGCATGATTGGTAAACATGTTTAACCCGGTTTCTGTACTATCTATCTATCTATCTATCTATCTATCTATCTATCTATATATATATATATATATATATATATATATATACACACACATATATATATGGCACTAAAATCTATAGAGGGTGATACATATATATATATAGACATGTACTATTAATTTGGAAAGCCACAGTGCCTTACTTCAATTAGTGAATTCAGTCAATCTATAGATTTGCACTGCATGCATTGCACTTCCCCTATACATTTGTTTTTATAGCAGTCACTGATCTACTTCTATTTTTAACAGAAATAGATTAAAATTACAAAATTATAAATTATGCGATAACATAATATCCAGATTTAAACCATGGACTGGTTTAGAGTTTCTGGCTGATTTGTCCTCATATGTATGGTTCCTACAACTATGCAGAATTGAGAGAGTTCAATTACTCTACTATTTTATAAATGTATGGAACACCAGCACAAAACAAAACATTGCAAGTAGTATGCAGCTATAATGATTAACCTTTACACTTAACAACAATTAGTTTTAATCATTCATAACACTGTGAGCATACCACTTTGGTACTTGACCAGTCCTCCCAACCGTAGAGTACCTCTATCTCCAGAACTCACCCCCGAGCTAAGATCATTTCCATTCCAGACCAACCTTTAATCTGTTCAGGAATAGCTTATTTAAGCTTTTTCTCCCCAAAGTCTGTTTCTAATTCTGCGTCCAAAATATCAGGATGCTTTTCTTCCTGTTTTCCTAGGCTTCCCTATTTAGGGACTTTTAAAGCTGCTTTTTTCCTTTCACAGCTTTTTACCTCTTCGCAACTACTCTCCACCTCATTGGGGAAACTAGATTTTCCTCAAAATCTAATTTTGAAATAAATTCTTTCAAATATTTTTGAACGATTTTTGGGGAAATATTTGCCTCTATCCATCCTCATGGATTTAGCAAGTGATCTCACAATTCATTTGGTCAATCTGTACAACATTATTTTATTTAATTTCCACAATGAAATATTTAATTACATCCACAAAAATACTTATCCATTTGGGGTCCTCTCCCCTTAGGATTAAAGTTCAAATGTCTAGCTTTGAAAGAAAAACATAAACTAGGGGTGTTACACTGGCTTCCATTGTACGATGTGGAGGATTAGTTTTCCCTGAAGGAGGATTTGGAGTGGAAGAAGTAGTTCCAGTAGTGGTTGTGGGTATAGAAGAAAAAAATATGGAACTAATACTTCTTGAGGCAACAATTGTAGACTGGGAAGAAGAATGAATGTGGATTGATGAAGAAATTATTTGAAAATATGTAAAAGAAGGAGGAATAAGTGATGGTGTTTGGGGGATAGAAGAATATTTAATATCACTAGTAGATGATTGAGTTTCAGATATAGGAGATTTCATACAACGAGAATGGAGAGGAAATTAAAAAGGGATTACTCTAAGCTTTTCACTCTTAGAATGGGTTAATACACCAGTGCCTTCAAATATTGAAGTAACACTTCCTTCTGAGGCTTCTAAAAGTCCATGTTTCTCTACAAAAATTTAAATTTATTCTAATGTATTTATTAATGTCTACAGTTCAAGTGATTCTGGAGTATAATATGAAGAGAGTTCTTTATGAATAAAACTAGGAGATTTGAGGTATATTGAGAAACTTCTTATCTAAGAATAAGAGAGCTTGAACCAGGACTAGAAGTTGTAGACTTGGAGGTAGAACGACTCTTCTGATGGTATTTACATTTTATATTAACCTTTGGTGCCATTCATAGTAATATGGCCTTCCTTATAGCACAAAAAATGTTGAGGCCCCGAAAATCGGTGCAATAACATCAGGGAAACCACCAGGTCAGGGACTTAAAACCCATCCCTTTTTCATTTGGAATGGTGGCTCCGAGTGGATTTATGGACTAGTTTCCTAGTAGAATATAAGTGGGTGAGTGGATGGACTTATAAATATCTATAACCTGGTATATGGAACTATTATAAATCTTAGAATAAATAATATATCTATCTACTATGTATCCCGGGAGTTAATGTATTTATGTGATCTATAAAAATTATCTTTTAGTGGATGCAAATGAAGATCATACAAAAACTTAGAGATATGAAAATGATCTGAGATAATTGATTTAATTAAATATTTTATTAAATCAATTGGATAAATCTTATATCGTAATTGTTAAATGTATGTATTGCATATGTATCAAAAGATAATAGTATAACATGTTAAAAAGTGAGTTAATGCCAAACTGTATGCAAATAGATACACGACACAAAACATCATAAGATAAATAACCATTTCTCATTTGAAACTATAATATAACACATAAGATAAAAGTACCATCTATATGTTCACTCTACTCATTTGATAAAAAGTACTTGGTCCATCGCTTTAGATTCAGAAAACATCAAGAGTACAAAAGTGCAACATCTATAAATTATTCCTTTCAAAGTTTCAGGACCCCTTATTCAAAGACATGAAGTGGTTTAAATATAAAAATAAAATTCATAAAATAGTTATTACAATAAAAGTTGAGGAGGTTTAAAACAACCCGCCTTAAACTAAGTGGAAACTAAACAGGAACAAAAATTAAAGGGGTGAATTGCTTGATGACTATCACGTCGTCTCTTGAGCCATTTGTTCCTTCAGCTAAAGGATGTTAAGCATAGGCTCAACCTTTGGAGGTTTTATTGGCTTAATGCACAAAATTCTAGTGAAAACAACATAAAAAAGTGGAGGAAGCATGTAGGAGAATGTATCTGTAAGACAACGCTGCATTAGCCACTAGCTGTGAGGCTTTACGAAGTATCTCCAATACTTATCCCAATCCAACTTTTCCAGCTTTCTTGTGTATTCTTATTTTACCTTTAAAACTTTTTACAATTGTCTTATCAAGTCTTTCACCATAGGAAATGCAGTGGGAGTACATCTGTAAATAAGGTTTTCAACAATGAGATTTGGACAAACAATTTCCACAATGTTAGTAGCCACATCCTTTGCTCTACAAATGGATCTTTGTCCATGCCTCAAATGTATGTCCCAATCTGTAAACAATATTTATTTCGTTGAATCTCCAATCCTAGTCAGATTGGCCTTTCGGCTATAAATATAATCATGCCAGGCGACATACTGGAAAACCTTATCATCAATAAAAAATAATCCTCTAGTATTAAATATGATTCATCGGTGAATATCTCTGTTCACAAAATTCAATAATATTTGATAATTTCTGAAAAAAATGAATTTCTACTATGTTAATAAAGCATTTAGCTCGAATACCTCTTTTTGTAATTCATCAGTCTTGGGATTATCCTTAAATTTCTTAGTAGAAAGATGCAACTGATGGATTTGAGTATCCTTTGAACTAATGTAATTTTGGTGTTGAATCTTCAATTGGTCCATGCTCTATTGGAGTTTCCTAACCTATACATGTATTTATTGATTAACATTTTGTTTCTCTACCTGTAGCTCAAGTTCAAGTTGGATTATTATTTCATCCTTTTATTTCATCAATTGTTGAACTTCAGAAGCTTTATCAATAGTTGCAGAGGAATAAGCTCCTACGAACTGAGTTAGGAGTGTTAGATCCTAAGAGGGATCTAACTGTGAGTCTTTCTAGACAACATCCATTGAAATATCTCCTTAGAAAAAGGGTTGAGATTTCTTAGATCTCTTTCTTTTTTTTTGTCTTCTCATAACCTCTTTTTGTTTAGAATTGTAGAAAATGTCCAAAGGAGGTATTTCATAAATTTTAATTACAATTTTAGTAGTGTGGAAGGTCGGGATGAATTCCACTATCTTAATGCTTACTAATTTGTGAGAGGGCTCAGTAGTGAACGAGTCATGAATTTTTGTTTGAGGTGTATGCACAATATATTGTTGATTGGTAACTATGGCTCCTTGGTCTTGTTGGAGTTTCAGGTTAAACTCCTTCCATACTTCACTCATATTACTTGGAAAATCTAAATCCATAGTTTTAACCTCGACAGATTTGTCTTGCTTAGTTTTTCTAAGGACTTTAATATCCTTAGTTGTTGCTTCATTCTCCTTTTCCTTCTCAGCTTGGGGTTGGGATACTTCTAGTATATTTTATGGAATTGCCTGCAATCCCTTGTTCCTGTATTGTTTAAACTTTGGTAATTATTGTGATGGAGGCATAAGGTTGTCAAATTCTGAACTGTGGATTAATTATCAGCTAACTCAAAAATGTCATCAAACTCATCTTATTCATGAATAAAAAGGCCTAATTTTAAATTTGGTAGTAAAAGTATTGGCAATTTTAATTGGGTCATATTGTCTGTTTGAAATTGTAAACAATTTCAAACATTCAATTTGGCTGATTTATAAGACTGCATTCTTGTAATTTTCCAGACCATAAATACCACAATTAATGGAAAGGAAGGCCATGTTTCTTTCTTAGCATCCTTTAGAAACCCGACTAGTCTGTTGCTAACAATTTGATATTATACTTCTCCTGCGAGAAGCTTATCAGGAACATACAAACGTAAAATGGGCGGTTGATCTAAGCTCCCGAATACAATGAAATAGGTGAACATCTCTTATCCAAACCATATTACTATGGAAGAAAAATCAACTTTGGCCTCTTTTGATAATATGTGGGCTATCTCATTAAAAATGGCTTAAAAGAGGGGGATAATGACTCCATGGAATGTTTTATAAAAATGATTCTCAAATTTTGATTCCCATAACATGTTATGAAATATATGAATGGCTATAGGGTCCTGAATAGTCCATTTCCATCCCATGGCCGTAAAATCCAATGCAAAACTCACAACGCCCATGATATAGGCACTCATATAAAACTGGGGGGGAATATTGGAGGAAATAGATATATCTTTCCTATATTCCAAAAATTGAGTAGCAATATAATTAGACAGAATTTTTCCCCACTCCATAAAATGAGAGTCTGCAACGGCTTCCATGGGAGGAACCCATTCTACTAAAAATTTGGTAGTGTCAGCCTGACCAAAACTCCTAGACATCATGACAGCAACATAATAGTATGGACTTGAAAGGGAGTCAATAGAATACATACCCTTGTCATTATTCTTGTTATTATTGGGGTTTCTTCTTCATTTATTGATTGGATTTTATTAGAGCTTATTCTCGTTGGTGAACTGTGCTAAAAATACCTTTTCATAGACCTTTTCAGGGTCTGGGATGTGGTACATCAGCTTAATGTCTTTGGCTTTTAAGGAACAAATTTTCTTTCCTCTGTTATTTAGAAAATTCCTATCCATAATTTTTAGGTTATCAATGATCTATCTTACCATATCAGTGTATGGAAATATTTTAGGTCATCCAACAATTCGATGCAGGAAATAATTGTCCACTTCTTCAATAGTAGCTTCTGAATAATCAGAAGCATCGACATTAGCTTTCCTTTGCACTTGGTGAGGTTTCTCATCCTCAAATATTTTGTACATGGATTACCATGAGAAGGATCCACTTTTCATTCGACATGTAGTTTATGTAAACGTAGGAAGCATATTTGTTCTCTCGGTTGTAGCAGGTTCAGGGCTTACAGGGCCATATGCTTCTTAGCTTTCTTAAGAGCTTTAGACATCTCCAAGAATTCTGCATATTTGGGCTCACCTATGAATAAATGGGAAATGATAAGTGGAAAGAGAGAAATTTGATTTTAAAAATTCACAAGTACCATAGTAATAGAAATGATTAAATGAATGAGACTTGCCACGTTGCTAAGGTATGAATTCAATGCTTCTTACAGTCAAATCATTATGGAGGCATGGACAACAAGCCCGCTAAGTTATGGCATTAATGATTAATATGGGTTCATGCGGCCATATAATCATTTAAGCATTATAAACCATATATGTCTCGTCACATTATTTCTCGTGTGTAAATATTCATTTAATACCGATCGTATTATTTTTTCCAATTGCGATATCAAAATCACAATATCGACGAAAATAGATGTAGTGCAAAGTGTTTGTGTTGCGAAAGTGCGATGTGTGATTTAAGATTTGCGATACACTATATTGCATCGGTGAATATAACAGGGAGGAGAATGATTATGTTTGCGGAAATGTGATGGGATGTATTATATCACATCAGGAAAGCATGGAGGGTGACAATAAGGTCATTGGGGTAGAGTTGCGAAATGCGAAATGCAATTTGTGAGGGCCTATGTGGAAGAAGTGAGTCCTGTGGGATCTCCCTTATAGAATTCACTTGGAAAAACTCCTTTTCCCTTTATAAAAGCTCTTTTAACTATAGATATCATATCGTAATATGTTTTAAGTGAATTTTTAGGAGTCATATGTGCTTCATTGGAGTATTACGATTGCGATAATGCAATATTTCTCCACTTGGGTTCTTTCAAGGCCAAAATTCAAGGTCTTGTTACTTTTTTATTCCTATTTCTATCTAATGAATCACTCTAAGGTTCTAATTTGTTTAACGCTAATTTTTTTTAAAAAGGGTTCCCATTATTTTATAAGGTAACTAATGCTAAAATAATGGGGGCTGTTGAATAGCACAATAGGTTGTTTCCCTCCCTATGTACATATTTATTTCCTTGTCCTTTTGTTTTTTTTTAATTCATTTAATCATGTGTCCTTTCTATCGTCATTTTTTTGTTATTCTTGTCAATAAAACCTTCTGTGAAATTTTTTTCCTTGGTTCCAATGGATGTGGTGAAATTTATATAGGGCTTTGTGACATACAACAACACTTGGTCAAATTTTAGTCACTCTTATTTTTCTTTCTCTGATATCTTTAAGATCAATGATCTCTCAATGGAAAATATGATCCATTTGAATAGAAAAATTTGAGTAAAACCATGACACCTTTATACACTTTATGATCTTCATTCTTTTGCTCAATGTAGTTACTAAATCGTGTTTTTCATGCTCATCCAATTAAGTAGGGAACGGAAATGACAAAAACTAATGGTGAGCATATTAATTTCAGAGGAATTTAATGGCCTCTAAAGGAACAACCTCTATTTCTCTCAATAAATTAGGATCCCATTTCCACCTTGGTGATATCAACACTGATAAAATTCCAATGAGTATATTAAAATAAATTAAAGAGTGGATAAAGAAAAAATATTCTTGCATAAGACGGTGAAGCATGTCACTTTGTCGAGTATTGAATAGGCTCACTTGAAGAAAATCAATGCTTGTGTTCTTGTAGTAACTTCGTCGGGTATCGAACAATCCTACTGGCAACTGAGCAACAATGAATATGAAACTAAAACTCTGATAATTTCAAATTCTTGACTACAAATCACCTTCTCCCAGATCGAAACAATTGTGATATTAAAGGCTTTACAAATGTGTTTGACCAATAAATGGAATGGAAGAGACTATATCTATAATTGAGTTAAATGGGAAAGCCAAGGTCATCCACATGATGAATCAATACTTCATGCAGGAATTCTAGACCATGTGAATACAACTAGAATAGAGTAAAGAAGATCAAATTCTACCAGTTTGTCACCAAGTGTTGTCGTTGCTAGAAAACCCTCCAAATTTCGGCCTATACTAAAACTTTGGAGACTTACTTTAACCAAGTGAACCATTTTTTTTAGTTATTCAATTTTTCCATACTTCCTTTCTAAATTTTGAAGTCTCTTTGAGAAGAGATTCTAAGTGTCGTATTTTATTACTGTAAGTGTCACATTTTGTGAAAGGGAGTTATAACATACCATTAGGAGGAAAAATTGGTATTTTATCTTATAATAATGTTATATTTATATTAGAGGTATGCATTAGGCCTATTCCAAAAGTATTGTGCAAATTCTTGTCACAGTCAACATTAGTGTCACAAAGTGTATCTAAAGTGTCGCGCTTGGAGGTGTTGTAGGGAAAAACCAAACCCCGCCATTACTTGAAATAATGGGGACCATTTCCATTAATTTTTTGATAAGAATTTTTTATGATTTTCATTTAAGTTAATTGTCTTAAAAAAAATTCATTTTTTCATTTTTATCAGATTTCTGTTTTGATTGTTTCATTGAATTCAAATTTTCACTTCCTTTCCAATGGTACTTGTTTCACTTCATTTGGTCAACCAGTTTGTAAATGGAATTCCTTTTAAATTTAATCATTTTCTCGCCTGCATTAGAAAATGTAAATAAATATATGATATTTCAATTTTTTCAAATAAAATAGTCATTCATGGTAAATATTACCTCTTAGTTTCCAGATGCGGATGTTGAGGTGGTTTGATGGGACTTGAATCCCTGCGCAGCTCCCAAAGGGGCTCCCATGGGACGCCCATATGGCTCCCAGTACCAGTCTTAATGTTTTCATTAATTCACCACCTCGGGCCGGCGATCACCCTCATAATTGTCCCGCGATGCCATACCATATGGCGGTTCTCCTGACCTCGGCTCTCAATATGGCTTGCGCACATGACTGTAGCTACTGTGGGAGCTCTCCGACTCCCCTCCGTGGTGAATGCCCTCCTGGCTTCACAAATCCCAGTGTTAAAACTCCAACTGGTCATCGGTGCAGTCTCCTTGCTTGCCTGGAGACTCTCCCTGGGCATCATTTCTCTAACAGCCCCTTTTGTAGAGTTAATTCTCCTCCAGGTGTTTCTACAAAGCTTTTTGAAGGACCTGACATTCCTGCCAGTGCTCATTTGGCTCTCCTCTGTCGTTTTCACTCTTCTCTCAAGCCTCCTGTGCTCTTCGGCGTTCCATCTTCCCCGTGTCACCTCTTCCCTACTCCCTTCTCCATACCTCGTCTTCGACAGAGGATGCGGTGCCGGCGAGGAATTAGCCAGGGTGATGCCTTTTTAAATCGCCCTGTGACCTCCTCAGTCTCTGGTTCCTCCTCTGCCAGTGAAGAGCCTATCCAGCCGCACAGGAGTAGAGTAAGAGGCCGTGGGCGCATCCCTGACTCTATTCATGCTGGCCCAACCATCCCTCCTTTGAATTATGTTCCTTCCAGCAGTGCTCATACTAGGACTTTCATTCGGAAAACCAACCAGCATGTTGAGCTTTGTTTCGATTGCACTTCTATCCAGTCCATCATTTCTGCTCTAATTACTGTCACCCTCCGTGAAGAGATCCCTTATCCTACTTCTGCCCGCCCAGCTTCTCTCTCGCCCCCTCGTGCCCCTTGCTCCATCGGCAGAGAGAGCCTCCCGACATCTTCCACTATCCCTCCTCTGTCTGCGCTGCTCCAAGAAGCTGAGGACACTGACTTGAAGGTTGAGAGTCATGCTGGCATGGACGACAATAGCCGAGAGTATGAATATTCTTGCAGGATCGTCAAGGAACTGATGTCTCCAACTCATGAAGGGTGACACGCTCAGTTTTCAAACTCTCCAGGTTTCTTTGTTTAAATATTGTTGGAGTTTTTTGCTTTCTAGTTTCAAGGCTCAGCTGGAATGGCTGATGGATGTTTTCAGTTTCTATATCTATCTTACTTTGGTATGCATGAACTTAAGGCCGGTTTCCCTTTTACGGACATCTAAGACTTTGATGTTAACAGGATCAGTTTCCCATTCTCGGCGATCCAGACTCTCTATGACCAGCTTGTCTATCAAGCCCAGTGGTCTGGCTTTCATAGCAGACGCTGAGGCAGTTTTGTACTAGTATTTTTTACACTTAATAGAATTAGTCTTACTTAGAAAAAAAAAATATTACCTCTTAGTTAATTTTTACTTATTCTTTCATTTTTCACTAACAGACCTACAAAATGACCCAGTTAATTTTTACAAGAAATAAAAACATGTTTCAAGATCTTGGTAATTTACTCCAATGTATTATTTTAAAAAAATTCCAAACTGGGAATATCAAAATTGAAAAATGGCTATAGTCCAATATGTGGGATTTTTAACCCCACATGGACCCCACTTCTTACCACATCCTCCCTTCCAAAAAACGATGAAATAAAAATTGTGATGCGATATTGTGATAGTGCATATCACATATCACAATTTTCTTAAGCATGTCCCTTTTAAAATTGCGATGACCAATTTGCAAAATATGCGATGGGGTTAAATTTGTTTAGCATATGTTTTGTTTTCAAGTCCTCATGCCTCCCGTCACCGTGACTTAACTAACCCTCCACCTCACCCTCCACTCACATCCCTCGTCTATTGCTCCTTCACGTAATGGATTCATTCTAATTGTTTGTTTTATAATAGATTGATTCAAATGCTTTGTATATTAAATTTTTTAATTTAATATTATATTAGTATTACAATAATTATATTATAATTATAATATTTATTATAATTTTAATATAGTTTGAATTATAATATTAATATAATATTATTATATTTTAATTATTTTCTTTTAAATCATTTTTATATTAATTAATTTATGTTAATAATTAATTTGTAATTTAAATTTTAGTTACAATTAATTACAATTAATTAATTAAAAAATATAATCTAGTTTAGGATTAGAATTTAATTAAAAAAAACTGATTTTTTAGCCCAAGCAGCAGAATTTCGAGAATTCTCGTAGTTTTGACTCATTAACTTTGGAAGCTCAAAGATTGAATTTTTCTTAGCCAAATGAGGCCCAGGATGGCTCAGTAGAAAGATAAGATCATGGAGAAAACTTATGAAGTGGTATAATTTCCACGTTTTGTCATTTATTAAGTCAAAACAAAATCAATTTTCTGAGTTTTAGTTTATGCCTCCTGATTTTCCCACAACTTCTTCTGAGTGCAAATCCATTTGTATATTTCCCCCTTCACCAATTAGATCAGCACATACATCAATTGAAAGCTCATATTTCCTTTTCATTTAATTATTTAATTATGTTTGATTGAAGATATTTCATTCTAGATTTGGTATTTTGATTTTATTTTTCATTTTAATTTAATTTTGGGTTTGCTTTTACAGGGAAACTGTTGAAGAGATGAGAATAGAAAATATAAATCAATGAGAATGCTCGAACATGAGAAGAATGAGATTTTGGCCCAATGAAAATTGATTAAGCATATTTATTATTCAACAAACTTTCCTACTGAGAAATCCTTTTGTAAATATTGTAAATAGTAGATTGTAGAATGTAATTATGGGTTTCTCTTCTCTGCAATTCTGAAATTCTTAGAGTTATTGTGAAAAAGATTTAGAGTAGTAGAGTAGAGGATAGAAAACTCAGAACAGGAGGATTATTGAGGGTTTTATTTTTCATTCTGAATTATGTATGATGGGAAAACTTTTCACTACTGCAACTCTTGTTGTAACAATAGAAGTTCAAAGATTGTAGAGGACTGTTGGAGACTAGAGCCAGATAGATATATTCAATAAATTGATATTTATAATACTATTGTTTTTAATACTGGTTTCATTTTATGATAGCAGGAATGTGTCATTTTATTCATATTTGTGCACTATTTTAAATATGAGTAATTTGTCTCAATTATATGTTATTATTTATCTCTGTTCTTATCGGTTGAATTCTGATTTCTAACTAACTATTTACACCGAAAAATGTATTCTAAATATCGGTTTAACAAAGAGTGATTAGTTGTGAAATATTTTCTCATATTATTGTTTAATTATTCGAATTACTGATTTAACAATCAATATTTTTTTTTGAACTACTTCCAAAATGTTGTTGGTTGATTATCTCTGTTAATAGGTATCTTAATAGAATATGTTTTTACATTCATTATATCAGTTAATTGAAGTATTTTGTTAACCTGATTTTCATTATAAACCATCCATATTTAAATCCCAATAATTTAAATATCTTTCTCTCGATTGGGTTAGATCTATATCTGTGTAATTGAGAAAGGATTGGGATAAATTTCATTTTGCTTGCATTTTAGAATAAATTGTCATTTAGATTTAATTCTACATTCCTAGAAGTCCTCTTCACAAAGAGGAAAACTTTAGTTGTCGGTTGGTTGAGCCTTAGATGAAGTTAAGGATAATGTTCTTGCCTGATCAGCAATAGCGCTGATTTGATGTCTCTTGTCCATTAGTAGATGAGAGTCATATTTTAAGCCATTGGAGTGGGGAAAATCTTAGGGACGAGAAATTATATGGAAGTTTAAAAAATTGGTGAATCTCACTAGTCCCTAATATGAAAATATAAAATTTTTATTGTCATATTTGTAAAATTATTCAAATTTATAATGATATTATATATAGTGTCTGTATAATGTTGGTGATTTTTGACGTAAAATAATTTTATATTGTGAAATTTTGGCGAATCATTTTTAGAAAAAAAATGGAAATTGGTGAATCCTTTTTTGGAAAAACCATGGAAAATTAGCCCAACTGCGAATATTAGCTCCTAAAATTTTCCATGCATTGGAGATATAGAGAAGGTAACTGGACGTATAACTATTCAAAATCACCATGACAATGGAAAAGTAGCTTCTTTAAGGTCCGAACCGGGTGTTATCCCTCATAGTTTTGTAGGCGGACATATTTGGCTCTCAACAAGGGTAAGTGTCATTTTGTTGTCATTTCAGTGGATGCATGTTGATTCTAAAAAATAAGTCGTTCATTTTCATGTGGTTGACAATTTATGATTTTTTTTTCATGGTCAAGTGATATTGTGTTCTTTTCTTTTGCTTCATTGTTCCCATACTTATTCAATTTCTAAATTATTTTAATCTTTGCAACTTTTCCAACTAACAACTCCAAATCCTTCCTTCCTCAATTTCACACTGCATGAGAGTAAGCCCCAGTCATTCATCCTTACCTCTTGGAACTATGAACTTTGTATTCATTTACTCTAAGAATTACAAATTATGTAATACCACTTCTCATTCCCTACCTGCTACTCTTTCTAACTGCACAATATTTTTTGAGTAAGGCCTCAACTGCATACCACACATTCTTAGTTAACATTTATTCCATGTATCATTCCTTAAATTTCTCAATTGCATAATAAATTGTATTAGTGCTTCTAGAACTACACATTGCACAATCACAACGAGCATGTCCGCCTCACAGTACCCCTAACTCCCTCAACTACATAAGCATGCCTTCGTGTCCTTCAGTCACTACCCATTTTGACAGCCCTAGTGACTCTACCTTCATCACTTCCTTATTTTATATGAATTGTGCAATCCCTGAGCCTCCTCCTCAACCGTGTACACTATCTTGGCTTAATCAATGTGTTTGATAAGAAAAAAACTAGATTAGAAAATCTTGGTACCGATGTAATCTTATCATGAGTAAATTCCATTTGTACATGTTTTGTAATAACATGACAAGAAGATGTGCGGGGAGGACGCTAAGGAGATCATGTAAGAAGACACTTGTAAATCTAGAACACAAAATATTATCAAGTGAAAAAATAAAGAGACACTAGATTACAACAAAATTATGAAGCTTAAGATCACATTGAAGAGTCCCTATCAATAATCTTCATGTAGGATGAAGATGAAGTACTTGTAATACCTACAATGAAGATACAAAGGTATCAATAAGAATACAATCTTGGCATTGAATTTCTACAATCAAGCTCCACATCATCAATACCAAGTCATGGCTTGTCCAAGAGCGACCATAAGAGTATCATGTGTCATGCTATTTTTCCACATAATTTTTTAATGTAATTACGTAATTTATGAAAAATGAGAAAATTTAAACATGTTAAATCCTGAGGGTCACATATAGAATGTCAGGTGTCATGTAGAAGCCCAAAGGTCTAATAAGAATTTGAAAACTCACAAGCGAGCTTAAGAGTCACAGGTAAATATCAAGATTCAAGAGGGAGGTGGAAATAACCTCATTAGTTATATATACACCCTCATAGCTCAAGAAAAGGACTTCCACTTTATAATTTGAATCTCTTAGAGCCAAAAAAAAAATCATGCATATGTGATGAATGATTCTAAAACTAATCTTTCGTTGTTTGTGGTATATGTTTATTCTAACACATACTAATGGAAATTAACTATTTTGTTGGCTTTAGTATGCATATTTGAATCACATGTCTTTTTATTTCATGATCATTATTTCTCTCTCTCTCTCTCTCTCTCTCTCTCTCTCTCTCTCTATATATATATATATATATATATATATATATATATATATATATATGTGTGTGTGTGTGTGTGTGTGTGTGTCTTTATAGGATAGTACTATTACTTTTCTCTTAAATACTCACTTTATTTTCCTTTTTGCGAAAGAACCATTACACACTTTAATTAAATATATCCCAAGGATAAATTATTTTTTTATCTTGAAAGTACATACATTTCTCTTGTGTCATTTATTACAACTAAGGAAAATATTTAATATTATGCCAACTAGCCTAATTTTCTCATTCGGGAACCTACTCCAAATGATGCAAGGTATAATTGGTACTTAATATTGCGAAGACACTCTAATTGTTGGCAGTTTCCAACA
Source organism: Pinus albicaulis (assembly GCA_034641835.2). Lineage (NCBI taxonomy): Eukaryota > Viridiplantae > Streptophyta > Pinopsida > Pinales > Pinaceae > Pinus > Pinus albicaulis. The sequence goes on along the minus strand of CM076572.1, from coordinate 28,538,819 downwards.
TCATCAACACAAGGATAAATATGATCACTTGGATCAAATCGATTAGTGAAATACTCTTCAATAATATAACTATTTGGAATGAAAATTGAAGAAGTAAGAATATGTACGATAAATGCTAATTTGACAAAAGAAGGAAGACCATCCAAAAAGAGAAATGGAGTAGTACAGGAAAGTGTGTAATGGAGTAGATATTGATACATTCATAATAGATAAAACTCAAAAATAAATGGGACTAATTTTTTCATCATTGGAAGGAATGGATCATTATTAATGTAAAAATGAGTTTAGGGCTAACATCCAACCCTTTGATAGGAGAGGTTTTAGAGAAAAAATAAGGGTGAGTAACATAACCATAACATGTATATTTTATAGGAGAAGAGTTTATTTATAGTGGTAATCCCATTCATAGGATGAATAATTCCAAAGGAAGATACATGAACAGTTGTGTAAATCACAAAATTAGCAAACAATGAAAATTAGTAGGTCGCTTTTCCATTGATGTTAAAGGGGGAGAGAAAGAAGACAATGAAAGAGAAATTAGATTTTGGACTAGTAGTTTGATAGGAGGAGGCCATTTCATAAGAAGAAGTTAAAATTAGACATTATACTAGCATCTTCATAGTGGGAGTTCACATTGGACCAAAAAATTAACAATGAAAGATTCTTATATTTCTAGGAATGACCATCTATGTTTGATGGAGTTTCCGTTAATGAAAAATGGGTGTTGGTATTATTATGTATGTGTTGTCCTTGATGGGAACCCACTTGAAATAGGATAAGTATATGTTAATAGGATGATTTCAAAGGTCAATTCATAGGTGATAGAGTGATGGAACAGAGTGACTAAATTATTGGAAAAAGGTATGCAGGTTAGAGGCAGAATAATTGTAAGGTGAAAATTTGAAGAAATATGGGTGAGTTCTATGGATAAAAGTCACATACACACACAGATATGAAGAAGAAAAGTAACATACATTTGGTGCTCTATGACTCTGTAAATACCAAGGGTCTTTACAATGGTATTGGACCACAATATTGAGAAGAGTAATGACTATTTGATCCCATAAAGGATTATCACTGGCAATAGTGTGGTTTTTGCCTGTGGTATTGGCTAAGACTTAAGCTATATAAGGGTGTGAAGATCAAAGTCTTAATGTGTGCATGTGTGAGAGTCATTTATGATTACTTTTATTTGAAGTTTTATTGCATGGTATGGGATATTAATGAGTGGTTAATCTGAAATAAGTATGCATCCGGTAATACAATGATGGATCATGATCATTAGACCTGAAATGACTATGCATTGTGTGATATTCTCATGGGTTGATTACATCTAGGTTTTGACATATGTTTATTACTGTGTATATCTTGATATGGTATGTATGAAGTTCTGATGAGAAACACTGTTGTGAGTCGATAAATTACAGATCATTAGGTGAGTTTATCACAGGTAAGGCATGTACCCACACAGGTTCTCTTCTAAGAATGAGTGTCTATTTTATTCAGTATGTTGAGATATGTACGTGGGTTTTAGTCTTGAGAAGCACATATACACACAGAAATGATTTATGGAAAGTGTGTATGAAAGCCAGGGTTTCTACTGACAAATATGTATGTTTAACTGTATAATATTGTTATATTTATGGTGTATGTCGATGAAGTGTGTATGTATTAATTGAGTATTGATTTGTTTAATAATATTCATAACGCAACTAACAATTTTAGGTTCATATATTTTTGATCTGACAAAATGTTTCAGTATGTATATGTGCAACTCAATATCTAATTCAAATTGACAGTAGTTCAGAATATATTATGTTGATATTTTTACGGAGGTTGCATACATGAAAATAATGCATATACAAAGGTTTTTTTAAGAAAATTCGTGTCCATATGTTGTCATATGATTGGTGAGGGTTGCAGTGGATTCAGTATGTTGATGAATTATTTTGGGATCAGTTCTGATATTCTAGTTATAATGATATCACTTTTTTAGGTTCATTTGAGTTGGTGATTGGTTAAGTGAATGTTTGGTTCAGTGATTGGTTGACTAACTTGGTACTGTGATCAGTTTCAGTTTTAATTTATGGTATTAGGATTAAATTATGATACTGTTTTCAGTATGAAAATTTTATGAAAAGTTGCATACAATTTGAGATGTGTTGCAGTAGGTGGATCCAGGTGAAAATTTATGCGATGTGGTTGATGATGGTGTTTAGGGTTGGAGCCTTCAGTGAGAAATTCAAATTTTCCTTCCACTAGTATCTGGGGAAAAAATTAGGGAGTTCAAGCTCCCTTCTAGTGGGTGAAGGTAAATGAGATAAGGGGTTGGAGCTCCATTCTAGTAGGAGCTAGGGAATGAGTGAAGGTTGTAGAATTGTATAGGTTGTTTCTTGTGAGCTAGTATGAGTCTATGTTAGTAAAATATTTTAAGAATATTTTCATAATAATAAAATTGAAGACAAAGATGACATTAGCGGTGGTTTTCTCCCACATTGGGTTTCTGCCTCAAATCCTGGTGTTTATGTGTGTTTCTTATGTGTAATTGTTTATTATGTTCTTACGGCACTTTTTTAGTGTTTATCTAATGTATGCTGAATCAATGATATATTGGTTTAAGACAAAAATATGAATATTAAACTTAAATAGTAGTTTACTAGATATACGCTAGTTGTCTACATAAAACTCACGTACATACACATGTTTACTTCAGGAAAGTAGTGTACATAAATCAAAATAAAAGAAAAGGTTTATGTATGTTATAAAATAGTGATTCACCCTCCCCCCTCAGTATTTTTCTCAAAAATTGGTATCAGAGCAGGTCCTTTATAAGAGGCTTGATCGCTTGAAGGAAGGTCCACCAATATGACCAATCGAGAAGGGACACCATCTATTAGGTCACCACTCTTCAACGAAGGTAATCTACTTTTCTGGAAGAAAACAACAAGATCCTATCTATAGTCTCTTGGAGAAAATTTATGGGCAGTCATTGAAGGAGGTTATCAGTATCTAGCCACAATTCTCATATATGCGATAGGAAAGAAGAGATATGAAACCAATGCAAAAGTTGTTTATGCCTTTTTGGGAATCATGACAGAATTAGAAATTTTCAAAGTGATGCAACTAAATTCAGTAAAGGATATATGGGACAAAGTAATTAAGATCTATGAAGGTGATGACAAGGTAAAAAGTACTAAAATTCGAACTATTAGAATTCAATATAAAAATCTCAAAATGAATGACGATGAAAGTATTACAAGTTTCTTTCTAAGAGTAGATGATATTATGAATCGTATGAGAAATATGGGTGAAGGTATAAAAGACTCAAATTTCGTAGGGAAATTTTTGAGATCTCTAACTCCAAAATTCAAGCCAAAAGTGTCTACCATTGAAGAAAAGTAGGATCTACAAAATGTTACTATTGTACAATTCCACGTGATTTTAAAAACCTCTTAAATGAGAAAAGGAGGTCCCTCAGATATTAGAGAAGTTGGATTAGAAGTAATTACAAGAGGAAAATAAAAGGAAGAACACAAGGAACCAAGTTATGTATCAGAAGAATATGAGGAAAAATTCATACAGAAACTCCAACTAGGCACCAGAAGGCTCAGAGGTAAGTTTTCCTTCAAGTGTTTTTCTTGCGGTAGAGTTGGTGATTATGCTTCTAAGTGACCTTATAAAGAAAACCATTAAAAAGGGAAATAAATTGCAAAATTAAATACACAATGTTTTGGAAACAAGAGAAGTTATTATACTCATGATTTGATCGAGATTTTAAATTACTCATGGAATTTGAAAAAAGTACTAATGAATCTGATGACAAGTTCATCGATGCATTAGAAGAAAAAGATTTTTTCATTGAATAAATAACTCAGCTTAAATTATTCTTAGAATAAGATAAAATAGCTATAGGTACTTTAAAAAAACAATTCATAGAAAAGTAGAAGCATAATGCGAAGCTAGAATGTGAAATAGTAAGTATAAGAAAGGAACTTGAGAAGATAAAAACTATAAATCTTAGATTTGCTAAAGGTTCTAAAACCTTAGATGAAATCATCAAGGTGAAACAATCTCTTCTTATCAAGACATGTCTTGGATATAGTGGAGAAACATCAAAGACATAAAAGTCTTCTGCAATAACATGAAGCAATATGAATGCAGCAAAAACCAGTCAGCAAACACCAAGCTTCAACAAAATAATAAATATACTTCACAATTAAATCATGTCTGTTCTAATCCAAGGATAAAAAAAATAGAAGCCTCAATCAAAAGGTAAACAACACCAGATGATATTATGATCACAAAAATTTCTACTTTAAGGGACAATGCTTCTCATGCCATGATTTTGGTCATAATTCTGCTCAATGTGTTGCTTACAAAACCCTAATACTAGAGAAGTAATAAAACAAAGGAATGAGACATGAATAAAAAAAAACATCTATAATAATTTCTCATCTCTTCGAGATGAAAGTGAATGCTCATTTTTAAATAAATTTGGACGTGCCAAGAATATGAATGCAGGAGAAAAATAGATCCAACATCTCAAAACGAGAATATAACAAAAACTTCTAAGGTATAGAAAAGGAAGGACTTATAATATGAAAGTTTGGCATAGTGTTTTATGCAGGAGATTAATAAAATCAGTTGTACATTAACAACGAATTGTCAAAAAACATGACAAGTGATAAAGATAAACTCATTTCATATAATGAATTCGAGAAAGAAAATAATGTTACTTTTGGAAATTACTCACTTTATATCATTAAAGGTAAAGGATCTATTTTTCTAAAAGAAAAGGTTAAATATGGTAATGTTGTTGCTTGATGGATTAAAGCATAAGTTATTAAGTGTTACTCAAATAAGCGACCAAGGAAATGAGGTTGTTTTCAAATGAAAATAATGTATGGTTCATGAACTTGACATAGGGAATACCATAATAAAGGGAATAAGATGTCTGAGTAATCCTTATGTCTTGAAAGGTGGTCAAGAACAATGTTACATAGGAGAATCAGAGGAAAACTAGTTATGGTATAGAACGTTAGGACATCTAAGCTTCCCTGAACTATAAAAATCAAGTAAGCTTAAAGTTGTTCATGATTTTTGTAACGTTATTCTACCAAAAAGTACCATATGCAAGTCATGTTAATTCCAAAGAAAACCAGGGTTCAATTTAATGCCAAAGAAGGATCAGTAAGTAATCCTCTTGAATTTTTCATATTAGTTTTTGTGGGCTAGTAAGAAAACATTCACCTCGAGGAGAACAATATTATATCTTATTTATTGATTAGTTCTCTAGAATGTGTTAGATCGGTTTATTAAAATACAAAGATGAAGAATTTTACAAATTCAAATCCCTTAAAACATTGGTATAAAATGAGTTAGATATAAAAATAAACTATCTCAGATCTCATATACGAAGATAATTCATATGAGAAGATTTTTTTTATTTATATGAACAAAATGGCATCAAAAAGAAGTTTTTTGTACCCATAACTCCTCAAAAAAATGGGGTGGAAGAAAATATTAATAGAACATTTCGGAAAATGGCTCATGCTATGAATGATGAGTCTAGAACACCTAACAGTGAAGCAGCACATATCGCAATAAATATTCTCAATAAAGCTCATGTTCGAGTAAACAATGATAAAACTCCTTATGAACTTTGGTATGGTAAGCCTCCTACAATAAATAATTTTAGTGTCTTTGGAAGTAAATATTTCATCAAAAATAATGATGAAAAAAATTGTAAGTTTGAAGCTCAAGATGATGATGAAATTATTCTTGGTTACTCATCTAGAATAAATGGATACAAATTTTACAATAATAAACTTCCAAATATTGTTGAATGTATTGATGTTGTAAGTGATGAAGCATGCACTGACTCCAAAAAGGTACCAATAGTAGAAGATGATGATGATGAATTCTTTCCCACATCAAATCAAAGTTATGTAGAATATGAAACTAATGAAGCATCATAAGAAGGCACAAGTGGTAGGGAAAAGACTCCATCCAGATATGTTCAAAAGAATCATCCATAATCTCAAATACTAGGAGGAAAGGAAACACAGGTAAAAACAATAAGAACCCTTGTGGGATATCATATTTATTGAGTTTTATTTTCCACTATTGAACATAAAAATGTAAATCAAGCTAGAAAATATGAATGTTGGGTCAAGGCCATGGATGAAGAACTTGATCAAATTGAAAAGAAAAATATAAGGGAATTAGTTCCAATGCCTCATGATAAAAATGTTATTGGGACAAAATGGATATTCAAAAATAAATTGAATGAAAATGGAGAATTCATTAAAAATAAAGCTAGACTTCTTTGCAAAGGTTATGCTCAACAAGAAGGTATAGAACTTGAAGAAAAATTTGCACCTGTAGCTAGACTTAAACCCATAAGAATTTTTGTTTCATTTTCAAGCTTCCATCATTTCAAAGCTTATCAAATGGATGTAAAATATTCATTCCTTAATGGATATGTTGAAGAAGAAGTATATATTGAACAACTAGAAGGGTTCATTCTACGGAATGATGAAAAACTTGTTTTCAAACTCAAAAAGTAATTATATGGGCTAAAATAAGCACATCGTGCATAGTATTATCATCTTTAGAAGTATCTTAAAAAAAAAGGTTTCACAAAAGGTTCCGAAAGTAGCAACCTGTACAAAATAATAGATGATGTTAATATGATAATTATTGTTGTTTATGTAGATGATATCATCTTTGACAGCAATGAAGAATCTATGAGTCAGAAGTTTTCTTCTGTTATGCAACAATAATTTGAAATGTATTTACTTAGGGAACTAACATATTTTCTTGGTTTACACGTACAAAAAGAAAAGGATGGCATCTTTCTCTCATAAAAAAATATCTCAAGGAGATTCTAAAGAAATATGGGATGGAAGACTACAAACTAGTATATACTCCAATTATGACAGGATGTAGCCTCAACTCACATCATGAATCTCCCATAGTGAATCAACCTGAATACAGGTATATGACTAGAATTTTACTCTTTCTAGTAGGTACTAGGCCAGATATCATTCATGCGGTTAGGATTGTTGGACGCTTCCATGAAAATCCAAAGGAAACACATATTTAGGCAGTTGAGAGAATATTTAAATATATATAATGAACTCATGCCTTTGGCTTATGTTATCCTAAAGATGCAAATCTTACTCTTCATGGTAACTGAGATGAAAATTTGGTTGGAAATTTTGATGATTGGAAAAGCACTAGTGTAGGTGAATTTTACTTGGGGCCCCAACTGGTATCATGGTTCTGCAAGAAAGAAATTTATATTGCCTTATATACTGCAAAAGCAGAATATGATGCTGTTGCATCTTGTTGTACACAACTTCTCTAGATGATGCATACATTTCAAGGTATTCAAATCAAGTATTCTCCAACCATTTCTATCCTATTTGATAATATAAGTGCTATTATAATTTCGAAAAATCCTGTTATGCACTACAAAACCAAGAACATTCCAATTAAGTACCATTTTCTAAGAGAACAAGTGCTTGAACAAAAGGTGAAACTGGAGTATGTTCCAACTGGAGTATGTTCCATCAAAAGAACAAATCGCTGATATATTTACCAAACCTCTTCCAGAAGAAGCATTTGAGTATCTCAGAAAAAATTGGGAGTAGTCTCTCTTTCATATCTCCGTTGATCAGTTTCTTTAAAGTATAGGATATATCTCAGAAGTTTAATTTATGTATGTGGATTTTATGAAATAAAGTTGTGTATATATGCAAGCTACCATACATAGAGTTGTGTATATCTTTCTCTAATTAGAAAAAATAGATTATGATATACTTCAGTGAGTTATTATTTGGATTTCTTGTTTTGATGTTGATGATAATAGTCTTTTTTTTTTACTTATAACTGGTTTTTAGAACTAATTCTCTATTAGCTAGTACAATATGACATTTAGGATTTTCTTATTGATGAATATGCTTTGATGTATGAGTTTATATGGTCAAATCTAACTGTGCCCATGTAGCACAGGTTAAGGGGGAGCATTAGCCATGCTGCTAATGATGTACTGTTGGACTTTTGTTTGCAATATTGCTAAAGAAACTTATGTAGTTAGTTGAAGGATGCCCTACTGCATTATTTTGGTTTTGGTCATAAAATTCATATCTTTCATTTGATTTAAAGGTCATGTAAACAACCATAATATATTTCTTTTAATACTTAGTCATGTTTAGACAAATGAAGGTCATGTCATTTGTCTATGGAATCCCATGATGGGAAGATGATTCTATGTAACCCCACTTGGTTGTTTGGTTGATGTATGATTGAGTCCTTTGTGGTAGGAAAGGTCATATTAACATGATTCATAGAATCATGTACTTCATTGAAAATATTTCAACATATTCAACATGTGTTCAGGAGGAGCATTCATTCACCCTTTTCCCTTCATGTAAAAGAGGGATAATATCTTGTTGTTTTAATTGCAAATATTGATGTATTTTTTAGGTATCTATAGGTTGTGATGATCAGAAACCAACATGGTTTCCATATGGTCGAAAGGTGGATATTGTTGGCATTATCATGTATGTGTTGTCCTTCGTGGTAACCCACTTGTAATAGGATGAGTATATACCAGATAAGTTCACAAGTTATTTCACATGTGACATAGTGATAGAACATAGTGTCAGAATGATTGGGAAAAGGTATGTAGGTCAGACACAGGAGAATTATAAAGGTGAACATTTGAATAAATTTATGCAGTTTCTATGGATGAAAGTCATGTACACACGCAGATATGAAGAAGAAAAGGAATGTACATTTGGCGCTATGATTCTCTAAATACCGAGGATCTTTACCATGATATTGTCCCATAATATTGAACGCGGTAATAGTTACTTGATCTTGTCAAATATTACCACTGGCACTAGTGTGGTTTTGGCCTGTGGTATTGGCTAAGACTCAAGATATATAAGGAGGTGCAGATGAAAGAGTTAAATTATGCATATGTGAGAGTGATTTATGATTAATTTGATTTGAAGTTTTATTGCATGGTATGGGTTATTAATGAGTGGTTAATCCGAAATAATTATGCACTTGGTAATACAATAATGGATGAACATCATTAGACCTAAAATGACTACGGATTTTCTGATATTGTCATGGCTCGATGAGATCTGGGTTTGGAAATATTTTTCTTACTGTGTATATCTTGATCTTCTGTGTCTAATGTTTTCATGAGAAACACTATTGTAAGATGATCAATTGCACATCTGTATGGGGGTTTGTCACAACTAAGGTGCATACACACGTGAGTTATCTTATAAGAAGTACGTATATTTTTTGCAGTATGTTGAGATCTATACACGGGTTTTAGTCTTGATAAGTGGGTATACAAGTAGAAATGCTTTATGGAAAACGCGTAAGAAAGCTAGGGTTTCTGTCGAAGAATATATATGATCTGTTTATACAGTATTTTTCTATTTTGGTTGTCTTTATATGAATTCTTCATGTTGATCTGGGCTTAATAGTGATGTTTGAAATTGAATTGACTGAGTATTGATTTTTTGAATAATGTTCATAATGAAGCTAAATATTTTAGGTTCAGAGATCTATGATGTCATAAAATGTTTTAGTATGTATGTGTGCAATTCATTTTCTGGTTCAAATTGGTATCAGTTCAGAATTTAGTATTTTGAGATCTGTATGTAGGTTTCATACATGAAAAGTACGTATATATGGACACTTGTTTAAGAAAATTAGCATACATATTTTTTCATATTATTTTTCAAGGTTACAGTTGATTCAATATGCTGATGAAATGTCTTGGGTTCAGTTCTAATATTATGGTTACAATGATCTCATTATTTGAAGTTTATTTGAGTCGGTGACTGGTTAAGTGATTGATTGGTTCAGTGATTGGTTGATTAACTGATTCTGTAATTGGTTAAATGACTTGGTACAATGATTACTTTTAGTTTTTATTTATAGTATTGTGATTAAATAATGTTAGTGGGTCCAGTCTAAAAATTTGATAAAAAGTGGCCTACAAGTTGAGATGTGTTGAAGTAGGTGGATCTAGTGTGAAAATTTATGAAATGTGGTCCATGATGGTGCTTGTTGGGTCTCCAAATTGACATTTACCTTGACCCCATTTTCACCTTTATCCCCATATTATTACCTCATTCCATCAAATTACCATCACATAACCTATATTCTCGTTACTATATGGATTTATATTTTCATTTTCTAAATTTATTAGTTTCATGTATTTAATAGTGAATTTGTGATTAAAATTTAGAAAAATAGCATGTTTCTACTTATACCTAAAAGAGGAATGAGTTTGATGATATGTGTAGGTGATTAGTAAGCTTCAAAGACATCCTTATGTGGCTCCCAAGGTTCAATTTCGAATTTATCTTCAAGATTTGGAGGAGATTTGGATGGGGATCAACCATATCTCATGGAGGAGAATCATGAATAAAGGGATATGTGTCTTATAATTAGCTAATTGGTTGAAAAAAATATGGATCTAAGGATAGAAGGGTGGATCTCCATTGATGAGGTAGCTTCTTAAGTTTTTATATAAATAGGAGAGCCTTCTCCTTTCTTTTGTAATCTAGAACTCTGCAATGTAAATTTAGGAAGTTTAGAAGCATGGAAGGAGAACTAAAATGATCATGTAATGAGATAGATAGTAGTAGGCTTATAGCATATAATTTGAGTATGTAGTTATAATATTATTTGGAGATTGATGTAATTATTCTTTCATTTATACATAAATTCATTTTGAGTGTGCCAATTTGAGTTTAAGTGTGCTTATCACGGTGTTCGTATGTTGTTGGAGAATGGAGGGCCCCCATGAAAACAAGCATAATTTGGTAGAGGTAACTTATAAGTTTGTTTCCATTATTTCATTCCATATTCAAGTATGCTTGAATTTCATGCGAGTGTGTAAATTAGTTTTCAATTCATACAAGTATATCATCTTTTCAATTTCGCAAGTGTGCATTTCCATTCCTGCAAGAGTGCATTACATTAATAATTTCAATTTCCACAAGTGTGCTGAGATTAGTTATTTAATTCCTACAAATGTGTGCTTTGAATTATCACAAGTGTATTTTAAATCAGCAGGTCTGGTGTGATTTTAGTTCATAGTGAAAGTGTTATTTTTATTCTAAAAGTGTGGTATGATTTACTAATTTCTATATTAGATTTATTTTGATGACGATTACCATTTTTTTAATTATTTATTGCTTTATACATTAGATTTATTTTCATGACGATTATCATTTTTCATTTGATAGATTAAAATTTATCTTTTGAAATTGGAAACCGGTCTCTAACATATATAGTACACATGTGCCTCGCAAGTCCAAGGAATCCAAGTTGATAATTTATGGAAAGGAATTTAAGTAATTAAATTACCTCAATAGTGCTTAGGGTTGGAGCCTTCAATAAGGAATTTGAAGCTTCCTGCCAATAGTATTTGGTGGATAAATTAGGGAATTGCAGCTCCCTTCTAGTGGGTAATGGTAAATGAGATTACCGAGCTAACTCCCTTCCAATAGGAGTTGGACAATGAGTTAAGGTTGTAGCCTTCTGCATGTGGGTTTCTACATGCTGGTATGAGTGTGCACCAGTACAATATTGTAGGAAGCTTTTCATAATAATAAAATTGAAAACAAAGAAGACAACATTGGTGTTTTTCTCCCACATTGGGTTTCCACATTAAATCCTGGCGTTCATGTGTGTTTCTTGTGTATACTGATTTATTCTATTCTTACTGCACTTTTTTATTTCTTATCTTATGTGTGATGAATCATAGATATATTGGTTTAAGAAGAAAAAAAGAAGATTTCACTGAATTAGAAGCTTACTAGATATATGATATTTGTCTACATAAAATTTTCATGCATACGGAGGTTTACATAAGGAAAATCGCATACAGAAATCAAAATAAAAGAAAATTTTTATGTATGTTTTAAAATATTGATTCACCCCACCTCCCCCCCCCCCTCTCAATATTTTTCTCAAAAAGGGGGATATTTCTTGACATAGTGTTGCCATTGATGACAATTGTCTTCATTAATGTCAAAGGGTATGTCAATGAAAGGATATTTTTTAGTATAATTCTCAATGGCTTGAATAATTATATCAAGTGATGACATAATGGCTTGAATATTATTTTGTTTTTTTTTATCATATGATGTTCAAATTAATCTGTAGAAATTTTGGTTTGAAATTTGTCTCATATATATAATACCTTTCCAATGATATATTACACTTAGTCTACCTCCTCCAAGATGAGGAGATAAGTCAATTCAAAAGTGACATTGGAAAAAAGGATAAAAAATGCAAAATTTGTTTATAAAACACCAAATATATAGAGTTTTTGCATGTTTAGAAAGAATCCAGGCATTCCTTAGTAATGAATGGCTTTAGGTGTAGAAACATGTGCCCTCTTTAATGACACCAAACATCATGCACCTCTTGGAAAATTTGGCGGTTGTGGATAGTGTGTATTAGTACTCTATGATTTTCCTAGGCTGAGGAAGGAAATGACAAAGGTGACCACAAACCACTTTAGGTCAAAATATAGCTCTTCTAGCCTGTAGAGGGCTCTCTCACTTAGTTCACTCAAAAAAAGGATATTAGGCTAGGTAGGAGGTTCAATTTTTTTTTGTTTTTATAGATTTGTTGATGAGAAAAGGAGTACAACCTTTGGGGCGGACATAAATTCATGATCAAAATATGATTTATGTCTAGTGAGATGATAGAAAATTAGAGGTTTTCTCCACAAGGGTGACGTAGGAAGATTTGGTGGTGGTTTGAGATCAAATTGTGGTGGAAATTGAAGGAGAAAAAAGTGAAGAAAAATAAAATTATAGCATCAAAACTAGATGAATTCTAAAATTTTGTACTAAAGAAGAAAACATGAATAACTTGACAAATCAATCAAAGCATCAATTAAGGATGAATTCCGGAATAATCATTTGTTTTTTCCAAGCAAGAAATATGTAGATTAAGGGGATTAAATACATAATATAACTCATAAATCACAAGATGTACAAGCCACCAAATTTTGGACACAAGGATCCATGAAAAACATGTGTTATTCCATTCATTCACTAGGAAAAAAACTTCAATGATAATGAAAAAAGAGTATTCTCTCTAAAATCAACCAACATAACATTTACAATGGTTTTTGTATCCTTATAAATCCTCAAATATTGAATCTCCTATCATAGGTGGTCGAATTCATTGACCAAAACTAATTTTAGCTAGATGCATTCAAAATCTAGTGCATATACATAAAAATAGGATTTCTTTTCCTTGTAGCCAATCCAAGTTTGAAACATCACAAGATTAGAATTATTACCAATAAAAATTACACACAACCTCTACGATAATTTACCATATATTTAATTGCTTCAAACTATTACTACGAGTCCAAAAATTCAAATTTAAGACAAATATGACTAACAGTCCAGACTCGCAACGCCATTGGGAAGCTTCGCAGCAAATGAAAGTGACTTCCAAGCTCTATATGGTTTGAAACTCTAACTGGAAAAATGAAAAAATTGGTTATGCCTAAAATTCTCTTGTGATGGTGATGTTCCTCCTGAGCAAGTTTGAAAACACCTGTAGATCTCCCTTTGTCTCAGACCCCACTTCCATAGCGCACTTATTTGTTTTCGTGGCGCCTTTACAAAATGAAACTTGATGATATTTTCCTCCATGTAGAACATTGTAAACCTTAAAATAAGAGTTGGATACTTTATACAAATCCCTCATGTTAACAAAAACCTTGAACTTCACTACCCCATAGCTATTAAATTTACATATGAAAAACGCAGCAACCAGTTCGTGCAATTCTTTAATTTTCAACAAAATTGATCTTTAGGAAAAAAATGAAGGTTTCAAGGCTAGGTTGAAGCTTCTTGCTGGACTTGTATCTTTGTACTAGCCTCTTCCAACAAGCCAAACTTACCTCTCTTCCTTTTTCTTCTAGCTTCTCTGACTTCAGTAAGCCTTTCCTTCACCAACATAAGTCTTCTTTTGAAGACTAGATTTTGCACAAAAAAATTCTTCACTTTCCTATGCAGAGGAAGGTTCCAATTTATCTTATACCTAGCTTCGTCAAGCACTGGCATAAAAACCTCTACCTATTTGAAAAACACCATCTTTTCCCTATTATATTTCTCTTCAATTTTATCTGCTTTATGATATACACCTTCAAGCTACTCCAGTAGCTTTTCATATTCCTTTTTTTCATCAAAAACCATAGGTTGCATACTTTCCTATTCTTGTACATGTAACTTGGAAACAAACCTAGTCTCAAGTACCTTTGAGTAATAAATTGTCTCTTTCATCTTGTCAACATCAATCACTACTTTACCCTTTCTTTTGGCATCATGTGTCAATGCTTCCTTTGATGAATCCTCTCTTCTAGGCTCGATAGTTTCTTGACGAAATTTATGCCTAAGCTCCATATTCTCTTGCTCTGAATAAGATATTGTCACATGTGATTTGTCTAACTTTTCATGCAATTCCATAATTTGTTGGTCCTTTCCATCAATCTCAACCTCTCTTTTTTTTCTTTCTCATTCCATGATTTGAATAGGAGATGATGAAGGGACCACAGGTAACCTTTTTGTTGTAGACCTTGCTATGGGGCCTATAGTATTCAGTAAGAGGAGGATTAATGTCAATCTTATACTAAGGAGTGAAGAGAAGTGTTGACAATAGAGCAGTAAGCTCGATAGCAGAGTCAACAACAACACAATTTTCCTAGTAGATAGTTGTAGACACAGTTGATTTAGTTTGTCTTTTTTATGCTTTTCCGTTGTAGATGTTGTAGTAGCAACAACAACCATTAAAAGTGTTTCATGAAGAACATTCCAAAGGTACAGGATAGGGATATATGTGAATCCCTTTATTATTGAGAGGTAGTGTTGAAAATGGAAACAAGAAATCTTGAAAATGACACCAAGAATGATTCTAATTTAATTTTCCATTGAATCAAATGAGATGAAAATTTTAATTCCACATGAAATGAAAACTTGTACGAGTTAACAACGTTATTTTGACTTAGTTGGTTTAGTTAATTTGATTTGAGGGCATAACTTGAGTCATTTAGAGTGGTTCTTATGTTTTAGGAGACCTTCTTGAGTTTATTATGAGCTGTAATTAATTAACTCAAGGAATCTAACTTAAATTATGTTTAACTAGTTCCAACTGTTGAAGGAACTAGTGGAAGGTCAAAGTGTGGAAGTGAAACTTTAACCACACTTAATGATAAACCATAGAAGTGATATATCAACCATAAATAACTCATTCATGTGTGAAATGAAAGTTACACAGTTGCTATTGGAGTTCAAGGGAATTGTACTATCAGTTGTATAATCATCCTAATTCTACAGGTGGTGCATGTAGTGAGAGGAAGACCCTGGATGGATTGTGCAATATTATATGGGGATTTCCCTAATTAAGAGGGGCTAATTACCCAAGGAAACAATGCAAGGAATAGGGAAAGAAATTTTTTTGCGAAGTATTGGCCTAGACTTGTCTAGGAAGCAGTGAGAGAGATAGAGATGGTGCAGAGGTTTCTCATGCATGAGAAAAGCATTCTAATATTATCATATTCTATGAATAATGCAATATATAGATAACAGGGTTTTTAGTTGTGGTTGTCTGGAGGAAATCATTGTGTAATGTTTTTATTGAATTCTTTCTCTTGTATGCTTCGTGGTTTTGTGATTGTTTAAATTGATTTCTGCAATTGGAAGAGTAGATTCAAGTCCATTGTTTTAGAAAATTACAATTAGGAGTTTCAATCTACAAGGAATTTCTATAAATTGATCAATGAACCAACCAAAGAAACAAACATTAATAAAAAAAGTAACAATATGTAAAGAGAGCTACACCCAAGAAAAAATTTAGCTAATTTACTTTACAAGCAGGAACTGCTTTATTCAAGGAAGCAAGTGCGACTACCCAAGAACCAGCCTGCCCAAACTATGCTCAAATAAAATGTAAGGAAGAACAAATTAAATTAATGAATTATTATTCACATTAGGAAATATGGAGAAATAATTACAAGCATAGTTCACAACGTTGTTTTCAGTCAATAATTGTTCATTCCCCTCTATGATTTTTCTCTACATTTAAATACACAGAGAGAAAGGGAAATTACGACTAAATTGATTACAAAATTGTTTTCATTACAATTGTATATTTTCCACAACAAATTAATAAATAAGATAAGATACTAAAGATCTCACCCCATGATTAAGCTTAAACAAGCTGAATCTGGTATTGCAATTGAGAGAATTTGGAAAATGACCACAATAATAAATCTCTGAAAATCACCTTCGTAGAACCTCTCATATCTCTCAAAGCAAGGAAAATTTTGGAAAACCGAAAACTAGGAAACTAAATTGGTTCGTTGTGTACAAAACTGGAGTCATATTTTCAAAATTCATTTTCATTTGTCAGAAATTTCCAACGCACAACTATCACTTTTTATCCTAGCTAATTTCTATGTTTACATATTTGACTATAAGCTAAAGATCAAATTTATAATCTGAAAAAGATCTTGAAGTGTAAATCCTAGCTAATTTCTATGTTTACATATTTGACTATAAGATAAAGATCAAATTTACAATCTGGAAAATATCCTGAAGTGTAAAATAATAAGCAATAACATAACAAATCCATTACTAAACCATCCTTACAAAAATCGTGGATAATAGTTTTCAATTTATTAAAAACAAAACAAACAATACTAAACCACAAAAACATTATTAAGCATAATATGGTATTTTATAATTGTTCGTGGCATCAAGCATGAGCTGATTTTTCCGAGTTTTGATCGCTGTAGTTTGGTGTAGTTGACACGATTTTTTTTGGCATAAAGTTTGACGTGGTTTGACCTAGTCTTTGTTAAAATACATAATTACTTCCCGAATGCAGAGTTAGACAAACAGTTGAGTTGAGTTATAGATTGATTTGGTGAGTGAGTTAGAGAGTGAGTTAAGGGAGTTGATCAAGCTCAATTATGTGAGAGAGACTGCATGTCAATTTAGGTTAAATACCCTTCACTGGGTTCATTGTATTTAGTTTTGTGATTCAGAGTGATTGAGATTAATTGAAGAGCCACAACTCATTGTTTCATGTGTGAAGCACTTGTGTTATTTGTGTGATTGAATCCTCTAGCTATCCAACACATTGGTATCGAAGCTGAGGAAGGATCAGAAGATGCGTGAGCAACCAAAGCGAGAGAAGGAGGCCAAGAGAAAAAAGGCCATCAATTTTTTTTTAAATTAAAAAAAAAAATTTACCCATGGAGGTCCGCATGTTTGAAGTGCAGAACCTATGGTGGTCCACATCTTCTCCCAAGACAACCTATAGAAATTTTGGTAGCCCGCAGGTTACCTTCATTGGGTTTAGTCCGCAGGTTACCTTCATGAGGGGTGCGAAACCCAGTTTAGAAAAATTAAAAGGCCGACAGCTGTGAGCCAGGCGTGACCCAATAGCACGGTCAAAACATTAAAGGGACTGTCGAAAAGTCAAAAGAGGTACTTTCATTAAAGGTTTTCCAAATCAATTTTGAAAGTCACGTGTAAGGTTTAAATTTTTTAAACAAAAGAAAAGGCTTTCATATATGAATACGTTTTTGACAAAGAGGAGTTTATAAAAGGGCTTTTATAAAGAAGTATTTTTATAATATTTTTTTTTAAGTTTTTTAAAATAGTTTTAAAAGGAGTGGGTTATTATAAAAAAAAATTATATATATAAATTTCTTTTATAAAAATAAAGATTTATTATATAAATAAAAATACAAGGGATTTTTTTGAAGGAGTTTTGCGAAGCTCTCATAAAAAAAGAAGAAGAGAAATTTAGGGCTTTTATCTGAGAAGAAGATTGATTTTCCTTTAGGCAAGATGGTCACATCAAGTTTTCAGCCACAACTTCCTTCTTTCAATGGGAAATATTACGATGTGTGGGCTATTAAAATGGAGACTATGCTAAAAGCACATGATGTATGGGATCATGTCAAGTTTGGGTTTGCAGAACCTCAAGATGATGCAGAAGAACAAGCCCTCATTAACGCAGAGAGGGAAAAATGGAAGAAAGACAAGCAGAAGAATGCACAAGTGTTGCTTCTTATCCAGCAGGGAGTGGACCGAGCAGTGTTCTAGAAGATCATGATTACCTCTTAAGCGGAGGAGGCATGAGAAAATTTGGTGACAAGCTATCAAGGTATGGACAAAGTTAACATTGTTAAATTGCAGAATACTAGGAGAGACTTTGAAAGTCTGTAGATGAAGGAGACAGAGGACATTGATTCCTTCATGAATAGGATCATGTCTGTCACCAATAAGCTAAAAATCTATGGTGAAGATGTTAAAGATAGAACAATGATTGAGAAGGTTCTTTGATCCTTGCCTACCTAGTTTGATGTTGTGGTAGCAGCCATAGAACAAGCGAAAGATTTGTAAAAATTGACAGTTGATAAGTTGATGGGATCCCTTCTATCACATGAATCAAGGATCGACAGAAATAAGGATTCCACTCTAGAAACCTCCTTCAAAGGTCAAGTTTATATTTCAAGAGGTCGAGGCAGAGGTCGATTGAGAGGCAGAGGATGAGGCAATAGCTATGGTGGTCAGCGTGATAGGCGAGAAGAGCGTGACCATCAAAGTGGAAGCAGTAGTAGCAGAAGCTTTCAAAACAATCAAAGGTCTGACAAATCAAAGGTAAAGTGTTATTACTGCAATAAATTTTGTCATTATGCTCGTAATTGTAGGAAGAAGATAGCTGATCAAGGAAATCATAGAGCTAATGTTAGCACAGAAAATACTGACTCCATGTTTCTAGCATGCAACACCATGCATGCACTATATGATAAGATTTGGCTATTAGAAAATGGTTGCAGTAACCACATGACAGACAACAAGAATTTGGTTGCAAACTTGGATGCCTCTCTGAAGAGGGAGGTAAACTTGGGGACTGACAAGATTGTGGATGTAGATGGCAAAGGATTGGTCAACATTGTGACCAAGCAAGGGGAGCCAAAGACCATATTAGAGGTATATTATGTCTCTGGACTCAAACACAATTTGATTAGTGTTGGTAAATTGATACAGAAATGATACAAAGTTATATTTGAGGGGAAACAGTGTGTTATTTACGAAAAATCCCCAAGCAAGGAGCTGATTGCAAAGATGCATATGACGAGGAACATACTCTTTCCTTTAATTATGAACTTCAATTATTGGGTTAGTTCTTTCATAACTTCATGTTCTGATGATTACTGGTTATGGCACTTTTGGTTTGGACACTTGCATTTTTCCGATATAAGATTGTTGCAGCAGAAACATATGGTGAGAGGTTTACCTCCCATCAAAGAACCTACTAGCACTTGTGAGT
This sequence comes from Pinus albicaulis, assembly GCA_034641835.2. Lineage (NCBI taxonomy): Eukaryota > Viridiplantae > Streptophyta > Pinopsida > Pinales > Pinaceae > Pinus > Pinus albicaulis. The sequence goes on along the minus strand of CM076572.1, from coordinate 28,519,397 downwards.
GTTGCATATTGGGAAAGCAACATCGTGAAATTTTTCTTAAAGGAGTTTCTTACAGAGCAAATAAACCACATGAATTGGTGCATACTGACTTGTGTGGACCTATGGGGATATGGTCGATTGCTGGAAGCTATTACTTCTTCACTTTTATTGATGACCATAGTAGGAAGACTTGGGTTTACTTTTTGAAGTAGAAGTCTGAAACTTTTGCAAAGTTCAAAGAGTTCAAAGCCTTAGTGGAGAACCAAAGTGATCGACAGATCAAGGCATTAACATCAGATCGTGGTGGAGAATATGATTCAAAGGCATTCCATGAGTACTACAAACAACATGGAATCAAAAGAAATATTACGACCAGATACACACCGCGGCAGAATGGTGTATTAGAGAGAAAGAACTGAAAAATAATGAACATGACAAGGAGCATGTTGAAAGCAAGACACCTGTCTAATGAGTACTGGGCAAAAGCAGTTGCATGTGCTATTTATGTAATAAACATATCTCCTACAAAGAACTTGATGAAAAGAGTTCCAGAAGAAGCATGGTCAGGAATGTCATGCAGTGTATCTCATTTCAGAGTATTTGGATGTGTAGCCTATGCACATGAGCCTAAGCAAATAAGAGGCAAATTAGATGATCAAAGTGAAAAATGCATTCCTACTGGTTATAGTGAGAAATTAAAAGCTTACAAATTGTATAACCCTGTCACCAAGAAGACAATCATTAGTAGAGATGTTGTGCTCAAAACACAAGAGTCATGGAATGAGACTGTAGACACACTAACCGATGCAAAAACACCATTGATGGAGGAGGAGGATGTAGAAGAAGAGGAGTAGCAAGAACCAAGAGAGCAGACACCAAACAGAGTCACACCAGCAAGGACTCCAAGATTTTCAGAGCAACATGGATCTTCAAGAAGATCAACAGACCAGAATTCTCCATGCAGCGAATCACGTAATGAATCAAGCAATGGTAACAAAAATATGAGAAGTTTGAAAGATATTTATGATGATTTGGATGTTAGTTCAAATTTTGCATTGTTGGCATTCCAACCTTCTTCATTTGAAGACACAATCAGAGATGACAATTGGGTGCAAGCCATGGATGAAGAGATGAATTCAATTGAAAAGAATGATAGATGGGATTTGGTTGATTTACCAAACGATAAAAATATCATTGGTGTGAAGTGAGTGTACAATACTAAAGTGAATGAGAAAGGTGAGATTGACAGATTTAAAGCAAGACCTTTAGCCAAAGGATTCTCGTAGCAACCGGGAATAGACTTTAGAGAAACATTTTCTCCAGTAGCTAGATTGGATAGTATAAGAGTAGTTCTAGTGACAACAGCTCAGAACAAGTGGAAAGTATATCAGATGGATGTCAAAACAACCTTCTTGAATGGAATTCTAGAAGAAGAAATTTATGTGCAGCAACCATCGGGATATGAAGTTGAAGGTAAAGAAGATAAAGTTTACAAATTGAATAAAGCGCTCTATGGAATGAAGCAAGCATCTAGAGCATGTTATAGCATAATTTACATCTACATGATCAAGAATGGATTTTTTAGAAGCAGCATTGAGCCTACCTTATACAAAAAGGTAAATGAGCATGGACATATTTTGATAGTTTTCTTATATGTTGATGATATGATTTTAGAGGTGATCTTGAGATAGATGAATTTAAAGAAACCATGATGAAATAATTTGAGATGACAGATCTAGGTCTCATGAAATATTTTCTTGTAATTGAAGTTGAGAAATCTGAAAAAGGCATTTTAATTTGCCAAAATCAGCATGCAAAAGATTTGTTGAAAAGATTCAGGATGGATAATTCTGAACCTGTATCTACACCAGTAGCAACAGGTACAAAGTTAAGTAAGGATGATGAAGGGGCAGATGTCAATTCAACTCTATTCAAAATATTGGTTGGCAGCCTCATGTATGTCACAGCGATAAGACCAGATATTATGCAGGGAGTGAGTCTGATTTCTAGATTCATGGAGACTCCAAAAGACACACATTGGAGTGTTGGAAAAATAATTCTAAGATACATAGCAGGAACTAGAGATTGTGGCATAATTTATGCAAGGACAAAAAAGAAAGAATTGATTGGATATACATATAGTGATTTTTTAGAAAGTTTGGATGATCGAAAGAGCACATCCGGTTATGTGTTTCATCTTGGTTCAGGAGTGATAGCATGGGCATATAAGAAGCAATCTATTGTGACATTATCATCAGCACAAGCAGAATATGTAGTAGCGACTTCAGTAGCATGTCAAGCAGTATGGTTAAGAAGAGTATTGGATGGACTCAAGCAGAAACAACAAGGATCAATAGCAATATACTGTGACAACACATCAGCGATTGCACTATCCAAGAATAGTCTGTTTGATCGAAAGAGCAAGCATATTGATACTAGATATCACTTTATTTGAGAACATGTGACAAATGGAGAAGTTCACTTGAAGCTTTGTAGAATGAGTGATCAATTGGCTGATATCTTTAAAAAGCCATTAGCAGTAGATTTGTTTGAGTTTCACAAAAGAAACTTGGGAGTTGTAAGCCTAGCTGAGACATAGACCAGCAGGCATGTTTGAGTTGTCATGAGTTATGTTTTATTTTAGCGGTCGTAATTAAGGGGAAGTGTTAAAATATATAATTACTTCTTGCATGCAGAGTTAGACAAAAATTTAAGTGAATCAGTTGAGTTGAGTTATAGACAGATTTGGTGAGTGAGTTAGAGAGTGAGTTAAGGGAGTTGATCAAGTTCAGTTATGTGAGAGAGTGTGCATGTCAATTTAGGTTAAATACCCTTCATTGGGTTCATTGTATTCAGTTTTGTGATTCAGAGCGATTGAGATTAATTGAAGAGCCGCATCTCATTGTTTTGTGTGTGAAAAACTTGTGTTATTTGTGTGATTGAATCCTATGGCTATCTGATAGTCTTGATTTGTGTGGTTTGGCACAGTTCGCACAATTCTATTTGAAATAAAGTATGATGAGTTTTGGTACAATTTTTTATTTACGTGGTTGGGAACAATTGGCACAATTGTTTTTGGAATGAATATTGATGTGCTTTGGTTTAATTTGTATTCGCACACTTTGGCACAGTGGGCATAATTGTATTTGGCATGAATTCTGAGATGGTTTGGATCAGTATTGATTGGGTTAGTTTGGCATACTTGGCACAGTTGTGTTTGGCATCAAGTTTGATGTGGTTTGACACAATTTTGAGTAGCATGGTTTGGTGTAGTTGGGAGAGTGGTGTTTGGCATAGAGTGTGATGTGGTTTGGAACAATTTTGATTGTGTGTTTTTTCAAGAATGTTTAACTGTTTTGGCTCAATTTTGATTTGCATGATTTGGCACAGTTGTGTTTTCCATGAAGTATGACATGGCTCAACACATTGGTTGTGAAGTCATTGTTTCGTACATCGTTTGTGAAGACCATAGTTTGGCACTATGATCACAAGATCTGTTGGATCTACACTTTGGATGGGAGGTCTATGGTTGGCACAAAGTCTGTTGGCTTAGCAACTGGTTTGGTGTTTTGTTGTTGGCACAAAGTCTCTTGGTTAGATAATTTGGTTGCAAAATTTTTGTTTGACACAAATTTTATTGGCTTCGCATTTGGTTGTGAGGTTTGTGATTGGCAAAAGGTATGTTGGTTTGGAACATTATCACAAGGTTAGGTCTTTCCCCCACTTTTGGTTTCAGTTGCATAATCTAATTCTTGATAAACTTTATTTTGTCCAAAATAATTAAATGAAGAAGACCATGATAGAATTGGTATTGAGTCTTGTTGTGCTACAAGAGGTTATATGTGCAAGTTTGGTTAGGGTCCTGTCAAATTTTTGACCATCCGAATGAACGAATGCTAGAATAGTGCAATTTGAATTTGTAGATAACAGATAAAAAGCTGTCGTTTGTAGAACGATATAATGTTTTATGGGTTGATTTGGTGAATTTTTTATTTACTTTGAAGAGTTCGTTCTTTCAAATGCTTGAGTATCCGAAGGAACGCATGCTAGAATGGTGCAATTTGATGTTTTATGGGTTGATTCGGTGAGTTTATTAATTACTTTGAAGAGTGCATTCGGTCAAATGCTTGACTATCCGAAGGAACCCATGCTAGAATGGTGCAATTTGTATTTGTATTTATAATGTTTTATGGGTTGATTTGGTGAATTTTTATTTACTTTGAAGAGTGCATTCTATCAAACGATTGACTATCCGAAGGAACGCATGCCAGAATGGTGCGATTTGAATTTGTAGACAACGGACCAAAAAGGTGTAGTTTGTAAAACGATTAATATTTATAATGTTTTATGGGTTGATTTGAGCTCCAATTTGATTTTTGAAATGAAGGGGAAATGGCTAGAATTGGCTTTTAATCTCAAAGAAGACATCAAAGGTCGTGAAGACAAGTTTTTGAGTATATTGTAAAAATGTTTTGGTCCATATGAACAGGTTTAGTCTTTATACAAGAAACGAAGTCTGAACAACGATTGATGTTTTGGAGAACTGGTTAAATTGTGTGGATATGATCAGATTTGGAAGAGGTTTATTTGTTGAGCTTGTGGATCCACTATGAAAAATGTTGGAGGTGGTTTTCTCCATTGAGGTTGGTGCTTCAATTAAATTACAACTTTGCATATTTCTAAAATTGGTGTCTCTATCAAATTATAGCAATTAGTTTCTTACTCATACTTGGGGGTCGAGCAAGTTGGTACCTGGATGTTCACCTTGGGAATTCATATTTGCATATTTTCCAGGTGCATCTCGTGTTTTCATGTGTTAATAAAATGATGAACTTCAATGTTGCTCTATTATGTTTATAGTCCTAATAAAATTCTAAAATTTATTTAGTTTGATATAATTAGCTGCTACACTAACTCATTGTGCTATAGTATGATCATTATTATAACTAAACAAATTAATTATATATAATAATAATGATTTATTTTTTTAATTATAATTAAGTTTAATGATATATTTTTGTTGTGTGTAACACATATACATAATTGATTGTTAATTTTATCACATATTCTAAATAATATGTCCTCTCAACTTATTTAGTTATCTATTTTTCTATAAATGTTTAATAAATTTTACAAATTGAGATTACAATATGAATATTGAGTTTCTCACTTAAGCCTACTGTCAAATTTTGCTGTATGTGATCGATTAAAACTCCAGATATGTTTCTGCTGCTTTACCATTCTTTCAATGTCTATTTTCGGGCGAAGACATAAAGCTGCTCTAACAACCTAACAAGGGTCGACTCCGTTGTTCAACCTTCAGATACCAGAAAAATGGCAGGAACTGGTTGAGATTTAGATGTGAACAATTCCCATTATCAGTATTCATTTGTTCAAATATAGGTCCATTCAAAGACTTTACAGAGGCATTTAAGGACTTTCACCGGCGTGCGGGTGTGCGCCGGGTAAAAAATAGCGATAAGGCATTTGTAAGTGGAAAAAGCCTGTCCAATGATTTCTTCGAAGTGGATTTCCGGCGCCGCAGTAGCAGGATTGGAACGAAAGTCAAGGGATTGGCAAAGTTCATAGAAGTAAATTGGTAGGAGAGTTAAATTCCAATAAATTTCATTTGTCTGGTTTTTAAAATTAACAGAATTGTATTTAAGTGTGAATTTTTGGAAATTTTTTGGAAAAGATCGTTGTAATATTTTTTTTTTTAGAATTTGATAGAAAAATTTGTAATGAAATATTAATTTGTGTTATTTAAATTAATTTTTGACAATATATTCAACATCTAAACAACTCAAAACACTATTATTACAATATTTAACGTGATTTCAATAAATCACTATAAAATTCTACACAAATTATAAACAAATTAAATCTGAAAATTCACCAATTTTTTTTTCAAAAAATCAGTTAGTCACTGCAGTGAGAGCAACCGTCACGACACTGTCAGTTATGGGGTCCTGCTGGGCGGGGCAAAGCGCATAATTGGTACTATATTATAGACGAATTCCAATTGTCATGTGCGGATGATTGGAAGACATGATTATTTTATTTTATTTTATTTATGTTTATGTATATTTTTCGCCTGAAAAGCGAATGTGCTTTTTATATATTGACCCGATGCGAAGTATGTTCGTTGGTCGGTAAAACCGAGTGGATTTCTCAAGTCAACTGTCAAGGACGACGGGAAAACTCAAAGGTTATTATATTAATGAAGTAAATATTTCGCCATCGACACTTGAGTCTTTGACCATGCTAACAAAATATCGTCAGTCTGACTGTAAAGCTAGCCCGAAATAAATCAAAGGCCAATGTCTCCTGATACTAATTTTTTAATGCTGTCTAAGAATTATAATAATCAAGAACTGGAGATTAATTGAATCTTGTTAATGTTAATGCCATGCCTACCTCGTGATAATGCTTTTTTTTGGGTCCTTGGCCCAACACGCTTTGCCTCTCAGTGAAGTGTTTCTCTATAAATCCCTCCATTCGCTGTACTTTCAAACATCCATCTCCTTTTCCTAGTTTCAAAATCTGCTTCTCTTGCCAAATTACACGATGCTTCTCAAAACGAGCAATAGTTTACCTAACCTGATCGACCACACCCAACTTCCCTCGGCATCCCCCCATGCACATGGAAAAATGTTCAACCGCAGTTCAGTTTCTCTGAAGAAATCACGATTTCCTATAGTCGCTAGAGTTGCAGCAGCACCTCCCTGTCCGATTCTACCCATAAACAGAGAAGAATCGGCTTTGCAAAGCTCTAGGGAAAAGTTGGATCGGTCAGTTTTATGCTCAGATAATATGACAGAAGGTAAAGATGCTAATATACAGTTAGCAGATATGTGGAATGAAATACAAGGGTCCAACCAATGGAATGGAATGTTGGATCCAATTAACCCCCTTCTCTTGTCAGAGATTATCAGGTACGGGGTATTCGTGAGAGCTTCCTATGAAGCTTTTGATTTGGAGCCCAAGTCTAAGTACTATGGGACCTGCAAATTTGGTCGAAAGAGTATGTTTGGTCAGTTGGCGATGCAGAATTGTGGTTATAGGGTTACAAAATATATTTACGCCGCCGCACCGGATGTTAACGTGCCCGATTTCTTGAGGAATAAGTTGGAAACTGGAGATGGATCCAACTGGATTGGCTACGTGGCAGTCTCAGATGATGAGGATGAGATCAAGCGGCTTGGTCGTCGGGACATTGTGGTGGCAATGAGAGGCACCGTAACGTATAAGGAGTGGTTTGCTAATTTAATGCATGCACTAACTCCTGCTCGCTTAAATCCACTAGATTCTCGTGAGGATGTAATGGTGGAGACTGGATTTTTGGGGCTTTACACAACCCATGATCGCACGTGCAGGTTTAACAATGGAAGTGCAAGAGAACAGCTTCTGTGTGAGATTTCGAGACTTGTACAAAAATACAAAGGAGAAAAGCTTAGCATCACCTTGACAGGACACAGCATGGGCAGCGCGTTGGCAACGCTATGTGCTTACGATATTGCAGAGCTGGAATTAAACCGTAGGGATTATGGATCTTGCTCCAGAATACCAATCACGGTATATTCATTTGCAGGTCCCCGAGTCGGAAACATTGCCTTCAAGGATCGCTGTGATGAACTCGGCCTCCGAATTCTGCGAGTCGTGAACGTTCACGACGTGGTGACAAAGATACCGGGTATGATATTCAATGAGAATTTTCGTCCATGGGAAAAAGTGTTGAACAGAAATCCATGGACATATTCTCACGTAGGTGTCGAGCTAGCGCTCGATCACAAGTCACACAAGCAATTGCTGAAAGGAGAAATTCGTAACCCATCTTGCATTCACAACCTCGCAACGTATTTGCAGGTTCTGACATGCTGCAAGTACCACCATGATCATGTGCATCAGCATGACCTGCATCCCCATGACCACCAATTGGATTACGACAGAATCTTCGAATCTGGCTCTGCCCTAATAAGGCAACTAAGTAGTTTCTTCTTCAATCTTATATTATCTTACCCCTCTATTATATTTCTCTTGCTCCCTTGAAAAGGGATTGGGGGACAATCTTATATTTCTCTAGCTCCCTTGAAAAGGGATTTGGGAACAATCTAAAACTCGTGTACAGAATGAAAAGAAAAATAGGATGTATGGGAATATGGTTAATTCTGAATATAAAATATATGATGAATTAAGAATCAAATTCGGGAGTGTAAATTAAAAATTCAAATTGATAGATGATAAGTGATTTCTTAAGTGAAGAAATACTTAAAGTTACACTTAATATCCAGTTTAAACTTACGGTAGGATAAGTATTTGATGTGGCAAAACAACTTTTCGTTAAATCAAAATTTTGTATAAATGGTTTTACTGCAACAAATTTCGGCCTAAATTTCAAAACCAAAGAAAATGTATTGATTATTAGATATTATTATTTATATAATCTTCCAATGACATCCATTGCATGAACAGCATGGCCACTGCTGCGGAAGGATGACAAACAAAATCAATAATTATTATCACCTGCGGGTGCTTGATTTTATTATTTTTATTAATAATTACAACGAGTGGCCTTTCTATATCTTTTAGACTCTTTAGACAGGTTTCTAGTACATTTTTTTTTAAATTAAAATTGAATAGAAGTTGGGGAATCATTATTAAAATTGATGAGTAGTTGGTTGGAATCTATCGGAAACACAAATTCGAGCTATCAACTTTCCAAATGGTTGAGTTGTCAAGTTTCCAGCATTGGAATGTTTGAGCTGTCAACTTTCCACAATTAGAGTATTTGATGAAACAAATTTTGCGGGATTCCAGCCAAAAACTCAAAATAATATAATAGTTCGAGAACACCATTTAATTGGGTATATGTGGCGATATAACCTGCAGCAAATTTAATGTTATCTTCCGCCTACCAATTCGAAAGACGCATATTCTGTTCGTAACTGAAAAAAGGACCGTTTTCAGTTGCAGATATTTGTTCATTCAATATGCCCGGGTTCTATTCCTTAATGAATAATTGCTGGCCAACTGTTAATCTTTATACTAACCACTGTTCCTGTTTTATGTTCTAGCCCTTTTTATGGGAATAAAGAAACTATGCGCAGATTACTGTGTTGAAATATTAAAGTCACCTGCCATGCCTTTGGGTAGGAAGGAGACGAGTACACAAAGGCAGTAGCAGCAGCAACAGAAATTGAGTGCGCAGCACTCTGTATTGAAGAATGTTGGTAAATCCGTAAGGAAGAATTTACCTCTTGATGGGCCGCAGCCACAATTGCAGATGAAATTAACAAGTGATGGACAGAGCCGTTCTTCACAGTGGAAGGACGAAGATTTCTTGAAGATCTTTTCTACGGGGGAGCAGACTAAATTAAAAACAGTCATTTCGGGCTTTAAAGCCCTCAACAACCAAAGTTATTTTTGAAACAGTGTCTTGTTGATGAAGAGATCTGCGATACGATCACAATCGCAAATCGCAATGCATATATTATAAACTAAGTGTCTTGTTGATATGGCAGAGTTCCGCAACGGAACGGTTATATAAAACATACAACCGAAACATATATTAAAATCGCCCCCCCACAGCAGCGGAGGCCCGTGGGTCCACTTGACCACGTGGCGACACCTGAATGGAACCGCAAGGCTCAATCGCAAGGATCAATCGCCGGTCTTTTGTTATGAGCCCCGATTGAAGGCCGGACACGATCCGGTTATGTACCACAGCTTATTGGTAAATCGCATCCGGATCATTGATCGCAATCGGAAGGTTTTGTCTTTTGGGCCCGATTGCACATTGTTTAAAAGTGCAGATCCGATGGTAGAATACAGTGGAGTTAATAAAGTTCAATCGCATCCCGATTTTGATCGGCAATCGCAACTCTTTTGAACGAGGGCCGATCGCACATTGTTGAGGTGGCGGACCCGATTGGTTTATGAGCTAGCTTTTATAATTGCCAATCGCATCCGCTTTCGGATCGCAATCGGAACTTCTGTTGTGTGCACTTGTTTGTTGTTTGCGATTGCGATGTGGTCCCCACCTTCTATGGCGCGCATCGTATTTGTTTACCAGTTTTGTTTTAATGTTTTTTTTGTGCCATATACGTAAAAAGGGGCCCGTGTATCATATTGGAATTCCATTGTGTTGCATTGCCGTTGACCGTGTGAGCTCGCAAAGCGAGAGATAACACAAGAAGATCGCAATGCGCACTCGTGTGTGCGTTTGGAAAGAGAGACAGAGAGTTTTAGGATGAAGAGCACTCGTTGGTAGTACCATATATGTATTTTGTGAATCCCTCAATCGTGAGGAGGAAGAAATTTTGTATCATTTTTTGTTTGAAACAGAAGGTGTTTTAAAGCCCCGAAAGCTCTGTCTCCTATAATTTTTTTAACTTCTCTCGTGTTTAGAGGAGAGCCTATTCTCTTCTCGAATTCTCAAAATTCCAACATGGTATCGTAGCGTATCTAGCTTCTTTGAAGATTTCAAAGAAGTCAAGAAGAAGAACCGTTGCGCGTTTCCAAAGCAGTCATGAAAGCCTGGCCCGTAGCTCGGCATGCATTTCTCAAAGATAAAAGAGTAGTTGTTTATTGTTTAAAGAATTTGTTCTTTCAGTAAAGGAAAGACAGTTTGTTTAAAGTCTGAGTTCAGTTTAAGAAGCAATGGTTGGACCAAGCACTGGTATGAGTCTTGGAAGTGTTCAGCTTCCACAGTTTAATGGAAAGAACTATGATTATTGGGCCATTACCATGAGAGCCCTGTTTGTCTCACAAGACTTGTGGGAACTAGTAGAAGATGGTTTCACAGAACCAGCTGATGAGCAGGCTTTTAATGCCTTAACTCAAGCAGAGAAGGATGTGTTGAAGAATAATAGGAAGAAGGATACTAAAGTTCTCTTCTGTTTGTATCAAGCTGTAAATGAGAGTGTGTTTCCAAGGATAGCAGCAGCTAAGAAATCCAAGGAGGCATGGGAAACTCTGAAAGTTGCCTATCAAGGTATGGAGAAAGTTAAGAGAGCAAAACTTCAATTGCCGAGAAGAGATTTTGAAACTCTTTGCATGAAAGAGTCAGACAGTGTTGACATATACTTTACACATGTGATTGGGATTGTAAATCAGATAAGATCCCATGGAGAAACTCTTGAAGATAGAAGGATTGTGGAGAAACTTTTGAGATGCTTACCCTCAAAGTTTGATGTTATTGTAACTACCATAGAAGAGACCAAAGATCTCTCACAGTTCACAGTGTACGAACTTCATGCCTCACTGATAACTCATGAACAAAGATTGAGCAGAGATGAACACTCATCTCTTGAGCACGCCTTCAAGACCCAGATGCCTTCAGGAAGAGGAAGAGGTCAAAGAAAAGGAAGAGGAAGAGGCAGAAGTCAGAATAGAGGTGGAAGGAACAACTCTTCACATTCACATGGAAGGAGTAACAGTCAAAGCCAGAGCCATGGCCAATGCAACAGCCAGCAAGGTGGACATCAACACCAACATGCTCAAGGACAAAGGTATGACAAATCCAATGTCCAGTGTCATTATTGCAAGAAATATGGGCACTATGCCAATGAATGTAGAAAGAAGCAAAATGACATGAAGAATAGGCAGAATGCTAATGTAGCAACAGAGGAAAAGAACCCAAGTAATGTGTTGTTAGCTTGTAATGTAGCACAAAATAAAAATGATGATGTTTGGTTCTTAGATTTTGGATGTAGTAATCACATGACTGGCAACAAAGCAATGTTTGCCAATCTTGATGAAGAAGTTAAATCTGAAGTGACCACAGGGACTGATACTAAAATCTCTATCAAAGGGAAAGGCAGAGTAAGTATTCGAGCAAGGAATGGAGAGCAGAAATTTGTCCCTGATGTGTATTATGTTCCAGGTCTGAAATGTAATCTTTTGAGCGTTGGGCAGCTCATAAACAAAGGTTACAATGTTATATTCAAAGATGATGTGTACACCATAAAAGATATTCCTCCAAGTAAGAAAATTATTGCTGAAATACAAATGACCAGTAATAGAATGTTTTCGCTCAAGCTCAACATTGACTTGAAAGGAAAAGGAAAGAATGTAGCAGCTGTAACTCAAGAAGCCTTCCAGAAGGAAGAGAAAGATGAAAATTGGTTATGGCATCTGAGATTTGGACATCTAAATTTTGGAGGCTTGAATTTGCTGCATAGAAAAAGAATGGTAAGAGGTTTACCACTGATAGAGAAGCCTGACAGCCTATGTGAAGGCTGCATCTTGGGAAAGCAACACAGAGAAAATTTTCCTTCAGGGAAAATCATAAGGGCGAAAGCACTTTTGGAAATAATCCACTCAGATTTATGTGGGCCGATGCAAACAGCATCTGTTTCGGGCAGCAATTACATGTTGACTTTCATTGATGATTTCACACGAAAAGTGTGGGTTTATTTCTTAAAATATAAAAGTGAAGTCTTTCAGAAATTTCGCTAATTTAAAGCTCTTGTAGAAAAACAGAGCGGACTGCACATTAAAGTCCTCAGAACAGATAGAGGAGGAGAATATATCTCAAAAGAATTTCTGCGTTTTTGCAGAGAGAGTGGCATACACAAGCAATTTACCACCAGGTACACACCGCAACAGAATGGAGTGGCTGAAAGGAAGAATCGAACCATAATGGAGATGGTGAGAAGTATGCTAAAGGCGAAACACTTACCGAATGAGTATTGGGCAGAAGCAGCAAACTGTGCTGTATATATTTTGAATAGATGCCCTACAAAAGCAGTGATGAAAAAAGTTCCAGAAGAAGCGTGGAGTGGCAGAAAACAGGGAGTCACCCACATGAGAGTTTTTGCGTGTGTAGCATATGCACACATTCCAGACAAATTGAGAAAGAAGTTGGATAGTAAGGGGGAGAAGTGCATTTTCCTTGGATATTGTGAAGATTCCAAAGGATACAGACTGTATAACCCATCCACATTGAAGTTTGTAATTAGCAGAGATGTGCAATTCATCGAAGAAGAAGCGTGGGATGGAAGCATTGAGAAAACAATCAATGTCAAAAACTGTTTATCTCATGATGAAGATGATGTAGATGTGGTTGAGATTAATAAACCATCCATTTCACAACCTCCAGCAGCGCAAGGCCAGCAAGGGACGCCTCAAGCGGCAGTAAGAACACCCTTGAGAAGAAGCGGCAGTGGTTCACCGAGTACACCACAAGGAGCAGAATCGAGTGCTTCATCAAGCACGGCTACACCAAGGGAAAGAGGAACAAGATTCAGAAGCCTTAGAGAAATTTATGAGCAAGGAGAAGCAGATGAAGGTATGAATTCCTTATTTGCTTTGTATTGTCAAGTTGATGATCCTATTCATTTTGAAGATGCTATTAAAGATAGAAAATGGATAGAAGCTATGGATGATAAAATTAAAGCCATAGAGAAGAATAGAACATGGGAGTTGGTTGATCTACCAGAAGGTAAAGAAGTCATTGGAGTTAAATGGGTATACAAGACCAAAAGCAATGCTGACGGAAAGATAGAAAGACACAAGGTCAGACTTGTTGTCAAAGGATATAAGCAAAAGCAAGGGATTGATTATGAAGAAACTTTTGCACTAGTTGCAAGAATGGAGACGGTAAGAGCAGTGTTATGCATAGCAGCACAAAACAAATGGAAAGTATATCAAATGGATGTAAAATCCGCATTTTTAAATGGAGTTTTAATGGAAGAGGTATATGTGGAATAACCTCTTGGATATGAGAAGAAAGGCCAAGAGCATAAGGTCTGTAAATTGAAGAAAGCTCTTTATGGGCTGAAACAAACACCAAGAGCATGGTACAGCAGAATAGATTCTTATCTATTGGAGAATGGATTTGAAAAGTGTGAGGGAGAACCCACCCTCTACATCAAAGAAAAGGATGGTAAGTTATTGATTGTTGTCTTATATGTTGATGATTTAATTTTTACAGGTAATGATGATTACCTTGTTGAAAATTTTAAAACAATCATGAAAGATGAATTTGAAATGACTGACATGGGTTTGTTAAGATACTTCTTGGGAATAGAAGTGGAGCAAGGTGAGAAAGGAATTTTTATCTCTCAAGCAAAGTATGTGAATCAAGTTTTAGAAAGATTTAACATGCAGGAGTGCAAAGCTGCAATTACTCCCACAGTAATGGGATTGAAGTTGAGTAAGAATGACAACAGCAAGGATTTCGATCCAAGTTTGTATAAAAGCATAGTTGGCAGCCTCATGTATTTGACTGCAACTAGGCCGGATATTATGCATGCTGTTAGCTTAATTTCCAGATTTATGGAGAAGCCAAAAGAAGCACATTGGCAAGCAGCAAAGAGAATTCCGAGGTATGTGAAAGGAACAAAAGGATTTGGTATTTTATATACTACTTCAGAAAATTCAGAATTAGTTGGATACACTGACAGTGATTGGGCTGGAAGTGTAGATGATCGAAAGAGCACTTCCGGTTATATTTTTCATATGGGTTCAGGAGCCATTTCATGGGCTTCCAAGAAACAGCCTATTGTAGCATTGTCTACAGCAGAGGCAGAATATGTGGCAGCTACAGCAGCAGCGTGTCAAGTAATTTGGATGAGAAGGATGTTGAGAAGTCTATGTCAAGAACAGGTAAAAGGGACAGTGATTTATTGTGACAATAGCTCAGCTATTGCATTGTCAAAGAATTCTGTGTTTCATAAAAGAACAAAGCACATAGACACAAAGTATCATTATATCAGAGAATTGGTGAATAATGGTGAAGTTGTTTTACAGCATTGTAAAACAGAGGAGCAGTATGCAGATATTTTAACTAAACGATTGGGACAAAAGACATTTGAATTTCTAAGAAAATGCCTGGGTATGATGGATAACCCAGCAACTGACTTTAAGGGGGAGTGTTGAAATATTAAAGTCACCTGCCATGCCTTTGGGTAGGAAGGAGACGAGTACACAAAGGCAGCGGCAGCAGCAACAGAAATTGAGTGCGCACCACTCTGTATTGAAGAATGTTGGTGAATCCGTAAGGAAGAATTTACCTCTTGATGGGCCACAGCCACAATTGCAGATGAAATTAACAGGTGATGGACAGAGCCGTTCTTCACAGTGGAAGGATGAAGATTTCTTGAAGATCTTTTCTACGGGGGAGCAGACTAAATTAAAAACAGTCATTTCGGGCTTTAAAGCCCTCAACAACCAAAGTTATTTTTGAAACAGTGTCTTGTTGATGAAGAGATCTGCGATGCGATCACAATCGCAAATCGCAATGCATATATTATAAACTAAGTGTCTTGTTGATATGGCAGAGTTCCGCAACGGAACGGTTATATAAAACATACAACCGAAACATATATTAAAACTCCCCCCCACAGCAGCGGAGGCCCGTGGGTCCACTTGACCACGTGGCGACACCTGAATGGAATCGCAAGGCTCAATCGCAAGGATCAATCGCCGGTCTTTTGTTATGAGCCCCGATTGAAGGCCAGACCCGATCCGGTTATGTACCACAGCTTATTGGTAAATCGCATCCGGATCATTGATCGCAATCGGAAGGTTTTGTGTTTTGGGCCCGATTGCACATTGTTTAAAAGTGCGGACCCGATGGTAGAATACAGTGGAGTTAATAAAGTTCAATCGCATCCGGATTTTGATCGGCAATCGCAACTCTTTTGAACGAGGGCCGATCGCACATTGTTGAGGTGGCGACCCGATTGGTTTATGAGCCAGCTTTTATAATTGCCAATCGCATCCGCTTTCGGATCGCAATCGGAACTTCTGTTGTGTGCACTTGTTTGTTGTTTGCGATTGCGATGTGGTCCCCACCTTCTATGGCGCACTTTGTATGTGTTTAATAGTTTTGTTTTAATGTTTTTTTTTTGTGCCATATATATAATGTAAAAGGGGCCCGCGTGTATCATATTGAATTCCATTGTGTTGCATTGCCGTTGACTGTGTGTGAGCCCGCAGGCCAGAGATAACACAGTAAGATCGTAACAGCACTGTGTGTGCGTTTTGAAAGAGAGACAGAGAGTTTGTATTTAAAGAGCACTGCGTCTGTAGCAGTCCATATATGTATTTTGTGAATCCCTCACTGTGAGGAGGAAGAAATTTGTATCATTTTTTGTTTGAAATAGAAGTTGTTTTAAAGCCCTGAAAGCTCTGTCTCCTGTCAATTTTTTTTAACTTCTCTGTGTTTAGGAGGAGAGCCTATTCTCTTCTCTTGGAATTCTCAAAATTCCAACATACTATTCAGTGCTGCATGGTTACGTACTTTTTCTGGATTTGGTTGTAATTAACAACCAACAATGTTATTGTAGCTCCATTTGAATACCATGTTCGGGTTTAACAAATTTGAATCAAATGGCATATAGGCCAGAGCCAGTGAATGGTTAAATAATTATATAAACATAGGCTAATTTACTTGGTTATACAATTATATATTTGTGGGTGATGAGTGAATTTTCAATTATTTAAATAGAAAACTTCTAATAGAATACACTTAAAGATGTAATTATTACAAATTTCTACTAAGTTTTAAATAAAATTGAGCAGTGAATACTATAAAAGAAATACAGAAAAAATTAAAGAGAAAATTTCCCCAAATAACCTTACCAAACTTTAAACAAAACTGGCCAAGAGAAAAAAATAAAATAAAATAAAATTGACTCACAAATTTGCCAAAATAACAATTATAGCTTCAAGTAAAGCAATTTATATCACATGATGACTTCCTCCATTTAATGTTGTAGGGTAGTTCTTGCTCATATTCCTTTCAATTTTCCCATTAAAAATTGCATTTCATTGGGAATTTAACAGTATTATTGTACATAATTTACAAAGTTAGTTGTATTTGAAAATTTATTTTATTGGGAAGTTTTTAAAATAAGAAGCTTATTCCATTTTAATACCGATGGATTATTTTATTACCTTTCTTATTATTTAGAAAGGCAACTAAAAGATTGCACATTTAATTGTCAATTCAAGTTGCATGTGAAACTTGCGAAAATGTTGCACATCATTTGGGGTTATATAATTTATATTTGCAATAATCAAAGTGTCAGAAGACGAGGTTTAAGATGTTTATATAATTTATATTTGCAATAATATAAGTGTCATAATACCAGCTTTTGGAAGTCTTCAAAAGTCATATGAGGAAAACTACTTGCAATCTTGTAAAAAGTATAGTTGCAAGAAAGTAAATATTACACTTTGCATAGAAAAAATCACACACATATAAGGTATTTTGTTTCAGCAATAAAGTGATTTTGGTTGTTGTAAGAGAAATATAGTTAAATTTTTTTTTTTTTTTTTTTGTAAATAACGAGGGACCTTTCTATTTTCTATTGATAAAGATAGGATAGGAAGAAATATAGTTAAACTTAATCAAACCACACATGTTAATAAAAGAAATAAGACTATAAATCAGATATTGGAAACAAAATAGCCAAACTGAACTCAATCTAAAATACAACAATCACAAATCTGGAAAACAAAGTATTGTACTGTGAGGGCAGAGTTGCAACAATGAGAGTTGTAACAATGAACTAAGTTACAATTTTCTAAATAAGTTCATGACAACTATTAGTCCATAATTAAGGTTAATTTTAATAAATGAATTGCAACAATAGACCTATGATACATAGTCACGTCAATCTTAATGATCAGAGTTGTTGTAAAATCTATGATATAGAGCTACAACAATATGAAATATCAGAGTTAAAGTAATTTAAAGCGCAAGAAAGGAAATATCAGAGTTACATTTAAGTATTGATTACACAATTACTAAAACTACAATAAATATATAAAATATACTGCAACTATTCTATAGAGTATAGAAAGTACCTAGCTAAGAAGGGGCGTACCTCCTTAGACACCATACTGGTTTATGAATGTAGTATGGGGCTAGATACTAATTACACCAATGACTTTATATCTAGAGGAAATTAGAATTATAATGAAATATTTAGCTTTAATTCTAATTCTCACTCTCATTAACTTATTAATTCCTTAACTAATCAACTTAACGAGAGCATGGGTTTTATACATATTTTTCTCTATATAAGTTAACCAAAGAAGTTTATGAACAACCAATGAGTATTAGCCTATTCCAATCTATTACATCGAATTTCTAACTGATAATAAAAATTGGGCATATGTTTCTTTATTAGTTGTATGAAGGGTGCAAGAGAGTCATTCATAAGGGTGCAAGAGAGTCATTCATTCATTTCTAAGTGGATATTTTCCCTTGCCATTTTCCTATGTGAGGATATTGGTTGTTATGACTACCTAGTCAATACATAGAAGATAGTTTTTCAGTTGACAGAATTTTACACCTTGCATGGAGTTACAACACTCTTCCTGAGAGTTCTAACAATGGTTTTTAGTGAGTTGGAACAACATCCATGTGGTGCAAGCCCTAGGAAGAGTGAGAGTCACAACAAGAAAAAAGCGAGAATCAAAAAAATAGGGAGTTAGGAGTAGCAACAATTGAAAGTTGAGAGTTGCAACAATGAGGACATGTAACAATGGTGACAAAAAGCTGGAGATGTAACAATGGTGACAATGGAGTTGCAGCATGGGTGCCAACAGTTAAAAGTTGTAGCAACTACACTGAAATAGAAATTTGCAATAACTCACACGTTGGAGTTGCAACACCTATTTCCTCAAAGAGAGTTTAAGGAATTGTTGAAAGAATTGTAGTAACTGTGTTTGTAATTTTCCTATGAACCCTTCTTCCTTTATACCACTATTCGCACAAAAAGTTGGTAATCACCTAAAAGTGCATAATTATTGAAATTTCATATCAGGAGTATAATTATACCTTCACAAAAAATGCACCATTATCAATAAAAAAGGCATTAGGGTGAGATGAAAATTAGGAAAAGGTATGAAAAAGGAATTGGATGAAAGCTAAAAATATTTCAATTTGAGTACGCATCATCTTCCCTAGCCAAGTTCCTTACATGTTCCTATCCAAGCACATAGTTAATTTATGTCTAAGAAGGTGAGGCTCCCTGATAGGTTGTTGAGACTCTATTTAGTTTTCCTTACTTCATTAGCATTGAAGTAGACTCATCTTCTTTGAATCTCCTTACAACAAGTCATTTCCTCCCTTCTAGAAAACTTGTGTTTTTTCCTTTATTCTTATATGGGTAGATAGATCATTAGATAGGGAAAATTCATATGTATAAAACTATTTCGAAAAAATTCTACACACTTAATATATATTTGCAATCTCTCTAACGCTACCTTCAAGTTTCTATGATTAGAGGGGTCCCATTAGTTAATGTTCTCCTTGTCTTGCCTCCATCACTTAGTACATCCCAATGTTCCCCTTGGCTTGACTCCATCACTTAGTACATCCTTCCATGGTTTCCTTCTCTAATACATCGATTTATGCCATACAATGTATAATAGCTTCCTATTTTTTCCTATTAATGAACTTGGAATGCTGTGGAGAGCAGTTCTATTGTTTATTTGTGGCATTGGCTTATAGCGGCCTATAAAATTCTCCTTTGATTCATAGGTTGCTTCTGATATTATCTACTATAATCTTATGACAGATGCACAATTAGCATGGTTTTTTGAATAAAACACAATTTTTCTCCTCTAGGAGGAGGTTAGTACTTCACATTGGGTCATGGAATATTAAGACATTATGCTGACATATCTTGCAAAGAAGGATTTTTCGCCTAAATAGTATGTGTGTAATATGCCTTTAGAAAGGTGACATTCGAGTGGATATCAAAGGCCTTCCTAGTAATTATAGATCTTTTTGAAACATTATCATTTTTCTTATTGAAGAAACATATTATGTTGAGGTGAAGGAGATTTGAATTACTAAATCAACTAGTGACCCAAGTTGAATTTTGCCGAATTCCAATTTATTCACTTTTTTTCTCAAGTCAAACCATTTATATTCTTTAATCCTTGATTCTTCCAATCTAATTCTTTGGGTTTCAAAATACTTGGCCCGTTTCTCTCTTTGTCTTATAACTATTTGTTGGTGTTCATTAAGATGCATCAAGCCTCCCTCATAAGATTGTCATTTAATTCCATCTATCATCATTTTCTTTCACTCATCTATTATGAATATCCAACTGTGTGGCCTTCTCTTCTACTATATTATGAATATCGAACTATGTGGCCTTATCCTCTACTATTTTATCCTCAGTATGGATAGATGTATTAATAAATGTAGATTTCTTATCTTCTATTTGGACATCCACTTCTTGAAATTCTCTCTTTTCTCTATAGGTTGTCTCTCTTACTTGAGGGAGAGGTTCCTGTACAACAAGGGAATTTGTTTCGTAAGAAAGATAATCTAACTTCTCAAAGTCCTACCGCGAGTTCGTATTTTAATAGTTTGAAATTAGCCTGAAGTTCCTTATTCTCTTTTTTTAAGCAGTCGATTCTTCCCTAAAAGTGACATATACACAGTCGTAAGTATAGGAATACTTATTATTTTATTTCCAATGACCTTCGATGTCATTTTCATTTCTAGGGAACTAATGGTATCTTTTTCTTAACGATTTGTAGCTTCTTATTCTTCTTTTTATACCTCTAGAATTTCAGCAAGTCCTTTTGCTAGAGCTCCATTATTGTTTCTTGTATTTTAGTGTGGTTCTTTATCCCTATTTGCTCGTCAAATGCAGGCCCAGTAAATTCTTAATCATCCCCCATCACTTCTATTGATTCTTCTATTTCAACAAAGTATATTTTCTCCATTATACCTATATCGGTTCTTGTCAAGTAGGGGATTGTTTATATGCTACAGCTACTTACTTTTCCACCCATACTAATTCGTATGGAGAAACACAAGTTTCTTGTTGTGTTTGCGAAGTTGCAAAAACATAGGTGTATCTAGTAATTTTCGACTTTGGAACGTGAACATATGCTCGCCTTTTATTAAATATCTACAATATTTATTTTATGGGTTTCCTATATATTATTTTCACATCCTTATCATGGCTACCTTCATCTCTTTGTGAATTTGTAGTGAAAGCATAAGGAAATTCCTCTTCAATCGAAGCACTAAGATACCTTTTGGTTTGCGTTGTTGCAAAGCTATATTCAATGGATACAAATCTCAGACTTTTAGTGTCTTCTGAGGTTTCCGCAACTTCTCGAGTTGTAGATTCAAGAGTTGTAGAAGTGTTTTCTCATGGTGGAGCTGTAGAAACTACAATTTCTCTAAATGGAGTTGTAATAGATTCTATCATTTCTAGCACTCTCCTCACTTTAGTTCAAATACTACCATATTTGTACTGCACATTCTCATCCAATATTTGATAACTTTGTAATGTGAGAGGGTCTCCCATGGTTAGGAAAACTTTTTCACTAGAAAGGCATTTCTTTGTAGTGTTTTCAAGAGGAAAAATGGTAAATTAATTATCTTGTCATGCCTCAAGTGGTCCAGTAAATGACGTTGGTGTAAGTAAACAACCCCATGTCAACCTTCAGAATTAATGTACCTGTGTACCACCTGATTAACATCATGCCAAAGAGCTTGCAACGACCTCTTGTTAAATCCTATTCTTTTCTTATCCAGGGCTTCTACTGGCTCAAGTAACTACTGCATAATCTCAAGCTTCAACCTGCTTCAACAATACTAGTGCTCCCTTTTGTTAGAAATCACCACTACCTTTTCTATCACTTCCCCTGTTACCTGCAGCATTATCCCTACAAATATATACCTATTTTCACTTAAATTCATGGAAATTTTGAGGGTTAATTCATTGACATACCCTTGCAGTTTGTGTATGTACTCCATCCAACCTCCCTAAAAAAAAATTATCTCATATTGTCATATGATTCTAGTAATAGTTCCCTGTAGATTCCTACCAATTGAGTGAGTTCCTGCTCATGTAATGTATGGTTGCAAAATGAATGAAAAATCCAGAGGGTGTAAGCTTCCAAGTATGGAAGGAAGTGATCAAGACGATAATGACATAGGTTTATGGAAACATTGAGTGATGCAAGTGCTTTCAAATAAGGTGTGATTTTTTTAATTCAAATCAATATTATTAATTATAATTTCAATATATGTATGCTTTGACTTACCATAAGTGATTGTGATGGCTCATACCTTAATCTCAATGATATATTTATGACACAGGATATTGAGTATCATCATTGTAATCAAAGTTGCAACATAATCCCAGAGTTGCAACATAATCTTATGGTTCTAATTATGGCATCCATATTTGCAGCAACATAGTTCACAGTCACAACAATGGTTTTGGAAAATGTTGCAGCTCGGTCTAGTAGTGACGCCACAACAAGAATAATTGTCACCCTTTTTGGGTATTATAATTGTAGTATCATATTTGTAGCAATGGTGCTTTGTAATTGCACCAATAGTGCTCTAGATTTGTAGCAAATCGCTTTTCATTATTGAGTTGAAACAATGAAATTTCAAGAACAAAGTTTTAGCAAGGATGGTATATATTTGTAGTGACACTAGTATAGATTTGCAATAGTTTATTTTTTATCAAAAAGTTTTAGAATTAGAGTTGGGGGAACAAAAATACCAAAAAAGTGTTACAAGAATGGATTTTACCAATGGAGTTTCAAAAATAGGGTCATATAATGGAGTTGTATGAGAATTTTGCATTAATAGATTTGCAGCAACAACATCATCCTCTCCGACATATATCATGAAAATAATTTTATTAGTTGAAAAAATCATAAATGGGTTATAACAACATGAAAAAAATATCATAACATAACCGTCACAAAACCATAAAGTGCACTCTTCTTCCAGAGTTTATTTTTTAGCATGGTATGCACCAACATAGGCTAGTTTTCAAAACATGTTCCCATGCCCCTAAGGGTTTTCATACATGGTATTATATTATTATTAGTATTGTTATTATCTAATGCTTATAGAATGAAATATATAGTAGGGGTTACTTCTTTAATCTCTAGGTTAGGATCTATTAGTGATCCTATTCAAAAAGGTTTCTTTGGATAAGTGCTTATGACATAATTGAAGGTTTTGTCCATTTTCCATTAGAGGATTACTCTCTTGTTTAATGGTTTGGAATTTAATGGCTTTGTTATGATATATAATATCAATTTCCAAAGGTTCAAGCCATCAAGTGGAGAAATTCCCTCTCAAACCTTTGAACTTGGAGTTAAATAAAAATGCCTTGTCTCTTGTTTTAGGTTTCTTCTTCATGATGAGTTTTTCTATGCCATCAAGCTCATTTAATTTGTAGAATTTTTTTTTCATGCAAGGCATCTTAGAAAATTTCATGCGACTCATTCATTTAGAGCAGTTTCTACTTCTATGTTTTAGATAAGTACTTTTAAGGTGGTATGACTATCGTGAGTATTAGGATTATACATCCAAGAGTTGGAAAGTGTAATTATATAGTATGAAGGAGAAATTGAAGGTTGTAACATTGAGAAAAATAATATAACAATTATATGAGAAAAATAATATATGAAGGATAAGCATGTTATGTCGTGAATTACCATTTTACTACTCATGGAATATGTTTATAAAATTAAATACATGTTAGTAGATTTGTTGATTGATTTATATATTTTATAGATGTTTAATTATTTTTCACTTATTAAAGTTTAATACTTTAATAAATGCATGAAAATGACACCTAAAATAATAATTCCTTTAGTCCCCCTTTTTATTATAAAAGGATTGGTTAAACTATGATTAATATGCAAAATTCATATTAGACATTCTACATTATAAGTGAATATGTTGGCGGTGTTAAAAATATTTCAACCAACGGGGTCTTTGCGATATGAAATCCCAATTAGACCTCACACCTTTTGGAATAGGAGCCCCATCCAGAGTGTCGGCATGGTTGTTGTGTATTCTTATATATTTCCTTGTCTTTAGTTGTCGACAAGAGAGATAAGTGTGTATGTTCCTTTGTGAAAAGTAAGTAAGTGTGCATTGTGAATTTTCGGTTGCAGGTGTATCAAGGTTTCTCTACTATGGAGGGAGGAAAGATGAACCTGTAAGAGAAAGGCAATAATACCACCCTAGTAGAGGCGCACACAAGAAAAATATAACTACCTAACATCAACATAATAGTCCACATAGATGCAGTAATTGTTACAATAATTACATCACATTTTCAATTAGATAAGTGCTAAAATAATTGAAATAGTTCAAATACTTTAGTAGAGGTGAAGGAAATCAACAATCATAAATATTCATAGAACAATCTTACAAATATTCACAATCCATGCATGAAAACGTGTCATCCATGAGGCTTCAAATATTAAGTAAAATTCCCAAGCTACATGAATACAATAAGCATTAC
Organism: Pinus albicaulis; assembly: GCA_034641835.2. Taxonomy (NCBI): domain Eukaryota; kingdom Viridiplantae; phylum Streptophyta; class Pinopsida; order Pinales; family Pinaceae; genus Pinus; species Pinus albicaulis. Next base: position 28,495,140 of record CM076572.1, on the reverse strand, counting down.
TAGTTCCAATAGGGGAACATTAAAGCCATGATTTTCTCCCCAAAAGTACTAACTTTGTCTCTTTTCTAACTTATAGGGGAAGCAAAGGTGAAAATTTCATTTTCTCATATAATTAGTGTGTGTATATAACCAATGGGGTGATGCTTCACCTCCCATGTGACTGTTTGACAACCCTCATGATTGTTTGAATTCCTATGACTTTACATGACTCTTCATATTTTGTACATGTCCTTTGGAATTCAAATTTATAATGCATTTCAAATAAGAAATTACATAATCCACAAGAATGGTGTGGCATATGTCGACTGATGACATGATATGGCATTACACTTCTGACATGGACCTCTTGTTGACATAGAAATTTCAAGCCATTCTTCTTGCTCAATTGGCTTCAATAAGAGATGTGGAATGCTTCATATTCATGGGAGATATGCTTTGTTCTACATATACAACCACTAAGAGGTTGTGAGTTAGATGGAGTCTTCATTCAATCTTGACCTTTTATCTTATGTTGTAATTTAGTGTTACTTCATCTTCTTGCTTCATTATCATCTCATATATTCAACTCCATATGTGTCTTTTAGCATGGTCCCCTTCTCCTTTTTCTCCATCATCATATTGTCATGATAAGATAGAGTACTTGCAATTGAAAACCATTCATGTGAAGTCAAAATGAGTCTGAAAAACTCCTAACCTAACATATTTCATGAAATCGCCTGTTAGGGATGGAATTGGTGACTCGTTGAGCGATTGGCTAAGGGATTTCAAATTTTGAGGAGAAAATATCTCGAACTGAGGCTTGAGATTGTGCAATGCACATTTTAGGATGGTCTGATTCAATATATTGCACAGTTGATGGGATTAAGAGTTCAAATCTAAAGCTTGAGGCTTTAAGATGGTCACTCCACAGTCTTGGGAAGATAGAGGTCAAGTCATTTCACAGTTGAGGGACTTAAGGACTCAGTTTGGAGACTTGAGCCTTAAGACTACACAATGCACAATTATGGAGGCCTGGTCAGAGAAGCTGCGAAGTTGAGGGACTCAAGGAATCAAGTTGGAGGCTTGAGCTTAGAGTTTTCCCACTACAAAGTTCAAGGAGATAGCGAGGCTAGATGATTGCACAATTAGATTGTTCATGAGCTCAAGGGTAAGGCTTGAGGACTGAAACTGCATAATGCACAGTTTATATGTAGATGGAAGGAATGGTTGTGCAATTTTCGAGGTCAAGGTCTAGGCTTCAACATTGAGGTAGGAACTACACATTGCATAATGTCAAGAAGCAAGGTCATAGCTTTAGGCCATAGACTGCACAATGTGCAGCTCAGGAGGGGCAGATGAGACTAAGCTTCTTGGTCGGAAGTTTTTTCAAAAATTATCTAAATATGGGACCGATGAAGTTTATGTGAATAGTGATAGGACTCGACTACGATCACACACTCATAAAACCTAACGATATAACATAATCATCTATAACACATGAACAACAAAATCTCCTCAGTGCAACAACTTCACGACGACTAGTGCAACACCAAATATACACTTTGCGACAACTATGATGACGCTTGTGTGACAATGCTTAAAACATTGGAAATGAGTGCAATAAATGTTTACATGCTAAGTAAAACTCATTAACCCAAAAATTACCCCTTGAAACACACCACTACTATCTTTTGTGCATTGTGCAACACTCCACATACCAAAAGAAGGCGTTTACCATATGAAGAGAAAAGTACAAACGACACTTGCAATATTTGAAAGAAAATGAAAGTGACACATGCCAGAGTGAAGATAACATGAAAAAAACACTATTTAAAGTGAAAGTAAGAAAAAGTAACAGTCGAAAGCATGAAAACGAAACTCACAAAAGCGAAGGTGCACAAAAGCTACAATTTGAAAAACTCACCAAAATAGAACTAAAAACAGAACTAAAAGTGAGAGATTGTCGATAACAGTGCGCACTGACTCTCGACATGGGTTGAACATTACATAGACACTGTTTGAATGGATTGTTCTATGCTTGTTCAAGCTGGCATAAAATAATGCACTCATGAACTTCTTGCAAACTAAGCATGTGTGAGCAAGTGACTTCGACCAATCAAGAAGTGACCACGGAATGACCCATCACAAGATCCACAGTGGGTTCCAAAATTCAAGTGTATGTAAAATTTTGGAGGGTGTTTTTGATAGTGACAAAAAAATCCTGAAGTTTATTATGCAATTGAGTTTTAAAAATATTTTTAAAAAAGAAAATTTATTTGCGAAAAATAATGTAAGTTCGTTTCTAGAAAAGTAAATATTATTGTAACATGAAATGCACTTATAGGCAAGAAAATTGAAAACTTAAAATAATTTGTTTCAAAATAATATATATATATATATATATATGAAAAGAAGTTAATTTGTATTAATTATAATATCCATTTTACTTAGAAGGAAATTTTTTCTTTATTAAATATAAAAGATATATTTATATATTGAAATTATATTACAATATTAAAAATATATGTTTAAATATTAATGAACATAATCATATAAATTTAGTGGGTGATAAAAATTAAGAAACATCAAAATAATTGTTTTATAATACATTTTATATTACTAAAATAAATAAATTAATTAAATTATAATTGGTTTTTTTTTTTTTTTTTAAGAATAATTTGCAATTAAGTGAGCCTCAAACTCTCAAAATAATTTAGGGATCTATCTAGCTCAAGTCATACCAACTCTTAACACTATTCTCTTAGCACTACTGAATTTTTTCTCACAAAATTTTGAACTCGACCTTTACACTACTAAATGCCTTGATAGAAACCCTTGTCACTAACGCTTTGTGACCATCTTTTCCATACCCATCAGTTATTATTATTAATTATATAAAAAATAATATATAATTAAATGTATATATATTTAAAAAACATGTAAACCCCATTTTATCATAAAATTTTTTAATCTATAAATAAATTTTGTTGAAACAATAGCATTTATAATATCACATGCCATTTACATAAAAGTATTGAGTCCAAAATGAATATAAAAATATAAAAAATACAAAAAAGTAATATTATTAGTCTTGTAGTTTTTCCGCTATTTTTTCGTTCTATCTTGTCCGTAGACATTTTGATTTATGTCTTTGTTTACCGTTGAAACTAAAACAACTAAACTTAGTTATTCTAAATAAGGACTACCACAATTGAAAATAGTATCTATCCATATTAAACGTACGGATATTAACTGGAATCATAATAATTATAAATCATGTAGCAAAATAATCATGAAAATCGCGGCGGAAATATGTGGTGAATCACGTGGAATATGTTGTATGACCAGTCGACCATCATAACGGGAGAGTTCAAAATCGAAATGTGGCTGTTGAATAAGCGTCTTCTTTGTAGTTAGAGATGGATTGGCAACTCCAGAAATGTTTGTAGGTGCATGAAAACGAATGTCTTCCTGAAACTATGGCTGTGTGTTCATACCAGGCCTGGAAGGAAAGGAAAATATGAGGCAGGAATGGCATTCACATTAACGAGGCTTCATGAAAATTTCGAGAGTTAATTGACCGGGTAAGTGTTCTAATCACGGAACTCTCGGAACCATAGAGGTGCTTTTCTTTTCCACGCTATACAAAAAATACTATTATCGTCATGCCGCCAGCCAAAAGTTGTTTGCCAAATAGTTTCAGCATTGATGTTACATAACATAATTTGAAGATGATAGTGTCCGCTTTTCTTTTTCATTCATGAGATAAGGGAAAACCAGTAGCCAGCGGACTGCGGACATTTCAAATAAACGGAGAAATGACTAGTGAACGGGTTTTACTTTTCCGCCGTATCTAAGTGTCATTATCACCATGTCGCTGGGCAGCCTGGTTACTCGAATATTTTAATGAATGCCCAATATTTATAGCATTAATAAAACCAACATAATGGTAGACATTTGGAACAAATTATACGATTCCAGATTTCAAATAAGCGGACAAACGTCTACATAGCGGCTTTTACATTTGTAACATATTTAAATCATTCTTATCAAGTTTCAATTTGAATTCAAATACGATACCTTATTATATTCAAATAATTGAGTTCAAAAATTTTCAAATTAGAAAAAAATCACCAATATACTTTAAAATAAAAAAAAGTAAAAAAATCTTTTATATGTTTCAAAATTTATTAAATTTACTTGTAATTTGAATATATATGCTTTTTGCTTTGGGTTGGCTTGCTCTATCTCCCTTGAAAGTGTTTGGAATATAAGTGCTCTATCTCCCTCTAAAGTGATTGGAATATAAGCGGTAATCCAATAATGTTTTTTTCATAATCTAGGCAAAGAGAATGTTCATTAAATCAGTTAAAAGATTTGGAATAAGTTTACTTTATAAATTGAATAAGATTGGTTTGTTGAGTAGATTAGACAATTAGCATATTACAATCTCTTATTTTAAATGAGAGATAGTTGGATCATATTAATACAATAAATATGTGATATAGTTAAATGATTTTCAGTAATAGAAAATTGTTGATTCTGTGTGTAAACATTTTTCAATTTCTTTCTTGATATCAAAGTTGGTAGCTTTAGGTTAACTCCTTTAAAAAAAAACCAGAAAATATGAGAAAAATTTAACTTTTGCTACAGACAGGAAACAATTCTGTGGGATTAACGTTGATCGGTGACTGGTCTCTGTATAACACCCTCTTTCATATTCTTTTTTGCAGTAGTTCAGGTTATAATTTTTTTTCTCGCTTCTCAACGTCTACGTTCGATTTCAGTGATGTGTGGGATATACTTCCATTAAAATCGATTTCAGTGATGTGTGGAATATACTTTAATTAAACTAACTTGAAAAGGTCGTCCCTTTGAATGCGAAGGGTGATGAAATTGGGGCATTTTTAAAGTAATATAAATTTTTATATTATATTTTTAAAGTGTGGTATTGGAGTTTGTGTTATTGTGATTTTTTTTCTTTTCATTCACTTGGATTTGAAAACAACATAGGGTGTGAGTAACTTATGAATAAAGTGGACTACCAAGAAGTGGAGCCAATCTAGCATATGAGCCCTGAGCCCTAGAGAAGCGAGTTTTCCATTTAACAATATAGTTGTAATTTTTTATTTTAAATATGGACCAAATAGTTGTTGAAAAAATCAATTGGTTAAACTTCTTTACCTTGAAGGTGAAAGTACAAATGAATTTGATGCATAAAAACTTATGTGGTTTAGTAAAAGAAGTAGAAAAAGTACCACACGATCCAAAATGGTTAGTTGAATGAAAAAAATGGTTGAAAGAGCCAAGTCTATTATAGGATTATCTTTGTTAGATTCACATGTGAGAATAATCTAGAATAATGTAGAAATACGAGTGGTTATGGTTTGTTGAAGGAGAGTTTTATAATTAGAGATTAGTTCCACTAGTTCAGGATTGTTGCCTCAAACTTGGAAGATTAGGTGAGTGCCTATGCTATAAATATGCCCCAAACTTGGAAGATTAGGTCAGTGCCTATGCTATAAATATGTAATGTTGTCGTTGAGCTAATGACAAGGTGTGTGAGCTTTGTCTTATGATTTTGTGTGTTGCATTTCTTTTATTTAATTTGATATCAAAGCTCGTTACCTCCTGTAGAGGTGGAGACTTTGCCTGTCATATGTCCAGAAGCCGTAAGGGCGCATCGGGAGGCTCGTTACCTCCAGTCTCTCCTTACACCGCTCCCTCACGGCGTATAGATATTCTTTGTATCAGAGCTTTATGATGTCTCACGTAGTGGCTTGGAAATGACATAGTTAAAGAGCTGTTGACGACTTTATTTTTCATGTCACGCCTAAAAGTGTGGAAGCAATAGTCATTGTTGAAATTCTTCATTCAATTCCCTGCGGTAATTCCGATCGATACCGACTCTGAGCGCTCTTCTGCAACGTTGATGGATCCTGAATGTTGTTGTAGGCTATTGATTCCTACAAGTCCTTACGGGTGTATTCTTTTTCTGCCTCCGAGTCTTGACGGTAGTATTATAGCGCTTCCTGCAGGTTCTTAAAAGGGTATGGTTGCTTTGCCTGCAAGCCCTGAATGACTCACCAATCATTCGCGACATCAAGTCGAGCTTGGAGACGACGCGTGGCATTTTTTTTGCTAGCGGCGAAAGCATACCTTGTTGGCCTCTCACACAAACCTGGACGTGCATCATTTTTCCTTCCTTGGCTCTGCCAATCATTGTTTCTTTGAATTTGGAGCACTTTCATTTTATGTGCTTTAATCTGAGGCAAATCCATCGTGATTGGTAACAAATAAGTGGCCACTCTGCTGGAGTATTTTTTATTTATTTTAAATTAAGAGGAATCTTCTCTAAAGGATTTCTTCATACATGAAAATTGAAAAGTGCACATGATTTTTATGAGTGGAGATTTTTAAAGGTTTTTTTTATAAGTGGAGTGTTTTAAAGGTTCTTAAAAGGTGCCTTTTGAAGAACCTGCAGCAGAAGCATGATGTGAAAGTTGTGTCATAAATTTAAGTTCAAGTGAGGCTCATCCGAAGAAGAGTATAGATCGAATTTGGTGTAGGACCATTATAGTGAATTAATTTCTTGCAATTGAATTTGGTCATTGCTATTGAAAACAATGGCTAATCCTCTTGCCAATTTATATTTAAATGAATCCACCAAACTTGATGGCGAAAACTACGTCAATTGGAAGTTTAAGCTGGTCACTGTTCTCGAGGCATACAAACTCTGGACGATTTTCAAAGGTGACGAGCCCAAGCCTGTTGCTGCCGCCGTGTTTCCAGATTGGGATAAGGGAGAAATGAAAGAGAAAGTGTTGTTGCGCATGTCTGTAAAGGACAACACCATTCCTCACATTCAGGACTATACATCTTCAAAGCACATGTGGGAAACTCTCAAAGGTTTATACAAAACCACTAATGCAAACCGCATTTTATTTTTAAAAACGAAGCTACCATCTATCAAATTGGGAGCTAATGAAAGCATCAGCAATTTTTTTTCTAGAATTAAAGAATTAAGTGATAAGCTTGGTGACATTGGTGAAAATGTGTCTTGTAGCGATTTAGTAATTGTTGCTTTGAAGGGTTTACTCCAAGATTATAAAGTCTTTATTTTAGCACTCTCAGCTAGACAAATGCCTCCTACATTTGATGAATTGGTTGGAATTCCTCTTCAAGAAGAAGAGAGAATGAAAAATTTGGAACTGGATTCAAATGATTCTGATTTGGCATTAATTGCAAGAGGTAAAAGATCATTCCAAGGGAGACCATGGGACAGGAACTGAGGCTGTTTTCAAGAAAAGCAGAAAGGTATGACACATCCTGATTCTTATGTTAAGAGAAATATTGAATGTGATTATTGTGAAAAACCTGGACATCTAGCTAAAGATTTCTATAGAAGGAAGAATCATGAATCAAATTAGAGACATAGAAGGCATAATGGAAATTTCTTGAATAGAGACACTTCAGTTACTGATGGAATTAAAAATCTTAATTTTTTTCTTTCTGATGCTGCATTGTCTACTGAAACTGATGATGAGACTACTTGGTTCATAGATTCTAGTGCATTAGCTCATATGAATTGTAATAAAGAATGGTATGATAAATATTACAAGAAAACTGATGGCACACACATTTACCTAGGAGATAACAAGTCACATAAAGTCGAAGGCTATGGCGTAATAAGTGTGTTCTTACCTAATGGAAAAATGAGATAGATTCATGATGTGATGTATGTTCCTGGTATTAAAAATAGTTTGATATCTGTTTCAACTATCACTGATAATAATTTAAAAGTGAATTTTGGTAAATTGGGGTGTATTATGAAAGATGTTCAGGATTGCTACAGGGTTGTTTCCACAGGTACCAGGGTTGGTGGATTGTATAAATTGGATGTCACAATGAAGCATCATGTTGCATTGACATCCACAGCAACGTCAACAGAAGAGTTATGGCATCACAGGTATGGGCACCTAAATTACAATGATTTATTGTTGTTGAAAAGAAAAACAATGGTTGAAGGTCTGCCTGTTATGAAGTGTGAACATTTACCATGTGAAGCTTGTGCACTTGGTAAGAAGCATAGAGAGGAGTTTCATGTTCATACATAGAAAAGACAACATGATATACTTGAATTAATTCACACTCATCCATGTGGACCTATGTAAACTAGGTCACTTGGTGGTGCTTCCTACTTTCTTATTTTTGTTAATGATAGATCTAGATATACATGGGTCTACTTCATACAAAGAAAAAGTGATGTCTTTGAGTATTCTAAAAATTCATAACTTTGATTCAAAAGCAAACAGGCAAATATATTAAAATTCTCAAATCAGATCAGGGTGGTGAATATAAATTAGGAGTGTTTAACAGCTATTGTAAATTTTATGGGATCCAACAACAGTTCACAGTACCTCATACTCCTCAAAAAAATGGTGTTGCTGAGAGATGGAATAGAACACTGGTGGAGTGTGCTCGCAATATGCTTCAAGGTAAAAACATTTCTAACGGTTTCTGAGCAGAAGCCATTAATACAACTGTTTATTTGAGGAATCGAAGTCCCACTAAGAAATTAGCTTTTCAAACTCCTTTTGAGATTCTTTATGGTCATAAACCTGATGTTAGTCATTTAGGAGTATTTGGATGTACTGTCTTTGCACATATTCCTAAGGATAACAGAAGAAATCTTAATGCAAAGTCAATCAAGTGTGTTTTTATTGGGTATTGTATAGATTAGAAAGCATATAAACTGTTTGATCCCAATTCACATAAACTGTTTGCAAGTCGAGATGTGGTGTTTCATGAGAATGCTGATAAAAGTGATACAATGAATGATGCGTGGTATATATCTAATGATGATCATGTCAAAGTTGATACTTTGGTTAAACAGGAATAGGAACATGTACAGGCACAGGTTCATGATCAGAATGAAAGCAGCATGAGCACATCCAGCAGTAGCGATTCATCACGAGAGGAAGATTCACCTCAAAGCAGGAGAATCATGGATGGAACTCCAACAGGTATTTTAGAACCAAGAAGGTCAACCCAACAAACCCAACTTCCTGCAAGGTATAGATATTATGACTTGATGTCTAATATCATGAATGTTGTAGAACCAGTTGATTATGAACAAGCTAAAGAGCATGAACAATGGAGAAATGCTATGAATGATGAATATGATACTCTTATGAAAAATAAAACATGGGAATTAGTTGAAATCTCTAAAAACAAAGTTCCAATTGGAAGAAAATGGTTGTATAAATCTAAATTTAAAGCAGATGGTAGCATTGATAAATTTAAGGCGAGATTAGTTGCAAAAGGATATGCTCAATAGGAGGGAATTTATTATGAAGATAATTTTGCACCAATAGCTAAATTGAATACAATTAGAGTACTAATTATCTTAGCTACAAAACATAATTGGAATATACATCAATTGGATGTCAAATTTGCTTTTCTGAATGGTGATTTAAAGGAAGAAGTTTATCTAGTTCAACCTGAAGGGTTTGTTAAACAGGGACAGGACCATCTAGTCTGCAAGTTAAAAAAAGCCTTATATGGTTTGAAAGAGGCACCAAGATCATGGTATGTAAAGATTGATACCTTCTTTCATCAGAATGGGTTTGTGAAAATAAAAAATGATCCTAACCGGTATGTTAAGAAAGATGAAGAAAGAAATGTTTCTTTAATATCTTTATATGTCGATGATTTCATTATCATAGGCAGTGCTTACAAGTTAATTGAAGAAATTAAAATTTAGTTGTCTCAGGAATTTGAAATGAAAGATCTGGGTGAATTGCATTACTCTTCAGGAATTGAGGTATGGAGAGAGCCTGGTAAAACATTCATCACTCAAAGTAAATACACAAAGGAAATTCTTAAAAATTTCAATATGAGTGATTAAAAAGCTATGTCAACTCCCTTCGAACATAATGCAAAGTTGTACAAAGAAGATGGAACTAAAGAGGCAAATGGAACTTTATATCTTCAGTTGGTGGGAAGTCTGAACTATCTCACCACTACCAGACCATACATTACATACTCAATCATTATCCTTAATTAGTTTATGGCTAAGCCTTCAGGAAATCACTGGAACACTACAAAGAAAGTTCTCCAATACTTAAAAGGAACAATCAATTTAGGTATTATGTATACTGATGAATCTGATATTGCACTGACATGTTTTTCTGATTCAGATTGGGTAGGAAATTTTGATGACAGACGATCTACCTCTAGCTATGCATTTCATATAGGATTAGGGGTTTTGTCATGGAGTAGTAAGAAACAACCAACTGTTTCTTTATCATCAAAAGAATCTGGGTACAAAATTTTGACCAATGCCAGCTATGAAGCTGTTTAGTTGCAGAGAATTCTTGCAGATCTCAAAGAGGAGCAAAGTGGTTCAACATGCATAAATTGCTATAATCAAAGTGCTATCAAATTAGCACACAATCCAATATATCATGCCAGATCAAAACACATTGAGCTGCAATACCACTTTTTACAAGAGAAGATTGAATCAAATGAAATTGATTTAGTATTATGTAATACTAAGGATAATATGGCTGATACATTTACCAAGCCTCTTGGTAAACTCAAGTTTGAATTTTTTAGAAGTAAATTAGCTGTTGTAGAAAATCCATTTCTTCATTAAGGGAGGATGTGAGAATAATCTAGAATAATGTAGAAATAGGAGTGGTTATGGTTTGTTGAACGGTAGTTTTATAATTAGAGTTTAGTTCCACCAGTTCAGGATTGTTTCCCCAAAGTTAGGAAGATTAGGTGAGTGCCTATGCTATAAATATGAAATGTTTCCATTGAGCTAATGACAAGGTGTGTGAGCTATATCTCACAATTGTTTGTGTTGCATTTTTTTTATTTAATTTGATATCAAAGCTCGTTAAGTCCTGTAGAGGTGGAGATTTTTCCTGTCAAATGTCCAGAAGCCGTAAGGGCACATCAGGAGGCTCGTTACCTCCAGTCTCTCCTTACACCGCTCCTTCACGGCATACATATATTCTTTGTATCAGAGCTTTATGATATCTCATGCAGTGTCTTGGAAATGGCGTAATTACGGAGCTATTGAAGACTGTCCTTTTCATGTCACGCCTGGCAGTTTGGAAGCAAGGGCCATTGTTGAAATTCTTCATTCAATTCCCTACGCTAACTCTGCATACTACATGAGTTCCATTTGCTAATGAATGCCATATTATATTCAATATGATTTATATGTAATTTCAGAATTATGTAACAATGTAAGCATTAAGAGGGGAACTTGAAATAACACCTACTTTAAAAATTAGGTATATTGGTTTTTTGAGTGGATTGGAGAGTTGAGATATTCTCTCAACTACAATCCATCATTTTAGAAATAGTTAGATTCAATTAATACAATAATTATGTGATGTAATTAAATGATTCTCAATAATAGAAAATATTTTTCTATGTGTATATACTTTAAATTTATTTCTAAAACAACTTTGAAATATCTCGCGGATATTATCTTTATATACTCTAAAACGAATTGATCCTTGAGGAATAATTTGTCTGAATCATACAAAATCTGAATATATCTTCTTCTTTTTTTTTTGCAAATCCCCCAAATTTAGTAACTATGATTTAAATGGATATTATCGTCCCGTCGCTTTTCAAAGGTCGCCTTCCAAATATTTACGATATAGCAGATTTTGGGATTCAAAGTGTCCATTTTTCCTTTCTTGACCATTACAGATACTCAAACATATCCAAATTTATGTCCACTAGGTTATTAGCCCTAACAATTGAAACTTTCCACTTTTTCTGGTTTGTTATACCAAGGTGAACAAATGAATACATTTTGTATATGTAAGAATGATTTGAAAAAGTTATTTACTTATTTAATAAATAATATCACTCTCATAGGTCATTGCCATTTCCTATCTCATTTTCACCATTTCAAGAAAACTAATGTATGAGACATTAACAAAATTTTCCATAAAATCCTTCTCTTTTGCCGAGGCTACATGTTAGAAAAAAACATCCTATAATCAAATTAACAAATTTTTAATACAAATAAAGAATACATATTAAAAATAATACATAATATAATTAAATTATTAGCTTTATAATACAATCAAAACATATATTGAGCTACTTAGAAATCTAAGCCGAAGGTTTAGTGAGCTTATCCTATTGCAACACAAAGGTAAATCTTATAAACATATCCAAATTGATGTGCCTGAAAAAATACTTCCTATAATCTAATAATTAACTTTGTAATACAATCATAACATATATAATAAAAATAATACATACCATAATTAAATTATTAGTTTTAGAATACAATAAAAACATACATTGAACTCCAACTTCCACTTAGAAATATAATCCTTGGGTCTACCTAGCTACAAAAACGCAACTCATTTTTCTTTGTGGAGCACCAAAACCAATTGTATGAACATATACAAATTAATTGGTATGAACGTATCCAAATTAATGTCGCTTACACCTGAAAATAAATTGTATGAACATATACAAATTAATGTGTATGAACATATCCAAATTAATGTCGCTTTCAGTGAGTTTTTGGCCCTAACAAAATAAGTTTAACCTTTTTTGGTTTCTTATAGCTAAGTGAACAAATAATAATTACACTATAAAGCATCTTTATTTTAAAAAAACTTTCCTAAATTGTCACGTGTACCATTGTGAACCATTGATTTTGATGTTAGATAATTGAAACACTGTCTACCTTAGGATTGAATACTATTACAGAAAAAGAATGATGAAAACCTACATATGAAAGATAATGCATAAGGCCCTAATATTTGAAGAAACCCTGAAGCTGCTGAGGAGAAACCAAATAATTTAGAAGGCAGGGGCGGTGAGTACACATAAATTCTATTTCAGTTGCAGTAGCAGTTGTGGTGGTTGCACAACTGGTAGCAATAATATGTTGGGATGTTGTGGGTGTGGCCGGTGTGGAATTTCCTGGGGAGGCACTGCCCATGGAGTCTGAATATCTGAGTATAGAGGGAAAAAGAGGCGCTCGAATATTTTATGCATACTACGAGGCCATCTCACCCCCAAATGAGTAGAAAAAGTCTGAAATTCTAATTCTGCATGGCTAGAAGGAGGTCTTGGCTACTCTCGTATGATCAAAAATTTCTTCGAATTAGGTACTTGGAGAATGAAAGGACCAGATCTGTGTTTTCATCTAAATACTACGCCTTGGAATCATGTGTTTGGCTTACTTTTATTGGATAGTCCCATTGGAATTGGATTCAGTATTTCCCCTTCCTAGGATCAAATTCCTACTAATCAAGAAGAGGTTTCCAAGGACTTATACATGTCCCTACAAAGGTTTTTCAATTTGAAACCACTGTTTCCTGGGCGCCCATTTTATGTAGCGGGAGAGAGCTATGCGAGAAAGTATGTTCTCGCTCTGGGTGTGTATATGATGAACAAGTTGGACAACAAAATAGGGGAGGAGGGCAAGGCATTCCCATTGCGACTGGATGGACTGGACATTCACAATGGATTAACCCATGCCATTGTGTAGGTCCAGTTGCATGCTTTTGTTGCTTACGTTGTAGGGCTCATCGATTCTCGAGAAAATATCCGCCTTGAAATTCTGCAGCAGGAGGCGGCGAGTCTCACCGGGCAGCAGAAATGGCAGGATGCTCGAAATGGGAAAATGTGTCTACACGTTTCTTAGATTTCCTCTTGATTTTCAATTGGATTTAAAAAAGAGGTCTGAGAGGAATCAAGGAGGGTTATGTCTTTCATTTTTTGATTTGTGTTCACCATTATCTCTTTGAGCACAACACCATCTAAATTTTCATTATGATAGGATTAAAATAAAGCTCTATTCTGCAAGCCCTGTTTTCCCGTCAAAGCTTTCTTAGTTTGATCGAAAAATTCATTGTAATATCTCCCCAATTTTGAATATGTGTTTGATTCAATGCAATATCTTCCCCAATTTTGAATTTTTTTCTAGGTTTAATCGTTAAAATCAAAACAAGGCATGGGTTTGATGGGTTTGAAGGAGAAATCAAAAAAGGGAGTTGTGGGGTTGAATGGCAATGTGAAGCTGCCTATATTGTGCAAGGACCATGGGAAAGAGTACTACAAAAGAATTCATAAAAAGGGAAAGATTTCTAAAGCAAGCTCACATTGCTTATTTATTTGGGTGAAACTATACAAGGCAATATTACTATGGTAATCTTGTACACGATGTTCTAAAGCAAGCTCCCTTTTATTATTTGAAATTCATTTGTTTATTTGGGTGAAACTATCCAAGGAAATATTACTATGGAGAACTTGTACACGGTACTGTGTGTAGAGATAAATTACATCCAACCTTCTATTCTCCCACGATTCTCGGAAGTGACAAGAAGGGGAAAATTAGTATTCAGAAGAAGAAGAGAGGAACATGGGTTATTCGAAGAAAATAAAGAAGCTTCAGATTCTTTGTACGTATATTTTCTACCCTCCCGCCTTTTTTTCTTCTTCTACAATTTCTGCTATGTACATTTATTCATATACAACCCCTAAACCTAGACAAAGTTTGTAAATGGCATGTTCCCATAAATTTGGATGGATTGTTAGCTTAGGTGGAAACTTTCCTAAGGTTAATTTTGCACTGCTTACCCTCATCCTTTTATGAGAAACTCATCTTAACTGCAGATCATTCCCATGAGGTTGGGAACCTCCAGGCTGCATACATCTGATAGTTCCAATATGTATCCTTGTACTAGTTTCCATAATTAATAAATCCAAGATTCATGCATGTAGTAGTAACTCACAAACATAAAACTTGATGTCCATCCTTGAGTAGGATACACTTCATATAAAAATGCACTAATTTTCACAAATTTAGGCAGAAATTGTGGTTCCCCTCATTGTTCAGTAAGCATTCGTTGGAACGCTTCTCAGAATGTTGAATGACAAGCTCACTACTCTCAAGCTTACATATTTGCAAGGTTTTGGATAGAAACTATCATCCAATGTTTTGAATGAATAGGGAGTTCTGAAAAATGCATAATTTTTATGTTCATGGTTCCACTTTTATCATGCTCCCACCATGCACCAAGGGGTTCTCTGAAAAATCTAAAACTCTCTGTGAGAACCATAAAATTTGGTCCACTAGATTCTCCAAAGAGTGGCAGGAAAATGTGTATTTTGGATGCATTTTATTTAGTCATCACTCCACCACCACCTCTCTTTTTTCAATTGAATTTTAGAATGAATTTTTTTATGTCCTCAACAAACCCATAAGATCTATGAGACAGAATAAAAAAGCATAAAAAAAATTCAAAATTTTTGAAAAATATTCTAAACTTTATGTAAAAATGCACTCATTTCAGGTGATGGATTCAGGCTGAAATTATTCATGTGGTCAGAAAAATCCTATAAGATCTGTAGGCCAAAAAATGTATAACAAAAAAAACATATTGTAAAATTTCTCATTTCAGGTGATGGATTCAGGCATAAATTATTCATGTGGTCAGCAAAATCCAATAAGATCTATAGGCCAATCATGTATAGCAAAAAAACACATTGTAAATAAAAATTAACTTTATGTTAAAATATGCACTAATCATAAATCCTCATTTCACCTCAATTATGGTTCACAGCATGGTTCTACAATTAGAGGCAGGGTTAACTCAGAAAAATTTGAAACAACCCATACTGGGAAATTTTGCTTTGCTGAATTCTTATCAAGATGACCAGAAAATGTCTATTGTGCCTAAACTTTATCGAACCACAATCACCTCACCTCCACCTCCACCTCCTTCCTTGGTAAAGCCTATAAGATTAATGAGATGATAAAAAGGTATAGTACAAAAATTGTAAAAACAAAATATTTGCAGTTCAGCAGTTATTTACATTCCTGCTGTATCACCCTGTATACTGTCAATGCTAATCCTTTAAAAATCCAGAACATCAAAATTTAATAAACTATTAAATCCTGCATTATATAATGAAAAATCATTTGGATTTAAGCCAAATTTATCCTAAATACATCTTAAAATAATAGCCAATGTAAAATGGCCATTATTTTTACTCTCTTCCAGTTGTGTTAATTTGGACCTTTACACTGAAATACGCAGGCCTCATATTCATCTTTCTTTGTGACTTTCTTGTGGTCCTTTTGTGGCTTGTTGCCTATGTACTATGTGGATTTGGCTGCACCCTATTAAAAGCAAGTATTCTCTAATGTAAATTGTTTTTTTTCAATAGTAAAGTGGGGTGTGAGGTCCTCTAATACCCAGAGCCATTTTGAGGTAGATATATTTTCGTTTTTGAGTCAGGCAAGCCCTTTACAATTTCAATTGTTGTGTTAGTATTTTTATGGTTGTATACCAATTTTTATTGAGAATTTAGGGTTACATTGACACTATTGAGGTGTCTAGTATGATAAAAATGTTAAGGCTTATCTATTAAAAAAGATTATAATACTTATAGTAATTCTATATATTAGCCAAAATTACCAAATATAAATATAAATATAAAAAAAATTAAACTCAATGAGATGTTTGGTTAATATAAGGTTGGATATATAAAGAACTAAAAAGAGAACTCCAGAATTATACATAAACAGAAGAATTATAAATGTGATATTTATATAAAAATATTGTTACCTTTATTTCATGTGCAACTAGATTTATATTAAACCATTAATGAATTTGAGTATGAATTTACACATCAAGAGATTTAATCCATCTATCTACTTAATATATGTGGAGCTCAGAATAATATGTTCAACATAAGATTTTAACTCGAAGCTAGCTGTCCATATTTAGTTCCCTTTTTCACCAGAAACCCCCTCTTGACTTCTATATCTGGATTCTGAATGGAGACCAGCTCAATAGCTAATTCAATGGAACTCAATTGGGCTTGAACATCAATATATTTGAATTCCAAACTAATTAAACAAACTAAAAAATCCATTTATAATTTCCAAAAAACTCCAATGAACAATTTAATAGATACTTTCATATAAATGTAACTTTGATACCCTTATTCACACTAAGCTTCGAGGGATAGGTTAAAAGCATCATGTTCATAATGTTATTAATTTTATTCTCTGTTAATAGTTATGAATCAGATATAGAAGATATTATACCAAGTTTTCAAACTCAAAGATCCATTTATAATTTCCAAAGAACTCCATTGAAAAAACTGAATAGATACTTTCATATAAATGTAACTTTGATATCTTGATTTAGGCTAAGCTAAGTTTAAAGGGGTAAGTTAAAAAAATCTTGTTCATAATCTTATTAATTTTATTCTCTGTTAACAGTTATGAATTAGAAATAGAAGATATTATACCAAGTTTTCAACAAGTAGAAGATAGTATACCAAGTTTTCAACAAATATTTGTTAGTATAATAGTCTTTAAAATAGTTCTTTCTGAGTTACCAATTTCCTTACCATCTTTATCTAATCAACTATGATGCAGCTATGGTAATTTAATGTACTGGGAGATATTGACTTTTCTATTAAATGGCTACTGCATTTACTAATAGCACTTGTTTTTTCATCTGCAGGTTGTAGGAAGCAATATGGAAGAGAATAAGGAATAGAGTTTCAATGAACAAAAAGAAGGTGATCATATCTGCGAACCAAAATTTTTACTTTTAGTGGGCAGGTGCATGCTATGATTCTTTTGGATCCATCTTTTTCCTGGGATTTGGAAAAGAGGAAATATGAGCATAATTCCATGTTGGATAAAATAATCCTCGAAGAGAAAATGTGAGTTGAAATAATTATATTAATTTTTATTTTTTTATGCTATTTGTTTAAAGTTTTTTTTTATCTTCTTTATTTACATTAATGTTTTTTATTTTTATGTTATTTTATTAAGGAAAAATGATTACAAGAGAAAACGTTCCAATCTCTCTTCCATATGTTATTTGATTAAGGAAAAATTATTAGAAGAGAAAACATTCCAATCTCTCTTCCATATTTCCATATTAGATTGAATTCTTACCAGGATGACCAGAAAATATCTATTGTGCATAAAATTTATCGAATCTCAATCACTGCAACTCCACCAACTCCACCTCCTTCCTCGACACAGTGTGTAAGATTAATGAGTACAAAATTTGTAAAAAAAAAAATCAACATTTTAGCAGCGATTTACATTCGTGTTATATCTTCTTGTATATTGTCAATGCTAATCCTTTAAATTTCCAGAACATCAAAATTTAATAAACTATTAAATCCTCATTGTCTAATGCAAAATCGTTTGGCTTTAAGCCAAATTTATACTAAATACACCTTAAAATAGCAGCCAATGTAAAATGGCTATTATTTTTACTCTCTTCCAGGTGTGTTAATTTGGACCTTTAGACTAAAATAGGCAAGCCTCATATTCATATTTCTTTGTTACTTTTTTGTGGTAATTTCCTTTTGGAGGTGGATATATTTGCACTTTTTCACTGAGGAAAGCCCTTTACGATTTCAATTTTTTAGTGAAGAAAGCCCTTTATGATTTCATTTTTCTTGTTAATAGTATTTTTATGGCTGTATGCTATTTTTCTTTGAGAATTTGGGGTTGCAATGGCACTATTGGGGTGTATTTACAATCTAGTATGATAAAAATGTTAGGCTTATTTTTCTATTTAAAAATATTATAATACTTATAGTAATTCTATATGTTAGTCAAAATTGGCAAATATAAATATAAACAAAATTAAACGCTATGAGATGTTGGCTTACTATAAGGATGGATATATAGAGATAAAAAGAGAACTCTGGAATTATACATAAATAAAAGAATTATAAATGTGATATTTACATAAAAATATTGTTACCCCTCTATTCATTTGCAAGGATATTTATATTAAATCATTAATGAATTTGAGTATGAATTTACACCTCAAGAAATTTATTCCATATATGTGCTTAATAGATGTGGATTTTAGAGTAATATGTTCAGCATAAGATTTTAACCTGAAGCTAGTTGTTCGTATTTAGTTCCCCTTTGCACCAAAAACCCCCTCTTCACTTCTATATCTGGATTCTAAATGGAGGGAAGATCAATAAATAATTCAATGGAACTAAATTGGACTTCAACATCAATCTATTTGAATTTCAAACTAATTAAACTAACTAAAAGATTCATTTATAATTTCCAAAGAACTCCAATGAAAAATATGAATAGATACTTTCATATAAATGTAACTTTGATACCCTGATTTAGACTAAGCTTAGAGGGGTAGGTTAAAAGAATCTTGTTCATAATGTTATTAATTCTATTCTCTTTAACAATTATGAATAAAAAACATAAGATATTATACCAAGTTTTAAAACTCAAAGATCCATTTATAATTTCCAAAGAGCTCCAATGAAAAAGATGAATAGATACTTTCATATAAATGTAACTTTGATATCGTGATTTAGACTAAGCTTAGAGGGGTAGGTTAAAAGAATCTTGTTCATAATGTTATTAATTTTATTCTCTGTTAACCATGATGAATCAGAAATAGAAGATATTGTACCAAGTTTGAAGCAAGTATATGTTAGTATAGGAAGAGCCTACTTAGGTTATAAAAAAACCAGTTTTTTTATCCAAACAATTCTCCAAAACTATAATTTCTTTTAAATAAAATAATTCATATTTTTTCCTCTATATTGTTATTTCCTATGTTACTGCTTTACATCATTTCCTTCGCAACATCTGGTGCAATTTTTAGTTTATGTATTTGTAACAATGATTTGAACGAGCTACTTATATATTTTACTTTAAAAAATACTCTCTAATAGGCCATCACCTTTTTTAATCCCATTTTCACTATTTCTGATCAAATAATATATTAGAAACCCAATGAAACAATAACAAAATTTTCCTTTAAAACCTTCTCTTTTACTCATGTTACCTATTACTCACGTCACCTATTAGAAAAAAAAAAAACATTCTATAATAAAATAATTAATTTTATAATACGATAAAAGAATATACATTAAAATTAATACATCCGATAATTAAATTATTAGTTTTATTATACAATCAAAACATAGATTGAGCTATAACAACCACCTAGAAATACAAACCTAAGGTCTAGCATACTTAAAATAAATATACCAAATATTTATTATCATGGCACCTAAGTCAATCTTAAGGTCTCATCATAATTACGTCGTAAGGTGTTTCTCTTTCAAAACAACTTTCCTAGTTGCCACTGTGTCCTTGTTTTCACTATTGGATCAAATGTTAGATGATTGAAAGTTTTTCCACCCTTAGATGTCACTGCTTAAACTGTTAACTGAATCTTGAGTTGTGTAATGGTTGAACTTCTTGATCTTTATTATAAGCCATTAACATATTACAAGTAATCATTATTCTATAAAACCAGGTTCATCTGAAATCGAACACATCTTAGTACACTGAGATTTGTGATATTCCTGGCAGATTGACAACTCTTAGTGGAAGAAGAGGTAGTGGGGAACCCATAGAGTCATAATGGACCAATATCCCAGGGTGATCGAAGCTTCTACTAAAGTGTATCTATAGAAATGTTGCATCATGAGAGTTCATCCGAGAATCAAACACAACCATATCTAGTACACCAATATTTGTGATATTCGTCGCACATTGGCATCTTTTATGGGCAGAGGAGGAAGAGGGGAACTCGCAGAGTGAGAACTAATCAAAATCCCATCGTAGTCGAGGAATCCGTTGAAGCACTTTCCCTAATCTATAGAAATTTTGCATCGCTTCAAATAAAAAGAAATGGAGGATGACAAGATCAAGAAGTGTACCAATTTTGAAGTGGTGACCATGCAACTACGCACCTGTGGAGGGAAAGAGGCTTGGTGTTGGAAATTTTGAGTGACAAGATGTAACACCCCCAATTTGTGTGTTGAATTTTTTAAAGTTAGACATTTGAACTTAAATCCTAAGGGGGTGGACCCCAAGGGATAAGTGTGGTGTGAATGTAATTGCATATTTTATTTGAGGAAATAAATAAAATGATTGTGCATTTTGACCAAGAAGAGAATTAGAGATCACTTGCCAAATCCATGAGGATGGATAAGGCAACAAATCCCCAAAAATCTTTCAAAAATCCTTGAAAGAAATTAATTTAGATTTGAGGAGGACTCTAAATTTCCCCAATGAAGAGGAGTAGTTGGGAAGAGGTGAGAAAAAAGCTGGAAAAGCTGAGGAAAAGCTTAAAGCAGCTTTAAAGAATCCCAAAATGGGAAGCCTAGGCTAAACAGGAAAGAAAGCATCCTGCTATTCTGGACGCAGAATTAGAAACATGCTTTGGGGAATTATGAGCTTAAATAAGCTGCTCCTAAGAAGATCAGAGGTTGATCTGTCCTAGGAGGTGATCTCAGCTCGGGTGTGAGTCCTGGGAGACAAAGAGGACTCTAAGGTTGGGAGGTTGGTCATCTGCAATTGTGGTATGTTTTGAAAGTCTTGTTATTTTGTTTCATGATAGTATGAATTGGCTACATATAAACTCCAGTTTACTTGTTTGATTGATTATTAGTACTACATTTACCAGAGTCTATCCTCAGGTTTTCACCTTCCATATTCTGGTTAGCTGTAGACCCAAATCTATAGAGTAGAAACCCCAAAATTTCTAAACCAAGTTCGGTTTAAATCTGAGGTTACTTAGCCTCTACAGATAGTCAAATATCGCTTTGTTCCTTGTAGATACAAGGGTGATATTATCAACTCATGTGCATGCTAGAAAAATATTATAGCCAACTGAAGTTACATGGTACAAATTAAAAAGGAAGAAAGTAAGAACCTTAAATTATGCCATTTGAAATTTGTGCTAGAGAGAGAGTACTTTACTTTATAGGATTTTTATAATACTTATAAGTGTAAAGATTTCATTTATAAATCTACTTTTAGTCTTGAACCAAGTAACATAGCCAAAGAATTCATTTATAATTAAGGACCTCTATTTAAGCCCCATCGAATATCTATATATGCATAAAATATATATATATATGTATAGATATATATAATAGCGTAATAGTTTATGGTATGTTGAATGCACATATCTTTTCCTACATCTATTTTTTAACCTTGGAAATAAAGATCATAGCAGTATAATTAAATCTAAGTGAGGCGCACCATCAACTTAGTGACACGAACCATGTGTAGGTCCTGAAATCAAAAAAAAAGAGACACAATATAAATATTAATGAAAGCGCCGAGAGCTAATTAAGGGCTCGTCCGATCTTAGTTTCAATACATGTATATGCAAGTGAAATAAAACAATGATATCAGTACCGAGAGCAAATAAAAAAATCACAGTTCTTATTTAATATCAAGTCATAGAAAGGGCGAGACGCAAAAGATTTCTATGCGGCCAGTTAGGGTTCTGTGAACCTATGATCATAAAATAGGTGTTATGAAAATACACAAATTATGTAAACCAACAGAGAAATTGAGTGCGGCAGGAGCACGTTCGTTCACGTACGAGACAAGAAGCAACCATCTTATGGAATAATGCGTCAATAGTAAGGACCAAATATATACATGATTACGCGCTGGTTACTAAATCCATGCAATTTGTTTTAATAATTTTTATATGACGGAGGTAGTGTATGAAAACTCCAAACCAGCTTATAAAACCTACGCGCGGGGGAGTGCTATCATCATTAAAAGCAATAGTAATAAGGCGTTAAACATTCGTGAAGAAATAAGAATGACCGCAATAATAGCCTGCACAGACCATTAGTTAGTATCACCTGTCTATTGAAATAATCCGAACTGGACAAGTTACGACGCCGTGAGTCAAGCCGACGAATACAGTCCAAAGTAAATATACAATCGTAACCAGATATTAGGGTGAATAGTTAACTGTTGATCCCGAAGGATAGCAGAAGGGTAAAACCGCATCTCAACAAAGTTGAAGCATAAATCGATACAACAGAAACAAGAAATTCTGAAGGTTACCTAGGGAGGGTAGGGTTCCTTCCCACCCTCGCGGCGTGTAGAATCACAGCAAAATGAGCTACCCATGCGATGCGCAAGGAAATCTGGACGCCCGTGATGTAGATACTGCTAAACCCTGGGTGTGCCGAGAAAACCTAAGCGTTCGCCCTTCGACATCGAAAAAAAAACATAGGTTAAGGAAGGCCTCAATGCATAGCCAACATGAAATACTGCGGATAAATCTCTGGCGGTAAAGCGTGTTGAATACAACAAGGATAAATCGGTAACACCGAACTCTTACAGGTAATAAAACCAGAAGAAGATTGGAAACAAAAAAAAAATATATCAATAGTATGTATAACTCAGTTAGAACGCAGCCATGATCTACGCCGACTAGAAAACGCGTTCGATCCCGGCCCTCTGTCACCAGGTTGGTATGTCGAAAATATTTCCTGTCTGCGAAAAACACAACAGTAGATGATGAGCAGGCATTATTGGTTAAAATCAATACAAAACAAAAGGAACTAGTTGAAAACGCTGGCCGACCTAGTTACACCCTCCACAACAGGCGCTGGAAGCGGGGAAGGCCATGACTCTGTAGTTCTGATTTGAATAAAAAGAGTCAAATAAATAGATCAGCGTAAGAGCCTCGAATAAAAAGAATTCTTGAAAACCCTAGTGCACCCTGCCCCAGAACTTCAGAAAATCACGATAAGGATTTAGAAAACGCTGCCACGGCGAGAGGAGGGTACCATACTATACTAAGATGCGCAGAGGAGGACGATGGACGCCGGCAGAGGTACTTTGCTCTCAGTAGCTACACCCCGTCTCTGCCTGCAAAAACATTGAAACAGAAAAACCAAAGTCACACATTAGGTCAGACCAAACAAAATACAGTGCGATGCATACGTTATCAACCCTAACTAGTACGCATGTTGCTGCCTCTGCATAGGAAAATCACATCAAGTATGCACTGGTTCAGAGTCTTCATAATGACAAACCGCCATAGGGTGAAAGAGTTCGGGTATTTTATGATTTCCTGTCACGCCGATCCGCGGCTTGGACAGTATGGCGTGAGATACAAAGTTTATGAATTAAAAAATGGTAATGACGGCCATACCGTGGCGAATCTGTCCAGGATATGAAAGTAAACCACGCCAACGCAGGTACGACAGGATTAGACTGGTTCACAGTCTCAATAATTATGAAAGTAGCGCTGACCTGTCGCTACATAAATAGCTCGCCTACCCTACCTCTCCAAAATGGCGGACTTACGTGGACTTTATAGAGGTTAGGTAAATATATATATGGTTAATTTATTGGTATGATAGGTATCACGCATATAGCACGATATACCCAAGTGTTACCAAAGCTATCGGCCGGGGAAATTACAATAAACTTTTCAAAAGGTTTATACATATATATATGTCGTTATTGTATATGATTATATCTATTTGGACATCCAACGAAATTATCAAAAAGGGGGGGGGAATTTTTATATATATATGTGATATATATATATATCGAAGTGCGCCTTCCCATGGTTTTATTAAGGTGGATATAAATATATATATATGTGATATTATATATATATAGGTTGTGCATAGGGGTATGCAAATGTTAATTAATTCTATCCAATGATATACATATAGGGAATGTATATGGTCTACGAATATGTTTTATAGTTATATATATAGGTAATATATATATTGATCCATAAGTAGCATAGGTATGATCGAAGGAGGTGATTATACTTATGGACTTTAAGAGCTGCATAGTATTTTGTGTATACATATAAACTGTGCACATGGAAAATATTAGATGTTATTAAAAAGGGATAGAAAAAAAAAGATATTAAAATTTAAATAGAGGAAGATATAACCATAGATGAAAATAAATACTCCATTTCTAAATATGGTATTCAGCCAACCTGTCCATAACAAAGAAAAAAAAAAAGAATGTCCTTAAACTAGAGGTGTTACACAAGATTTCAACGATGTTTTTTCCTGTGGAATTGATGGCCACGATGGAGCCCTCTCTCCCCTCTCTTCCTAATGACCCATCAAAACATCGTGGTACTAAGTTATGGAAGAGAAGTAGTGAAAGAGACTGAGACAACAAGTTGCTCGAGCCATAGTGACCTTTGGTTCTATTCCGCTTAAATTTCATACTAAAGCATACAAATCCATATTAGGTGTACATTTTTAGTTCAAGCTATCCAGGATGCTGAGAAATCATTAGTGAATTAAGATGTATACCTTTAATGTATGTATAAATATCGCTAATTATTCTTGAGGTTGTTTTTGACTTACTAAGTTGATGAGTTGACTGTACATTTTGATTTTACAAGTTTTTTCTAAGCTCCAGTCATATGAATATTATCGATTACATTCCATGAAATTACTTAAGTCACTTATCAAGATAGCTCTAATGTTTATAACTATCTTAAGCAATAACAAAACAATTAACTCATTCAAAAATCAAGAGGAAATGCAAAGAAAATAAAAATAAGAATGTAACAGAATAAAATTCAATCTCAGTCACAATCATTGGCATCTGAAGTGAGTATGATTAAACCCGAGCATGATTAAATATTAACTTTTGAAAATTCTGAGTTTAATTGCTCATGGGGGGAAAAATAACGACTAGACTCCTATTGTTTTGACATCAGAGCATCGTATTCTCTGCATTCACTAAGAGTTTCCCACGACCTTTCCTCAGGTGTAGGATTAGGTAGTGGTGACGAACCTCTCCAATCGCCAATATCGGGCTCTACATATTGAATATGAGATTGTGTCTGTATATAGAGAAATCGTAACTATTTCCTTAAAAATATCGAAATAATAAGGAAAAAATACCACAAATGATCAAATACATACTCTTAAATTTAAATTATCAATCACAAGTATTACAAAAAAGACAAAAATATTATAAATATTAACCTTCAGTTTGTAAATATAAATGACCTATAAACACTTAAAGCAATATGTACATTCATTTAATATAAATCAAAGCCATAAGAAGTTCTGAATAATGAAATCATCACACCTACATTACTATTAGCATGCCCCCAACTTGATTCATTAATGAAAAGCTCTGATTTTATCTCATGTCTAGGCTTCTGAATCCCATCAAGTATGGTCACGGATTCATGCATATTCAACTAAATGATTCTCACAATATGAAAAGTACATTAACATGTCAACATTCAATTGATAAATATCTTTATAATCATAATAACATCTTAGAAAAAATAATTGATACAATGTTTACCAATGAAACAAAAATTCTGAGAATAAAAATAGGCCAAGAATGATGTTATTTCCATGAAAAAACATTTGTGATCAAGCTATCAAAAGAGAAATCGTTTTCATTTGATTTTGATACCATACATGTGTATCAAAAATCCATCAAATTAAAAAGAAAAATTCAATAAAGTCAATACATATTACAATAAGTTGTAACAATAAATTAATAAAACCAGGAAGCATAAGTCCAAGAAATTATACCAATAGTACATAGTAGTTCCATGTTACAATTAATCAGGTTATGATACATTAGTCCAAACTAAAACTTGCTATTGATTTTTTAGTAATCCAAGTAATGAATCACACCTCTTAAGTTGCAACAATCATTACGGTAAAACAAATGTATCTACGACCTTGCAGCCTTGAACTACAGTATCCACTATTTTTCATACACGAATACATTTAAATGAAAACCTGAGTAATGGAAGGTAAAGGTTGTTTTATATTGGCATAATAATAACAAGAATTATAAATAAAATGCATAGCGTTATAAATAGACCTATTTCTTTAATCTCTTATAAGAATTACAAATGTCAAAATACATCAGTTAGTATTGATTTGCAAATATTTTATGGTGAAAGAACGAAAATATAAATACAAATCTCTTAGAACCAATATAAAAAGTGAAAAGGAGCATTGGTATTTAAAAGAGAGTTTTACCCAATATGCCACAATCGAAAAATACAAAGTAAGCAACCAAGAAAAGGTAAATGTGAATTCAAAATTTACAATTGAAAGACATCACAAGAGGGATAGTATGAGTTTAATATCAAAGTTCCAGAAGCAGAATACATAATACTATCAACAATTGAACAATACAAAGAAATTGAACAATAAAAAGAAAATCAATTCCAGTCTAATCCATAACACATCCAATGCATAAAATTTTAACAATGGACACATATTATGGAAAGACATCCTTGTCCAAGAACACAAAATTTAACTTCAAGATAAGACTCTTATGCAACCACAAGAATAAAAATCGAAATTCAAGATAAGCCTCTTAGGAAACCACACGGAGTCATCACTTTAAGATCAGAACAAAGAAATAAAATCATTGACGACTTCCAAGGTTAGAACAAAGACATAAAATCTTGACGACTTCCCCTCCATGTGATTGAATAAAAACTGTTGCAAAACATAATTTTGTTTTACTTGAACAAAAAATCTCGTGCTTGAATAAAAATTATTGCCAAAACATGATTTTGTTTTACTTGAATAAAAAATACAATTTTTCAAAACATGGTGATACGAAACATATAAGGAATCAAACATTTGTGACTTTGGAACTAATAAAAAAAAGGAGAGAATAGAAAAATTCAATATTATATGAATTACAGAAAAATTCAATACTGTATGAACTACATGTTATGTGAAATTAAAAACATAGTATGAAAAAATATATTGCACACAGAACCTGATTTTAGGTGTATCACGAGCCTCCTTCTCTTAGACCTATTGAATACACACTCCTAGCCCTTACACAAGCCTATGATATGTATCATCATTACTTTCATTGTATTTCTATTTTTCATTGATGCATATCAATATTCATGTCTAATTTTGACTCAATATGGTGCAAAAAAACATATCACATTACATGTGAACACTGTAGAAGACAGTGTACTAAAACAATTTGGAAAAGAAGGTAGCACTCAGGCAAATCCACCAAGGAATGAACTTTAACTACTCCATATGAACTTAAATTGATTGGTTGATCTACCTCCATAACTCTCTTCTTCTTCACCGACTGTGAGCCAAATATATGAACCCCTCACTCCACAACAAAACCACCCACAAGAAACCTTCGATTCAGAAAGTGCAACGTTACACAAAGCTCTCCTCAACCTTCCTAGACAAAATAATGTGTTCTGAATGGAATAAAATATGTATGTGTATATATTTATATATAAATGTTAGTATAAATATATTTATTTATAAATACATTAGATTCAACCAGGATGAAAAGAATCCCTCGAGCGGAGACATAGGGCTCCGAAGGAAACTAGAGAAAGAAACAAGGAGATGAAAACGAAAGGACAATGGGAAATGAGGAGGATAAATCCATTCTCACTTAATTAAGTACTGATTAATTTTAATTGTTTATTTGTTATACATAATCATATAATTACAAGTGCCCTAAAATTTAGATGTAAACGTGAGTTGTTCCATGCAGAAGTGAATATTGAAAATATTGTAGCTATGAATTTCTAAATCTATATTGGAAAATTTATCATTCTGAAAATAGATTTAAAAGAAATGAAACAAATGGCTAAAGTTGGATGAGATTTTTTCTCAATTGGAATTTGTTTGTTGAAGTCATTGTGTGGAATAAACAAAGGCCCAAAGTGGTGTAATCACTATCATACAATTTTGGATAACATGCCATAAGTGATGGGCACTATTCAAAGAGAAACTAAGTATACTTTTTAAGTTAAAATATATAGAAGTGAGTTCTTCAACTATTAATTTTTCACTCTAAATACTCAGCTAAGAATGGTTCTTGAGAATTTTCTTACATAACCTCAATTGTAAGTGCTTAGCTTGTTTCTTGTCTTCACTATAGTGATTTCCATATATATTATTATATTTATCGATTAAGAGGTCGTTCTCAACCTTGGTTCACAACATCAACAAGGGTTTTCAAGAATATGCAACGATAAGCTCCATTGAAGAATCCCACTGGGAAAGGTGGACCAAATGAATTTGGAAGGATGAGGGAGTTTATTGCGACAAATAGGGGAAGAGAAGAATTCCTTATATTAAGCATAGATCTTACTTCTAGTCCTCCAAATCTTAGCCTGGGCCTATCCAAATATGAGGGAGTTTCTAGCATGCCAGATACTCCAAAGGACAAAAAAAGGAAGAGTCTGGTGATAAATATTATTCAAGGACCACCGATGAAAGAAATTTAGGATTTCATACCAATCTGAGACATATTGAAGATGAAGAGAATGTAGCACACAGAGCCAAACCAAGACAATTGGACAAAGTAAAACAAAAATGATGGATGTTTTCAAGATGTGTCTGACATGTGGCACACGTATTGGTCCCCTGGAATCCCCACTTTGAAAGACAGTTTGAATTAAACACACAGTTGTGCGCCACCAACTATATAGAGCATTTTAGTTTTAAAGGAGTATTCCATTTCCTGGACTGTGAAAGCCAAGGAATATGGTAAAAATATCCATATGGCTGAGAGATGCGATGATAGGACTCGCAAACAATGATTTGAACTTTCAAGAAGCCACCATGCCAACTAAGTCAGTCCTCCTTGGGAGTAACGACGATCCCAACTAGTTTTATGTTGGAGATGTAAGCAGCCCATTCTAAAGCAAGGTGCGAGGGCAAGCCGATACCCTCAGAAGAATTGCAATTCATGATAATAGAGGGAGTTAGAGTAGGAGAAGAAAAATCCTATAGAACACAAATTCCCAAGTTATGAATAAAGCTAATTAATTGGGGAGAGAGAGTATGGATACCAGATATGACAGAGAAGGAATGAAGAACTATTTCCCGAACTTCTCCAGAGCCAATTTCCCACTTAAGTTTCCCACATAATGTTGCTGATAAAACAATGCTTAGTGAGCAGCAAACTGCGCCAAATTTGAGATATTTGTTGGGGAACTGGAGCACCAGATCAGATCCAACCCAACAATTCATAGCCCTGGAGATATTTATGCTTAATTTTCTAATTCCAGAGTCCAATGCCACTAACATCCCTCCACACGTTTTTGAGAAGAAAGGCATAGTTGAAGTTTGTTGTGGATTTAAGGCCCCATCCTCTGAAGACAACAGGATGAATTAATAGATCTAGATGGACTAAATTGGTTTTTCCAACCATACAGGGGCTATCCCAAAGGAAATAAGGTATGATGGAGTTTTTGTCTGGTTATATGCGGATTTTATTTCAACGTGAAGTGGAGTTTTATTTCAAATTTCTATGGATTTAACTTGTGAATTCTGAATTAAAAATTAGAATCATATTTTGAAATGAAAATTTTGAATTGTCATTATGAGTGGTCAAAACACTTAAATGATAGGTTTGAATGTGAAAATTTGCTTATATGATGGTTGGGATAGGTATTTATCAATTTAAAGTTTTTGGATAACTATCATAATTCCTCACCCTAACATTTCTTTATAATGTTTAATGCACCTTTTTCTTAGTTTAAACCCTTACACTCCATTAATTAGAGAACTATTTTTTTCTTTCTTTTCTTGTCACTACATTGTGTGTCTAGGAAGTTGGGGTTGTACCTATTGGTCTAGTTAATGACCACCTATAAATCCGACATTGGTGGAGTGTATTAATCCTAAGAGGGTTGGGTGAGTTGGATTTTGACCCCAACACATTTAGTAGGTAGTAATATATGAATAGTATGGTGTCAAACTTAAAATGCTAAAAATTATTTATTTAAAAAAAAAATAATCTCTAAGACACATGATACATGCCTGTTACTTTATATTCATAAAAAAATTTCATAAAGTTGTAAAAAGTGATATTTGTATATTATAGTTTTACAAAATTGACACTATGCGATTAAGAATAGGTTTGAAGCATTAGGTATTTAAAAAGTAACAAAAGGAATGTAAAAGAGGGCCATGGTAATTAATTTGATTTTTTGTACTATTTTTATTTAAAATAGGAACTTTTATTTTTATTTTTATAAATGAATATTGTTAAATGTGTAATTGAGTAAAATTTATTAAATTTATATTCTAATTCTTAAGATATTTATTTAAAAAGTCAAAATACGGTCAGTTTTTTTTTAATTAATATTTACTCTAATTGTGCCTAAAATGAATCTATCTCAAGTCCCACAGAAGATTCTTCATACACCGCTTAATCTTGACTTCCCCTCTTCTTGTCCTAGCTTTCACATTTAAACTATGAGGCACAAGGTAGTTGTTGCATATAGGAGCATTTAGATCTAATAAGTATGATAATCTGTTGTAATTTTCTTTACAAATGTGATGGAAAGTGTTCTCTAAATGTTGGAAATTTCATGGTTAATTTAGTATAAGCTAAATCAAAATTTATATTCTTCTATACAAGATCAAGAAAGCTATGCCCAATATCTAACATCACAAAGCAAGATATGTTCGCCAATTCCATAGTTGCTACCAAATATATCTCTGCACTAGAGTTTTTTTCTCAATATAATTGTTTTTACAACTATTGAAGTGATGAAAGTCAATGTTGCTGCATTTACGAGGGTTTCTATCTGCTAAGAAAAGTGTGAAACTCTTGTATAATTTTCTCTACAAATGTGATGACAAGTGTGTTCTGAATGTTGGAAATTTCATGGTTAATGTAGTATATGCTAAATGCCAATTTACTTTCTTCTATATAAGGTCAAGAAAGCTATGCCTAGTACCAAACACCATAAGGCAAGACATGTTTTCCAATTCCACACCTGCTACCAAATCTCTCTCGGCATTTGATTTCTCTTCTCAATAGCCTTATTTTTGCTGATTTTGAAGTGATAAAAGCCACCACACCATATATTTTTACTCTCTGCACAAAGAAAATAAGTGACCAACTTCATATTAGGTACTAAAATATAAATCGATACAATTAAAACTTAGTAGATTAAGCAATCTTTAATAGGTAAAGAATCCACAAAGAAAAAATCATACTCAATGAGTATGAAATCAAATAACCATAAAATGGTTAACAACATCGGTATAAAACCCTAATAAATATGGAATTAGGATTTTTTTAAAAGATAGGTTTATTATAGTACAATATTAAGATTATCCATGTTCACAATAAGAGTATCTAAAGAAAAGATAGCATAGAACAACATGTTCTCAATATAAAAAATATTCATGCATGAATGGCACAAAATTAGTCCAAACTGTCATCACCTAGTAGTGGAAGAAAGGAGATAGAAAGATAAAAATCAAGAAAATTCTATGCTTCCTTTCCGGGGAAGGAGAAGTTGGTGATGAAGTGCATGTGATGTTACGAAGTATTGTGTATGAAGAAGGACAAAATATTAATAAAGGATAAAGATGTGAATAGTTTATATAGCACATTGAATTTGGACTCTAAACAAATAGTTATATGAAATATGTTTTACAACTTTAAAAGATGTGGATTGACAATAAACACAGAAAAAAAAAAACTAAAAAAATAATAATTAAAGATATAAATGGTTTAAATGTTACATAGCTTATTCAATTTTACCTCTAAGAAAGTGAAAAAGTATATAAAAAATGGTATATAACTAAGTAATTACAACATGTACATATAGTAATTTGAGACAACCTTGAGGGTTTT
Organism: Pinus albicaulis; assembly: GCA_034641835.2. Taxonomy (NCBI): domain Eukaryota; kingdom Viridiplantae; phylum Streptophyta; class Pinopsida; order Pinales; family Pinaceae; genus Pinus; species Pinus albicaulis. The sequence goes on along the minus strand of CM076572.1, from coordinate 28,462,670 downwards.
TTTATACAAATTTTATTATAACATTTCCCTCCATCCAATAAATACTGCAGATCCTTCTAAAGAGATATTCTAGTATAGTCTATAACCTAATCCAAAATCAGAGAAAAGGGCTAGGGATGTCACAAGCTAAAATAAATGGTATTTATCATTGGCGCAGTGATATATTGACATTCTGGGTTGAAATGCATCATATTAGCTACATGATGGCTATAGAGACTAGAATATATATATCTATATATCTATATATCTATATCTATATCTATATATCTATATCTTGTGTATATATCTATATATCTATATATATATATATATCTGTGTGGGGGGGGGGGGGGGGGGGGGGGGGGGGGGGGGGGGGGGGGGGGGGGGGGGGGGGGAGGGGAGGGGGGAGGCATCCATATTGCCTAAAAACCATCCAAATTTCCCATCTTATACAATGAATTCTAACAATAACCACTCAAGTTATTCTCCAATTTCTAAAACCCCCAAACATGGTGGGGAGATCACAATGTAAAATAAAAAATCCCTATGGTTTTTTTAAAGGGTTCATATTAAAAAGGAATAATCCAGAAACTTAATATTGCGATATCATAATTTATTTTTGAATCATTGTGACAAATAAAACATCATCTTATCTCAGAGAATATATCCAATGTTGAAATGATATTAGATTATGGTTGAGTTTTGAATCATGATAACTAAGTTGTATCCACAAGCAAAACATCACATCAGCTCAAAAAATATATCTAAGGAGGCAACGAACCCGCATACATATTGTTGGACCTCACATGTATTTTATTGCACATAGAACACCACCCTAAAAATTATATACCCTTGATCAATTAAGAATAACCTAAGATGTCTAGAGTGGATTCTGAGGTGGGTGGTACAAGAATTGAGGTTGCTTTTTAAAGGGTAAGTGCATTTAGATAATCTATTTCATATAACTCACAATGCTGCTATTATTGGGAATAAATAACTATTAAGGAAGAAATATAGGAAAAATAATTTTATAAAAGCAGGAACCCAAAAGTCATAGTTCATTTGGATCTGTTAATACTGGGCATATTGAACATGCTTCTCAAGGAAATCCATCGATTCCAAGTTACATGATTGCTACTAAGTCGACAAAAGAAAATATTGATGTTCACGAGAAGGGAAACCATATAATATGGAGACATTATCTTCCAACATCTCCTAATGGGAAACCAAATTAGGTATCACCAAGGACTGAGAGATTTTTGCCACAAGTTCAATCAACCAGGGGACACATAAAAATTAATTTATCTCTTGCCACTAGTAGGAAGTCAATTCTCCCATGATTTGGAGATTTATCTTTGTTCATATTTTATTAAATGCTGACATTTTGTATTTTTGATTCCAAGAAAGGAAATAATTTTTGAGGTTTATTAGCAAAAGTGTTCAGTATTTGAGATTCTCTTAATATTTTGTGCATTTGGAGGGTCTTCTCACTTAGTAATGAATGTCAATCTCTAAAGAGACATTTCAAATATTATGAGTTTAGATTAAGTGTGTTGGACTTGATATTCACTCCAAATGTATTATGAGCCCTAAAATAAACCAAATTATGTTGTATATACAATGAATATTCCAAATTTCATATTCACGATGTGACTATATAAAAAAATTGTTATGCATATTCACTTGTACTTGATAAAGCGTAACAATTTTTTTCTTGGAAGGGAATCAATGGATGTCATAAAATAATTTGACTTTCCAATCACTATCTTTTCATGGGACCACAAAGGTCACTATGTGAGATTTTCACATGTGGAATTCATGTTGGCATAATAAAACAAGCTCTTTAACTTCAAAATAGGCCTCATGATTTGTAAGGCTCAAGGAAGCAGTATTGCAGTAAAATTTCATTATAACATGGTCCTTGTGTTTTCTTCATTTTTTTCTGTCTTTCAACATTTGTAAAATAAGCATTAATTATTAATATATGATATTTCCTTATGATGTTTCCTTTGCAACATCTAGTGCAATTACTAGTTATTTTTGTTTTGTAAGAGCTTGAAAAATTCCGATAGAATAAATTTTGTAGCCAATATTGATAGAGACAAATATGTATAACATAAACATTTAATAAGAGACCATAAAAAGAAACTAAAGAGTTAAAATAATTCAAGGCAATGATCAAATTATGTTGCAAAATAATATAATGTAAGTGTTTTCACTAAAAATAAGTGTCTTCACACAGATAGTTATCTTCATGATGAGTCGTACCATCACCTAGCTCAGAAATTTGGTGTCCTTAATACCCTTGCTGTTAGGGCACTCAGAATTTCAAACGCTGAACACCTTAATGATGAAATCAAACACTTTACCTCTATATTTAAATGGATTGGATACAAGGAGAGGGATCTTAAGAAGGTAGTGAAAAGAGCTGAGGGTGTGGTTTTTTCGAAAGAACACCAAGAACCTAAAGCTTCATGTGGTAGGGTTTTCCTATCATAAATTCAAGGTGTCACGGATAAAATTGTTAAGGTTCTAAGAAGGAAAGACATAGTTGCACAATTTTTTGCCTCTAGAACTATACGAAAACGTATGCAGTCAGTTAAGGACAATATCAATCACGAGCAGCTTAAAGGATTTTACAAGATTGACTCTTCATGTGGGAAAATCTATGTTGGTGAAACCGAACGCTCCTATTAAAATAGATTAAAAGAGCATGGAGTTGATATTAAGAATGAGAGATCACACACCTCTTCCCTTGCCGAGCATTCTTCGAAAATGAATTATCATGTCTATATAGAAAGTGCCAAGATTATCGCAAGGGAGGAGCAATATCAGAAAATAAAGATCAGAGTAGCCCTTGAGATTATTAAGCATCCACATAATCTCAACAGGGTTGGAGGGAGTGAAATCAGTGGAAGTTAGCTTCCTTTGATCAAGCAGATTGGTTCTTCCAGATGGCTCTAGTTATAGTATCTCACATATTTTTCATTCACTCTCATCATTAGTGTTTAATAATATAATATTTAATCAATATTAATTAAATTAGTGATTAAATAAAAATTAATAATTAATCAAAATAATTCTTAAGTTAATCTAATTAATTAGTATTTAAATAAACCCTAAAATAAATTAATTAAAATTAAATAGAATTTGTGATGTTTTTAGCTCTTGTACTTTAATAATTAAAATTAACATATTCAATTCATTATTAATAAAAATAATAATTATTAATTAACTTGTTAACAAGTAATTATTATTAATAAATAGTAATAACTATTATTAATAATAATTATTATTATTAACAGCAATTAATAATAATAATTTTTTAATAAAGTAATAACTTTAATATTTTGAATAATTATTTTTTAATAATGTAAATCAATTCAATATTTAAATAATTATTATTAAAAAATTAAAAAATTTTAATTTAATTAAAATTAAACCTATGATTATTAACATATTAACCGTTTTCATAATAAAAAAATAATAATTAAAACATTATAATTCATTATCAATAACAATTATTGGTATTAACAATAATTATTTATTTTTTAATAAATTATAAGAATTGTTTCTTTTAATAAGATAATAAATTCAATATTTATTGTGAAAAAAAATCTTTCGGTAAAAATCACATCCGAAACATTTTTTTTCACAATTTATGGATCACAGAAGCAATATTCCTAAAATTCAATATTTATTCTTAAAATTATTAAAATAATTATTATTAAAAATAAATTTAGGTCAATTAAAATTAAATTTATTATTAACGACTAAACTGATTTTTTTTAATAATTAAAAATATTATAATTGAAAAATAACTTAATAATTAATGATGATTAGTGACCGTTTTAAAATAGGTAACTATTATTTGTAAAATAAGTAATAAGCATTTATTTATTCACAATAATAATTTTTATTATTAATAAATTAAATTTCAATAATTTTTTAAATATAATTATTTGGAAAATAAAATAAAATTACGTTGGTTTTTTTTATCTCTTCGCTATTCCCTATTTGTTTTGAGTGTTATTCTTCTTTAAAACTTTCATCATTCAATAATTGGTCTTAAATATGGATCCCCATTAAAATTCAAAAGGTCAATCGAATTTTTACTACAATAAATAATCCCAAAAACTCTGCTACAAATAATAATCACATAAACCTAAAAATTAACCAATTATTATATAATATTTACTTATTGTTTTAATTCTATGAGAAAAACAACTAAATCATTATTTTTTTAATTTTTATTTTAGTACCCGTTAATCATCTCCACATTATGAAGATATTAATTAAACTATTTCATTATTAAAATTCATTAGAAATGAAATATTATAATTGAAGCCTTACTAATATTTTTTTAAGGAAATTATATAGTGGAGAAATAAATAATATAGTTAAGTGTCCTCACTAAAATTAAGTTATTATATAATATTTATTTATTATTTTAAATTTATCAGAAAAAACAACTAAATCAGTAATTTTTATTTTATTTTTAGCGTCTGTTAATCAGTCTTCCCATTATGAAAACATTAGTTAAACTATATCATTATTAAAATTCATTAGAAATCAAATATTATAATTGAAGCCTTACCATATTTTTTTTAAAGGAAATTATATTGTGGAAAAATAATATATAATTACATTTCTATAAATGAAAATAGGATTGCAAGATTAAATGCAATCATAAAAATATAAAATTTTAATTTTAATATTTGTTTTATTTAAGTAGAAAATATCTTTTTTAAAGGAGATATTTATATATTAAAATTATATTATATTACTAGCACAATTACAATAAAAATATTGATGTGGTTGATATAGTTGAAGGTTTCATTTTTATTTAGCATTGAAAAATAAATAACCATAAAAATAAAAATAAAAGATAACTATCGCAACAAAAATATTATTATTATCATTATAATTAATAATAATTATTAATTTATATTATTAAAACCCCAGGGCATTATAATTCCATGGGATTAATATTAAAAATCATGGATTAATATTAGAAAACCAAGGTATATAAACCTTAAGATAAATACTATAAATGCTAAATAAACCTGGTTCAACATAATTTACCATGATGTTTGACCATGGTTGACCATGGTTGATTTTCATATTGAAACAATCATTTCTAGAACATGACGTTGAACCATGGTTGACTATGATTATAAACCCAGGGGATTTATATAAAACACAAGGAATAATATTACAAACCCTATGAATAATATTACACTCTAGGAATACAAACCCTTAGATTTTTAAACCCAATGGATTCATGTTATAAACTCAAGGGTTTAATACTAATAACTCCAACGGATTCCAAGCCCAATGAAATAATATTATTACCAAGGAATTAATATTATAAATCGAAGGTATCTAAAACCTAAGATAAATATCATAAACCACAAAGTAAATATGGTTAAGCATAGTTTACGTTGCGACATTGCATCATGGTTGACAATAGTTGACCATGGTGGACCAAAATTGACCATGCTTGAAGATGGTTGATGATGGTTGACCAGGGTCAATTTTCATATTGCGACAATCTTTGTCACAATGTGATGTTGGACCATGGTTGAACATGGTTAACTATGATTATAAACCCAAGGGATTTTTAATAAAATAAAGGATTAATATTATACATGATATGGATAATATTATACACATGGAATATGAACCCTTAGATTAAAAACCTAATCGATTCGTATTATAAACCCAAGGGAATAATAAACCCTTGAGTTTAATAAAAAAAAATCATAGGATTATAAACCGAAGGGATGAAAGTTTTTTTTTAAATAAAATAATGATATTATTAATTTTAATAATTGATAAATTTGTTCCAAGTTTATTTTCTAAAAATAAATAATTTTTTTTATCTATTATATTATTTATAATAAAGAATTCTTTTAAATATTATTTCGATACATAATCCGTAAACTTTCGTGGATAATCTACTCGATAGTTCATCACAAGAAAAATTATAATTATAAGATTCTACACTATTACAATTTTATTAAACTTTAAGATATCTATAATTAACTGTAATTAGTGCATTCATGTGAATATAAATTATGAAGAAGAGTAGAGAACAAAAATATAAGCTCACACGCACATAAGATGCAAGATATTCTCTTTGGGAAACCCTTTCAGGAGAAAACTCAACTAGAAGGTGAGGCAATTTGGCTCTCTTTCTCTGTCTCAAAATATGGTTGCGGGTACAAAGAAGTAATTTATGTGTCCCATGGGCTGCAACAATCCACATATATTCTTTGTGTTCTCTACCTTCTATCTATCCTAGATATCTTTTCTCAGCAATGGAAAAAAATGCTCTCGAAATAAAGGAATGCCTCTTCCCCCTAGTGACTTGGTTATAACATAACTCGATAGCATACCAGTGGTTAATTTGAATACATCCTCTTCACTACAGTTACAAAATAGTATCTTATAGATTCTTATACATAAAACACATTTGTCTAGCCCTTTTTCCATGAATAATGGAGGCTAATGCGAGATCCTCTTGAACTGTAGGTGTGAAAACAAGAAGGTCAACTTCCGAGTGGCATAACTTTTTCCTCGAAACATCGATTTATACAATTATTGCATTGTTGGAAATGTATCTATGTGTATAATAGCATGGAAATCCATGACACAAAAGTGGAAAAGGTTTACCCCCAAAAAATGTCATTTGATGCCTCGAAATCCTCCTGAAATGTTTTGAGACCCTATTTTGCCAAACTGGGTCCTGCTGGTATAGATGTTCTCGTGAGTTCATTCCTCTATTTTTTCCTATCCAAATGCATCGATATGGATGAAAAAAATATAATGATCCAATTCAGATCACACCTTCACATTTTGGGAGGCTTTTTATCCCTAAAATTTTTACTAAATGAGATGACAAAATTTGTCCTCTTCCTTCTCTCTGGCATACCATTTAGCTTTACCTAGAAGTTGTCCCTTCAACCAAATATGACAAAGGTCATGCTACCCCTATATTGTAGTTATGGACCTCTACTGCAAAACTGTATCTTCTGTTAACTCTACCTGAGTGTCTACTGCCATATCCTCCATAGAAGGTTGGACCTGTTCCTCTTCGTGATCTAGCATGGAAGGCTCATATAGTTTCAAATTATTGACATTCACAAATGAGTAAATGCGCATATATGATGGTAAACTGATTCAATAAAAATTATCACCCACCTTTTCCTGTATCTAAAAGGGACCATACCTTACAACCTCGATTTTTACCAAGCCCCTGAAACCTCTCTTTGTTCAACTATAGCAATACTCTATCTCCCACCTTGAATTATTTATTTGTTCTTTGATAATCATGCATAGACATATACTTATATAGCGACTTTGGAAATATTTCCTCTACCTATAGATGGATCTACCTGATCTTCTCTATAATTTTTTCAGCCCTCAAATATACTGTAAGATCTTCCCTCACTCCTCCTTGTTTCCCATATACAATATACGAAGGAGAAGGTGGAAAATATCCAAAATAGTTCTAAAAAAGGGACATTCCTGTACAAGTGTGGACTTATTTGTTATAATAATGTTGTATAGATACCATATTTTCATCCTAGGTCTTAGAATGATTCTAGTTGTATTCCCTCAGAAGCTGCACCAAAGTCATGTTGACTATTTTTGTCTTCCCATATGTCTGTTGATGGAATATTGTACATCTCTTCAACTTTGGATCCATATTCTCCCACAATATAGTCTAGAATGCACTGAGAAATCTTGTATCCCTGTCAGAAATGATGCTCCTTGGTATCCCAAAGTGCACCTACACCTTTCCAAATAACAATTTTGCTTCTTATTACCAGATGATGGTATTTTTATAGGGCATCAGAACACACATATTATTGAATGTGTCAAATACCATGAATAGTTAGTCATGTCCATTCCTTCTTTTCGGTAAACCTCCCACAAATTCCATGGAAATTCTTTTCGAAGGATGATTAGGAACAAGCAAGGGATGATACAGACCCTGTTTCCTATTTCTAGGTTTGTTAAAACAAACCACGCATCCTCTTATGAACCTTGCTACCTGCTCTCGCATATTGGGTCAATACACATACCTCTACAAGTTAGCGACAATATTCCCTACAATAAATCTCCCTCCAACCTTGAAGGTGTGAGACTCTCTAATCAACTGCAATCACTCAACTTTAGGAATACATAACTTATCTAGGCTATAGAGTAACCCATCCTAGAGATGGTAGTCAACGATGTTGTCGACATCATGCACATGAATCAGAATCTACAACATCTGATACACCTCCTTAAATTCCTCATATTCTGAATATGCCTATCTGTATGCATCATGGTTGAATGTATCCATGTGCATAAGATCTCCCAAAGATGTGATATTTGATGTGGGTGGCCTTGACAAAATTTCATCCAACTTGTTTGTTCTTCCCTTCTTATACTCTACCACCAAATGAAACTGTTGTAAAAACCTCCTACACTTGTAGTGTTTGGTTTGTTGTAGCTTACTCTCGGCCTGAAACTACTATAACAGTTGGTGATTTATGTGGATTACTGACTCCTTTACCATCAGATAATGCTTCCACTTTTTCATAGCTTACACCATGGCATAAATTTCCTTATCGTCGGTACGATAGTTAAGAATTACACCATCAAAAATATCAGAATGGTAATATACATACCTTCATCCTAGCTTCAATATAACTCCCATAGCATACCCACTCGCATCTGTCTCCACTTTGAAACTTCGCTACAAGTTTGGTAATGCTAGAACTCGTGCTACACTGATCTTCTTCTCTAACTCCTCAAAATCCCTTTGCTGACCTTTCCCCACTAGAAACTCTTGCCACTTACTATTATGGCCTAGATTGATGCTGCTACCACTGAAAATGTGGCTATGAATTTCATCAGGTATTGTGTTGCCCCAATGAAACTCTCGACCTCAGAAAAAATAGTAGGCACCGACCATTTCATGATGGCCTCTATATTGGAAGGATCTATCTTCAGCTCTCCTCCACTTATCAAATACCCCAAATACACCAAAGGATTTTCTGTAAACTCACACTTCTTGATATTTTCTAGCAGCTAGTGTTCTTCAATGTTCCAACACCTGCATCAAATATGAAATATTCTCCTCCTAGGTAGAACTATATACCAATATATCATCAAAATAGAAAATAACAAATGAATCTATAAAATGGTGCTATACATCATTCATTAATCTCATAAATGTTGTTGTTGAATTACATAGGCCAAACAACATAATTAACCACTCGTACAACACTTTCTTAGCTCTGAAGGGAACCTTCCCTGTATATTCTTATTTGTATTGAACTTGGCGATATCAAAACTTCAATTCCAACTTTTGAAATTAATTTTCTTGCTACAACTGATCTAGAAGATAATCCATCCTAGGTAGGGGGTACCTGTTCTTGAGATTCTTTTTATTTAACTCCCTGTAATATACACACGTCCGCTAAGTCCCATCCTTATTTGGCACAATGATGATGGGTGACCTAGATGGCTATGTACTGGGTTGAATGACACCATGTTCTAGCATCTGCTACAACTGTTTCTTCACCTCACTTGCTTCTATAATACAATTCCTGTACAACCCATTATTTGGCAATGGGGAATCTAGAAAATAGCTAGATTTCATGCTCTTGTTTCTCTTAATTGGTAACCCTTTAGGCTCTTGGAACACATCCTTGTATTTCTGCAAAACTCCTCCAATGTTTGCTTTTGTTTATTAGTACACCCCTCTAGGGATTCCTTGTTGATTATTGAATCCTCTTCGGACTGAATTTCTCATAAAAATGTTCTTTCTAGAACACGTAAATTTGTTGGCTTGATTGGAAATTACGAGTGAAATTTTCTACTTTCCTTTGTGCACGTTGATGATGAATGCCTTTCCATCCTTTATGAGCCAGTATTGATTGGGTCTCCTCATGAATATTGCATTTTTCATGTACAATTATTGACTCCCAAATACGACTCCACATACATTAAAGGGAACCACATCTAGACTTACTTCATCAGTAAATCAACACTGATAGCAAATCTAATTCTACACTATTTTGTTACCTTCATCTCTACATCCCTATTTACCCATCCCAATGGATATGCATTTGGTTGATCACAAAATACCAGCCCCAACTTCTTGACCAACACTACTGCAGTGAGATTCACATGTGATCCTGAGTCAAACAACACATCAGTATTTGTTTTTTTGACCTGTATCTTTATATGGAAGAGTTTGATCTTTTCTTTCTCTTCCTGTTATTGAAGGTTACTCAGATTCACGTCCTTCTGTACTGATGCACATTAGATATAATCATACACATTTGAGATTATTTCAACTTGGTTGCTTGAATGAGTTTCCATGAGATTCTTGTTCTTGTTATTTTCTTCTTGTTCTTCAAGTTTAGCTCTGGATGCAACTTCCGACACTTCTCCTCTGTATGGCGATCAACGTTGCAATCATTGCAGTGGTTTCTAGGATATTTTCACTAGTGTGTTGTTTTTTATGTCTTCTTATATTTTCCCCTTTTTTTCTTCTTATTCCCCTCCTTAGAAGCGTCTTGTTTCTCCTTCTTCTTTGATCGACTTGATTGTGCTCTTTTTAGGACTGTGTTATCTAGGTAATGTGCTTATACACAAGCCTCATCCACCGATTTGGGCTTGAATAGAATCACTTTCTCACGTAGCTAGTGTTGCAGGCCCCTCAGTACTTGAGGATTACATCTGGGTTCTTTGGAGATATAAAAAAAATTATAGTGATCTTTCTGAATTTTGTGGTGTACTCCTGCACACTTTGCCCCAAATTTTTCCTGAAGTAATGCCATCAGATCCACTGATCCACTAGTCCTCCACGTACCCAATGGGATAAAACCATGAATTAATGAGGGTTTTTCAATCCCCCCACTTAGTCACTAGAGGTTCTTCCTCCAACCTTAGGCTTTCCGTGTGGCTGTCTCACCAAATGAGTGCATGACCCTCCAATTTTAGCCGCACAAATCAGATCTTTTTCCCTTTCTCGATCTGATGGGCATTGATATAAACTTATAGTTGATGCAACCAATGGTTCATATTCTGAGTGTTCATCTCGTCATGGTATGAATTGATATCATATTTTTATTCCACTTTAAAGAGGGACTATGATTGATTCATGGAACTGAAACTCAATTTGATTTTTTGTCGACTCTTTCTTTGGTTGTTTCTTCATTTCACCATGATCTTATCTTCCCTATTATGATTTTTCATTTGCATTCTAACCCCCATCTTCTCCAAATATCCCCAAATTATTACTTAGGGCCGCCATGAAGAGGTTTACATTTCATTTTGTATCCATGACTTGTTGTTCAAGCCACGAAATCCTCACCTCTACAGGATCACGAGGTTCATTTATTGATTCGTTGGTGATGATAAGGATTTTATGATTTTTTACCGTATCAATCTAGATCTTTGAAATCTCCACAAAATAACTAAAGAAATAGACTATGATACAAAATGATTTGTAAACTATCATGGATATTCCACTGGGCCGTTTGTCACAATAGATTTGATAATATTGTATTAAAAATATAATATTCTACACTATTACAGTTTTATTAAACTTTAAGATTTATAAATTTATCTATAATTAGTGCATGTATGTGAATATACATTATGAAAAAGGTATAAAATGACAAAATAACCTCACACACATATAAGACATAAGATATGCTCACTTGGAGATCCTTTCAGGAGAAAACCCGGTTGGAAGATGAGGTTGCTTCGCTCTCTTTCTCTATCTAGAAATATGGCTACAGGTACAAAGAAGTAATGTATGTGGCCAATGGGCTGCTATAGTACACAAATACTCTTTTTGTGCTCTACCTCCTACCTGTCTTGGCTATCTTTTCTCACCTATGGAACAAAATTATCTTGAAATAATGGAAATCATCTTCCTCCTAGTGGCCCAATTATAACACAACCTGATAGCCTACTAGTGGTTAATTTTTACTACATCAACTCTTAAATAGAGTTACAAAATAGACTCTTCTAGACTCTTTTACATCAAAAACACGTGGATAGCACCTTTTTCATGAACAATGAGGGCCAATCAGATATCCTCTCTAACAATAGGTGTGAAAACAGGAATGCCAAGTTCTGAGTAGCATAAATTTTGCATAGAAACTCTGATTGGCGTGATTCTCCCGTTGTTGGAAAGGAATTTGTGTGTAGAATAGAAAGAAATGTTGTGACGCTTCAACAACAATTCTTAACCCCTAAAAAATATCGTTTTATGCCTCAAAATGCTCACAAAATGTTTCCTCCACTTTTCCCACTCCAAATGCATCGAGATGGATGAAAACAATATAATAATCCAACCCACATCAATATAAGCATTTTTTTTTATAAATATGTTTTTAAAAGCTTTTTTTAAATTTTCTTTGTCATATGTGTGTGGTGTTGTTATGGTTTTTTTTTCTTAATTGTTTTTTAAAATTTGGTTAAAATTTTCTTTGTGATATATTTATGTTGTTGTTATAGTGGAATTTCTTTTTTATAAAGTTTAATAAATAATTCATAAATTTATCTTATGGTTTTTATAACTTGATTATAAACCCAAGGGATTTATGCTATGAATAATTATACCCAAGGAATATGAACCCTTAGATTAATAAACACAATGGGTTCATATTATAAAGCTTAGGGAATAATAAACCCAAGTGATTAATACTGAAAACAGAGGGGATTATAAACCCAGGGGAATTATATTAAGCCCAAGTTCTTCATATTATAGACCTAACATATATAAGTCATAAGATAAATATTATAAACCCTAAAATAAAGATAGTTGAGCATGGTTTACCATGGTTGATTTTCCTAATGAGTCAATCTTATCACAATGAAACTTTGGACAATGGTTGACCATGCCCTAAAATAAACGTGGTTGAACATATTTTAGCATGGTTTACAATGTCACGTTTGACCATTTTTGACCATGGTTGACCATGTCTATTGTCTAATGTTAGACTCTTTTGAAGTTTTTTCCAATATTAAACTTCCCAACAATCCCTACATTTGTATGTAATTTTTTATCATTGATCCTTTAAAAAATAAAAAATCATCAAAATTCATATTTAAATTTTCCTTTACTTAAAAAATAAAATAAAATATGATTAATTATTCACAATTTAAAATAAATAATTGATTTATTGTTTTTTATTTTTTTATTTAATACTACTTATTCCCAATAAATAAGCATTAGATTACAATAAAATAAAATGTATATGAAACAAAAATCCATAAGTAGGTCTTAAAATAAAAATTGCTCTATTAATAATTAAATATTTGTTTCTTCTTATAAAAAATAGATAAAAAAAACTTCATAAATAAACAAGGAAGACTACAAAGAAGCAAGACCCTACCACTTAGTGAAGAGATGAAAACTAGGACACAAGTCTACAAATAGGACGAGCAAGCAAGTCCACTAGCCATCAGTTCACCAGTTAGACGCTCCACACTCAACCCTACAGAACGTTAGGTTGTTACAGTTTAGTTTGTTGGCTTCTATGCAGTTAAAAATATAATAAAATATATGGATAAATATGAATAATTTGAAGTAAAGTAAAATATATTTATGGCTAAAATAATATATTATATTCGTATCTCACTCTAGCTAAATGTATCGTTAAATCATGAGACTTTTATGGTTAAATTTATAGATTTTGTTTTCACCTCACGATATTTTTTCAACACTTTAGTTTATAAATTGCATTAAAATACCTAAAAGAAAGTGATAATCCATCGAATTAAGTTACATCCACCATGGTTCTAACAAATATATATTTGACATGATGTTTTTTAGCACTTTATCTCCACTTCGGGCATGTTCACACAATGTGAAAAGGACCCACATGATATCCCTTTCCTAAATTTCATGATCCTTGCCTGGAGCGGTACACATATGAGACGCATTCAAGCATTATACGAGACAACATATTTTCCGAAGGCACACGTATAACATCTATGTGAACGATATATGAGACAACAAATTTTCTGAAGACAAGTATAAAATCTATTCAAGATAGGTATAACATGCATACAATGGTTAATAACCTCAATTGAAAGCTCAAATATTTATGTTTTTGTTGTGTCTTTCCTCTGGTGTCTTTCCTCTACAAATGAAAGCACTCTTACCATGGTGTCTTTCCTATGTAAATTTCTTGTCTCCTCATGAACACTTTCATCCCAATATGCTCTAATTCATATGATGTGGAACTACTTTAAATATTTTCTTTAGTCTAACTATTAGCTATTGATTCTTGATGCGAGTTTAGAAAAAAATAACATTGTTTGTTGGCTCTTTTTTCATATTTGTTGAATTAAACTTCCTCTTCCACAACGGAAGCCAAAGAATGCTCCTCAATAAGTATCCATGCACCTCACACACACTATTGTATGTGGAATGGGTGGGTTCCTTATGTGGATTTAACAGACTTCAAATTGATAACATCCTGGACTTCGAATCGATGGCATATAGAAACATTCTTGGAAGGAAAGCCAAAGCACTGACGAAGGGAGACATGGCCTATTTTCATATGGCATTGTATCTCATGGACCGTGTATGTTTCTGCATAGAATATTTAGGATTGAGGCCTACTTGGGAACCTGCGTTTGTTTCGGTACATGTATACTACCAAAGTTTGTTGAAGACCAAGTAATTGCGATAGTACTGTACCATTTTCACTTCTATTCTTGCTCCTCTTTACGAAAATGTGTATGGATATAAAGTGTCCACTATTCTATGCCGATTCAATAAAATATAGGGAATTGATTGGGGATTTGTATATGCTGGAAGAGAGATTTGAAATCAGAATTTATGGGATATCTATGGCTCTATAGGATTTGTTGAAGTACACACCAATCAGACTATTGGTATAGGAGAAAGATTTCCAACCAACTTTGCATGGGGTGATGCTGATGTTGCGAAAGAGTAGAAAGGAACTATGGCCAAACTTCCCCCTCATGATTGAAGATTATCTTCAATGTGATGTAGTGCACCATGAACAACTCACTCTAGAGCTTGTGGCCTATCACTTTTCATCTAAGCCAATGAAGGTAAATGATCTTCTTCTTGTGAACAATAAGCTCTTTATCTCTCAAGGATTAGTTTGGATGATTTTTCATAAGAATAATGAATAGGAATAAATATATATAAGATGTAAGAGTTCTGCGAAGGAGAATAAGGGAGCAGGTGTCGAAGCCTCCAACCCCAATAAATCGAGGACCATATTTTTAACTACCAGCAACCATTGGGAGAATATTCAACGTACCCACCTATTTAGTGAAAGAAAGCACAACTATCTAAATGGCACCATGCCTCAAAGCCTGACAGACATACACAAGTAGTAATAGAAGCACAGACACATGCCTCATTTTGCAGAGCCCTATCCCTAATTTGGGGTTTCTTGCCAAAATAATTCTTATTTCTGTTTCAAGGTGAGAGGCTCCCTCCATCCTTCATGGTTAAAATAAAAATTCACTAGTTTGGCATATGCTAGACTTGGCAGTGAGGAGGAAAGGAAAACCAGTTGGAAACTGAGTCAAATTTTCTTGTATCATAGAGAAACCTAGCTAGAGCACAAACAACGAACGGATATGAAGTTTATACACACATAAATATGACTAAGATATTGCACACAAGTGTTCATATGTGTCGAGGAGCTTAAACAGGAAGAGATTAAAACCTGTGGACAATAGACCTAGGGTTAGTCGACCAATTTCTTAGATCGGTAGGTTTTATTCTCAGGTTACAATTTTTTAAAATTCATTAGGGGAATTTTGAGGTCTAAAATGGGCCTCCTAAGAAAAATGTACAACCAAAATAAAATTTATAAGAACCAATCCAATTGAATATGATGATGTCAACCATGGGGGATGATTCACCATTTTTTAAGTAAAGAGTAAAAAAAATAAAAAATAATAAAATAATAAAACTACTTTTTAAACTCGTATTTTCAACATGTCTCCTAAATTTTTTACTCAAATCTCAAGCCAGAGTACTCGTTGGATGAAAATTTTAATTCCTCATCCAAGGAGTACCCATGTTGCATACTTTTGATGGACCTTGCTACACGAAAAATGAGAAAAACATGAAAAAACGTGAATGAAAACACATTTTTCATGTATTTCTCTTTTTTCGTGTAGAAGGATGCATCTAAAGTATGAAACATGGGTACTCGTTGGATTAAGAATTAAATTTTGCATCGAAGAAGTACTCCCACTTGAAATTTGAGTAAAAAAAATGGGAGATAAGTAGAAAATATGAGTTGAAAAAGTAGTTTTTTCCTTTTTCCCTCTAAAATTTGATGATGTAATCAACTCTTTTTTATTATTAGCACTATTATTTTATAATTTCCTTAGGAGGGCCATTTTAGACCTAAAAATTCCCCTAATGCTTATTACATTAATTTCTCACCATTTTCCACAATTAATTTCATATGGCAGTAAAATTGTTAAATTAGCTTAATTCTCATTCTATATCACAATTGTTTCACACTAGATTTTAGCTTCATAGAAAACCAACCTATTATTTACTAAGACTACATATTTTGCAATGAAAAAAAAAAAAAGTTTCATATTTTGCATAGAAGTAAAAGAAAGAGAAGACGTGAATACCTAAGAGTAAAGGTAAATATATTGTTCACCTTGTATCTTTAGGATCTTTTTACCAGACAATCAATAAAGTATTCATTTTTCCTCTTTCTTAATTTAATTCACCGTCATTATGGTTTAGTCATAATTATATTGCCTATTCCTCGCATCTATCCTCGGCCCAATAGATGTAATAATGAACTCATTCCTTCTTTTCCACAATGCAGACCCAATCATGAAAGCAATCTCAAAGATGTAACAATGGATTCTATCTGGTTCTAAGTTAATTAATTTTTTTTTTGCGTCTATTGTAGAATCTCTATAATGGAGGAATAGTAAATGGAGGACACCTGATTTGGACAACGCAACATGTAATTCACTATGGCGATGACAGGTGGTGCTATGGCGATGGGAGGTGGCACCAGGGCCAACTCGTTTAGACACAAAAAAATTTTATCGACTATGTGTTATGCACAAGTATGACAAATAACATAGCTAACATTTAATATTATAGACTAATGTTAGCATTAGTGTACACTTTGAATACATACCAAAAAAAAAAAAAAAACACAGATAATATATGGTCCTCATCAAGAAAAAACCATACCCACGAAAAATAAAAAATACATTGTAATCCTTAAAAATCTAGTTAAATTTTGTTATTTCTGTTAATAACAACAAAACTAATGTAAACTGCACATTTTCAAGTCCTAGAGTCCCTGCCATGCCTATGGCCGAGACAAAAAATGCGAGGTGAAAAAAACATTCAGTGACAGTCATCAAAATCAAATACCGACCATTACGTAAGCTCTAACATGTCCATTTTTTGTTTACGTGGATTAGCTGTGAATAGATAAGTTAATTTCCATGGACACGTTTTCCATGGATTTTCTTCCTTGAATAGCTTTCGTTTGGATGGCAAAGATAAAGAGATACAAAGTCAAGACAATATGGATGATATCGATTGTAGGTATGTCTGTATGTCTAGCCAAGGCATTCAATTTTTCCCTTGAGTTAAAAATTCAACGAGATTTCTTTCACTTTTCACTTGAAGTTTATATATGAAGTGTTGTGTTAATAACATTAACTAGCAATTGCACAAGATGTTGCAAAGGAAACACACTAAGGCATAAATTCAATTGTGAGATACATAATATCACTTAATATAAAAATTAGTAAACAAAATGCCATTAAAGTTAGAATATAAAGAGAAATCACTTAATCAAATTCGAAGTTCCAACAGAAAATATTTAATAAAAAATATGTTCTTTTTCAATATTGAATTGTCTCCGTTGATCAAAATATTATATTCTTTTACCACTTTCTGTTAAGGTGATTGGATTTTCCTTTTCTTATCTTTGCTTAACATATTTTGTGCATTTGGACTCGTTTGTGATAGAGGAGGTTTATCTTCAAAGTTTTTTTTTTTTTTTTTCGAAAATGAAAAATTCAAAATTTACCATTGGATGAACTACTTTGGGGAATTTTATCTGGTTTGTGATAGAGGAGCTCTATATTCAAAGTTTTTTTTCTTCATAAACGAAAAATTCAAAATTTAACATTGGATTCAATAGTTTAAAGAAAATATATGAAATATATATATCAATAAAACTACTCACTCACATAATAACTTTACATTGTTTGATAGGAGAGAAGTGGGTCTTTTGTCAAGCATTGATTAAATAATTATTTTAGCTAACATTAAAAAAATTTAATTCACTATTTAGAGATAGCATGGTGAACTCTTATGGTATCATCTGTAAGATTTCATTTATTAAACATGATATTCTGTGAGACTTGGCTATGAATTTGACAAAGAAGGGGCCTATAAATAAATTCAAAAGGACTTTTACGCCTAAGACAACAAAATCTATTACGAAAAAAAGTGGAAAAATGTTGTCAAGTGTACATTTGATGTTGAGATTGTTTCCTTCCACATAGGTTTGGTGCATATTTCTTTCTCCTCTCATGGTCACTTTTGTCTCACTTGATCATAAGCAATCTTGTGGTCTTTTACATTCTACTTGCATATAATTTGATCATGTCCCTGCACATAAATTCAGCATGTATCCATTTCATATTTCAAGTCTTTTATGATATCTATTTCCCCTAACTGTGCAAAATTCCTGCAAGTTATAATTCAAGCTTGCGTAACTATTAAGAAATTTTATGTTAATTTCGATAGAGCCGTCCTATATGAAATTTTAATGAGGAAATAATTTAAAACTTAAGTGGAAAATTTGAAGCCTCCTCTAATATCCATTTTCCCTAACACTTCCAAATTTCTATCATTTAGAGCTCAAGCTCATTTTCCCTCCCAAATTATTCTTGATCCATGAAATTATTCTAAATTAATCTGGTGACAACCATATTATATCCAATCTTTCTGAGATCATAATTTCTAAATTATGTGGTTGGGACAAAGCTATTACATATCACTTATTTATAGTTGTTGTCAAGACCCAAGAAGCTTTGTATCCTTTATTAATCATTTCTCAATTCTAGAGATGCAATGAATCTTGTGATCATGGTCGAATCTAAGATATTTGTATGAAATAAGTTCCTTTACGTCGATAATATCATACATAAAGATAGTGTAAATGATATTTTAAAATCTAATTATCACAACCTTTATCTCATCAATGGTTATTGGTATACATGTATAATAAGAGAAATCATGGAAAATTCTTAGTTACTTCATGAGATAAGAGAGACACTGCATCAACCCTTCATGTTATGATATCAACCTCAAAATTAATTGTCTTTGTATAGAAATCCCTCCCCCCATCTCTAATCAACTAGGAATTCTCAAAAGAATCACGTCTAGCTTGTGCATGCCAACAAAATCTAACAAAATAAAGGGTATATAATAAAATAAAAACAATGAGTTACAATAATCTTGTTAATGGAAACCACTTAGAGGAAGCTAATTCATATAAATATCTAGAAAAGCTTCAAGATAAAACTAAATGTTAAGTGGAAATATAATAATGATAAAATTAATAAATAATGATGGAAGGCCTATTTTAGTTTTGAGAAAATTGTAAATGATCAAATTTTTTCTTTTAGGAGAAAGTGAAACTCCTCTTTCACACCTAGAATGCTCTAGTTATCTTATATGAATGTGAAGTGTAAGGTTGTAGCATCTCTAGAGAATTATAGAGGAATTGAAGAAAGGAGAAGTTTTTATAACTAACTTATAATCCTAATATTAAAAGATATATGCCATATCTCATCCCCTTCATAAAAGTTTCTATAAAGCTAAATTGTTTACTTTTCATTTCAGTCTTATATCAACATTAAATAGAAGTATCTAACATCTCTAGGTAATAAAATTTTCAAAATGATCATGGAAAATGAAAGAATTTTTTTTTAATAAAATTTAGTATTAATTAACAAAAATATATAAATTAAAGTGGTTGGTAACAATTAAAACACATTTGTTTTATAAGATATTTTACATTATCAATTTTAAAAATTTAACTAAATTACATTTTTATCTTAAATTATTATTATTATAATTAAAAAATTTAATATATAAGTTATACATTTATATATTTAAAAAATATTATTTTTTAAAAGTTAAACTAAATTATAATTTTATTTGAAATTATTATTATTATTTTCAACAAATGTGTTTCAGATTAATCAAATCTTTAAGAATTGGTCGAATTTTCGAACCATCTAATGTGGTTCATCCTCACGACAATGTGGAAAAAGATGATCGATCTTAATGAATATATAGTGAGGATGAATCATTTCCCGGAAATAACCATTGAAAACTAATAAACCATCTTTTTTTTTATATTTCTTAATGTTTGTACTTAATTACCCTATTATAATATTGATAAGTTTATAAATATTTTTAATCCATAAAAGTCATATATTGTAATTAAATTTTCTAAAATAACTTACTAATTAACGACTCGTTTTGAATGGCTAGTTTTCAACGGCTAGTTTTATTCCCGGGCAATGAGGCATCCTCACTATTTATTCATTAAGATCAACCATTTTTTTTCACCTTGTCCTGAGGATGAACCACATTAGATGGTTCGAAACGTCGAGCATACCTTATGATGTTATGAATCCGAAAGACATTTATCTAAATTATGGATCACAAAAGTCTTAGATCTAATATTATAATTATTATTTAAAGAATTAATATATAAATTAAAAATTTTAAAAACTTGTAACTCTATTTAAAAAATATGTAACAATACTTTGAGTTATACATTGATCTCATTTTATCATAATTGTTTTTAAACTTATAAACAAATTTTGTTACAATATTATATATCAATACCATAATTTACACATATCACATATCCATCTACATAAAACTAATGAAACCAAACTAAATATCAAAATAAAAATAAAATATAAAAATATAATAAAATATTATTAATGTTGTTTTAACAATGTTATTTGGAATTACTCTTCTCTTCTTCACATCTTGCCATAAACATTTTACATTATGTTTTTCTTTATCGTTTAAGCTAACAAAAAACTAAATATTATTATTTTAAATAAATACTACCACAATTACTTAACGTGAAAATAGTATGTCTACTGGTGTTGGATAGACAGTGATTGGGTGCGGGTGCATTGTTAAGACGTTCCTTGACGTGAAGTCATCGGTTCAATTCCCCACCCTGATCGGGGTGATTTATTTAGACATGATGATGAAAATGTAGTCCTAAAAGTAATTAAAAATCACAATAGATAGCCAAAATAATGAGGAATATTGGGAAGGAATATGTGCTGCATCACATGGAATATGTTCGATCATGACTCGACCATCATAATGTGATTATTGAATAATTCGTTAATTTGGATTTATTACTGGATTGGCAACTCCATAAATGATTTCAGGTGGAGCAAAATGAATTTCTTCATGAAACAATGCATGTGTGTTTATCCCAAGTATGAAAGGAATGGCAAGCGTGAGGCACGAATGGAATTGAAATTAGCAAATATTAATGAGAATTTCAAGAGAGTTACCTGATCAACTAATTGTTTGCCTAGAATTAGGAAATCATAGAGGTGCTTTACTTTTCCACCCTATCCAAAAAAAAAAACTAATATCGTCATGCCCCCTACCAAAAGTGGTTTGCGAAATTGTCACCTCAATCACATTCCTACCATAAAAAAATATTATTACTCTACCCATACATTAGCACACAAGGTTTGTTTACATGCCAGCTATGTCAATTGATTGAAATATTATAATATTTATATTTTAAAACATTACAAAACTGATACATATGAATTCAATTGAAGTTATTTTATTTCTACTTTAATACCACTTATGGTCCTTCACAATAAGGAAATGATTATGACATTGATCAATTAAACAATATATACTTATGGATTTGGTGATCATACGCACATGAAACATATCATTCTGATTCTTTGAAATGAATGAATTATTTAAAAGGTAATCTCTACATGATGATATCTAGTTACTTATCATGGAAATTGACTCACAACTTTCACTACAATGAGTTGTTGGTATATGTGTTGGCCGTCGATCTGGTTAAACCTATATCCTATGGTGGAGATTACAGTGGGAGAGTTTAGAGTAACTACCTGACCCTAAGTGCCAAAATATCAGTTAATTTTCCCTCTACAATGGTTATGGCTCCACTTTGCAACTTTTTACCATCCAAGTTGATGCCTCCTGTGGCTAAGGTAACATCTATTTCTCCCATGGTGAACTCGGTTAGGTTTCTGCTTGACTCGAAATATATGTCTTATGCTCTGCATATTCTTTTTTTCTTTGCGTCGTGTAATAGGTTAGTCACACATCATTGTTTCTAGTTTTTATATACTTTCTTCTTCCATTTCTTACAGAGTAGTCTCCGTATTCAAACATGAAAAGTTTCAAGTTCCCTTACTACTCACATTTACTCAATTTATGATGTGAGAGCAGAGTTGATTTCTAATGTGAGGGTAATTTCTCTTAATATCTTTGGTTTTTCAATTAAATATGTTTAGGAACATATGGTCAAGAGTTTTCCAAGCCCGTCAAGCCCTGGGGTTTAGGTACAGGTGAATTTCCTCCTATGATGCTCTGTTTTGCGAAGAATTTTTCTCTTATGAATGTTGTGTTGGTAAATTTACTCATGAAATTCCTTTCTTTTGTTGTGGTTACAAGATTTCGTTGATGTCATGGTCCTGGAAGAAAGGGGAGGTCCTCTTGTTCTTCACAACACATTTCCGTGGATGGCTAACATAAGTAGACAAAACCCATCAACCACATTCATATGTTGCTTAAGTGATTTGTGAGGGTTACTAAGGCTAGAACCCTCTGCTTGTACAGGTTCTTGCAACCACGCCTAAACCTATTGCATGAGTGAGCTTCGGGTTTCCCTTCAAACATGAAGGGTTAAGGCATATATTTAATTTCCTCAGATTTTTGAGTTTAACATTTTTTGTTCCTCTTCGCAACTATCCCACTCAGGATAAGAGGGTAGTTGTGCATTTGATTATTGTTTGGCTTCTGTATAAATTTATGTTAAAGGAATAACCTCCAAGCTCTTATTGTGGAACCTACACATTTTGTTGGGGTTAATTTATTATATGTATAATGCGGTACTGTTAGTGACTGTTGTATATATATTTCTAGCAAAATCCTCGACATAGTGGTTATAAGAGATGTGAAATCCGGGTTTGTGCTTTCTAATATTTATAGTCTAATGAAACTTACTGAATGCATAATTTATTTGTTCAATTTTTCTGAGTTAATGGGTTTTCCGAGGCTAAATATCATTTACGCATCTTAGTTTCTTCCTTTCCTTACTAAAGTTGGATTGTTATATATATATATATATATATATATATATATATATATATATATATATATATATTCCAAGATTTAGTGCCCAGAGGACTTGATCCTTTCTCTGTTTACCAAAGAGCTCTGATTCTAAACCTCTGAGCCTGATATTTATTTACACAGAAAATTCAAAAAATGTAAATGTAGTTTACAAGCTACAACGTGCGTAAAAATCCTTTCGCTTGTTTTACTCTAGATACTTTTCATGTGAAATTTATTCTAAACATTTTTCAATACATTTATTCAATTAACATATGGAAACTTGACAGTGAATAGACATTTTTTTCTCTCCTAGTTTTAGCAATTTATTATTCAATGACCTTTGTCCACTGTTTGTACCTTATATGCTTTCTATTTACACAGAGTTTAGAGTTGTATTGTTTTGCAGTGGTTTTTACATCAAAAGTAACCATATTTTATTTCTTCTTTAGCCATGTCATAGTATATTTGGTTCCTTTTCTAGTTCGAGATGTATTTATTATTTTCAAAGTAATTCGAAAAGCCAATATTATTTCTATCTAATAGAGAAAATTGAAATAAATACCAGGGCACTAAATTTTCAATAATTTTTTGCTATCTTTACCCGTAAGTTAACCATTAAACTTAAATACTTATATTTGTATACTCGTTTAACTGATAGTGCCACCCAACCATCAGAGAGGTGATCATGTCCTCTGCTCCTCCTATGCGCCAAACCATAGTCTACGTAGCAGTTATTTGTCGGAAAATAGACCTTAGGACATCTGTCCAGCCTAAACTCCCTCTGGGCTATAGAGCTCCACTAGTATTAAACCAACTTTGGAAAACTCTGTTCTTTACAAAAATCTGTTATTAACCCTTTCCTTTTCTCTTGAACATAACCCCTTCACCTTCCCAGGAGTTCCTTTTTATCTTCATGGGGGGGGGGGGGGGAGGGGTAAATTTCAGAAAAAATACCTCCTCCTTTTTAATCTGGAATGTTGGAATTCTTTTACCAATCAGTTAATCAACTACTCATTATAATTTTTTTCCTGAAGTAGAATTCAATTTTTACTATCGAATCATTTATATTTGTTAATATCTTTTCAGTAACCAATTCAAATGTATTTATAAAAGTCTTTTATACATAACATTAAAATTAAATGGGGTGTTACATCTTCCCCCACTAGAGGTAAACATCGGCCTCGGTGTTTACTTCATCACATAAAAGATTTCAGGATACGATTCTCGTATAGAGTTTTCATCCTTCTAAGAAGCCTCCTCTGGGCTAAATTACTTCCATTGCACTTTAACTTGGGGGATGAATCGCCTCGAGAGTGTTATTTCTCTCTAATCAAGAATACGCTGAGGTTTTACCAGAAATTCACTGTCTAGTTCTACCTGGAAGCAACATAGTTTATAATTAATTTAATTAAGGATCCTTCTTTCCTAGAAGTCTTAATGTAAACATAACTTACATATATGCTCTTCTAGTGTATCACATGCTTGGGGTCATGTATGTATCATTTCAATAATGATACATCAAACACATTGTGTACCAATATATGGCTAGGAAATGCGAGTCGATACACCATAGGCCCTACCTGTTCCAAAATTTGGAAGGGTCCTCAGTAACTGGGATCCAATTTGGCACAAGCATTCCATATTAGTGTGTTTTTATTAGGTTTAATTCTTACATAAATGTGATCACCCACCTCAAACTCTCGAAAATTTCTTTTCCGGTCAACATATATATTTTTTATATCTTGGGTTGGTTTTAAATTCTATCTAATTTTTCTTAACTCACGCTCCATTTCATCCAACATGTCTGGCCCAAGCATCGGTTTTGTTTCTGGGCTACTCTAGTTTATGGGGGTTCAGCATTGTCTTCTCTACAATGCTTCAAAACGACTCATCTTTATGGATTCTTCGTATCCATTATTGTAGGTGAATTCGACTAGATGAAAATACTCTTCCCACTTTTTGGGTTGCTGCATCACATACGTGTGTAGCATGTCTTCTAATATTTGTTTCATCTTTCCAGTCTATCCATCCGTTTGAGTATGATAAGATGTACTAAACTGAATATGTGTTCCCAAACAAGTGAATAGTGCCTTCCAAAAATCTGATGTGAAATTTACATCTTGATCTGAGATGATGACTCTAGAACACCGAGCATTCTAAATATTTACCTTATCAAAATTTCAACAATCTGTATGGTCTTGTAAGTTGACTGAATTGGTTCGAAATGAGCTACCTTGCTGAGCCTATCCACCACCACCATAATTGAATTATTTTGTCTCTTGCTTCTCGGTAGATCTATGATGAAATAAAGTGAAATGAATTCCCATTTCCATTCCGGTACAGGAATGGGCTGAAGCAATCCTGCTGGATGTTTTTTCTCCACCTTTACTTTCTGACAGTCCAAACATTTGACCAGGAATTCACCAATGTTTTTACACATTACAGGCCAAAAATAACCCTTCCTAAGTGTTGTTAGCATATTTTAATATCTAGGATGTCCATCATAGGAACTCTGATGATATTCATCCAAAATCATCTCCTTCAAGCTCATCTGATTTAATATACATATCCTCTCTCGATATATCAAAATATGTTTATCATTAATCCCATAATATAATTACTTTCCTTGTTTTTCCACCTCTCTTGCTTGCTGCCATAAGAACTGATACTCAATGTCTCTCTTTTTTTCCCACACTATTTTCTCCTAGAACATAGATTCTTCTTGATTAAAGAAAAGTTTATAGATGTTGTGTAGTTTCCTACTTAAATCATTAGATACATGGCTCTCCTTACCTTTTACATGTTGAATGTAAAAATTGAATTCACTTAGGAACGCATTCCATCTCGCTTGGCGGACATTCAAATAATATTTTTTAAAGTAGTTAGTCAAGCTACTATGGTCGGTTGTCAACACAAACATTTTCCCCAACAGTTAATGTCTCCAAATTCCAAGGTCATGTACTACAACATTCAACTCTAAATCATAAGCAGAGTATCACTGCTTATGATCGTTTACCTTCCTGGATTTGTACACTATTACCTTTCCATATTGTGTTAATAGTACTCCCATCCCTTCCCTACAAGCATCAGTGTAGAATTCAAACTCTCTGCTCAGGTCAACCACTTTTAATAAAGGGGCAGTAGTTAACATTTATTTTAACCATTCAAAAATGGCTTGACATTCATTAGTCCACTTAAAAACTCGCCCCTTCCACTGCAAGGAAGTAATGGGAAAGGCTATCTTAGAGAAGTATTTGATGAATTACCGGTAGTAACCATCTAATCCCATGAATGAACGTATGTCTGGAACATTTCTTGGAACACTTAATTCCATAATCATTTTTATCTACCAAGATCCCTTCAACAGATATTACATGGCCCAAATATTGGATCTGTTCTTTGTAAAAATCAAATTTGCTAAATTTGGCTTAGAGATGATGTTCGCGCAACATTTTCAACACCAAGTGTAAATGTTCCTTGTTCTCTTCCATATTTTTAGAGTAGATAAATATAATATTAATGAACATTAAAAAAAATTTATCCAAAAAGTGAAAGATATCATGCATCAGACTAATGAAAGTTTTTAGTGCGTTGCTTAATCCGAACAATAACACCACAAATTCATAATGTCTGTATTCGGTATGAAAGGTTGTTTTGGATATGTCCTCATCCTTAATATGTATCTGGAGATACCCAAATCTCAGGTCAATATTTGAAAATGCAGCTGCTCCTTTTACCTGATCAAGAAGATTGTCTATATGTGGCAATGGATATTTGTCTTTGACAGTCAGCTTATTAAGCTTTCAGTAGTCCATGCACATTCACATTGTATCGTCTTTATTTTTAATGAACAACAATAGTGGTCCCCGAGGGGGCACATTTGGTAAACTATACCCTTTTTCCATTACTTCTTGCAGCTAAATTTTTAACTCTATTAGTTCAGGCACACTCATTCTATACAATTCTCGCGACACTAGTGCTCCTCCAGGTACTAACTTTATAGTAAATTCAATATCTCGTTTTGGGGGTAATCGTGGAATATTTTTCAGGAAATATATCCATAAAATCCTAAACAACTAGAATATTTTCCAGCATAAGAGTTTTTTCTTTAGAGTTAGTAAACCCCACTTGAATAGCGTAAGGTTGACACCATTTTATAATGCATTTGCCCAACTAGGATGTAGTGATGGGGCACAATTGAAGTGGTTTCCTAATTCCTTGTAATTCTTGATAAGTACCATCTTCTGCCATTAAATTGATTATTTTCTCCTTGCAATCCAATAGTGACCAATGTATTTCTAACCTGTCCATTCCCAAAACAATATCATCAGGACCCAAAGGAAAAATATTCACTTCAACAGTTATATGTTGTCTTTCTATTTCCAAGATAGAATCTAAGATTTTAGCATTAACTCTTCTCTTTACTCCAATATCCAATTGTACCAACCAGAGAATTTTGAATATCTATCTTTGTAGTTTAAAATTTTCAACTAATCGGGGATTTATATAACTTAAACTGGCACCAGTATCAACCAAAATGGAAACAGTTTGGGAATATAACCTACCTTCTAGTTCTATCATGGTTGGCTGAAATTCCGCTTGCCAATATTGTAGTGCAGCGTTGATCCTTGGTATGTTTCGATGAAAATCCCCCACTATGGATGACTCTTGCATATTGTTTGTAACTTCATTTCTTTGACGGTGAGGACAAATCTTAAATTAATGTGCCACACCACATCCCCAACATTGTAGCGTTGGTTTCTAGATCTGACCATGGTCTGGTCTGTTGGATGCTTCACTAGGCCTTTCATCAACTAACCATTTGGGATTTTGTTAATTTTTCCCAAATGTTCTATTTGTTGGGTTCCTTGTAGCATTTTTATAATTTTGTGGTATGCTTCTTTTAAAATTCGAGGTACCCTTTTGTCCTTTTTTTTGCGGCCAACTTCTACCAACTTCACCTTTCGCCTTGAACTCTTGATAACACATTTGTGCTTTTCGAATCACCTCATCCATAGTATTTGGATTAAAAAATTTAATCCTGTCCTTCATGTGAGAAGGTAGGCTACTCAAGAATCATTAAACCTTTGCTTTTTCATATCTTAAATATGGTACACACCTTAACAGAGAGTTAAATTTAGTTATGAACTCGTCCAAAGATAGTTGACCCAACCTTAAGTCATGAAATTCTCGAGATTTTTCATCATAAAATCCTTTGTTAGGTATTTTCCTTAAAATACTATTGGAACTTGTCACAAGTCACATTCTGGCCTTCAATTCCCTGCACATTTTTCACCTCCTCTCACCATAATATGGCTTTTTGTCACAATTGATAAATAGCCAAGTGAGCTTTGAACTTGTTGTTATATTCATATACTTGAAAATACTTTTTCATATTAATTATCCATGCTTCTTCCACCTCCTCAGCCTCTCCATCAAAAGTACGAGGTTTAATTTTTTGAAATTCACCTTGTAACTCCACTTTCTGTTTCTTCATCTCCTATTGTTCTGAAGCATTTCTAGACTCTGCTTCATTGTAAGTTCAATTTTTCTTACTTCACTGAGTACTGCTCCCTTCTGGATTTTCATTAACTTGTTATTGTTGCTCACTACTTTCATGGGCATCCCTCTTCGGGCTAGGCTGTGTTGCCCGATGATTGTGCTTATCTGAGAGGCTCTCAAGGATCCTCTCTTGTTCCCCCATTAATCTTTAATTTTCATTTCTTACTTGAGTAATCTCTATCTGGAGCTATTGTACTGTATCTAATAATCTGTTAGTCTGACGTTGCTACCCTTCCAGTAATCTATTGGTTTGCTGATGTTAATCCACACTTAATTGTACCCACATATCTGGGTTAATATCTAGGTTAGCCTGGGAATGGATTTCCCCTGTAGTTCTTCGTGTCTTCTGAATAGATCCTATCCTCATCGAATCTTATGAGCAATCCTTGTCACTCTGCACGAAAAAAAAAAAAAAAAAAAACAAACACCCAAAGTTATTCAATTGGCCCAAAGTTATACTTATGGATTTGCGATCATACGTGTGTGCAACATATCATTCAAATTCTTTGCAATGAATGAGTTGTTGAAAAGTTAATCTACACATGACAAATATCTGGTTTCTTATCCTAGAAATTAACTCACATCTATCACTATAATTATTTTTTGGTATATGTGCTGGTCATAGTTCTAGTTAAACCTAGATCTTATGATGGAGATTATAGCGGGAGGGTTTAAGGTAACTACCCAACCCTAAGCACCACGCTCTCAGTTCATTTTCCCTCTGCAATGGTTATGGCTCTTCTATGGAACTTTTCACCATCCAAGTTCATGTCACTTGCTGCTAAGGTAACATCCATTTCTCCCATGGTGAACTCAGTCACGGTTCTTCTTGACTCAGAATATATGTCTTATGCTCTAAAATTGCTTATTTTCATTACGACATGTAATAGGTAGTCACACAACATTCTTTCCAGTTTTTATATATTTTCTTCTTCCATTTCTCACAAAGTAGTCTCTGTATTTGGACATGCAAAGTTTCAAGTTCCCTTAGAGTTCACATTTACTCAATTTGTGATGTGAGCGCTGAGTTGATTTCTACTGTGATATTAATTTCTCTTAATATCCTTCATTTTTTGATTAAACATGTTTAGGAATATATGGCTGAGGGTTTTTCCAAGCATGCCGAGACCTGGTGCTCAAGTAGAGGTGAATTTCCTCCTATGATGCTCACATTTCAAATAAATAGAGAAATGACTACGAAGTGTGTTTTACGTTTCCACCATATCCAAATGCTTTTATGGCCATGCCCCTGCTGACTATTAGAGGTTTTGGAGTATTGGAATATCGGGATATGATTTTTCGGATTTCTTTCCTAATTTTGAAATGTGTTTTTAATTGTATATATAAATTCAACATTATGAAAAACTATTCCTAACACTCAAATTATAAATAGCTCATAACTCAACAATAAATTTGTGATTTCAAAAAAAATTTAGATGCTCATCAAAAACTTCCAACCGGTAAACTATGGCGACTTTGGAATAGTAAGTGTCTGGTGGCCTTTCTAATCAATTTGTGGGTACTCTGTTGTACAAAAATATTAAATGAGTCTCGATTCAAAAACAAGGGACAAACGTCTACAGATCGGTTTTTACTTTTCCAACTTACTAAAAGAATATGATGGTACCATCGATTGCCAAAAGTCATTTTCCAAATATTTATGATATAGCCTATTGTTTATTATAGAGCGTTCATTGTTGATCTTTTGAGAATTTCAAAGATTGGAAATCCACACTGTTGTATCGACCAGTGAAAAATATAAGATAAAATAAACAAAAAGTATGACTAAGACATGTTACGTTCACCACAAGAGCGGTGTGCTTGATAAAGTGGCAGTGGGGCACACAAAACTTTTGGGATAAAAAATTGGTGAAGCACCGAGCGAGAATGATTTGGGTCAATCCAAAATTGCTCAAAAATATGAAGTTTTGGGATGTTTCAACATTTCTCACGCAAAATTTCACACTGAATGACTTTGGAATAAAAACTCCACCGACATAAGAGTTTGGATTATACTCGTAAAATTTTCGACTTTTCATATCATTTTAGGTGTGTCAATTGATTCTTCGATCAAGATTCTGGACTAGAAATTCACTCTGTTTTACTAACCAATGAGAGAATGCAGATTTCAAATAAATTAAAAAACTTCTAGAGAACCAAACATAGGAAAATAAAATAATAGTGGAATCCTTTTTATGTTAAGTCATCCACTACGAGAGTCATTGGAAAATAAAATTTGCTAAAATGAGAGCCAATTCAAAATAGTATGAAGAACTGAAGTCTTGAGTTAGTGCACAATTTCTGGTGAAAATTTCTACTCTCAGAAGTTTTTGGGCTAAATTTCCACTGAGAAAAGATTTTGTATCGTAATTGTATACAAAATCCTCAAAATAAAATACTTCTTACGACGATCGTGCTTTTGTAAACATTCTTGGCGGGGGAAATTGATCCCATGATTGGGACTCTGGGATAATTTAAAATGTTTATAACAATATTCTTTGGAATTTTTTTTCATTCCATGACTGATGAGAAATAGGCCCTAGAGATGCTCAGTTTGAATAGTACTCCCCTCATACATATAGGTAGCACACGATTCCAAAAGTGATGGTTTTAATGAGGTTATTTTTACCATTGTGTTTTCTATTGTTGAAAATAACCATGTAATAGCCTAGTATGTTTTCTTTTACAATGCTATTTATGTTGAAATTTATAAACACAATAAATGGAGAAAATGTGTTTCCCCATTAACACAAAGACTGCAAATAATGCGAAAAAAAAATAGTCAATACACAGACAGTGTAATACATAGAAGAGGAACAAATTTCAGTTTTATATTCCTTTATACTACCAAAATGAAATTACATTTGTTTTAATACAAGAATGGTCGTAGCCTGAAAAGCTAAATCTAATCAATGCAATTCAATTTTTGAATGGGAGTTGAACAATAATTTGTCCTTGGGCTGTCAAAAGACATATTTCTACATTAAAATAGCACGTAGGCATATTTTGGTTTTAACACAAAATGTTTAAAAAACACGTTCAAATCACAAAATCAAGGACTTCTAATTTAATATGTTCTAGCTCTTAGTCTTCATCGCATCCAGCTCCTTATCGCAGATCACAGATCGGTGATCTTAAATTTTAATTGGCGTGAACACGGATAAACTTAAAAGGTTGCGGGTGCGATGTGCGATGGCACGATCATGTTGCAGATAAAATAAAATATGCTGCGACGCTTAATGGGACAACATAAAAGGTTGCAATTGCGATGTGCGATAGCACGATCGCATTACACGTAAAATAAATTAACTTGCGGATGGCGGAAGGTAAGTGGTAAACATTGCGAAGTGTGGTCTACGGTGTGACTAATTGTTGGTAAGTGCGGTAAGGGAAATACAAAGGAAATGAATGCAAACAAGGTTTGGTCCATGTGGTAAGGATAAGGTGGATCACACTGATATCGCATCGGAAGTTGAATAAGTTATGATGAATGGCTTAAGGATAAAACAAAAAACATTATGATTGTGGGCTATAGGCAAAAGGTAAGTTAAAGTGGTGGTTGAAGAAATAAACGCATAGGATGGCTCAGGTACTCTGTTTGCTGTGGTTGCATGAAAATGCCTTCGGACTATTAGATCCTTCCTTGTCCTTCTCTGCACAAAATTGATTGAAGTGTGGGTTGTTGCAGCTTCTCATTCATGGCGGTGGTTGGGAATATAATTCCAACACTCCCCCTTAATCACAACTACCGTCATCAGTCATTCCCAGAAATTTTATGAGATAAACAAAACTCTACTGTCCTAATGGTTTTGTGAGGATATCAGCAAATTGTTCCTCTGTACTGCAATGCTGCAAAACAATCTCACCATTTTTAACCAATTCACTTATAAAATAATATTTTCATCAATATGCTTTGTTCTCTTGCAGAAAAAAAATCTTTGACAATGCAACTGGTGAGCTATTATCACAATAAATTGTGGTTCTTTTGTCTTTCTCATGACATAAATCTCTCAGCATCCTTCT
Source organism: Pinus albicaulis (assembly GCA_034641835.2). Lineage (NCBI taxonomy): Eukaryota > Viridiplantae > Streptophyta > Pinopsida > Pinales > Pinaceae > Pinus > Pinus albicaulis. Next base: position 28,429,639 of record CM076572.1, on the reverse strand, counting down.
CGTCTATACTGTTTGGCATGCTGTTGTTGTTGCTACCACATATTCTGCTTCTGTTGTTGATAATCCAAATATTGGTTGCTTCTTGGAAGCCCATGAAATGGCTCTCGATCCCAAATAAAACACATACCCAAATGTGTTTCTTCTATCATTTACACTTCCAGCCCAATCACTGTCAGTGTAACCAATCAACTTAAAATTATCAATTGAGGAGTATAGAACACCATACTCCTTTGTTCCATTCACATACCTTAAAATTCTCTTGGCTGCTTGCCAATGTGTCTCCTTTGGTGTCTCCATGAATCTGGAAATTAAAATTACAATATAAATAATATCAGGCCTAGTTGCAGTCAAATCCATTACACTAGCAACTATGCTTTTGTACAATGTTGGATCAGCATTATTGCTCCAATCTTCTTTGCTTAATTTTTACCCCATGAAAATTGGATTTACAACTGTTTTGTTGTTCTACATGTTAAATCTCTTTAAAAATTCTTCAACATATTTTGCTTGAGAAATAAAAATTCCCTTTTCATTTTTCTTTACTTCTATTCCCAAAAATTATCTCAATAAACCCAAATCAGTCATTTCAAATTCACTCTTCATGTCTGCCTTAAAATCAACAATGACAGAAAATTCATTGCCTGTGAAAATTAAATCATTTACATATAAAACAACAATAAGGATCTTACCATCATTTTCTTTTATGTAGAGTGTGGGCTCACCATCACATTATTCAGACCCATTATCAATCAAGTAAGCATCAATCATGTTGTACCATGCTCTTGGTGCTTGTTTTATCCCATAAAGAGCTTTCTTCAACTTACATACTTTGTGCTCTTGGTATTCAATCTCATAGCCTCGAGGTTGTTCAACATATACCTCCTATTTCAACACTCCATTCAAGAATGGTAATTTTACATCCATTTCGTAGACTTTCCATATCTGTTGTGCTATAATGGACAACAATGTCCACATTTTTTTCATCCTTGCAATTGGTGCAAAGGTTTCTTCATAATCTCTTCCTTACTACTGCTTGTAGCCTTTGACAACAAGTCTTGCCTTGTGTCTTTATATCTTGCCTCCAGCATTTCTTTTCGTCTTATAGACCCATTTTACTCCAATAACTTCTTTACCTTGTGGGAGGTCCACTAACTCCCATGTATCATTTTTTCTATTGGTCCAATCTTTTCATTCATTGCTTCAATCCATTTTTCTTCTTTTACTACATCTTCAAAATGGATTGGGTCATCAACATGATAAAACAAAGAAAATAAATAATTCAAACCATTATTATTATTAGCTTCTTTCTCAAAAAATTTACTCAAATTTATGAATCTTGGTTTTCTTGGTGTGCCTGTAGTTTCACTTGAACTCGAGGGAGACGCAGATCCCTGTGGTATTCTTGGAGGAGCACTTCCTTGATTTTGAACTACTTCTCTATTAATTTCTTGTGGTGTGCTCTGCTGAGCTTGTGTAGGTGGAGTAGGAACCATCGTTGAGGGATTATTTTATGTAATCAAATTTTCTTTATATTCATGTGAAATGCATGTCTTCACGTTCACAGTTTTCTCTAAACTTCCATCTCAAGCTTCTTCTTCAATGAAATGCACATATCTGCTCATTATTACCTTCTTGGTTGATGGATTATAAATCTTGTAGTCCTTGGATTCATCACTGTACCCAAAAAATATACACTTCTCCCCCTTGCTATCCAACTTCCTCCTTAGTTGATCTGGGACATGTCCATATGCAACACATCCAAATAATCTCATGTGAGTGACAAACTGCTTTGTTCCACTCCATGCTTCTTATGGATCTCTGTTCATAACAAATTTAGTCAGACATCTATTTAAAATATAAGCTGCACAATTTACAGCTTCTACCCAATACTCATTTAGCAACTCTTTTGCCTTCAACATACTTCTGACCATGTCTATGATGGTCGTGTTCTTCCTTCCTACAACACCGTTTTGCTGTGGTGTATATCTTGTGGTAAACTGCTTGTGTATGTCATGCTCCCTGTAAAAACATGGGAAGTATTTGGAGATACATTGTCCTCCTCTGTTAATTCTCAACACTTTTATGTAGTGCCCACTTTTCTTTTCTACAGGAGCTTTGAAGTGGTGGAACTATTCAAACACTTCACTCTTGTGTTTCAATAAATAAACCCATGTATTTCTTGTATAATCATCTATAAATGTCAAGACATAAATACTGCGAGCTAAAGATGGAGTTTGCATTGGTCCACACAAATATGAGTGGACAATCTCCAAGGGTGCCTTTGCCCTTATACTCTTTCCTGCTGGAAAGGATTCTCTTTGTTGTTTGCCCAAGATGTAGCCTTCACATAGGCTATTTGGTTTCTTAATCAGTGGTAATCCTCTTACCATTTCCTTTCTGTGCAAGAGGTTCAAACCTCCAAAATTGAGATGTCCAAATCTCAAATTCCATAACCAATTTTTGTCTTTCACTTCTTCTTGAAAGACCTATTGTGTGACTATTGCTATCACACCTCCTTCCTTCAAGTTTGTTCTGAGATTGAGAGGAAACATCCTATTCTTTGTCATATGCACTTCTGCAATGACCATTTTACTTGGAGTTATGTCCATGATTGTACACACATCATTTAAAAAAAATACATTGTAGAACTTGTTCATGAGCTTTCCAATGCTCAAAAGGTTACATTTCAGGCCAAGTACATAATAGTCATTTGGCACAAATTTCTTCTCTCCCTTCCTTGTCAGTATTTATACTCTTCCTTTCCCCATGACAGAGACTTTACTATCAGTCCCCTTTGTCACTTCACATTTCACATTGTCATCCAGATTGGAAAACATTTCTATGTTTCCACTCATGTGGTTACTACAACCTGAGTCTAAGAACCATACATCTTCTTCTTTTTCTTGTGCTATATTACAAGTTAAAATCACACTACTCTGGTTCTGAATTTCTTTTGCAAAATTTACTTTTTTTCTAATATTCATGTCATTTTGCTTCTTTCTACATTCATTGGCATAATTCCCATACCTTTTTCAATAATGACATTGGACTTGGGATTTATCATACCTTTGTCCTTGTGCTTCACTCTTGCTTGAGCCTTTGCTTTGATTGTGTTTGTTGCCCCTTCTGCTTGTGCTTACATGGATGTTTATTCCACCTCTTTGTGGGCTTCTTCCTCTTCCATAGTAGTTTGATCTTCCTTGACCTCTACCTCGACCAAAAGAAATTTGGGCCTTCAAAGCATGCTCCAATGAGGAGTTCGTTGTTTTTTTCAATCTATGTTCATGAGACATCATTGATGCACAAATATCATCCACTGAAAATTGTGAGAGATCCTTCGTCTCTTTTATTGCCACTACTATGGCATCAAATCTTGATGGTAGACTTCTCAAGGTTTTCTCCACTATTTTTCTTTCCTCAAGTGTCTCTCCATCAGTCTTTATCTGGGTAACCAACCAAACCACGTGTGTGAATAATGTGTCTATGTTATCAAAATCATTCATACAGAGAGTTTCAAAATCTCTCCTCAATATTTGTAATATTTTTGTCTTTACCTTCTCCATGCGTTAATAGGCTGTCTTGAGAATATCCCATGCCTCTTTAGACTTTTCTGCTGCTGCAATACTTGAGAAAATACTCTCATGTATTGCTTTAAAGATATAGAAGAGGGCTTTGGAGTCCTTCTTCCTATCGTCTTTCAACAAGTTTATTTCTGCTATTGTCAAAGAAATAATCGTTGTTGCAAAAGTTGGCTTTGGAAAGCCATTTTCCACCAGCTCCCATATATCTTGTGAAGAAAACAGGCCCCTCATTGTAATGGCCCAATAATCATAATTTTTTCCATTGAACTATGGTAATTGTGGATTTTTCAAGCTTGTGCCTGCTACTGCCATTCTAACTATTTAAAAACAAACTTTCTCACTTTTGTAAAGGCTTTCTCACTACTGGAGACTTCTGCTTCTACAAAAAATACATAATCTTAGAGCTTCTTCAATAAAGAGAGCTCGTTCTTGTACTGAGAGCCTAGACCTGCTCCGATACCATGTTGAAATTTTTGAATACAATAAACAGAGGAAATATGTTTCCCCCAACAACACAGAGAGAACAAATAATGCAAAAAATAAACAGTCAATACACAGACATTGTAATACACAGGAGAGGAAAAAACTTTAGTTTTCTATTCTTTCACATTAAAAAACTGAAATTACATTTTTCTTAATACAAGAATGGTTGTAGCCTGAAAAAACTAAAACTAATAAATCCAATTCAAATGTTGAACATATGTTCAACAACCCTTTGTCCTTGTGCTGTCAAAAGACCCATTTCTACATTAAAACAGCACGCAGGCCATATTTCAGTTTTAACACAAAACACATACAAAAAACGTTCAAATCACAAAAGGGCAGACTTCAAATTTTATATGTTTTGGCTCTGAGTCCTCATCGCATCCGGCTCCTTATTGCAAGCCAGAGATCAACGATATTAACTTTGAACTGGCACGAACACGGACAAACTTAAAAGGTTATGGGCATGATGTGCGATGGCATGATCACGTCGCAGATCAAATAACATATGCTACGATGCTTAATGGGAAGACATAAAATGTTGTGAATGTGACGTGTGGGAGCACGATCACATTGCACATCAAATAACTTAACTTGCACATGGCGTAAGGTAAGTGGTAAACATTGGGAAGTATGCTTTGTGGTGCAGCTAATTTTTGGTAAGTGCAGTAAGGGAAATACAAAGGAAATAAACGCAAACAATATTTGTTGCATGTAGTAAGGATAATGATCAGAATTGGATAAGGGCCTAAGGGATAGCTCAAATTTTGAAGGGTTAAAAAGTGTATTGAATCTGAGCGACTAGATAGATCTCCTCTTCTTGATTATGGCATCGCGAACAGTCCAAAAAACCGATGTCGTACAAGGCAGATATCGCGTTTTGATCGAATTTCCAAACAGGTAAATTTTGCGACAATTTGACCAGGGTTGACTAGGATGCTCAGTCAACAAGGTGGAGGTACACTCAAGAAAATAGAATATTTTGAGGAATATTCATTTCCTAAAAACCAATCAGTCTGTGAAAAGTGTTGCTTCATTATTTGTTGAATGAGTATAGTATGGTTTGGAGAGGGAAAATTATAGGGCGACTGGTGGCTGGCCCTCAGGCCACCACATGTCCCCAAAACTGCATGTTAAAATTTTGGGTGAGGTCCATAGGAATCGATCCCATGACTTCCTGTGAGCATGCATAGGTCTCCACTGCCGGAGGCACATGATGTTTCTTACCCTAACGTTTCATGGGCTTATGTTAAATTTGAAAGCATTGGAGTGTGGGGGTTGAGGACTGCTAGCAGTCCAAACCCGCCAGTGGTCCCGTGATGGTGGTCACATGGCACGTTCAAAACAAACTTCAAATATCGTGATTAACACTAACCTCTAGCCTGCAAACATGCCAATAGTTTCGGAGCTGTCACATGGCCACACTAAATGTCATCTCCGTTCAGTTTCTCTGACATCTCTGCTTACCATAATGAAGACCGCGGTTTGGGGTGCATGTGCCTAACCATCGAATTGTTACATTTAATGCCATGGTTTATTCGATGACAATTTTTTCCAGCGCACCATTTTGGGCGGACTCCACACTTTAACTCCAAATAAGTGGAGTTATCCTCTTTTAGTGGAGCTTTTCTAGGTGTAACTGGGCAAATGAGTAGGAGACTCAATTTTCGCCTATTCAGAGTGAATGAAGAGTCATTATTCGCTAATTGGAGCATTCTAGAGCCATCTGTGAGGATTTTAGAGCTAGCTGAGGAATTTTAAGTGTGATTTTGTGTCATATAAGTTCCAACGGCCAATAGGGCCATCGGGAGCCAGCAGGAGAATGAGGCCTAGCCAGGGCAGCCAGAGACCATTCTCAGTAAACCAGTCATCTATTCTAACTATATTGAACCTTATAAATCCAATCAAAGGATTTGAAGAGGAATTTGGAGATTTCTGAAGGCCGAGATGCTACGAGAAAGTTTTCAGTGAGCCAAGAGCCACAGGGTGCCACCAAGTGTTGGTGGCATAGCTAGAGCAACTAGAGGACATTTTGAGGAAATGAATAGTGATTTCTGACTATTTTATACATTTTCAATCCAATTGAGGGATTTTCAGAGCCATTTGGAGACTTCTAGAGCCGAATAAGCCACAGGGAAGTTTTAGGGAGCCTACTGCCACTGGGTGTTGGAGGAATAAATCGAGGAGCCATAGATTATTTCAAGAAAATGAACAGCCTATTTTGGATGATTGATTTGTGCTCAAGATAGTAGAAAATAATTCAAGAGAAAAAGAGGACTTCTAATAGATTTTGTGTCAAATATCAGCTCAAGGTAGCTCACGAACACCGACAGAAGAGGTCAAGCCCAAGGGAGCCTAGATCCATTTCCAGAGATTGAGAAGTCAATAGAAGGGTACGATGGTATTCTAAACCCATTTTTATAGTCCAAAAAACCATTTGAGTTTAGTAGCAACTTGTAAAATAAATTTTCCATATTAATGCCAAAGATCCAAGTCAATTTATGAAGGCTCAAGGAGACGTAGCGCAAGACATGAGGGTGAAATCATTTATTATGTTTGATGTTATGTGTTGATGGTTAATTTTTTGTAATTTATGGTTATTGTACATGCTTTTATTTAGCTAAGAAAAATGTTTAATTCCTCACACATAAAGCATTAAACTAGTTAAAACACATACACCTGAATTAAGAATTCAATTCTGCACTTGCAATCATAAGCACAATCCTTTATTTGTTTTAATTTAGTGGGAGGTGCTTGCATAGCATAACAAGTCAGCCACCCATTTCAGATTAGGTTGGTATCAGAGCTCAAGGTTGCTTGCTTTCTTGTTTGACTTGAAAGGTGTTTAACAGTGCAAAGAATTTAACTATTTGCAAATTGACTGATGCTTACAAGTTTGAGTTCGAGGAGGTGAGGGGGAACTACTGCTAGCTAAATCAAGAAGAGGAAAAGAAGGAAGAATACTGAAAGCATTCTCCTTACCCAAAGTACCTCAAGCCAACCCTTGAAGCACAAGAGGCATTGTTTGCAAAATGAGGCTGTTTGAAGAAGAGATACAAGTGTGCAGAGAAGAGCTTGAATTTATAGCTAAATTATTTTTGAAATTTTGTAAATTGATTTTGAAGCTTTGTGAATTGGTTATTGAAGTTATTTAATTCATTTACATAGTGATGACAACTTCATCTAGTGAGGTTTCTAAATCCTCCTACTTTGGAAGACTCTTTGATAAAGAGATGAAGCAGGACTTCTACATCCTGAAGGATATGGTGCAAAGTCTGTATGAAGATGTAAGGGAAAGCACTAGAATTCATGAGAAATTGGTTGCTATGAATCAAGAGAATGAAGGAATTCTTCAAAGATTGCATGATATTGAGGTGCAGGTCCATTATTCCAAAGAGGCATTAACCAAACATGCGCTTGAAGCAGAGGTAAATAACTTAAATTTGTCTTCAATTTCCTCTTCAGATAGATATGTAGGTTCATTTTAAAAACACACTAGATGTATAGGGTCCAAATTGATGTTAAAAATGGGCTATGAAGGAAAGGGTCTAGGAAAACATTCACATGGCATAGTTGAGCCAATTATGGTTGAGGAAAGGCCTAAGAAGTTTGGTCTAGATTATGTTCAACCTTATGGCGAAAAATCTACAACCATGAAGGCACTTGAGAGAGTTCCAAGAAGGACTTTTGTTGTAGGGTCAAACCCAAAAACATGTCAAGTTTGTATTCAAGATGACTGCCATTGTTTGAAAGCCATGTTGTAGCAAGATGTTTGTATACATACATCTTATGGTGAGCAAGAGTGTTATGATAGCTATCAAGACATGAACACTGATGTTGGTCTTCAAAAGAGAGTTGGAACCTATTCAAGTTCATCTTCTCAAGAAGGTAAAAAACATGGACATGCAAAGCAACATTCGAGGTATAATTATTCCCATAATAAAGTTGTTTATGATTATGTTAAGCCTGACAAATATGCATGCATGAATATAAGAAAGAGTTTTTGTTCCTATCATGGTTTGTGTAACCATAAAGTTTCAAGATGTTGGAAGAGAATGAATGCATACAGGAAACAGTCAAAGCGAAGGCGACTTGAAAAAAATATGCAGAAGACTTGCACACATTTTCAGAAGAAGGGACATCATTGCCCAATGTTGGACACTGCATCCAACTAATCATCCCAAGCATTTGAAGAAAGAGGAAAAAAATACTGGTGAGAATGGGACCAAAGATTCCATCATCGATGTGAGTCTAGATGATTCACAAAAAGAAGATATTCAGCAGGAAAAATCGCCATGGAAGTGGCTTCGTAAGAAGTGGTTTGATTTATTGATCTAGTAAGACATACATTCCTTTGTAAATAGATGCAAATTTCAGTTATGTATGCATGAATTTCTGTTGAAAGTATTACAAGTTGCAGCAAAGGATCACAACTTGTATGATGCAAGATTTCATGTGAATGTTGTTCAGTTGAAGGAATTTCATTATTGTTGGAAAATTTCGTCGTGGAGGTGTAAAATATGGGTATGTTACTCACTTTCGTTGCAGAAATATCATTTAGTTCAGCTCTTATAGTCACCCACATGTTTTTGGATTATGTACTTTTTTTTACTTGAAAGGAAAAGTTGAAAGTGTACATATGCATGAGTTTGTATGTGTAAATGGAAAACTTGTAAACATGTCCATTGTACATAGATAAATACATGAGTGCTGTCAATATATATCAATTTTTATATCGACTTGTATCGATTGTGTCACACACATGCTTTCCAATTTGAGTTGGTTGTGTTGCACACTTTTCATATCATCTTGTGTCGATTATATTACACATTTCACGTTGACTTGTTGTTGATGTCGCATGTTGCACGACTTATGTTTGTGTCAAAGGTTTTTGTCGATTTTGGTTTGATAGATGGATACACCAATGTGCAAAGAGGATTGCCATATATTGATGTTACAGGAGGGTGAAAATCAATGTTTTGAAGAAGAAAAAAGAGGTGGTCTTCATTTCAATTCTTGCATAATATTTTCTTTTCAAGATTGATCGTGTTATTGTGACAAGATTTTGTAGGATGTTTTGGTCCATTCAGTGAAGAATTGGACAATATGCAAGGTGTTTTGCTGCCATTACAAAACAAGCTGGTGTTTATGTTGATGACAAGAGTTCACTCATCTTGCAAGCTTAATTTGGAAAGTGCATTTCCAAGACAAAGCTTGTATGCCATAGTTGCAAGAGGTACTTCATTCTCAGTGGGAAGGCTAATAGTTTGCCAAGCACATATAGAGATTAGTGGTACAAAAAAGAGTGTATTAGTTTATAGCAACTAGCAATGCTGAAGTAGGTCAGCAATAACCAGAGAACAATGGTCAAAAGACATAGTGAGCTGTGGTACAAGGCATGTTAGGGTGATTGTTAAAGAGACTTATCAAGTAAAATAAGCTGATATAACTTGAAAGCAAAATATTTTTGAAGCTCAAGGAAGATAATCATTAGCTTTTGTGGGTCCAAAAGCCCTTCAGTGGGAAGGAGTGATCAGAATTAGATCAGGGCCTAAGGGATAGCTCAAATTTCAAAGTGTTCAAAAGTGTGCCGAACCTAAGCAACCAGATAGATCTCGTCTTCTTGATTTTGGTGCCATAAAAGGTTCAAAAAATCGATGTCGTATGAGGCAGATATCACATTCTCATCGAATTGCCAAATAGGTAAATTTTGCGACAGTTTGACCAGTGTTGACTGGGATGCCTAGTCAGCAAGGTGGAGGTAAATTTAGCAAAATAGAATATCCTAAGGAATATTCTTTTCCTTAGAACTAATTAGTGTGTGAAAAGTGTGGCTTCATTATTTGTTGAATGAGTTTGGTACGATTTAGAGAGGGCCAATTATAGGGCAACACGTGGCTAGCCTTGAGGCCACCACGTGTCCCCGACACTGCATGTTAAAATTTTTGGTGAGGTCCATAGGGCTTGACCCTGCAATCTCCCGTGAGCATGCACAGGTATCCACCGCCTGAGCCACATGATGCTTCTTACCCTAACTGTTTGCGAGTTTATGTTAAAGTTGAATGCATTGGAGTATGGGGGTTGAGGACCATCGACTGTTCCAACCCACGATGGTGATCACATGGCCTGTTTAAAAAAAACCTCCAAATATTTCATTTAATACTAACCTCCAGCCTGCAAGCCCGCTAGTATTTTTAGAGTTGTCACATTGCCACACTAAATGTCATCTCCGCGCGATTTTTTCGACGATTGTGCTAACGATTATGAAGACCGCAGTTTGGGGTGCATGTGGCCAACTACCAAACTATTACGTTTAATGCCATGGTTATTTGGAAAAAAATTTGGCTAGTGCTCCATTTTGGGCAGAATCCACTATTTTAACTCTAGATAAGTGGTGTTCTCCACTTTTAGTGGGGCTTTTCTAGGTGTAACTGGGAAAAAGAGTAGGAGACTCAATTTTCGCGCATTCAGAGTGAATCAAGAGTCATTATTAGCTAATTGGAGCACTATGGAGCCATTGGTAAGGTTTTCAGAGCTAGTTGAGGACTTCTTAGCAAGATTTTTCTTTAGATAAGTTCCAAGGGTGACTAGGAGCTAGCACGAGAATGAGGCCTAGCCAGGGCAGCCAGAAACCATTCTCAGCATACCAATAGTGTATTCTAACTATATTGAACCTTATGAATCCAATGGAGGGATTTTCAAAATAATTTGGAGACTTCTAAAGGCCGATATTCTATAGGGAAGTTTTCAGTGAGCCCAAAGCCATAGGGTGCCACCAGGTGTTGGAGGCATATCCAAAGAAGCTAGAGGCCATTTTAAGGAAATGAATAGTGATTTCAGACTATTATGGAAATTTTGAATCTAGTGGAGGGATTTTTAGATCTATTTGGAGACCTATAGAGCCAAATAATCCAAAGGGAAGTTTTAGGGAGCCTAGTGCCACCAGGTGTTGGAGGCATAGATTGGGGAGCCAGAGCTCATTCTGAGAAAATGAACAACCTATTTTGGATGATTGGTATGTGATGGATACATTAGAAAAGGTTTCAAGAGAAGAAGAGTACTTCTAAGATAGTTTTTGTCATAGAGAAGCTCAAGGTAGCTCAAGGACATTGATAGAAGAGGTCAAGCCCAAGGGCGCCTAGGTCCATTTCTAGAGATTGAGCAGTCAATACATGGGTATGATGATATTCTAAACCCATTGGTATAGTCTAAAAAATCATTGGATTTGAGTAGCAACTTGTAAAATTTATTTTCCATCTTAATCTGAAAGAGCCAAGTCAATTGATGAGGGCTCAAGGATATGTAGCCCAAGACATGAGGGTGAACTCCTTTATTATGTTTGTTGTTATGTGTTCATGGTTAATTTGCTGCAATTTATGGTTATTGTACGTGCTTTTATTCGAATAAAACGAATGTTTAATTCCTCACACATAAAACATTAAACCAGTTAAAACACATACACCTAAATTAAGAATTCAATTCCGCACTTGCAAGTATAAGAAAGATCCTTTATTTTTTTTAATTGAGTGGGAGGTGCTTTCATAGCATAAAAAGTCAACCACCCATTTCAGATTGGATAAGATGGGTGCCACCGATATCCCATTGGTGGAAGAATAATTTACGGTGAATGGCTTCAGGTTAAAATGAAAAACATTGCAATTGTGCGTTGCAGGCAAAAGGTAAGTTAAAGCGGTGGTTGAAAAAATAAACACAGAGGATGGATCGGGTACTTTTTTCGTTGTGGTTGCGTGAAAATGCCTTCGGGGTCTTCAATCCTTCCTTGTACTTCTCTGAACAAAATAGATTGAAGCGTGGGCTGCTTCCACTTCTCTTTCATGGCAATGGTTGGGAGTATAATTCCAAAAATTTATTAATATATAGAAATGATTTTATAATTTCATTAGGACATTACTACATGAAAGGTACTTTTAAGACACTTTTTAACACAAATTAAAGACAAAAATATTTTGAGAAAAAATTGTACATTTAAGACAATTTGAGAGTTCAGAAAATGACAAAGACCTTTTCTAACACAAATTTTGAGACAAAAATACTTTAAGACAAAAAATTTACATTTAAGATAGTGACAGACTTAAGACAATGACAATTAGAAATCCATTTAACACACTTAACAATTAAGACAAAACCATATCAATTTAAGATAATATTATTTAACACCTGAAAAATTGACTTTGACCCTAACTTGCTAGCTTGCAGAATACTATTGTTTCGCTCCTATACAGATGTTGTTATTTCACTTACCATTCACTTTATTTTATATAAAAACAATGATTTCTTGGGATATTCGTTTTGCGGGGCTAGCATACTGTGAAGAATGCTACAAATTTTGCTGACAATATTTCTATTAGAGAGAGTTTGTGTGTAGTTGCATTCTGGCATTCAGAAAGCTTGCAAAGAGATTCCATGAGTGGATAAGGGATAATTATATTTTTTATTTTTAAAAATAAATATTCACACATGAAATTTAACCACATCAATTCCTTTCTTTTATATTATATCTTTTTTTTTCATTAAGCTTTTTTAATTAAATATAAAATTAAAATACTCTAATTATATTAGTTTTTTAATTAATTAAAAATTGAAAATATGACATTTGAAAAGTTAAAATATTTTTAACTAATTTGTATGTATTTAATTTCATGTATATTTATTTGAAAATTGTATAAAAAATTACAAAAGTAATAAATTAAAGATATTTTGATTTCAAAAAAACATACCATATTCTAAAAATATAGTAAATAAATAGATAAAAAATATTATATTTTAGTTGGCCTAACTCATAGTGATTTGAACTTTGAATCTCATATTTTACATATTACTTCATAACAAGGTGATAGTAAATTGAGTTACATTCCATGAAGTTAGATTATTTATTTTTTTAAATATGTGAAAAATTTAAATTACTTCAACTGAAACATTGATATAAATATAAATATGCAAGAATTAAAATAGAATTAAATAATAAAAATTAATAAAAAATTTCTCAAATGATATACATACATACATACATACATACATACATACATACATACTTATATATATATATAGTGGTCCTAATGGTTAAGATCATGTGTCTCCTCCTAAGAGGTTACAGGATAAGAAATTTGATTCTTGCATATGTCTTATACTATGATCTCAATTTTCTGTTAGTATGTGTGTCCTAAGAGGTTACATGTTCAAAACTAGAGGGGGGTAGAGTATGTTAAAATTGGATAATAATAATAATAATAATAATAATTTCAAAATTATACAAAAGAAAACCAAAAAATTTAAAGCACAAATTCATCAATATATATATTTTAAACCTTCTCTTTTTCTTTCTAAATGAAGAATAAGAAATTTGATTCTTGCATATGATCTCAATTTTCTGTTCAACAAATATACCAAAGAGATAAATAAGAATAAATTAATTATTTCATAGATATTATTATAGTATTTTTTTTTCTATTTTTTTTATTTAAAAGAATATATATATAGTAATATTTTAATAAATACATATATACAAAATGCAATTCAGTATTTTTTTTATATTAATTTATTGTTAGGCGTTACTTTTTTGGTAAATATTTTCATCTAGTAATTAGAAAACCATGAATGCATTATTAAGAAACCAAGTAATATTAGTAATTAATATCATTTCAAACTAGGGAATAAGGACTATGTGATTTATCTTCCTCACTCAATATCAATAAATATATATATATATATATATATTGAGTGAGGAAGATAAATCACATAGTCCTTATTCCCTAGTTTGAAATGATATCAATTACTAATATTACTTGGTTATATATATATATATATATATATATATATATATATATATATATATAGATAGATAGATAGATATATATATATAATGAAGGAGCTTGAAAGCATACCTCTAGCATAAACTTGTATTTAACTTAAAAATCCATTGTCATGCCCCTATAGTCACCCACATCGGAGGTTAACTTAGCCCACTAGATGGCCCATCACTATAGGTTTGTGGTGCATTGTGACTCATTTCATCTCATCGATTTTCTCAATATAAAAGTACGTGATTCCATACTAAACCTTAATTTTTATATTTCACAATCATCGTGACTCATTTCATCTCATCGATTTTCTCAATCTAAAAATATGTGGTTCCATACTAAACATTACTTTTTACATTTCGTAATTATTAATATCTGTAAGTTTCACACTTATTGAAATATCTAGATAATCCTTCCATACAACTATGTATTAACATAACCAATATGAAAATGATATGAATGGAAGTAATATTATAGAATCAAGAACCAAAACCACTTAATAGTTGTCAAATATTAAAATGTGTTACAACCAAGTGAAATCTACTCTCGCATAGAAATTTTAAAATTATACGAGTACACAATTCATACAAACCTATCCCCAAATTTCCTTTTTGATTTACTGCCATTCATCATAACTTTGTCATAGATCAAAATCATCTCACTTGAGAAAAGTAGTAACTACTCTCCTATGCATGTAGTGATGAAGAGTTAAGTTAAGTGAAGGAAAGAAAGCTAAGTCTAATATTAGAAGTCAAGTGAGCAAGAGATAAAAATATAATGGCTGGTTAAGAAAAGCTAAGTTATGGAAAAGCAAAATGTCTATTTCTGTTAAATTTAAGTTAGAAAACTTTAGTTTAAAGCGCCAAGTCATAGTTTGCATGAGGAAAATAAAGTTAGAGCTTGCATGAATCCATATTTAGAAAGGTTGGTGCTTATATATGCATGGTCACGTCATTGTAATACGAAGTAAGAAGAGAGAATTACAACAACTTGGTGGATGTATATGAGAGAATAATTAGTGAATAGAAATTCTTTATTCAAGCAGAAGCATGTGTACTTATTCTTCTTGTGTTTGAATGTTTATCTCTACCTATAAATAACATGTGGTATCTGAGCAAGGTTTAGCAAGGTTTTAAACAACAAAAAGGGTTACAAAGGTTAGGAGCTACTTCGAGTAAGAGCCTTACATATTTTTAGTAGCCCGCAAAGTGAAATTTGCATCCACTGGTTCATAAGTAGAAGCTAAATATTGTTGAGAGTTTGTAAACCTAACTACTAAAATATTAGGGTGAGTAGCCTATAGAACCACCACCATATCAAGAGGAAAGATCCACTACCATTGACCAAATAAGGATTCTCCACTATAAGTTATAGTCACAAGCCTTGATAATAATGTGTAAAAGAGCTTGGCAAAGTTGTTAATAGCTATTAGAAGCCATCATTAAAGTGAAGGTTAAAATTTTTAGTTTTAAATATAATCAACTGTGTGTGACCATAATTTCTATAAGGTTGACACAATAAGTAAAGAACACAAAAGAAAAAAGAAAGATGACAGTCATGGGTCATAAAGAAATACTGAAGCAAACTAATAAAAGAAATCAAAAGGAAGAGCCAAAGTATTTCAAACGGCTCATAGAGGTTCTTTCCATGGTCGAGGCATCTACAAGACAAATAGATGAAGTAGAACAATGAAAGGATGAATGGATCTGAATAGATCTGGTAACACTTCAAAAATTTACTGGTAAAATTTTTAATTTTTGGGAACTGTTAAGATGAAAACTTTTCTTCAATGTAAAGAGTTGATTGAGTATCAGTCTAATAACCCATATGATGAAGTATGTGATTCCTTAGAATTGGATCTTTTAAAACATGCATTGGATTAGAGGTCAGTGTGCAAGATATCAAAAAATGCATCTTACTAGGAAAAATGAAAGACCCTGGAAGTAGAATTTGGTATAAAGGAAAGACATAAAGCAACAAATTCTATTACACTTTTTTTAAGAATAAACAAATAGTAAATTTTGGATTTGAGAGTAAATGATCAAGATTATAGGAGGAAAACAAAGCTCGGAGAATCCCACTCAAATGCGGATGATGATCATAAAGACTATAAAAGTGAAAACCATCCTGTAGACATGCATATGAACGAAGAAGACAAAAAATATTCTACAGTGGGAAGATGAAGCCTCTACATGTGAAGTAGTTCATGAAGATCATATAAATTCTGAATATCCCCACTATAACATGGATGGTTAAGATGATGGTGAATCTCATTGTGACAAGACACATGTGGATGGTGACTGCAAAGTGAGTTGTGAATTGTGGAATCCAACAATAGACCTTGTCGATGATGTGAAGATTCCAATAAGGAATGAATAAAATGTGTTATCTATTTGGTATGATTGTAGTTGACGATGGCCTCTTTGCATTCGATTTTAAGGCATTTAAGTTTGAGAATAATAAAGACAAATTTTTATATGAAGTAATGGTTGTAGAGGTGAAAGTGCATCTCTCATGAATCCAGCAACAAATAATGAATTTGGTGATGTTGAAATTTTTAATGAGCACATGCATGCTCAGATATCTCACCACAGAGTGGACGAAAATTATGTTGATGAAATTTGTGGTATCTTTTTTGAAACATGGACTACTTGTGGAAATATGGAAAATTCCATGTTTGATGAAGAAATGAAGGTTGAAGCTATCACTATAACAATAATTTATAGTGGTTGAAGGTTGATGGTTGACTCTTCCTTTTCCCATAATATACACTTTATTATCAATCCATAATGTCACTTCATTTTTCACACTCTCATCTAGATTGGAAAACATTTCTATGTTCCCTGTCATATGGTTGCTACAACATGAATCTAAAAAACATACATTTTTGTTTCTCTTGTGCTACATTGCAATCTAACAACATGTTGTATTGGTTTTGATTTTATTTTGTGAAATTTTTATTTGGATTGTTACAAAGATCATGATTTTTCTTCCCACATTCATTTTCATAATGTCCACACATCTTAGAATAATGACATTGAACCTGAAATTTATCATAACTTGTACCTTCTTCTTCATTTTGACTTGAAGCTTGACTTGGATTTTGATTGTTGCTTCTTCTACATGAGCTTGAAGGTTTGCCTTTTCCAAGTCTATGCATAATTCTTCCTCTTCCTCTTGTATTTGATATTCCTTTGCCTCTACCTTGACCAATAGAAACTTTCTCCTTAAAGGCATGCTCCAATGAAGTATTTGGTGTTATATTCAGCCTAAGTTCATGAGAAATAAGTTATGCTTGAAGCTCATCCACTAAATAGTTCATGAGAAATCAGTTATGTTGGAAGCTCATCCACCAAATTGTGAGAGATATTTTATCTCTTCTATAGTCACAACAATAGGGTCAATTCCTGATGGAAAACTCCATAAAATTTTCTCAACTATCCTCCCATCTTCAAGTGTCTCACCATGAGACCTAATTTCACTAACCAATCCAACTACTTGTGTGACAAATGAGTCTATATTCTCATACTCCTTCATGCATATGGTCTCCAAATCTCCTCTTTGCATTTGTGTCTTGGCTTTCTTCACTTTTTCCATGCCTTCATAAGTTTTCTGGAGAATATCCCATGCTTGCTTGGACTTTGTCATTGTTGCTATTCTTGGAAATATGCTCTCATGCACACCTTGAAAAATATAGAATAGCGTTTTTGTACCTTCTTCTTATTGTCTCCAAGCAAATCCTTTTCTGGTTGTGAATAACCATTTTCTGTTGCATAAGCTGGGAACCCATTCTCCACCAAATCCCAAATATTTTGAGAAGAAAACAAAGCCTTCATTGTGATAGCCCAATATTCATAATACTCATAATCATTGGCATTTAATTGAGGTATTTTTTAGTTTCATAAAGTGTTTGCTTGATGTTGTTACCATATTTGACTATTAAAGAATGAAAGAAAACTTCTTGAACCTGCTATACCACTGTTTGCTTGTTTTTAAGGCAAAGGAGAAAACCAAGAAATTTATGTGCATTGTTTAACATCACAACGAACAACTCATAGTAACACAGTAACAAAACACCATAAAACAGAGTAAAACAAAATAACAACAGCCCAGTGATGCCCAGTAAAACTAGAAACAAAATTCTTTGATTGTGCTTCCAAAGTAAAATACTTTATATTAAAATTTCATAAACAATTACATAACTAAAACATAGACGTCAGGTCATTTACTACCATGAAAAACATAAATTCTACAAATTTTAACAACACTTTGGTATGTGTTGTAATAGACTGTCATCTAGTAAAACTACTCCCTGCTATTTTCCCCTCTCGTCTGCAGACCTCTGATCCATGTGAAAGACTTTGCTTAGCTGCTTCACTGCTATTCATGAGTTGTACGGTGGAATTGACTTTTCATAAAATGAAAAAAAAAAAACAAAGTTATGTCACTTGATTATTATTTTTTTAATTGCAGTAAAGCCTGAGATTAATAACCACCATGTATGTGTCATAGAGCTAGAACATTAAATTCGCATTCCTGGTGATGATACACAAAATTTGCGAGCGTAATTTCTGAGATTGACTCTTGTGAGTAGTTTAAGGAGGTGCTTGGGAGTAATTTTCCAACATGGAAGGGAAATTCTACAATTTGAAAGCATGGTGATCTCTTTGGGAATTGCGTTTATTGCACGTAGGTGACATGAGATATTTAACACTCTCCTATTCGACAGGGAAAATATTTCAGCTTTCTACAATATCCCATTGGCAAAAACTGAAAGTCAGATAAATTGCCTACTTCTTTAGGCACATGCTCAATTTCAGTTACATTTAAAATTAGAGTAACCAAGGTTAAACATTTCAATGTCTAGAGAAAGATGCGGTATTATTGTGGCAAAGTGATATTCTTCTGCAATCACTTGGGATGTGAAGAAATTTTGGAGCATTTGACCTGCATTAAATACACAATTTCCCTCGTTACCCTCTACATAAATAAATTGCCATGCCTCATATAAGATCGTGAATATATCATGATTTGAAAAACATAATGCTCGAAGTGGTACTTTATTCTCTTAGAATTGTTCAATGCTCACTGAAATCATGATTCAATAAATTAGGAGCTATGGAAATTACTTTAAACTAAAATGTATTAAAAGGTAAACTATTAACGATTAAAGTGCAGTTGTGACAATGGCCACTGCAGCTGCGCAGGCACCGGGACAGATTCGAAATTGCCCTAATGATGCCATGACATCACATCTACAAATATCCATATCTACATGCATGCACATGCTGCAATATATATAAAAACCCTAATTTCAATATGCAATATTTATAAAAACCCTACTTCCAAAAAATAATATTAAAACCTTTGGAATCCCTAATAATATTACCTATGTGGCTAGGCACATCAAAATTGCTGAAAAAGTTCAAAGGCATACTATTGTTGGCTTAAGCAGGAGAAGTGGGCACTGTTATTAATCGTATACTGGTAATTAAATACAAAAGCAACATTGTAATGAAATACAGAACGGTCACTACGGAAATGTCGGGAAGCACAGTGAATGAAGGGATTTATAAAATTATTGATAGCGATTTATTCAGTCTGTGCCCGATTTCGAAGAAACAAATATAACCACGGGAGAGGCGTGGCATTGACAAGTTTAAAAAATATGGAGTACTTTCATAATTTCAATGAATATTTTGACCGGTGGGCATCTTTTTCCGGCTACGCTTTACGGTGTAGGAATTGATTATAGACCGGTGCACCAACCACATCTCATTTTTCCAAATTGTTATATTTTTCTCGTTCGTTGACACGGGAAAAATCTACATGGTGGTAAGGACCCCCCTCATTGAATGGACGACTCACTTATAAATATGTATCTTATTAAATATGCTCGGTATGATTAGTATTTTGATCATTTTCTAATTGATTCTCCTAATTGGATTTCGGCTACCCCTTCTTTTCAACGTTCTGCTTTCTTCATTTGCTTTCCATCCATCTCTGTTCTACCTAATACCAAATTCCATTTACAAAACTACCGAAAGTTGTTTGATAATATGGAACTACGAGTAGCTGAGTCGACATCGACATCCACCTCATGCTACCTTCAAGTACATAGTTAACCAGCCTTCTTTTGCCGTTGAAAATCATAACAAACACATGTTGGAAATTAATTGCAATTCCTCGCATTGATCAGCAGAGTAGTAGAGTAAATATGATGGGATTGAAGAGCGGTGACAAAGAAATTGTTGATGGTAAGTTGAAAACAGTGGAAGCTCCATTCATATCAGCAGCAACCACCATATTAAATTCCCATCCAACTCCATTTAACTCATAGCAGCATTTAAGAGTTGAGGCGGCAAGCCATTCCGGCGGGTTAGCAGAGCCCAAGCAGCTGGAGGAGTGGAGACCCCCGGAATAGCTGATGTCATCTTCAGCTGGGCCCAATTTTCACCACTCACAAAGGATTCTGGCGGATAAGAGAACTGTTGAGGGGTGAAACGCATGAAGCCCCCAAAAATCATAAACAAGAAAAGCACGAAGGGAATAAAATTTTAACCCTATGTTAAAGTGTTTTGATTTAATTTTATTTTCACGACAATGTTGTTTTAACTTTTTACATAAGTTAATGTTTTATTACAGCAGTTTACGTTAAATTTTTTACTTTGGTTAAACATATATATATTCTAAACATAAGATATTTATAATATATATATTATATTGTAATGGGTTCATATATATATGTTGTGCATTGTAAAAGAGTTGTGTAATGTATTCTGTAATTGCCTGAAGGCTAAAAACAGAGTAAGAGCATTGTGTTGTGCATATCAGAGAGATGTAGAGGAATTTAGAAGCGCTGTGTGTGTAATAGCCAAGTGATTTCTGTTGTTAATCCAGAACATTAGAGTTCTGAAGAGTCTTAATTATGACAGAGCAGTTTATGGTTTTTAAATAAAATAGAGTTTTATCTCATCTCTGTGTTTGTCTGTCTTTTTGTCCGCAATTTGAATTTTATTTGAATCTGTGTTGTTTAAAAGGTTAAGGAATTATCCCTAGAAAATTCCAACATGGTATTAGAGCTAGTATAGCCATTCGGTGAGACAAAACAGAGTTTGTTTTTCCACTGCAGGAGTTGTAAGAAGCTTATTTGAGCAGATTTCTCCAGCAAAGAAAGTTTTTGCTTGTTTTATTATACAATCAGTATCTTTTCTTTACTTGTACAGTTATGATGGTAGATTCTGGAACTGGTTTGAAAAATTCCCAACTTCCACAGTTTAATGGGAATAATTATAGTTATTGGTCCATAACTATGAGAGCTTTGTTTGCTTCTCAGGGATTATGGAAGCTAGTTGAAAATGGCTACCCTGAACCTGCAGATGCAGCGGCGTTGGCTGCTTTGACAGTAGCAGAAAGAGACCTGTTGAAGAGCGACAGGAAGAAGGACTCCAAAGCCCTCTTTTATCTCTTTCAATCAGTACATGAGATTGTTTTCCCATGGATTGCAGCAGCAACAAAGTCTAAGGAGGCTTGGGATATTCTCAAAATTGCCTATCAAGGCATGGAGAAGGTGAAGACTACAAAGTTGCAGATGTTGAGGAGAGATTTTGAAACACTCAGCGGAAGGAATATGATACAATAGATTCATTCTTCACTCATGTTATTGGGTTGATAACCCAGATAAGATCTCATGGTGAAACTTTTGAAGAGAGAAGGATTGTAGAGAAGATCTTGAGAAGTTTACCCTCAAGGTTTGAAGCTATTATGGTAGCAACAGAAGAGACAAAGAATATCTCACAGTTCACAGTAGATGAACTCAGTTCTTCTCTTATGTCTCATGAACATAGACTGATTAAAGGAACAAATTCCTCTTTGGTGCAAGCATTCAAGACTCAGATGTCATTCCGACGAGGTAGAGGTCGAGGCAGAGCAAATAACAGAGGTTGTGGAAGAAGCCAAAATAGAGGCAAAAATAATCTTGCTAGCACAAGTGGAAGGAGCTGCAATCAAAACCAAGATGAAGGTTCAAGCAAGAAGCAAGCTCATGGACAAAGGTATGATGAATCCCAAGTCCAATGTCATTATTGCAAGAAATTACCTCATTATGCCAATGAATGTAGGAAAAAGAAAAATGACATGAATAATTGCCAGAATGCTAATTTTGCAAATGAAGAAGATAAGAACCCAAAGATTGTGCTGTTAACATGTAACATTGCACAAGACAAACAAGAAGATGTCTTGTTTTCAGACTCAGGTTGTAGTAATCACATTACTGGAAACATAGCAATGTTTGCCAATCTAGATGAAAATGTGAAATCTAAGGTAACAACAGGAACTAATAGTAAGATATCTGTCAAGGGTAAAGTCAGAGTTAGTATCCTAGCAAGAAATAGAGAACAAATGATTGTGCTAGAGGTATATTATGTACCTAGTCTGAAATGTAATCTTTTGAGCATTGGACAACTCATTGACAAAGGTTACAATGTGTTCTTAAAAGTTGATGTGTGTACAATTAGAGACATACCTCCAAGCAAGAAGATCATTGCAGAGGTGCAGATGACCAGCAATAGAATGTTTCCTCTCAAACTCAGGGAAAATTTGAAGGAAGGAAGAACTATTGCAACTATAACACAAGAAGTCTTTCAAGAAGAAGTGAAAGATGAAATTGGTTGTGGCACTTGAGATTTGGACATCTCAATTTTGGAGGCTCAAATCTGTTGCACAGAAAGGGAATGGTAAAGGGATTTCCATTGATTGAGAAGCCAGACAACGTTTGTAAAGGTTTTATCTTGGGAAAACAACATAGAGAAATATTTCCAGCAGGAAAGAGTATAAGGGCAAAAGCACCCTTGGAAATTGTTCACTCTGATGTGTGTGGACTGATGCAAATACCATCATTTGCTGGAAATAGATATTTTTTTAACTTTCACCGATGATTACACCAAAAATACATGGGTGTATGTGTTAAAACAGAAGAGTGAAGTGTTTGAGAAATTTCTCCACTTCAAGACTCTTGTTGAGAAACAGTGTGGGCATTATATCAAAGTAATCAGAACATATAGAGGTGGAGAGTACATCTCCAAGGAATTTCTGCGTTTTTGCAGACAAAATGGCATACAAAAGCAATTCACCGTGAGGCATACACCTCATCAAAACGGTGTTGTAGAAAGGAAGAATAGGACCATTTTAGACATGGTCAGAATTATGCTGAAGGAAAAACATTTGCCGCATGAGTATTGGGCAGAAGTTGTCACTTGCACAACGTACATCTTGAATAGATGCCTAACTAAAGCTATCATGAATAAAATTCCAGAAGAAGCATGGTGTGGACAAAAGAAAATTGTCACTCACATGAGAGTATTCAGCTGTGTAGCATATGCACATGTACCGGATCAGTTAAGGAAGAAGCTTGATAGTAAGGGGGAGAAGTGTGTCTTTATTGGCTACTGTGATGAGTCAAATGATACAAACTCTATAATCCATCCACCAAGAAATTGATAGTAAGCAGATATGTGCAGTTCATTGAAGATGAAGCTTGGGATGGAAACTTAGAGAAGACAGTGAAAATGAAGGCAACTTTGTCTCACGAAGAAGAAGAAGAAGAAGGAACAATAGCTAATAACCTTTCTTTGGTGGCTCCTCCTCCACCACCGCAAGCACAACAAATCACACCACAATCTGGAATTAGAACGGCCTTCAGAAGTCAAGGAAGTGCTTATCCAAGCACACTGCAGGGATTAGAAACGCCCTCTAGTTCGAATGGAACTCCAAGCACACCAAGAAGACCAAGATTCATAAATCTAAATGAGATTTATGAACAAGGAGAGGTAAGTAACAATATCGATCTGAATTCATTATTCGCTTTGTATTGTCATGTTGATGACCCAATTCATTTTGAAGATGCTGTAAATGACGATAAATGGCTTGAAGCAACGAATGAAGAAATTGGTGCAATTGAGAAGAGTAAGACATGGGAGTTAGTGGATCTCCCTAAAGGAAAAGAAGTTATTAGAGTTAAGTGAGTCTACAAGACCAAGAGTAATATTGAAGGAAAAATTGAAAGGCATAAAGCAAGACTTGTTTTCAAAGGCTACAAGCAGCAACAAGGCAGATACTATGATGAAACCTTTGCACCAGTTGCAAGGATGGAAATAGTAAGAACTGTGTTGTCTATTGCAGCACAACACAAATGGAAGATTTATCGGATGGATGTAAAATCTGCATTCCTGAATAGAGTGTTGAAAGAAGCGGTTTATGTTGAACAACCTATAGGAAATGAAGATGAAGGCCAAGAGCATAAATTATGCAAGTTGATGAAAGCTCTTTATGGATTGAAGCAAGCTCCAAGAGCATGGTACAACAGGATAGATGCTTACCTGATTGAAAATGGGTTTGGGAAGTGTGATGGAGAACCCACACTCTACATAAAGGAGAATGATGGTAAAATTCTTATTGTTGTTTTATATGTAGATGATTTAATTTTTACTGGCAATGATGCTTCTTTCATTGCTGATTTTAAAGCAGTCATGAAAAGTGAATTTGAAATGACTGACTTGTGTTTCTTAAGATATTTTCTTGGAATTGAAGTAGACGAAAGTGAAAATGGTATTTTCATTTCCCAAGAAAAATATGTTGATGAAGTGCTGAAAAGGTTCAATACGCAGAACAACAAGGCAACTGTAACTCCAACTGTGATGGGGTTGAAATTGAGTAAAGAAGACAACAACAAGGTTTTTGATCTGACATTGTACAAGAGCATAGTTGGCAGCCTCATGTATTTGACTGCAACTAGGCCATATATAATTCACAATGTTAGTTTAATCTCCAGGTTTATGGAAAGGCCAAAAGAGACACATTAGCAGGCATCGAAGAGGATTCTAAGGTATGTGAATGGAACGAAGGGGTATGGTATTTTATACTCCTCTTCTGAAAATTTCATTTTGACAGGTTACACTGACAGTGATTGGGTGTCATGTCTCCCAATATCGCAACAATATTTTTTTATTTTTTTTTCAGATAAAATTGCTAAGCTCTATCTGCAGAAGATTTGTTTTATTAGAACACATTACCGCATACATATATTTTTCATATATTAATATAACATTTGTGCAATCGTATAGTATGCTATTTCAATAGTAATCATAACCTTTGCGCTTTTCCCAACTTCAAACAAATTAATAACACTTAGGCCTCATCGAGTTTGTCATTCAAATGATATGATATTATAGTTATTCGGTTAATCGTGTAGTACTAAAATGAATGTATACACCCATGAATATTTTGTAACTCGGTTGCTCAGCCTTTTGTCCTTATGTTAGGATATAGAAATTATGATGATAGTACATATTGATAGGGTTTCATATTAAATTATTATGCCACGTCGATGGAACTTCTCGTGATTGATGTTATGGTAAACAATTTATTTTGTTATAAAATTCGATGGCGTGGTTGTGAACCGTCATGGCTTGCGTCCTTGCTTGTTCTCCTTTCAGTATCATTTTTAATGGTTCCGATTTCCTCAGAGATTTTCATTTATTTCTATTACGGTGTTCTGAATACGGATGTAACTTTCTTCTAGAGGCATTAAAGGAGATGTGCCCTTTCGGTACGCTCGTATAACTTTTGATACGAATTTATGTTACAAAAATCGTTTCATACTCTTATCCTGGTACGCCGTCGTTTCTGTTGGCGCTTTGTGGAGGTCCTTACCTCTGTGACTTTGTTTTATCGGGATGTCCATCATGCTACACGTGGAAGGTTGGGAACCTGAGCTAGTTAGGGTTTATCGTTATTATAAATTCGATCTATTTTGTCTGTAGTCTTCATTTGCTACAATGAGCAATTCCGCTAAGAGAAAGCTGAGTTTGCCGGAGGTGTAATGGCGTTCCCTCACACCAGTACACGACAATCGTTTCATGAGCAGGAAGTTTAACTGGTAAGGGAATGAATCCTACCTATTTTCCTTTATGTTCATTGTTAAGTTCATCTCTGGTTTGGAAGAAACGACATAGAATCTCATCCGAATTTGGATCAATAGGTGGTTTATCTTCCTGGTTTGAGTTCGTTTTTTGCATGAAGGATTTCTATGAGGTCTGCTTCAACGTTTAGGGTTGTGTAGCTATCAGGTAGGACTGCGTTCCACCCAGATCAATGCGCTTATCATTTTTATTTCTCAGTCGTACTTCACAATGATTTATTCCTGCGAGGTGGTGAGATTTCTCTCACTTCAGAATGGGGATTTCTTTGTTATTTTAGATTTTCTATTCAGCCTAGTTTTATTTTAGTTTATCCTGTCAGGGAGATTTAACTCGACGTTTGGTATTATATGCAGAGCTTCTGGGTTTGTACCCGTGTTATTCTCTGGCATCGAATTAACAGTCACTCCGGAGGTAATATCTTGTAAAACTTTTATTTTCTTGAATGGTTATGCATTTATTTGACATATACTCTTACTAATTTGTTTACGCCTTCTTCAGGCATTCCATAGAAGAGATCGGTCATTCCTATGGGTGAGTAGAATCTGCGGTTGTTATCGAAATCTCTTATCATGTCCCGGGTTAAAAATTTTCATATAGATTAACTTGTTTCCGAATTGTTGTGGTAGGTACGCTCCTACCCCACGCGAAACTTATTCGAGGGTCTCCTACCCATTCTTACGAACCAAGTCTTATAACCCTTTTTCTTTTTCCCATGGCACAAGTCGGCGCCTACCTCTTGTCGGTGTTCATGTTTGCCCTCGTTGTGTGTTAGGATGAATCCCTAGATTTCCAATTAAAATGTTACTGTCTATTTTTTATTTATGTCCGAACTCATTTCTTTATGGCGATGGATAATTTTCTGGAAATCGATTCTGTAATAACATATTACACTGTGCGAGCCTATTTCTTTTATATCTGGCTTCAATCTTTGATATGTCTATAGATGTAGATTTTCTCTAATTTCTTTGTTCCATGGCTACGTTTCGCTTAACCCCTGAGTTACTAAAGGGTAATAGAGAACGAAATGTATTTACTCACGGTATTTATGCTTCTCGTTCTTCCTCATGGAATGTATATCACTAAATATGAATTTTCTTTGTTATAGAAAATTTTTGTTTTTTATAATAGTAATGTTTGAACAGTATATGAGAATTTTCCCCAACTACACAGAATTTATATTTCTAATGGTGGCGTATATATCTATATCCAAGATCTCTCGGTTCATAAGATTTCCATTTATGTAACAGTGATCATTTATAATGTCGTCATCTCTTCAATATGTAGTTCGTTGGACTACACAACAAAACCTTTAGTTCATCTAACGAATAAGGTGTATATATATGTTCGTAGCCATTTTCTATATTTGGTAGAGAGGTATTGGATTATAAAGTTGTACATGCTCGTTTTACATTACAATCATAGTTTAATATAGAATTCTATGCATACCTTTGATATCTAGTTATATGTTGTTCCGCTGTCATGTGATACAGAACTGGGATTTACTTAATTTGTTATATCTCTACTTCAGCTGAGTTTGTATAAAACAAGGAATCTGTTTATAAAATTTTATTTCCCTTTTTTGTTGACTATCGTAGCTGATGGTTAATAGATAGTACGATTTTGGGGTCTTAGACGTATATTAATTCTATTCCATGCTCAGACATTGGAGGATATTATTTACTGCTCATATGATTTCATTATGGTATACTATTGAACTCTCATTGTCGATAGAAGCTTATTAATTTACAAAAAATTGAATTGTGAAGTATTTTAATCCCCAGATTTAGTTCACATACTGGCTAGAGATTTGGGAAGATTCCTCCTCATTTTTCTAGTCCCTACCACTAGGCAAAGTCAAGAAGGATATTTTTTTTTAAAGTCTGTACATGTATGTAAAAACCTTCAAGTTTCAGAAAACAATAAAATGAACTATAATTAGTTCCATCACAATCACATATTCAACTATTAAAATTTTCTTATAAACACCATCAATCTATTTGGAGTAGTCTACGGTTAAATGATCTGTAGAGGAATATGTATCCTCAGATTTAAACCAACCTTGGTTTAGAAATTCTGTTGGATTCTACTCTACAGATTCTTATTCTACAACTATTCAGAATTAAGAAGGTGAATTCCTGATGATTAATTCTGTTAAATGTAGCATTTAAAATTCTAGTATCCAATCAACTTTTATATGTAGCCAATTCATACTATTAAGAAGTAAACACATCAATAGTTTTAAAAACATACCAATCATGCAGTCAACCAACCTCCCAACCTTAGAGTCCTTTTTCTCTCCCAGAACTCACCCCCGAGCTGAGACCACCTCCTAGAACAGATCAACCTCTAATCTGTTTAGGATCAGCTTATTTAAGCTACTTTTCCCCAAAGCCTGTTTCTAATTCTGCGTCGAGAATATCGGGATGCTTTTCTTCCTGTTTGCCTAGGCTTCCCATTTTAGGGACTCTTTAAAGCTGTTTTATGCTTTTCCTCAACCTTTCCATCTTTTTTCCTCTTCCCAACTACTTTCCTCATCATTGGGGAATTTTCAGATTTTTCCTCAAAATCTACTTTAGAAATAATTTCTTTCAAGGATTTTTGAAAGATTGTGGGGAATATTTGCTTGTCCATCCTCATGGATTTAGCAAGTGATCTCATAAATATCATTTTGGTCAATCTGCACAAAATCATTTTATTCATTTCCTCAACTTAAATATTAATTTACATTCACCATTTATTTATCCTTTGGGGTCCACTCCCCTTAGGATTAAAGTTCAATTGTCTAACTTTGAAATTCCAACACATAAATTGGGGGTGTTACATATTCCCCCTCTGAAAATAAACACCGTCCTCAGTGTTGTTATTTAACTACTAGAGTTCATTTTTCAAACAAAAATGGATATCTTGCCATCATTTCAGCTTCTCTTTCCCAGGTAGCTTCTTCAGCAGTAAAGTGCTT
This sequence comes from Pinus albicaulis, assembly GCA_034641835.2. Lineage (NCBI taxonomy): Eukaryota > Viridiplantae > Streptophyta > Pinopsida > Pinales > Pinaceae > Pinus > Pinus albicaulis. The sequence goes on along the minus strand of CM076572.1, from coordinate 28,400,820 downwards.
CCACTGCACTTGTACTCTGGCTACTATTCTGTTTCTCAATTCAATTTCTTCCCGCTCCAACACTTGAAGCGGTTCTGACAGAAACTCCCCTTCTGCTTCTACCTATACAACATTCCAATCAACTATGTGAGAAGCATCATGCACATATCTTTTTAATAACGAAACATGAAATACATCATGAACTCTAACATGAGGTGGTAAGGCCAGCTTATAAGCAACTAGTCCCACCCTTTCTAATACTTCAAAAGGACCACAATATCTAGGAGCCAGTTTTGCACAAGCTCCAGCATAAAGTGTGCTCTTTTTGGGTTTAATACGCAAATACACATGGTCCCCCACTTTGAATTCTCTGTGCACTCGTTTCTTATCAGCATAGTTTTTCTGGTGATCTTGTGCTGTCTTGATGTTTCTTTGTATCTGTTTAACAATTATTTCCATCTCCTGTAAGGCATCAGGCCCCATCATTAGTTTATCTTCTGGTTGGCTCCAGCTCAAAGGAGTTCGACACTTTCTTCCATAGAGTGCCTCAAATTGACTCATTTTTATGGAGGATTTATAGCTGTTATTATAAGCAAATTCAGCTAAATGCAAATACTCTTCCCACTTTGATGGCCTATCCATCACATACATTCTCAACATATCCTCCAAAATTTGATTAGTCCTCTCTGTTTGCCCGTCGGTCTGAGGGTGATAGGCAGTACTAAAATTCAACTTCGTACCCATCCCTCCAAACAATCCTTTGCAAAAAGCTGCTGTAAACTTAGCATCTCGGTCTGAAACAATTACTTTTGGAACCCCATGAAGCCTTACTACCTCCTTTAGAAATACATTCGCTACTTGAGCTGTCCTAAAGGTAGATTTTACTGGTATAAAGTGGGCAGCTTTTGTTAGAGTGTCTACTATTACCATTACAGAATCATGCTGATATTTGGTTTTGGGTAATCCTGTTATAAAGTCCATGGAAACTGTGTCCCATTTCCATTCTGCAATTGGCAAAGGATTTAAAAGACCTGCTGGATGTTGATGCTCAACTTTGACTAGTTGACATTCCATGCACCTACTTAAATATTCTGCTACATCTCTCTTCATTCCTGGCCAGAACAACTTCTTTTTCAGTGCTGTTAACATTTTCTGATATCCTGGATGTCCTGCATATGGCTGTTTATGATACTCATCTAGAATTTCCCTTTTTAAGGAATCTACATTGGGGATATACAACCTGTTTTTGTAACATATCAGCCCTTTTTGGTTTTGCGTGAAATTAGTTTTTTCCTTCTTTTGTAGTTTTACCAAGAGTGTTTCATAGTTTGGATCTTGATTGACTGCTTTTCTCACCAATTCTTCTATTTCGATCTATGCACTACTTCCAATATTGTTTATATTCTGACAAGCATTCCGGCTTAATGCATCAGCAACTTTATTTTCTTTTCCCTTGATATGTTTTATGTCCATATCAAATTCACTTAAAAAGGACAGCCATCTGGCTTGTCTTGTATTTAGATCAGTTTGGGAAAAGAAATATTTGAGACTAATATGATCAGTCATCAATGTAAACTTTTTCCCAAGAAGATAGTGCCGCCACATTTTCAAAGCATGAATAACAGCTGCTAATTCCAAATCATAGGCACTATAATTCTGTTCATGTATTTTAAGTTTCCTAGATTCATAGGCAATAACTGAGTTTTCCTGCAAAATGACTCCTCCCAACCCCTCTCTGCAAGCATCTGTACATACAAAAAATTCTTTATCAGGATCTGCAATCTTTAGGATAGGGGCTGTAGTGAGTTTTAATTTTAATTGGTCAAAACTGTTTTGGCATTTGTTTGTCCATTCAAATTTGACACCCTTTCTTTCTAATGATGTTATGGGATGTGCTATCGCAGAAAATCTCTCCACAAATCTGCGATAATAACCTGCAATCCCCATGAATGATCTTACTGCTGAAACATCAGTTGGTACAGGCCATTCTTTTATAGCTTTTATCTTTTCAGGGTCAACAGCAAGGCCTTTTTCAGAAATAATATGACCCAAATATTGGATCTTATCTTTATAAAAATCACATTTGCTGAACTTGGCATATAACTGGTTTTCTTTTAGAGTTTGTAACACTATTCTCAAGTGTTGTTTATGTTCATCCTCATTTTTGGAGTAAACTAAAATATCATCTATGAAGACAAGAACAATTTTATCCAAGTATTTATTCAACACACTGTTCGTCAGACACATAAATGTGGCAGGAGCATTTGTCAAACCGAAAGGTAGGACTACAAATTCGTAGTGTCCATATCTGGTTCGGAAAGCTGTTTTGCTGATGTCTTCTTCCTTGATTTTGAGCTGGTGATAACCAGTTCTTAAGTCAATCTTCGAAAAAACTGAAGCTCCTCTCACTTGGTCAAAAAGATCATCAATTCTAGGCAAAGGGTATCTATTTTTAATGGTCAACTTATTCAGTTGACGATAATCAATGCACATCCTGAAAGTTCCATCCTTCTTTTTCACAAACAACATCGGTGCTCCCCAAGGAGATACACTTGGTCTGATATACCCTTTATCTAGCAATTCTTGCAATTGGATTTTCAGTTCCATCAGTTCAGGAGGAGTCATTCGATAAGGGGCTCGGGAAACAGGTGTTGCTCCTGGCACCAGATCGATTGTAAAGTCAATCTCTCTTTTGGGGGGAAGATGAGGAATCTCATCTGGAAAGACTTCCTTAAATTCCCTTACCACTGCTAAAGCATCCATCATACTTTCTTCAGTTTTCTGTTCTATTTCCTCCACATGTACTGCATAAACTTGATGCCCTTTCCTAGCTGTTCTCTTTAATTGCAATGCTGATATTTGTCTAACTGAAATGGGTCTTGGTTTTCCTCTGAGAATAAAAGGTTTTTCTTCTTCATCCACACCATGCAGGGTTTTATCCCAGCAATTCATCAAGTCTTTCTTCCTCTCCAGCCAGTCCATTCCTATCAGCAAATCATAAGAACCTAGAGGCAGTATGTTCAGATTTACTTCTATTTGAAAATCATTTAATTTGATTGTTGTTCTGGACAACTTATGGGTTACCTTTCTCTTAGTTCCAGTGGCCAGCTGTACCAACCATGACTGTTGAAATTTTTCAGTTTTATGATTACATTTTTCTACAATCTTTGGACTAATGTAACTCAAAGAAGCACCTAGATCAATCAAAACAGTAACAGGTAGGTCAGAAATCTTACCCTCCATTTCCACCATGGTTGCTTGATGTTCTTCTTGTCGATTCTCCAAGGCTGCACTGATGGTTGTATATTTCTGGCTATGTCATTGACTGTGGTGGCTTCTCTATCTCTCATAATCATCTGAATATTTCGATGGGGACAATCCCTCAAAAGATGGGGTTCTCCACAGCCCCAACATTTCAGGGGTTCTTTCATTTTAACGGTCCCTTCCTTTTTACGGTCTCCATCTATTTGTTTGGAAGCTACTTGGGACTGAGCAGTTTGACTTTCTTTGGGTTTATTAAAATTTTTCCGCTGATGATCTCTCCCAAAATTCTTTAAATATGTTGGTTTTTGTCTTTTCCCCTTGAACTCACCCCTGTTTAACCAGCTTTTTCCTTGTTCAGCCTTTCCTTTAAACTGCTGATAGCATAATCTCGCTTTTCTAACAGCTTCGTCCATTGTCTTTGGGTTTTCAAACTCAATTTTCTCTTTATATACCGTAGGCAAACAATTCAGAAACCTTTGTACTTTTTCCTTTTCTTCCCTAATGTAGGGTACATATCTCAGCAGATTTGTAAACTTAGTAACAAACTCATCAATAGTGAGCTGTCCTAGTCTAAGTTCGTGGAATTCCTTTGCTTTATCATCATAATAACGCTCATTCAAATAACGATTTTTGAACTTAACCTGGAAATCTTCCCAAGTAACTGTCTTTTCATCAATGGCATGAACCATTTTCGTCTCCTCCCACCACAAGGTAGCTTTACCTTGTAGCTGGTAAACAGCTAATCTGGCTTTCAGATTGCTCTCATATTCATAAACTTGGAAATACTTAGTCATGTTCAGAAACCAAGCTTCAGCATCTTCCTCCTTCTCTCCATCATAGGAGGGAGGTTTGATCTTCCGGAATTCTCCCTGTAATTCCTTTTTCTGTTTATACTGCTGCCTAGTAGCATCATCATCATCAGACTCATCAATCTTCCTCTTTCCGGAACCTTCGCCTTCTTGGCTGTTCCGGTAAGTTAGTTCTCTGATGAGCTTTTCCTGCTCCTTACTGGCTGATGACAACCGGTCATTCTGGCTTCTTATTTCAGCCAATTCTCGTTGCAACCTATAAAAAATAGCCATCACTGGAGCATTGGGATCTGGTGTACCAAATTCATCACGCAGATCCACATAAATTTCTTCACCTTCCGCCATTTCCGCACCACTGTACACACTCATAGCACCGATCAGCAAGAATATAACTAGAAAATTTTTCCAACTATTCATTTATACAAACAACACTCAGCAACAGTGAGCACAAAAACAACAACCTAGTTTTTATAACTTGGGCTCTGATACCATTTGTCATGTCTCCCAATATCACAACAATTTTTTTTTTTTTTCATATAAAATTTCTAGACTCTATCTACAGAAGATTTGTTTTATTAGAACACATTTCTGCATACATATATTTTCCATATATTAATATAACATTTGTGTAAATCGTATAGTATGCTAATTCAATATGAATCATAGCCTTTGCGCTTTTCCCAACCTCAAAGTAAATGATCACACTTATGGCTCATCGAGGTTTTCATTCAATTGATATAGTATTAAGGTTATTCGAGTCAATCTTGTAGCACTACGATGAATGTATACCTCCACGAATAATTTGTAACTAGGTTGCTCAGCCTTTCGTTCTTGTGTTTGGATATAGCAATTATGATGATAGTACATATTGATAGGGTTTCATATTAAATTCTCATGCCATGTCGATGGACCTTCTCGTGATTGGTGTTAGGGTAAACAATTTATTTCGTTATAAAATTCGATGGTGTGGTTGTGAACCACCATGGCATGCGTCCTTGCTCGATCTTCTTTCAGTATCGTTTGTAATGGTTCGGGTTTCCTCAGAGATTTTCATTTATTGCTATTACGGTGTTCTGACTACGGATTTAACTTTACTCCAGGGTCATTAAAGGAGCCGTGCCCTTGTGGTATGCTCGTATAAATTCTGGATACGAAATTATGTTATGAAAATCGTTTAATACTCTTATCCTGGTACACCATCATTTCTGTTGGTGCTCTGTGGAGGTACTTACCTCTGTGACTTCGTTTTATCGGGATGTCCATGGTGCTACACGTGGATGGCTGAGAACCTGAGCTAGTTAGGGTTTAGTATTATTATAAACTCGATCTATTTTGTCTGTGGCTTTCATTCGCTATGATGAAGAAGTCTGCTCAGAGAAAGCCAAGGTTGCCGGAGGCGTAATGGCGTTCCCTCACACCAGTATGCGACCATCGTTTCATGAATAGGAGGTTTAACCGGTAAGTGAATGAATCCTACCTATTTTCCTTTATGTTCATGGTTGTCTATCTCGAATCTGGAAGAAACGATATAGAATCAAACGACATAGAATCTAATCCGAATTTGGATCAATAGTAGTTTATCTTCCTGTTTGAGTTCATTTTTGCATGAAGGGATTTCTACCAGTGTCCGTTCAACGTTTTAGAAGTTGTGTAGTCAACAGTAGGACCGTTGCTCATCCGCATCAACGCGCTTTTTATCGTTTTTAGATTTAATATTTCAGGAATGATCATTCTGCTATAGTGAGATTTCTCTCACTCCAGAATGGGGAATTTTTGTTGTTTTAGATTTTCTATTCAGCCTGGCTTTATTATAGTTTATCCCATCCAAGAGATTTAACTCGACGTTTGGTATTATATGCAGAGGTTCTGGGTTTGTACCCGTTTTATTCTCTGGCACTGAATTAAAAGTCACTCTGAAGGTAATATCTTGCAAAACTTTTATTTTCTTGAATGGTTATGCATCTATTTGACCTATACTCTTACTAATTTGTTTATGCCTTCATCAGGCATTCCATAGAAGAGATCGGTCATTCCTATGGGTGAGTAGAATCTGCGGTTGTTATCGAAATCTCTTACCATGTCCCTGGTTAAAAAAAAAAATCATCTAGATTAACTTGTTTCCGAATTGTTGTGGCAGGTACGCTCCTACCTCACGCGAAATTTCTTCGAGGGTCTCCTACCCATTATTACGCTCCAAGTATTATAACCTTTTTTATTTTTACATGGCACAGGTCGGCGCCTACCTCTTGTCGGAATTCATGTTTGCCTTCGTTGTCTGTTCGGATAAATCCTTAGATTTCTCATGAAAATGTTACCGTCTATTTTTTTATTTATTTATGACCGAACTCATTTCTTTATGGCGCTGGATAATTTTCTGGAAAAATCGATTCTATAATAACATATTACACTGTGCGAGCCTATTTCTCTTATATCTGGCTTCAATCTTTGATATGTCTATAGATGTAGATTTTCTCTAATTTTCTTAGTTCCATGGTTGTTGCTTACGAACCCCCGGGTTAATAATTTAAAGGGTAATAGAGAAAGAAATGTATTTACCTTGCTTTATTTATGTTTCTGTTTTTCCTATGAATTTATATCATTGGAACAGAATTTTCTGTTGAGATATTTTTCTGTTTTATAATATAATGCTGGACAAAAGATATGAGAATTTTCCTCAACTAATAATGTTAATTTCTATTTCTAATGGTGGCGTATATATTCATATCCGAGATCTCTCGGTTCACAAGATTTACATTTATGTATCAGTGATCATATATAATGTCGTCTTCTCTTCCATATGTATATCGTTGGACTACACGGCAAAACCTTTAGTTCGTCTAACAAATAAGGTGTATATAAATATTCGTAGCTATGTTCTAGATTTGGTGCAGAGGTATGGGATTATAAAGTTGTACATGCTCGTTTTACATTGCAGTCGTAATATAGAATTCTATGCATACCTTTGCTATCTGGTTATATATTATTCCTCTGTCAGGTAATACAGATCTGGGATTTGCTTAATTCGTTATATCTCTACTTCAGCTGAGTTTGTATAAAACAAGGAATCTGTTTATAAAATTTTATTTCTCTTTTTGTTGACTATCGTAGCTGATGGTTAATAGATAGTCCTAGCCTATATATACATGGTTCTGGTCTGTTCAATATTTATATATTATTTACCGCCCATATGATTGCATTATATATACTATTTAACTCTCATTGTTTGTTATAAGCTTATTATCGTCCTATAAAAACCGAATTGTAAAGTATTTCCGTAATTCCGCATTTAGTTCACATACCGGCTAGAGATTTCAGAAGATTCCTCCCTCATTTTTTAGTCCTCACTAATATAAAAGTCAAGAAGTTGTTATTTTTTTTTTAGTCTGTACATGTATGTAAAAACCTTCAAGTTTCAGAAAACAATAAAATGAACTATAGTTAGTTCCATTACCATCACTTATTCAACTATTAAATTTTTCTTATAAACACCGTCAATTTATTTGGAGTAGTCTACGGTTAAATGATATATAGAGGAATATGTATCCACAGATTTAAACCAATCTTGGTTTAGAAATTCTGTTGGATTCTACCCTACAGATTATTATTCTACAACTATTTAGAATTAAGAAGGTGAATTCCTGATAATTAATTCTGATAAATGTAGCATTTAAAATTCTAGTATCCAATCAACTTTTATATGTAGCCAATTGATACTATTAAGAAGTAAACACTCAATAGGGGTTTCCAAACATACCAATCATGCAAATAACCAACCTCCCAACGACCTTAGAGTCCTTTTCCCTCCCGCAACTCACTCCCCGAGTCGAGACCACCTCCTAGAACATCAAACTCTCTAATTCAGGATCACCTTATTTAAGCCACTTCTTCCCCAAAGTCATTAATTTCCCTGGGCGTCCTTAATATCGTGATTCTTTCTTCCTGTTTGTCTAGGCTTCAACATTTTAGTGACTCTTTAAAGCTATTTTATGCTTTCCTCACTCTCTTTCCAGCTTTTCCTTCCCAATTACTTTCCTCATCATTGGGGAATTTTCAGATTTTTCCTAAAAATCTACTTTAGAAATAATTTCTTTCAAGGATTTTTGAAAGATTGTGGGGAATATTTGCTTGTCCATCCGCATGGATTTAGCAAGTGATCTCATAATCTCATTTTGGTCAATCTGCACAAAAATAATTTTATTCATTTCCTCAACTTAAATATTAATTTACATTCACAATTTATTTATCGTTTGGGGTCCACTCCCCTTAGGATTAAAGTTCAATTGTCTAACTTTGAAATTCAAACACATAAATTGGGGGTGTTACATATTCCCCCTCTGAAAATAAACACCGTCCTTGGTGTTGTTATTTAACTACTAGAGTTCATTTTTCAAACAAAAATGGATATCTTTCCATCATTTCACCTTCTCTTTCCCAGGTAGCTTCTTCAGCAGTAAAGTGCTTCCACTGCACTTTTACTCTGGCTACTGTTCTGTTTCTCAATTCAATTTCTTCCCGCTCCAACACTTGAAGCGGTTCTGGTAGAAACTCCCCTTCTGGTTCCACTTGTACAACATTCCAATCAACTATGTGAGAAGCATCATGCACATATCTTTTTAATAATGAAACATGAAATACATCATGCACTCTAACATGAGGTGGTAAGGCCAGCTTATAAGCAACTGGTCCCACCCTTTCTAATACTGCAAAAGGACCAGAATATCTAGGAGCTAGTTTTGCACAAGTTCCAGCTTAAAGTGTGCTCTTTTTGGGTTTAATACGCAAATACAGATGGTCCCCCACTTTGAATTATTTGTGCACTCGTTTCTTATCAGCATAGTTTTTCTGGCGATCTTGTGCTGTCTTGATGTTTCTTTGTATTTGTTTAACAATTCTTTCTATCTCCTGTAAGGCATCGGCCCCCAACATTAGTTTATCTTCTGGTTGGCTCCAGCTCAAAGGAGTTCAACACTTTCTGCCATACAGTGCCTCAAACGAACTCATTTTTATGGAGGATTGATAGCTGTTATTATAAGCAAATTCAGCTAAATGCAAATACTCTTTCCACTTTGATGGCCTATCCATCACATACATTCTCAACATATCCTCCAAAATTTGATTAGTCCTCTCTGTTTGCCCGTCGGTCTGAGGGTGATAGGCAGTACTAAAATTCAACTTCGTACCCATCCCTCCAAACAATCCTTTCCAAAAAGCTGTTGTAAACTTAGCATCTCGGTCTGAAACAATTACTTTTGGAACCCCATGAAGCCTTACTACCTCCTTCAGAAATACATTCGCTACTTGAGCTGTCCCAAAGGTAGATTTTACTAGTATAAAGTGGGCAGCTTTTGTTAGAGTGTCTACTACTACCATTACAGAATCATGCTGATATTTGGTTTTGGGTAATCCTGTTATAAAGTCCATGGAAACTGTGTCCCATTTCCATTCTGCAATTGGCAAAGGATTTAAAAGACCTGCTGGATGTTGATGCTCAACTTTGACTAGTTGACATTCCATGCACCTACTTAAATATTCTGCTACATCTCTCTTCATTCCTGGGCAGAACAACTTCTTTTTCAGTGCTGTTAACATTTTCTGATATCCTGGATGTCCTGCATATGGCTGTTTATGATACTCATCTAGAATTTCCCTTTTTAAGGACTCTACATTGGGGATATACAACCTGTTTTTGTAACAGATCAGCCCTTTTTGGTTTTGCGTGAAATCAGTTTTTTCCTTTTTCTGTAGTTTTACCAAGAGTGTTTCATAGTTTGGATATTGATTGACTGCTTTTCTCACCAATTCTTCTATTTCGATCTGGGCACTACTTCCAATATTTTTTATATTCTGACAAGCATTCCGGCTTAATGCATCAGCAACTTTATTTTATTTTCCCTTAATATGTTTTATGTCCATATCAAATTCACTTAAAAAGGACAGCCATCTGGCTTGTCTTGCATTTAGATCAGTTTGGGAAAGGAAATATTTGAGACTAATATGATCAGTCATCAATGTAAACTTTTTCCCAAGAAGATAGTGCCGCCACATTTTCAAAGCATGAATAACAACTGCTAATTCCAAATCATAGGCACTATAATTCTGTTCATGTATTTTCATTTTCCTAGATTCATAGGCAATAACTGAGTTTTCCTGCAAAAGGACTCCTCCCAACCCCTCTCTGTAAGCATCTGTACATACAACAAATTCTTTATCAGGATCTGCAATATTTAGGATAGGGGCTGTAGTGAGTTGTAATTTTAATTGGTTAAAACTGTTTTGGCATTTGTTTGTCCATTCAAATTTGACACCCTTTCTTTGTAATGATGTTATGGGATGTGCTATAGCAGAAAATCTCTCCACAAATCTGCGATAATAACCTGCAATCCCCATGAATGATCTTACTGCTGAAACATCAGTTGGTACAGGCCATTCTTCTATAGCTTTTATCTTTTCAGTGTCAACAGCAAGGCCTTTTTCAGAAATAATATGACCCAAATATTGGATCTTATGTTTATAAAACTCACATTTATTGAACTTGGCATATAACTGGTTTTCTTTTAGAGTTTGCAACACTATTCTCAAGTGTTCTTTATGTTCATCCTCATTTTTGGAGTAAACTAAAATATCATCTATGAAGACAAGAACAATTTTATCCAAGTATTTATTCAACACATTGTTCATCAGACACATAAATGTGGCAGGAGCATTTGTCAAACCGAAAGGTAGGACTACAAATTCGTAGTGTCCATACCTGGTTCGGAAAGTTGTTTTGCAGATGTCTTCTTCCTTGATTCTGAGCTGGTGATAACCAGTTCTTAAGTCAATCTTCGAAAAAACTGAAGCTCCTCTCACTTGGTCAAAAAGATCATCAATTCTACGCAAAGGGTATCTATTTTTAATGGTCAACTTATTCAGTTGACGATAATCAATGCACATCCTGAAAGTTCGATATTTCTTTTTCACAAACAGCATCGGTGCTCCCCAAGGAGATACACTTGGTCTGATATACCCTTTATCTAGCAATTCTTGCAATTGCATTTTCAGTTCCATCAGTTCAGGAGGACTCATTCGATAAGGGACTCGGGAAATAGGTGTTGCTCCCAGCACCAGATCGATTGTAAAGTCAATCTCTCTTTTGGGGGGAAGATGAGGAATCTCATCTGGAAAGACTTCCTTAAATTCCCTTACCACTAGTAAAGAATCCATCAGACTTTCTTCAGTTTTCTGTTCTATTTCCTCCACATGTACTGCATAAACTTGATGCCCTTTCCTAGCTGTTCTCTTTAATTGCAATGCTGATATTTGTCTAACTGAAATGGGTCTTCGCTTTCCTCTGAGAATAAAAGGTTTCCCTTCTTCATCCACACCATGTAGGGTTTTATCCTAGCAGTTCATCAAGGCTTTTTTCCTCTCCAGCCAGTCCATTCCTATCAGCAAATCATAAGAACCTAGAGGCAGTATGTTTAGATTTACTTCTGTTTGAAAATCATTTAATTTGATTGCTGTTCTGGGCAATTTATGGGTTACCTTTCTCTTAGTTCCAGTGGCCAGCTGTACCAACCATGACTGTTGAAATTTTTCAGTTTTAAGATTACATTTTTCTACAATATTTGGACTAATGTAACTCAAAGAAGCACCTGGATCAATCAAAACAGTAACAGGTAGGTCAGAAATCTTACCCTCCATTTCCACCATGGTTTCTTGATGTTCTGCTTGTCGATTCTCCAAGGCTGCACTGATGGTTGTATATTTCTGGCTATGTCATTGACTGTGGTGACTTCTCTATCTCTCATAATCATATGAATATTTCGATGGGGACAATCCCTCAAAATATGGGGTTCTCCACAGCCTCAACATTTCAGGGGTTCTTTCATTTTGACTGTCCCTTCCTTTTTACTGTCTCCATCTATTTGTTTGGAAGCTACTTGGGACTGAGCAATTTTACTTTCTTTGGGTTTATTAAAAATTTTCCGCTGATGATCTCTGCCAAAATTCTTTAAATATGCTGGTTTTTGTCTTTTCCCCTTGAACTCACCCCTGTTTAACCAGCTTTTTCCTTGTTCAGCCTTTCCTTTAAACTGCTGATAGCATAATCTCACTTTTCTAACAGCTTCGTCCATTGTCTTTGGGTTGTCAAACTCAATTTTCTCTTTATATACCGTAGGCAAACAATTCAGAAACCTTTGTACTTTTGCCTTTTCTTCCCTAATGTAGGGTACATATCTCAGCAGATTTGTAAACTTAGTAACAAAATCATCAATAGTGAGCTGTCCTAGTCTAAGTTCATGGAATTTCTTTGCTTTATCATCATAATAATGCTCATTCAAATAACGATTTTTGAACTTAACCTGGAAATATTCCCAAGTAACTTTCTTTTCATCAACGGCATGAACCATTTTCGTCTCCTCCCACCACAAGGTAGCTTTACCTTGTAGATGGTAAACAACTAATCTGGCTTTTAGATTGCTCTCATATTCATAAACTTGGAAATACTTAATCATGTTCAGCATCCAAGCTTCAACATCTTCCTCCTTCTCTCCATCATAGGAGGGAGGTTTGATCTTCTAGAATTCTCCCTGTAATTCCTTTTTCTGTTTATACTGCTGCCTAGTAGCATCATCATCATCAAACTCATTAATCTTCTTCTTTTCGGAACCTTTGCCTTCTTGGCTGTTCTGGTGAGTTAGTTCTGTGATGATCTCTTCCTGCTCCTTACTGGTTGATGACAACCTGTCATTCTGGCTTCTTAGTTCAGCCAATTCTCGTTGCAACCTGTGCAACATAGCCATCACTGGAGCATTGGGATATGGTGTACCAAATTCATCACATAGATCCACATAAATTTCTTCACCTTCCACCATTTCCGCACCACTGTACACACTCATAGCACCGATCAGCAAGAATATAACCAGAAAATTTTTCCAACTATTCATTTATACAAACAACACTCAGCAACATTGAGCACAAAAACAACAGCCTAGTTTTTATAACTTGGGCTCTGATACCATTTGTCATGTCTCCCAATATCACAAAATTTTTTAATTTTTTTTTTTAGATAAAATTGCTAAGCTCTATCTGCAGAAGATTTGTTTTATTAGAACACATTACCGCATACATATATTTTTCATATATTAATATAACATTTGTGCAATCGTATAGTATGCTATTTCAATAGTAATCATAACCTTTGCGCTTTTCCCAACTTCAAAAAAATTAATAACACTTAGGCCTCATTGAGTTTGTCATTAAAATGATATGATATTATAGTTATTCGGTTAATCGTGTAGTACTAAAATGAATGTATACACCCATGAATATTTTGTAACTCGGTTGCTCAGCCTTTCGTCCTTATGTTAGGATATGGCAATTATGATGATAATACATATTGATAGGGTTTCATATTAAATTCTTATTCCACGTCGATGGACCTTCTCGTGATTGATGTTATGGTAAACAATTTATTTTGTTATAAAATTCGATGGCGTGGTTGTGAACCGCCATGGCTTGCGTCCTTGCTTGTTCTCCTTTCAGTATCGTTTTTAATGGTTCCGATTTCCTTAGAGATTTTCATTTATTTCTATTACGGTGTTCTGAATATGAATGTAACTTTCTTCCAGAGGCGTTAAAGGAGACATGCCCTTTCAGTACGCTCGTATAACTTTTGATACGAATTTATGTTACAAAAATCGTTTCATACTCTTATCCCGATACACTGTCGTTTCTGTTGGCGCTTTGTGGAGGTCCTTACCTCTGTGACTTTGTTTTATCGGGATGTCCATCGTGCTACACGTGGGCGGTTGGGAACCTGAGCTAGTTAGGGTTTATCGTTATTATAAATTCGATCTATTTTGTCTGTAGTCTTCATTTGCTACGATGAGCAATTCTGCTCAGAGAAAGCTGAGTTTGCCGGAGGTGTAATGGCGTTCCCTCACACCAGTACGCGACAATCATTTCATGAGCAGGAAGTTTAACTGGTAAGGGAATGAATCCTACCTATTTTCCTTTATGTTCATGGTTAAGTTCATCTCTAGTTTGGAAGAAACGACATAGAATCTCATCCGAATTTGGATCAATAGGTGGTTTATCTTCCTGGTTTGAGTTCATTTTTTGCATGAAGGATTTCTACCAGGTCTGCTTCAACGTTTAAGGTTGTGTAGCTGTCAGGTAGGACTGCCTTCCACCCAGATCAATGCGCTTATCGTTTTTATTTCTCAGTCGTACTTCACAATGATTTATTCCTGCGAGGTAGTGAGATTTCTCTCACTTCGGAATGGGGATTTCTTTGTTATTTAAGATTTTCTATTCAGCCTGGTTTTATTTTAGTTTATCCTGTCAGGTAGATTTAACTCGACGTTTGGTATTATATGCAGAGCTTCTGGGTTTGTACCTTTGTTATTCTCTGGCATCGAATTAACAGTCACTCCGGAGGTAATATCTTGTAAAACTTTTATTTTCTTGAATGGTTATGCATTTATTTGACCTATACTCTTACTAATTTGTTTCCGCCTTCTTCAGGCATTCCATAGAAGAGATCAGTCATTCCTATGGGTGAGTAGAATCTGCGGTTGTTATCGAAATCTCTTACCATGTCCCGGGTTAAAATTTTTCATATAGATTAACTTGTTTCCGAATTGTTGTGGCAGGTACGCTCCTACCTCACGCGAAATTTCTTCGAGGGTCTCCTACCCATTCTTACGAACCAAGTATTATAACCCTTTTTCTTTTTCCCATGGCATAGGTCGGCGCCTACCTCTTGTCGGTGTTCATGTTTGCCTTCGTTTTCTGTTAGGATGAATCCCTAGATTTCTCATTAAAATGTTACCGTCTATTTTTTATTTATGACCAAACTCATTTCTTTATGGCGCTGGATAATTTTCTGGAAATCGATTCTGTAATAACATATTACACTGTGCGAGCCTATTTCTTTTATATCTGGCTTCAATCTTTGATATGTCTATAGATGTAGATTTTCTCTAATTTCTTTGTTCCATGGCTACGTTTCGCTTAAACCCTGAGTTACTAAAGGGTAATAGAGAAAGAAATGTATTTACTCACGGTATTTATGCTTCTCGTTCTTCCTCATGGAATTTATATCACTAAATATGAATTTTCTTTGTTATAGAAAATTTTTGTTTTTTATAATAGTAACGTTTGAACAGTATATGAGAATTTTTCCCAACTACACAGAAATTATATTTATAATGGTGGCGTATATATCTATATCCGAGATCTCTCGGTTCATAAGATTTCCATTTATGTAACAGTGATCATTTATAATGTCATCATCTCTTCAATATGTAGTTCGTTGGACTACACGTCAAAACCTTTAGTTCGTCTAATGAATAAGGTGTATATATATGTTCGTATCCATGTTCTATATTTGGTACAGAGGTATGGGATTATAAAGTTGTACATGCTCGTTTTACATTACAATCATAGTTTAATATAGAATTCTATGCATACCTTTGATATCTAGTTATATGTTGTTCCGTTGTCATGTGATACAGAACTTGGATTTACTTAATTCGTTATATCTCTACTTCATCTGAGTTTGTATAAAACAAGGAATCTGTTTATAAAATTTTACTTCCCT
Organism: Pinus albicaulis; assembly: GCA_034641835.2. Classification (NCBI taxonomy): domain Eukaryota; kingdom Viridiplantae; phylum Streptophyta; class Pinopsida; order Pinales; family Pinaceae; genus Pinus; species Pinus albicaulis. The sequence continues at coordinate 28,385,178 of CM076572.1, read as the reverse complement.
TTTTTGTTGACTATCGTAGCTGATGGTTAACAGATAGTACGATTTTAGGGTCTTAGACGTATATTAATTCTATTCCATGCTCAGACATTGGAGGATATTATTTACTGCTCATATGATTGCATTATGGTATACTATTGAACTCTCATTGTCGACAGAAGCTTATTAATTTACAAAAAATTGAATTGTGAAGTATTTTAATCCCCAGATTTAGTTCACATACTGGCTAGAGATTTGGTAAGATTCCTCCTCATTTTTCTACTCCCTACCACTAGGCAAAGTCAAGAAGGATAATTTTTTTTAAGTCTGTACATGTCTGTAAAAACCTTCAAGTTTCAGAAAACAATAAAATGAACTATAATTAGTTCCATCACAATCACATATTCAACTATTAAATTTTTCTTATAAACACCATCAATTTATTTGGAGTAGTCTACGGTTAAATGATCTGTAGAGGAATATGTATCCTCAGATTTAAACCAACCTTGGTTTAGAAATGTTGTTGGATTCTACTCTACAGATTCTTATTCTACAACTATTCATAATTAAGAAGGTGAATTTCTAATGATTAATTCTGTTAAATGTAGCATTTAAAATTCTAGTATCCAATCAACTTTTATATGTAGCCAATTCATATTATTAAGAAGTAAACACATCAATAGTTTTAAAAACATACCAATCATGCAGTCAACCAACCTCCCAACCTTAGAGTCCTTTTTCTCTCCCAGAACTCACCCCCGAGCTGAGACCACCTCCTAGAACAGATCAACCTCTAATCTGTTAAGGATCAGCTTATTTAAGCTACTTGTCCCCAAAGCCTGTTTCTAATTCTGCGTCCAGAATATCAGGATGCTTTTCTTCCTGTTTGCCTAGGCTTCCCATTTTAGGGACTCTTTAAAGCTGTTTTATGCTTTTCCTCAACCTTTCTATCTTTTTTCCTCTTCCCAACTACTTTCCTCATCATTGGGGAATTTTCATATTTTTCCTCAAAATCTACTTTAGAAATAATTTCTTTCAAGGATTTTTGAAAGATTGTGGGGAATATTTTCTTGTCCATCCTCATGGATTTAGCAAGTGATCTCATAAATCTCATTTTGGTCAATCTGCACAAAATCATTTTATTCATTTCCTCAACTTAAATATTAATTTACATTCACCATTTATTTATCCTTTGGGGTCCACTCCCCTTAGGATTAAAGTTCAATTGTATAACTTTGAAATTCCAACACATAAATTGGGGGTGTTACATTGGGCTTGAAGTGTTGATGATAGGAAGAGCACATCAGGATATGTGTTTCATTTGGGATCGGGAGCAGTTTCATCGGCTTCCAGGAAGCAACCACTAGTTTCTTTATCTACAGCAGAAGAAGAATATGTGGCAGCAATAACAACAACATGCCAAGTAGTATGACTGAGAAGAGTTCTCAGAGATTTGTGTAATGAACAAGAAAAGGGCACAACCATTTACTGTGACAATAGCTCGGCGATAGCATTGTCTAAAAATTTTGTTTTTCATAAAAGGAAAAAACACATAGACACCAAGTTTCACTTCATACATGAATTGGTTAACAATGGTGAGATTGTTTTGCAGCACTGCAGAACTGAGGATCAATTTGATGATATCCTCACAAAGCCATTAGCGCAGAAAAGATTTGATTATTTGAGGAAATGCTTGGCTATGCAAGAAAACCCAGAAGTTGAAATTAAGGTGGAGTGTTGGAAATTAATTCCAACTGCTCACATTGATTAGCAGAGCAGTAGAGTAAATATGATGGGATTGAAGAGCGGCAACAAAGAAATTGTTGATGGTAAGTTGAAGACGGTGGAAGCTCCATTCATATCAGCAGCAACCACCATATTAAACTCCCTACCAACTCCATTTAACACATAACAACATTTAAGAGTTGAGGCGGCAAGCCATTCTGGCGGGTTAGCAGAGCCCGAGTAGCTGGAGGAGTGGAGACCCCCGAAACAGCTGATGTCATCCTCAGCTGGGCCCACCTTTCACCACTCACAATGGATTCTGGGGGGATAAGAGAAATGTCAGGGGGTGAAACCTATGAAGCCCCTGGAAAGCATAAACAAGAAAAGCACAAAGGGAATAAGGTTTTAACCTTATGTTAATGTGTTTTGATTTAATTTTATTTTCACGGCAATGTTGTTTTAACTTTTAACATAAGTTAATGTTTTATTACAGTAGTTTACATTGAAGTTTTTACTTTGGTTAAAAATATTATATATATTATAAATATAATATATTTATAATATATATATTATATTGTAATGGGTTCATATATATATGTTGTGCATTGTAAAAGATCCATGTAATGTATTTTGTAATTGCCCGAAGGCTGAAAATAGAGTAAGAGTATTTTGTTGTGCATATCAGAGAGACAATGAGGAATTTAGAAGCGTTGTGTGTGCTACAGCCAACTGATTTCTGTTGTGAAGCCACAACATCAGAGTTCTGAAGAGTTTTAATTGTAACAGAGAATTTTATGTTTTTTAAATAAAACAGAATTTTATCTCATCTCTGTGTTTGTCTGTCTGCAATTTGAATTTTATTTGAATCTGTGTTGTTTAGAAGGTTAAAGAATTATCCCCAGAATATTCTAACAACACTGATAATATTTGCGCCTGATTTTTTATCTATGAAAGATAACCGAATGCAAGAACATATGGTTGAGCCATATGAACATAGGTGATACGAGCATATTAAAAAGGATAGGCATCGTGCCCTAATCTGTACGGAGAATTACTAATCTATTACCTAGATAGTCGAATTGAGTATAATCATTTTCTTTATGTAATATTTTTATCTCTATTGTATTTCCCTATTTTTTTAATCATCTTTCTAAATTTTTCATCATCATGGTAGAGCTAACAAATATCATATTTTTCGAGTTTTGTGTCATGGCATATGATATTTTTCGAGTTTTCATTATGGTATCAAAGATGAGGCATATTTCACTCAATGAGTTGGAGTAATGAAGTATTCAGGACGTAATCTTACATAATAATGAAATTATGAGAGGTTATAAAGGTTAGAATAATAATGTTTGGAATCAATTTTGAGTTTTTACTTTAGGTTAATGAATAAAAAAATTTAGGAGCATTTTAAAAAAGTATATCAACATATGTGTGTATGGTGTAAGTTAAGGAATTTAGTCTTGTTATTGTTGTTCAAGTTGTTAGTTGTTAGAGGGAACAAGGTTTTTGGTAAAAAATATAGTTATCATTAACAAAAGCATTGTTACCAAGGCAATAAGTAAAAAAATATCTATTTATCCATTAATAATTTGAGGTATAGGTTAATTTGAAGAGAAGAGATGAGATAATCATCCATTGTAATAGTATTGGTAATTGACCAATTTTGGTTTTTATATATCTAATAAGTATGCCCTATATGGTTATATTAAAAAAGTGTAAATTGAGTATGTACAATTTTTGGGAACTTGATGTCACGTAAGTAGTTGGAGGTAGAAGTTGGAAGACAAGTTGAAGAGATTGAAAAAACATTTTACTAAGAAGTTGGCACCTTGTCTATTCTAAGGCATACAAAATGATGAACATTAGTGAGCACAACACACTAAGGCAACATGAGGAAGAAAATTCTAACTCAACACTATTTATCCACCAACAACCCTCTTAAGTTCCACTAAATAATTAATGGATGGATTCTAACATATGGTATCATTCTCCTAATTTGGACCTAAACAAATTGATTTGTATGATTCGTTAGAACTTGAATGATGGTAATTGTGGAAACTATATTAAAAAAAATATTCATGCTACATAATCTAATATTACTTTTTAAATATATCCATGTATGTTTAGAGAGAGACAATCATTATCTGGCTTGAATTTAGGGTATCCTTTAAGTAGTTAGCCATTTATATAGACAACTTAACATATTAATACTATCAACAATGTTTTTCCAGTGGCATGAAGGAAGGCATTCCAGTGCAAGTGAAATTGAAACATCCTACTACATGGTTAAAAGCAACCGAGAAGGTACTAAAATCCAAGAAATTGATTAACACACATATGAAATAAAAGGAAACATTCAATCCCTACACTCATCCTCCCCAATCATAACTTCTACTCATCCCTTGACTTCAAAGGTTGTCTCTAACATGTAAATAGGACTACCAAATTTGTGGTATCAACCATAATTGTGATGAAAAATATGCCCAAGTCATGGGTGTAAAGTTCTTTTTTTTATTCAAATTAGTACGACCACTTTGGCCCTAACCGAAGATACAGCAAAAGCTACAAGTTAAGTACATTAACACTAAGATTGAGGAAGATATTAAACCTTAATTTTCTTATAAAGAACTGCAATTTCCTTCCATGCATTATAAGAAATTTAAACTCAAAAAATATTGAAAATCCTGACTTATATCAACCACCAAGGTGTCGTAATCTTACTTGACAAATCTTACAATTTCATTCATAAGAAATTTTCAAACTCGAGAAAAACTCATCAATTATATCAAACAAAAAAATGTTGTAATCGGAGTTGACAATTCTCACAATTCCATTCATAAGAAAGTGGGAAAACAAACCTATCGTTTTGTACACATAATGCACAAATTTCAAAAAATTATCACTAATGGAGGTACAATAAAATGTGGGGGGATGTGAAAATCTCAAATTGTAGATTAGATATCATTAGCTCTAAACTTGTCTATTGGGGAAAGAATTATTAAGTAGTCATAATGAATTTTAAATAAATATATATGATTATCACTAACTAGTGGCATATATGCACTCTTCAAGGGATTGGGATAGCCTTCCCTCAAATACTAAGCTTTCATTGTAAATAGAGATATTAAAGGTCACTTGGAAACATTTTATTAATTTACTTAGAGCTGTAGTTTCTCCTTAAAAAACACCATAAATATTTTAATACCATAAATTTTTTACCCCATTTTCGAGGATATCACCACCATAGTATTCCTCTGTTCTAAGAATTCAACTACTAGATGTTGATTCTTACTAAAAAAAGTTAGGTATAAATTGAATTGAAGTAAATTAACAATGTTGAATGATTAAAAATGTACATTGAAATTGATGCATGTACACACTCATATCAGTGGACAGTCCAACTTCTAAATGTCTTGATGTGAGTGTACATGTGAATTTATAATGAGTTGATTTTGCTGTACATATCAATTCCCATTTCTATCCAATTTATAAGACATTGATTCAATATACATGTTAAGTCTTATTTCTATTAGGTATAGTTACAAGTTACTATGGATTTTAGTGTGGAGGATAATTTTTAAGAAATTTATTTTAGTGCATATATCAACTTTAGTTTCAATTTGTTTTTATATTATAATGTATATTTATATATAATGAAAAATCATGTTTTTTTTTGTTAATTTATATTCAATTTCTAATGCATTAATTGAAACCAATATGTAAATTTTAATGTAAAAGTAAATTTTTGTTTTAATTTATATGTTCTATTTCTCTTTTGTGTGGACTGAATTCTATTAACGTCGAAAACTAGACATTACATCAACTATTATAATAAGGCATATCAATTTCTCACAAGGGAAATCTGACCATAACCAAAACTATACCCTTCGACGGGATAAGAGAGACAATTGGAAATAAGCATAAGCATCATCGAAAAAGCCTAAATCATGATAGTGGCCTATCTAACCTGGCACAAAAATAAATAAAACACTAGAACAATAAACCATAACCATAAAAAAAATAAGTATGAGGATCAAAATTAGAGCTTGCCACAAGGATAGGATTTTTTGAATCTTCCATAGGTCTATATGTTTACAATGGAATGCCAAGATGTTTTTCTATCCTTGCCAACCTCTAGTCAATTTTCTTCTACCTTCTATTATAATATTTTTGGTGCCCATGCATGTTGTCCAAGGATTGTGACATGTCCATCTAAGACACATGGCTATCAATTAGAGTACATCCTAGTAGGAAATTCATTTGTTAGTATAGTTCTATTATTTTCATATATTGATGAGATATTCCTTGTGTATGTCCCGTACGAGGGATCTGATCTATCCATTCCACCAAAACTTTAGTATCTTAAGGGAAAATTATACTGGAAGAAGCTTCTCCTTCAGACTCGACCAATTCCTCCTACACATGAAAAGGGATTTTCTCTTTATATCTGGTTGTAAAACCTTCAATTTGGTGATGCAAATAGGTATTTCCTCTATGGGCATGTTCCTCATGATAAGCGACCTCTCTACTTACTCCTCCTCTCCATCTAAACATGTCAATGACAACACACAAAGCCTAGGCTATAGGACATAATATGCTTTGGTAAAGGAACCTCTCCCATCGACGGCCATCTCATGCTCCACTAGCCAAAAGCTCTGAAGTAGATATGTTGAAATTCCACCGGTGAGGCAGCCTTTCTGGATCGGACAAAACCCACTCCTGTAACTTGAAGAATCCACCCCACGCTAACTCCTCACTTATAAGAACTAAAAAGTGCATAAAGGTACTAGTTAAACTAAGTTGACACTAGACCAAAGGTCTAAAGTAAGAGATACAATCACACCCAACCTACAATGGAACTCAAGAAGCAGTGAACTAACAAAATTCCAAGGAGTCTTATAATAACATGTACCACCATTTATTGAGGACAGTCTCAAACCATTGTCAGTGACCACATGTTTATATTATAATCATAGCACCAACGGGGAAATAACGACACCCAATGTCCACAAAACCCCAAGGAAATATAATATAAATATGACAGTGAACATCCCCAAACCAAACACCCCTCACCAAACTAACACATGGTTAGGTTATCTACAACCTCCACAAGTCTCTCCAATGACAACCCATGAGAATATGAATAACAAATTTGAAAATATGAACCACCACGAAAACCCAGCCAAAAAGGAAAGAAGCACCCTGATTAACTTCTAAATAGAAAAAACAATATACATAATGAGAAAGAGGACTCCAAGGACAAGGACAACTTTAACCTGAAGTGAAAATAGTGAAGCTCCGTAATAGATTCATGAGCGGAGCAACAAAAATCAGAATTATTTCTAACATCACCATCTAGGAGTTTAGGAGTCTACTCTTCAAGCATGTAATGTGGTGATTGCCAAAGTAAAGTCTCCATCTAAAAGTAAAGTCAACCAAAGAAATAATCTTTAACTAATAACACTTACATTTCTCCCCTATGAAAGAAAAACACACTATCAAGACCCTTCACTTTATAATTTTTTCTTTGCCTCCTCACCCCGTACTACTTATATCCTTATATTCAGCGTTCATTTGCAAGTATAAAACATGAAACCTTATATCTTTTTTTTTAATATTTTAACGTAATATTTAAACTATGATAACAATATTTATTATCTAAAAATTTGGAAATAAAAAATATTTAAAAAATGGTTAATTAAAAGAAAACATTAATTTCTTTTTTCAAGTATTTTGTTTATGGTTAAATTGAAAATCGTTTAATTGATACCTTTCAATGTAACCTTTAGCTCCATATTGAAGAAGGAATCACACATAAACACATTTTCAAATCAATTAGCTCGGATTCTCCTCCATTCCTTGTTGTTTTTGACGAATGGTTTTTGTTTTTATTTTTTATTTTTTATTTATTATGAATTTTAATATACCATTAAAAAACCTTGTTATATTAATATTTATAATTAGGTGACTGAAAACTTCTCTTTGAAAATTCACAATATAATCATCTAAATTAAATTTTTCCTTGTAATTTCACATATTGTATGAGATAATGTAATAAAATTGACTCATTTATATTGTTTAGTTTTTTTAAATATTATAATGTAATATTAGAAACATAATAATAATATATTTTACATTAAAAAAAAAAATCTATATAAATTTATTAGAAATTTATAATTTTTTAAATATTAAAATAATTTTTTATAATTAAAATAAATATTTTTTAAAATAATACCGTTTCCATATAACATTTAGTTATATGTTGAAGACGGAATTACACAAACACATTTTCAACTCAATGAGCAGGGATTCTCCTGCTTTCTTTGTAGTTTTTTACCATTGGTTTTTTTATCAACTTTCATTTATCATAAAAATTGATATGCTAATATTTTAAATTAGATGAATGGAATATTCTCTTTGTAATTTCATAATAATCATATGAATTGAAAGACAATGATCATGTGAATTAAATGCTTTCCTTCTGGTTTTACATATTTCCGAGATAACGTAATGAAAGTGACTTCATTATATTCTTTTTTATCCTTTTTAGCAATTTAATATAATATAAAAAACATAATAATAATATGTATTCTTGAAAAAATTCAACTTCAAATTTATCAAAAGTCAGAACAGAAAACATTTAAAAAAAATAATTATATTTCTTAAACAAATTATGTTATTTATAATTAAAAAAAATTAAATTAATATTTTTGCAATGGGCTTCTAATTCGACGTTCGAGAAGGAACTACAGAAACACATGTTCAATTAAGCAGGGAGTCTCCTACTTTCCTTGTAGTTTTTGGCAATTGATTTTTTATTAATTTTTATTTACCACAAAATTTTATATATTAATATTTTGACTTAAATGAATGGAATATTCTCTTTGCAGTTTCACAACAATAATCATGTGAATTGAATGGTTTCCTCATAGCTTGACATGTTGTATGAAATAACATTTTAATGTAATATTAAAAACAACTTTGAGTTGTTTAGTGTAATATTAAAGAGAGGATAATAAAAAATTGAAATTCATATTTATGAAAAGTAAAAAGTGGAACATATTTTTTAAAAAATATTAAATTAAAAAATATATATATATATTTATAATTTTTTTTTTAAATTAATACCTTTCCAAATGTAACTTTTTGCACTTTATGGCTAATGGTCTAAATATGCCTTATGGGAAACGAAAGAGACTACTGCATAAACACAATTGTAACCTACTCACTCAATCTAGGTAAATTAATATGGTAAATTTATTTTGACTTTAACTGTTTAATAAAGAAAATCAAGAATCAGTTTTATGTGAAACGAATTCTTGATAATAGTTATAATATTCACTGGATGGCTTAAGAAGGAAGGGGGGGAAATCTTCTCACTCGCACAGGCTTGGTGTCATCCTGCCCGATTTGAGGAGTCATGTGTTCTTTTCTATGTTTTACTGTGTAATAATTGAGAGTTGGAGGCGACGTGTTTCAAAGGCGCGGCATAATTTCTTGGTTATTGGTGCTAAATCCATCGAAATTTATATGAGGATGATCGGCCAATATAAGAGATTACGTCTGGCACAGTTGAAAGATTCCCATTTCTTGGTTTGAGAAAGTTCGATGATCGGCGTGTCCATTGGTATGAATGAATGCTCTAGAACCAGGATGCTGGTTATTGCATTTCATTGAATTCGTTCAACCTTAAACATTTCACCGATTATACTTTGAAAACGGATCTGCTTCATGCCTTCCAATATAATAGATTATGTCGGGCACAGTTCAATAGTGTAAAGATATCGATTTAATCATTTGATAAAGTTCGATGGCAAGTGTATCCATTGGTATGAATGAATGCGCTAGAACAAGGAGGGTGTATGGTGAATTCATTTCATTGAAGTCATTCAACCTTAACGAGTTTGTCTGCAAGTCACTGACTATACTAGGCCCAAGAGGCGTGCAAGCATTCACCGCAATCTTTTTCAGTTTGCATTGAAGTTAAATATTTATATTCAATTCTTTGAATGGTAAGTGATTGAAGTAATCTTTGCTAATTTTTATTATATAATATTTTTTTTTGTGTAAGAAGAAAGATATAAATAAAGATTATATATTATATAGTTTTCTGCAAAAAGATTATTAGAAAATAGAAATACTAATGATCTTTCTCATATTTCTTGAGATAAGTTACATATACCAAGAAAATGGTATTTCATTAGTTTATTGGGATTTGATCGAAACAAATTTACTGTTGACTATTTTCATAAGAATGTATTTATCTTGGGAGTAGGAGATAAGTCCATTGTGTTAATTCCTTTGCAAGGGTTTGCAAAGGTTACATGTTAACTTTGTTATTATTTTAAAAGGTCTATCTAGCTCTTATTCCCAAATAAGGGCTAGTTATGGTACTTTATTTTTAAAAGAGATTTTCTTGATTGGATTAAAGAGGGTAGCTCTTTAATAAAAATATTTACATAAGCAAGAAAATAGAAGAGGAATGCTCTTATTTTAAAAGAGATTTTGTACTCATTTAAATTATGAAGTGATAACAAGTCCAAAGTATTTTTCTTGAATAGATTAAAGAGAGTGACTCTTGAAATATTTTCATGTGTAGTGAAGAAGAAAAGAGAAGTTTCTCACATTAATATTCTATACATTCACCATGTTGTAAATAGTAATTATTTAATAAATCCATGGATAGTTTACCATGGTAATGGTAAAGATTAATTAATAAATCCATGGATAGTTTCATAAATCCATGAGTAGTTTTTCCATGGTGTTAATGGAGATGAATTTTTTCATAAAACCATGGGTAGATTACCATGGTGTTTGCTAATATTAGTTAATTCATAATTCCATGAATAGATTACCATGGTGTTGGTAAAGTTAAATTATTTAATAAATTCATGGTTAAAGGAACTAATCATTTATATTCCTTTAGATGAACAAACTAAGTGATTAATTTTATATTATCATGATTATGATGTTAATTCCTTTTGGAGGAAGATCATGCATAAGCATGCAACATATGTATTAACTTTTATTGAAAAATAATATACATATTTGTATGTAGAAAGTTAGCTTGTAGTATTAAACTACATTGAATATGATTGTTTAGTATAATCTTTGGAAAAGAAGACATGCATTTATATTCTTAATTGCATATTTTTACAAAAAGAAAACATATGTTTACATGCTCATTTTTGTTGAGATTTTCTTTGGGAAGACTTGTGAAGGAGGTTATGGGCTTCGTTGTGTAACCACTCCTTAGGGAGACTCTTTTGAAATCGTTATGCATTTGCATGCATGGGAGCAACATTTGTTATGTTAGCTTGCATTCCATGCGCTAAAAGTAATGGCTCAAGGGTTAGTTATTTTGATTAAATTATATAAATTGCATGCACGAGTAACATAACTAAGTATCAGTTTATTTTAAATATATGCTAGGGAGATGTAGCTATTGTCTTGCAGTGCTTATGCGACGGAAACATTAGCTAATGTGATGACCTATAACTAGCACATGTGAGGTATGTGTTGTTAAAGGAAGAATGTTAAGGTACTTTACTTGCATGCCATGAATATACATGAGTAGATGGAGAAACTACTATAGTATAGATATGTGAAATGATTTATTATACTTTATGAATCTTGACATCAATGTATGTTGAAGGTGACCTTAGCAGGGTATGATGGTGATATGCATAAGGAAATATTATGCTTAACCTGGTGGCAGGTAAATGATTATGGTTCATGCAGATGAGTACAAACTACCAGATGATCTAGTGTATGATGGACCTTTGTATGAACATCCATGCCATCAAGATGTGAAGATATGAAGACTAGAGGGTAAATGGTATCATATTTATTGTAATGGCTTAAGCTAGATATTTGTATATTTCCTTGTAATATTTATAAACGATGGTTAAGGTATGGCCTCCCTTATAAGCCATTGAGTGATGGGTTGAACACCCTCACGAGCGTTTAATAATAAAATTAAACGTTTGTTGGTTTTCACCCTACGGGGTTTTCGGGGTATATTGGTGTTCAATGATGTGATTGAATATTGTGTCAAGATGATGATGTTGATTCCTTTCTTGTTATGATGTTCATAATGGCAAGTATGTGATGACTATAAGAGTGATGAAATGAATGGAAGGTTACATCATACAGTATTATGTTAATGTACTATAATGGAGGTTGTTAATGGTTAAGGAGCTTACTATTCTTATTCTAAAAGTTACCCTAGGAACTGGTAAAAATTCTATGTAATGATGAGTAAGGAATATTTAATGGTGAATGGTTAGTTACCCATGAGTAACTTGTATAAAATTTTTATCTCCTTACATTTCCATGTGAAGTTAATCGTGTATGTTACAAAAATACAAAAGCTGCTTCTAATGATCAGAAAAATTAGGAATTTTAAGAGGTCGGTGTGAGCTGGATCTTTCCCTTGAGCTTAGAGGAGCTGACCTAGTATGGCATAATATCACTGCTTGGATGGCGTGGTTATTACTACTTTGTTAAATATGACAAGAAATTCTACTATTCCCTTGCAGAGAGGGAAAAAGTGATTAACGGTAGTTACTTTATAACATATCAGAGCGCTCATATAAATAAATAAAGGAGATTTTTGTTTAGGATGAGGAGTACTTTAGAGTAACTTGGCTCATAAATATCGTTTTCTTTTAGTTATTGAAACTACTGTAACTTACCATGAAGTGATTGTTCGACATGTTTGGACACAATATCATAGTCGATTGGAACTAAAATGATCGTGTCTAAAAAAAAAATAGGGTTAAGTGTTTTAATTTCATAATTAAACATTTTTGAATTTAATCTGTCAATTCCATATTAAAGAATAGCAGAAAGTGTTTACTTTCAACTAATTTTTATTATTTTAAATAATGATAAGGGTTAAGTGTTTTAATTTCATAATTAAACATTTTTGAATTCAACCTGTCAATTCCATATTAAAGAATAGCAGAAAGTGTTTACTATCAACTAGTTTTTATTATTTAGTGTTTACTATCAACTATTTTTTATTATTTTTATTATTAGAAATATTTTATTTATAATTAATATTGATTTTTATTATTATTTATTTTCATAATAAAGTCCATATTATCTATATTTTATACTTCACACTTTTTGTAAATTAAATAAGTTACTAGTAAAAAAATTACACATATTTATAATAGGTTGTGGTTAACATCTTTTGATAACAAAGTGTCACAACTTAAACTATACCCAAAATGAGAGCACATAGAACTGGATTCATAACACACTCAAATCTTATTTTATTAAAGGCCCATAACATTTATTCATTGCTTTTGGAAATGATTACAATCTTATTTGTATTTGAGAAGGAAAGTTCTAGAGTTCTTAAGAGGTGGTTTATCTCTATGAATTTTGGAGGAAAGTAAGAAAAAGATTTTAAATTTCTTTTGGAGCTTATCATCATGTTTTTTTAAAAGAAAATCATTTCTAGTTTTTTCTATAAATCTAGAAAAGCTAGAATCCTCTAAAATATTCTTAGAAAAATACATATTTTGCTATGATGCTCTGGCATCACTACTTAATAGAAGATTTTATGACCTCTCGGTGACAAGTCTTTAAATTTCTTACTCATCCTAGGTCCTCCCTAATAGAAGATTTTATGACCTCTTGGTGATAAGACTTCAAATTTCCTACTCCTAGGTCTCATATTTTGTTTTTGTCCACATGTCTAGCTACATGGTTGCTTCATTACCAACCTCAGTTTTTGGAGATCTAAAACTTGATTTTGTAGTACCCCATATGCCTTGCCGAGGTAGACCACATAGTAAATTTTATTCTGTTACTATTTGTCCCTGTCTTCTTCTTGTATCCTCTCCTGGATGTCCTACTCATCAACATCCACATCCTGTCAGTCTCATCATCTAGTTTTGTACTTAGCTAAAATTTGCTGCTACCATCTATCATGTCATATGTTGGAAACCTTTCATGGGATTAGATTTCAGTTTGATGGGACGTTTTGGTCTTGTCTCATCTCCCTTGGTATGCGCTAATACATAATATTTGGAAATAAAACATAATATATTCTTTAATACACTTTTCCAACAAGTTCACCTATTCAAATTTCATGCACATTGCATCTAAATGTTATTATAGATTGGCTCTCAACACAATTCAATTTTGTCTTATTGACTAGTACTTGTAATCATACTCTAATGACTACAATCGTTGTTTGTGTATGGATGTATCATTAATTCTCTTTATCACACAATGTTGTCTTCTCTTCTTTCTTGACAGGTTCTAACATTTTTCCTCCTCCAATGTCTTTATACTCCTTCATCCTCTCATAGCATCATGGTAGTTGTAAGTGACTGTCCTGGAACCCTTCACCATTATTGATATTTGTATTCATACAAAAATTGTTAGATTGAAAGATATAAGGCTCTCTAGCCTCGTTTGAGATATATGCTCTTGTATCTTTGCATACATTTGAGATCTCCTCAAGATTTACTCTATTCTTACTATTTTCCTCTTTTTTAAGAGTTTTAAATCCCTTATGCAACATTTCTTCATATGCTTCATATTTTTCCAATTCCTAACTTCCATTTTGAATGCACACTCTTAATTCCATTATTATTTCTTATAGGAAATTTAGCTCTACATATAAATGAAAAAAATTTCTTGAACTATATTTCTAAAATCCATGAAAAGTTCATCCCTTGGAAACCATTCTTCTCCATCTTCTTCATGTCCTACCTGGAACTCTTCTAGCTACTCAATTTTTCTTTATACTCCATGATTATTATATCTACATAATATTTTTTGTTTACCTCATTTACTTGCAAAGATGATGATTTTGAAACTTTATTTTGCCTCTTTCCATTATGGACAATTTTTTAGGTCCACCTTTGTGATTTGCATCTCCAACACGTGAACATATTTGATTAGTTTTAAACATGTAAGGTTTCTTTCCCCTTGCTAATTATCCTAACATCACCTTCTATTCTAGAATTTTCACATAATCTATGAGACTTTTTGTGAGTCTCCTCTCCTTATCTCCATCCTAGTCTTCACTAAGGAGTGGTCATTATTAAGGTTCAAAAAGGTAAAATTTCTCTCCCTCATACTTATTTTTATGGATTTCTCTCTTCTCTAGTTAGTTTTATGGATTTCTCTCTTCTCTAGTGACGCACTCAAGTTTCCCTTTGACCTCTCTTGTAGCATATGCCATTTTAGGTTTTTCTTCCATAACATTGAACCATATCTTTGATATTCTTCTATTCCTGTAGCAAAGTGGCTGAGTACCAAATGGAATGTACACATGATCTGAAACCTAATAGTGTAGAAGAAAAAACAAATTTATTGATGAAAGAATATGCGACCTTGTTATGAAACTAGCTAACAATATAGAAGAAAAGATAGATCAACACCTTAAAAATCAGCCTCTTCGAGGGGGAAACCTCCTTTACATTACAGAAATGAGAAATTATTGGATGATACAAATGAAGAAATCTCCTTTAGATATATAGGATTCCAATGGGTCACAATATAGTCCTAGACGACATAACAATAACAATAGTGGACTTATATGGGGCACAATAATAATAATATGCAGACTACATGGGCACAACAATAAAAATAAAGGGACTATACTAACAATAACAGTAAGGGGATAAACTAGTATTATAGGGACCTAAAATTCCCCTCTCCTTCAAACAAGTGTTGTCCTCAATGCTTGAGTAAATCTAGATGTTTTTGTATAAAATTCGCATCCTCCCATGTTGAATCTTCAGCATGTAAGTTCTTCCACTTGATGAGATACTCTGGTATTGATCGATTTCCTAGCTGTTGAATTCTTTTTTATGTGACTGCGTCAGGTTCCAATATGAATTTTTCTTTCTTCGTCAAAATTTGGCAATATTGTTTGAACTAGGAGCTTGTCACATATAACATTCTTTAAGCATGAAGCATAGAACACTAGGTGCACTCAAGAAGATGTAGGAAGCTCCAATTTGTATGCCATCATACAAATATTTTGCAACACCTTGTAAGGACCATAATACTTTGCTGACAATTTATTATCCTTCTTAGATTGCTTGAGGGACATTTGTTTGTATGGTTGTAGCCTTAAAAATATGCAATTTCCTACTTCAAAACTTATTTCGTTACGTGGTTGATCTTATTATTGTTTCATTCGATTCTACATCAAAGTGAGGTTATACTTTAAGAGTTGTAGAAATTGTTGTTGATGCTCGATGTGATCTTCCACTTCTTCCACCTTAGAATTTTCTATTGAATATTATGTGATGGACGGTGGATGATATCCATAAAGTGCCATAAATGTCGACATTTTTGCTGCAGTATGGAAGGAAGTGTAATACCACCATTCAACTAGAGGTAACCACTTGACCCATTATGACTTTTTATCAGATACAAAGCAACAGAGATATCCTTCCAAAAATTTGTTCACTATCTTAGTTTTCCCATTAGATTGAGGATGATATGATGAGCTATGAGCTAATTGAGTTCCCAAACAAGAAAATAGTTCCGTCCAAAAATTCCATGTAAAAATGGGATCTCTGTCGCTTACATTGATCTTTGGGTTTCCATGTATCTTTTGAATTGTTTTTATAAATGCAGTAGAAATTGTGTTGGCTTTAAATGGATGATATAATTCACAAAAGTGTGCATACTTGTCAACTATGTCAACTACCACCATGATGACAGTATTTCCATTGGAATTTGGTAAACATAGGATAAAATCCATTGAAACCCCCTCCCAACATTGACTTGGAATGGATAAGGGTTGTAGCAATCGTGGGGTCTTAATTGCCACAATTTTATTCGTTGGAAAACCAAACATTCCGCCTCAAACTTTTGAATATTAGATTTAAGGCCATCTCAAAAAAAAATATTCTTGACCCTATGGTAATTTTTTAAAAATCTTGAGTGCTCTCTTAAGGGATAGGTGTGCAATTTTGAAAGAATATTTTGTTTGAGTCGGGAATTCTTACAAATATATAAGCTATCTTTTTACAATAATGAATCATTTTTCTAGCTAAATGTCTCATATGTACTAGGATATTTCTACAAATTTTTAATACGTGTCCACACCTCTTCATCATTCCTCCATTCATCCATTGCTTCCATTACCAATGAGGCCGGATAATAGAAATGTCACAAAGAATTTCATCCACGTCCTCATCCTTTCTTGAGAGTGCATCTGCAACAACATTTTGCTTCGCTTTTTTGTAGATGGTTTCAAAGTCATAACCCAACATATATTTGATCCATTTTTTCTTCTCTTCTAAAGATAATATTTTTCCCAAAAAGTACTTAAGACTATCATGATCTTATTTTACCTTGAAGTTTATTCCCATTAGGGAAGTTTTCCATTGCTTTAGTGCATGTAGTATTGCCAATATTTCCTTCTCGTAAATAGGTTTCAGTAAATAATTTCCTTTGATTGAACAAATTTTAAAAGCAACGGGTCTTCCTTCTTGCATTAAAACCGCACCAATTCCATTTCCAGACGCATCACATTACACAATAGAAGTTTTTATGAAGTTTGACGTAGCTAAGACTAGTTCTTGGCACATTTCCCCTTTAAAATGTTCAAAGGCCTTGGCACAAACTTTTGATAATACCTTTTTAACCCTAGAAATCCTCGAATATGCTTTATGGTTGTGGGGAATTTCCATTCCTTCATGGATTTAATTTTGTTAGGGTCTAGCTTAACACCCTCATGAGATACAATATGACCCAAATATTCCACCTCTTGTACTCCAAAGAAACATTTGGAGGTTTTTGCATATAATTGTTTCTCCTCCAATAATTCGAGCACCCTGTCAACATGTTGAACATGATCCTTCCAAGGCTTGCTGTAGATTAGTATATCATCAAAAAATACTAACAAAAATTTTCTAAGGGTGGGTTTGAAAATGGATTTCATCAAACTTTGAAATGTAGAAGGTTCATTGGTAAGGCCAAAGGGAATGGCCAAAAATTCATAATGACTCTCATGAGTTTGAGAAGGTTTTTTCGGAACATCTTTAGTCTTCATTCTAATTTGATGATATCCTGAACGAAGATCCAACTTGGTAAAATAAATTTATCCTTGTAATTCATCCAATAATTCACCAATCACGGGAATGGGAAACTTATCTTTAATAGTGAGATTGTTAAGCTCCCTATAAGCTAGACACATCCACCATGATCCATCCTTCTTGTGCACCAATACTTTTGGAGTAGAGAAAGAACTTTGACTAGGTTAAATTATACTAGACTCTAGCATCTATGAAACTATATGTTTAGTCTCCCTCTTTTGAGCATAAAGATACATGTAAGGCCTAATGTTCAGAGGAACACTTCTTGGAATCAAATGAATATCATGATTATGATCACGAATAGGTGGGAGTCCTTTGGGAGTCTCAAAAACCTTGGAATTATTGTCCAATACTTTTGGAGATCTAGAGAAATAGATGATTTTGGTGTTTTAACCTCTAGGGAGCATAATTTTGAAATAACTCCTTGTTCTTTATTCATAATATTTTTCATGAAATTAGAGCTAATTATATTTCTCAACTTTCCTGCGATACCCCGTAGTTAAACTTCCTTTCCTTCCAATTTTTTTTTCAAGAAAAGTTCTTGAAAAGTAAAAGCTACCATCCCCAAATATTGTAACCATTGTACTCCTAGTAAAATATCGACACCACCCATTGGAATGGAGAGAATTGGACTATTCAATACATATTCCCCCATGGTTAGCTTGATATTATGTCACTTTCCAGAGAAATTTATAGTTTTTCCATTTGCAACCATCACTTGACACTTTGGTGCTATGTATAGGAATAAATTCAATTCCTTGGATACCTTGCAATGAATAAAATTATGGGTACTACTCGAATCAATCAACACTATTACATTTTTCTTCTTGATATGTCTTTGTATCTTAAGAGTTTAACGAGTGGTAATTCTTGCCAATTCATTACAGGATATGGTTGGATTCATTTCTTCAACCTCTAGGGTTGGTTAGTGGTGTATTTCATATTCTTTTGAAGTTCCTTGTTCCTTTTCTTCCTCCTCTTTACAATCTATGTAAAATAATTTCATCTCAGCACTATTATGACCTTTAGTGTATTTTCTATCACAACTATAGTAAAGACCTTTTGCTCTTTTTTCTTCCAATTGTTATGGTGTCAACCTTGTAGGTTGTGGAAGTCTAGGAGTAGAATACCTTCCATATTTATTGATGTGATTGGTAGGCTTTCTTGTTGGCATAATTTTTCTTTCAATTTTTATTTCCAACCTGAATGTTTTCTCCAATGAATCAGGTTACAAAAGATGAACCTCATGTTGGATGTTATCATGTGAATTTCCTATGAAGACATCAATCTTGTGCTCCTCTGGAATATCCTTTACCCTTATATTCAAATTTTGGAAGTCCTGAATGTGCTCCACCATTGAACCCTACTGTTTGGGACTTATCAATTAGCTAAATAAGGTGTTGCTCTTTGTATCCTCATAATGTGCTATCATTTCCTCTATAAAAATTGACCAAGTGATAAATTTTTTACGAGAGAAAATACATTGATACCATACAAATGTATTTTTTTCTCAATATAAAGTTGCAATACACACCTTTTGTGTGTTTTGCACATAATGGAGATCAAAATATTGCTCTATCTGTAGTATCCATGTTACAAAATCCTTGCTATCAAACTTCCTCATATCGATCTTTGCATTAGAGTGAGTATTCAATCCAACATTAGAGTTTAAGAAATCACGATTAAGGTTTATTTTTTTCTGATCATGAGCTTCCTCTACTACCTTTTCGTCATTATGAATAACTTCCTATGGAAAATTTCTCAAAACTTCCTTGAAAATTTCCATGTTTTCTTTTACACCATTCTTCATGTCTTCCATCTTTCATTTTAGATTTTCTTCTATACCTTCGATCTTAGCTTCCATGCCATTCTTCAAACCATCCATATTATATTCCATGCCCTTCAATTATTTTTTCAAACCATCCATCTTAGCTTCCATTTCATTTTGTGTTACCCTTTGCGAGAGTGAAATTTGTTGCACTTAGTCTCATAATTTTGATATATCATGTTGCACTTCTTCTACTTCATGACTCATAGTATAGCCTTCTGAGGGGTTAATGGGTGTGGAATTATGTTTTTGGTGAATTCTAGAACCCAATACTGATATATATGCTTCAATATTCCTGTGGAATCACTTCAAACTAATTTTTCAAATAAGATTTATTTAATTAAAAAAAAAATACACACCTTTTTCTTGCTTTTGAGGAGCTCGATATTGAAGCTGATGTATGTCTATAATTTTTAATCTACAAGATCTAAACTTTGATACTGTTATATCACTTTCAGTCTTATTTCCAATACCACATGTGACACCTAATTTGGATTCTTCAAGACAAAGTTATGTCCGATCTTCGAAAATGACCTAATTGTGGGATGGTTCGGTAGAGAAAACTTGTACAATGTTCCACGTGCCACTATTTTGACCTTCGGCTCTGAAATAGACACAAAAGAAACTACAGTCTATAAATTTTCGATCAATTTTTACATAATTCCAATCTAATTCATAAAACGCAAGTTATGATGATTTTCCCTCGGTCACCTGTTGGAGGTGAAATCCCAGAGACTGCGAAAACCCTAACTTCCATAGATCATATCTCCGAAAATATTACAAACTAAGGTATGAAATTTTTACAAGTTGTTCCTCAAGATTGCATCTCATATGAATTTTTTTTTTAGCTTCTGAAGTTTCGTAGAAAAAAAGTTATTGCGAAAATTCCAAGATGGCTTGTTTGTAACAGTGAAACCCTAGAATCCAAAGTTCTCATTCAAAAAGTTATGAAACCAACTCACAAAATAGAAGAAAAGATAGATCAACGTCTTACAAATCAGCCTATTCGAGGGGAAGCCTCCTTCACATTACAAAAATGAACAATTCTTGGATGATACAATTGACAAAACCTACTTTCTATATATAGGAGTCCAATGAGTCACAATATAATGCTAGTCGAAATAGCAATAACAATGTAAGGGCACAAAAATAACAATAGTGGACTTCTATGGGGCACAAAAATAATAATATGGGGACTACATGGGCACAACAATAACAATAAGGGGGCTATACTAACAAAAATGATAATGGGATACACTAGTATTATAGGGACCTAACAAACCTTTTCCCATTATTTATTTCCAAATAATTACATTACGTTCACATTTATACATAGAGAAGGAGATATATAGAACTATTAAGAGATAATTCTTGTACTAGAGTTTTTAAATAACTTAATAAAAAATCCTTGTAACCTTTTCCTAAATATTATTTTTTTCTTTTTTTGTCATATTGTTTCTAGAATTTTTACATAATCTACAAATTCTAGAGACTTCATATACTTACAAAATTACATTTTTAGGATACCTGTGAGATGGCCCTACATTAGAATCGCTGGGTAGAAAATTTTATTAATTCCTTGTCATATGTATTCAACTTAATTCTTCTTTTTGAGTCACATACCTTTTTTTGTTGTTGGTCATGGGCTTCTAACAGATGTTATGCCACTACATCTATTATTATTGGGCTCCATATTTTCCTTTGTTTTCCATTTTCTGTTATTTAGAAATTTATTTTCAGTCGAGTTTCCTTTCTTATTGATTCCTTAATTCATTCCACTACATATCTCCTTAGGAATCTTCTTCATAAGTTTCCATAACTTTTCAATGTCAATTTATAACATTTTTATTTGTTGGTGCATATCCTTGTTTCCCATATCTTGCTTATTTTTACATAAAAAAATTGTATGGAATTTACTATTTCTTCACCATACTCATTATTTAATATTTTCTCTCCATTATAACTTCTATTTTCATCATATCCTTAAGGATAACCTTCTCTTATCAAAACATATTTTTGTCCATGTATAGTTCAAATTTTTTTTTCTCCATACCCTTCATCAAAAATTTGTAAGGAATATAACCACCTCTTCCACCTAACTAACTTGCCAACATATTAATTAGATCCATATTTTGTGTAATACACCCTAGTAAATTTGTATATATTCTAGTTACTTTTTTAAAGTTACTTGGAAAAATGTAGGCCATGTTAAAGGCATGATATGAATAAGTGATGGACATACACATTTTTAAAATTTTTTGATTAATAAATATTTCATACAGTCATCCATTGAAATTATGGTGGAAAAATAAATGTTGAGAGAGAGTTTCAGATTCCAGAGAACTGAAATATAGTTGTGGGAAGAGGCTTTTTCCTACCCAAATTCCTCTCCCTAGAGATAAATTATGTCTTATAGGAAAAAGTGAGCCAAGAGGGTGAAAGGGAAAAATCGTGAGGCAACCTTGTGAATATAGAGCCTGGTTGGAGGTCGCCCAAGAGAGGAGAGAAAAATTTGTATAGCTTGATACCCGCATATAGGAAATTGTGGTGGGACGAAAAACACTATTAAAAGGGGAATTGTTATGCTGGTTAGCTAGTGGAATTCCAACTGAAACCTATGGGGTCAAAAAAATCCTAGGGCCGAAGCAGGTATGCTCACTGATCATCCTAGGTTAGTGCTCGTATGGTCATTGATTATCCTAAGTGTCGAGGAAGACACTTATGGCTGTGAAAATAGAATGAGGGGGTTCTATAGAGAGTACCAGTCTTGAATGGTTGGGTGTAGCATATTTCATCCACAGTGATTTTCATGGTAGGTCAGTTACTTGGAAATAGATAAGTGAAATTTGTTTTTGGATGGTTTTCTTGATATATTTATTTTTTATTTGGCTATGAAAATGTTTCGAATTTAATTCTGATAGTGTGAAATGCTCAATAATACTACTGAATAAAGTTAGTTCCAAACCCTAATGGACAATTTCCCATAAATTTTGAACAATCCTTAATTCTTAATTATTTAGTATAGGAAGTAAATAGACGTCTTGGAAAACAGGTCCCATTGGTTTACCATATTAGTAATAATATAATTTCTTTAGAATGTAGTGGACATTGTACCTAAATATAATTTTTTGTTGTTCTAATGATAAAAGGATTTTTATTTATATTATAGAGTAAAAGTGAAGATTTGTAAACAATTTGAGTTTAGTGTGAGGAGTCAAAGAACTCTTGATAAAAATAATACAAAGGATGTAACAGTTTATAATTGTATATTGAGTCAGTCAATTATCCTTAGAATACCAAACATTGTAAACAAAATAATGTATAAATACATAACAAAGGAAGTGTTTAATTATACGAAAATTCACATGAGATTCTAAAATCCATACATCATAAACTAATAGATCTACAAAGGTAGGCTTGATTATTATCTATCAAAAAGGTGGAGAATTTTGTCACACATAATATAAATTTTCCATGTCTTTGAAAACATAATAGTGAAAATTTAAATTACAACATGAAGGAAAAAAAAGTCAATATTTCGTAACTCAAAATCACTTAGATGAGTGTTTAAGGATGCATGACCGATAATGAGAATGAAAATAAATTTACATAATAAAACTCAAGACAGAATGGTGCCATGAGAGTCACAACCTAGACCATATTGTAATGTTTTGAATGGCCATTCAGTAAGGTGGAGTAATATAAAATCAAAATAGCAATTTATTACAACCTGGAACGCAACTTTCGTGAAAATAAGGTAGAAATTTGAAACCAAATCTTCATTCAAAAGAGTTAAAGGAGACCTAACCTATGATTTCCAAAGAAAATTGAGATGCCTTTCAACAAGGCTCACAATCGATGATATGATATGGAAAAGAGGAAATTGAGGGGTTAGGGTTTCGACCTATAAATGTTATATAGAAGGTGGTTGTAATCCTTACAACTCTGTACAAATGAGTAAAGTTGAAATTTGTTGAAGTAACTAAAAACATGGGGCTAAGAGGGAAGTCCACCAAGCTAAATCCATAGGTAAATAAAGTTACCAGTAATATTAGAGGATCCAGTGGATCAATTTTATGCTCAAAATTAAAATTTCTCAGAATGGAATGAAACATATGTGCTACAGAAGGAGAGGACTTTTGGATTTAGTGGGGAGAAAATTACAGACACGATATTCAAAAATCATTTATGATATAGTACGGCTTCCGTTATATTCATAAATTGTTTTCATAGAATATAGCTTCCTCTCCATCATTGACTCCTCTTGTTTGTTAACGACTCCCACAATACCACTGCTCATGGCTCTCCTCGTTGCGCTCTTCCCATGTGACCACAGTCGACATACCACACTCTCATATTTGTATTCACCTTTATTGTGCTCTGCGGTGCCCCTCCATATGCCACTACCGGCTCACATCTCCCTCTGATCAACTCTACTACAAAACAAAACTCTGCTCTCAATACATAAGCTCTCGGCCCTCGACACCCAATTTCAACCCTGGCTCCCTTTTTCACCTGCATTCCTCCACAGTCACTACGTTTCCCACTGACATCATTTCAAACACACAACC
The DNA here is from genome assembly GCA_034641835.2 of Pinus albicaulis. Lineage (NCBI taxonomy): Eukaryota > Viridiplantae > Streptophyta > Pinopsida > Pinales > Pinaceae > Pinus > Pinus albicaulis. Next base: position 28,360,987 of record CM076572.1, on the reverse strand, counting down.
CAGAGAAATATTTTGTCTTTGTGTGATTAACAATGGGTTTGACAAAAATCTCTTGCTTATCCTTCATTAACGTGTGATGGAATTAATTTATTCTCCTAAGTTATGGTTTTTCACTATATGTTCTTGTTAATTCAAACTCTTTGCATCATATATATTTTTCTTGTTTGAATTATATGCAAAGTTTTGATAATTTGAAGTGATTCAGCTGTTAGAGTGGAAAAACTTACCGAATGTGGAGAAAATTATGTAATGTGGAATAAAGCTTATTACATATTTGGAACCAGATATTTGGGTATATGAGACATTTTTTCATCAATTTTTTTTTATGTGTAGGCTGATTGAGCTACAGAGGAAATTGGGGTGATATCCTCCTAACAATTTTTGAACAATATCGTACATTCAGTGACCTAAAGGCGGAGAAAATTGGTTTCAATTTAATATTATAATTTTTGACACAAGAAGCATAATGATAAGTGGGATCCCTATAAGCATTGTCAGAGATATATAGAATAGTGTCCCGGCCTATAAAAACATCAAAATAAGCAATTGAACCTGCACTGCTCAAGAGAAAATGTGAAGCAAAACATGAGCAACTGGGAAAGAAGGACAAGGCGGAAGTCACAGTTGTAGTATTTATTGATGTAAAGGTTGATTTGCTGAAAATGGCCAAATTTCATGAAGCATTAGAGTTACTAAATACTTTGATACATTCCACTATTGATGGGATGGTTAAAATTAACAAACCCTCTCTTTTTGACATTAAGTCATGTTTGCAAAATGCACATGAAAAGATTGATTTTTTGTAGCTTGAATCTCAGCTACAACAAGAATAATTACAGCAGCAGAGTCATCATTCTGAAATTGTTTCTGTTTATAAATTTGAAATAGACTCCTATAAGAAGCAAACCAATAAAGCGGTTGATTCACATTCAGTACCCATTTCAGGAGAAAATGTGTACAAAGATGCAGAAATGAGACATGCACTTCCCAAGCCCATCATGAGACATTGGGAAGAGCTTGTCCATAACAAGAACAAGAAAGGTCTTGGATATGACAAGGATTTGTCCTTTCATATTCCATACTATTCCAAGCCCATCAAATTCCAGAGTGATAGACTTCTTCATGATAGCACACCTACAACTGTTCCATATCCTGCTCCTCTTCCATAGCCACAACAAATTGTAAAATTCCAACACTGTGATCGAGTTGGCCATATGAAATATCACTCTTTTGATCTTCACCCATGCAAGCACTGTGGTTGATGCACCCATTCTTCACACAGATGCTTCAGAAACAAGCCTCATGCAAGAAAAAAAATTCATCTTGGATGGATCGCTTCTTGGGAATGGGCATCAACAACCAAGAAGATGTTTAAGTCATATGTCAGAACTTTTTCTAGAATATTGAACAATCTTGCAGTTGAGTTTTCGCCATCATCTCACCTTGTACTTGACAGGGGGGAAATGGTGGTCATATAAAAGCTTCAAAGCCACATCAAGCGAGCCTGAGCCATAATCTCTCATTCCAGATTCAAAGTTGTAGCCAGAGACACAATAGTTCAAGCGAGCCTGAGTCAAAACTTTTCATTCTAGATTCAAAGTTGTAGCCAGAGACACGGATGCCCATGAGCATTCCTTTGGTTGGTGGACAGCCTTAAACCATCTATGCGATGTTGATATTCATCCTCATCAAAGAATTCGAAGCACTTCCTCTTGCAGAAGACTTCAGCTTCTTGCCAGCTTTGGTAGAGTTTCGGGAAATGCATTAAGCATTCCAGTGTTGGTGGTCATCCTTAAACCATCATAGGTTGTAGACCTCCCTTCTTCTAGGTTGAAGGACTCCCTCTTCAAATCTGAGGGATAGTTCCTCTAGCAAAAGCCCTTAGCTTCTTGCCAGATTTGGAAGAATTCTAGGAATTTCACTAAGCATTACAGTGTTGGTGGTCATCCTTAAACCACCTCTTTATGGAAACATTTCAGAGAGCTGATTTAGCCTAAGTGCTGGCATGCATACTTTGCAGATTTGTATTACAACTCTCTTCTTGGACTCACACATACCCCTTCAGATTAAGGGGGGAATGTTGTACACCTAATCCTCTATGGGTAGGTGTAGAGGACGAACGGATATAGGAAGTCGAAGAGACCATGGAATATGGAATCCAAGGGTCACTCCATGTATCATAAATATGTATCATTGTGAGTAATAGTGCATCAAAGGTTTATCTTTTTCGTGTATCTTGTGTATTTACCGTGCTCACCATTATTGAGTTTAACACATTTTAACAACACTCTGGTATGTGTTGTAATAAATTGTCATCTAGTAAAAATACTCTCTACTATTTTCCCCTCTCGTCTACACACCTCTGATCCATATGAAAGCCTTTGCTTAATTGCTTCACCACTATTCATGAATTGTACGGTGGAATTAACTTTTCATAAAATGACAAAAAAATAAAAACAAAGTTATGTGACTTAAATTAATTTTCTGTAACTGCAATAAATCCTGAGATTAATAGCCACCAAGTATGTATCATAGAGCTAGAACATTAACTTGACATCCCTCTCGATGGTACACAAAATTTGTTCTGAAATTGACTGTTGTGAGTCATTTAATGAGGTGGTTGGGAGTAATTTTCTAACATGGAGGAGCCCTTCCAATATCCAATCAATTCTACAATTTGAAAGCATTTTGATCTCTTTGGTAATTGTGTGTAGGTGACAACAAATATTTAAAGCTCTAGTATTTGATAGGGAAAACATTTCAGCTTTCTGCAATATCCCATTGGGAAAAACGGAAAGTCAGATAAATTGCCTACTTCTTTAGGCACAAGCTCAATTTCAGTCACATTGAAAGTGAGAACCTCCAGTTTTATTAGTTGCTATAATAATTTCTATCCCTATTTCACACATGTCTAATATTGTAAGAGAAGGAAGGTCCATGGAAAAAAAAGTTCTCGAATATTTTCCCTTTTTTTCATTTACTTTTAAAGTTAGAGTTACCAAGGCTAAACATGTCAATGTCTAGCAAGAGATGTTGTATTATTGTGGCAAACTGATATTCTTCTCCAATCACTAGGGATGTGAAAATTTTTTGGAGCATTTGACCTACATTAAATACACAATTTCCCTCATTTCCCTCGACATAAATTGCCATGCCTCGTATAAGATGGTGAATATGTCATGATTTAAAAAACATAACAGTCGAAATGGTACTTCATTTTCTTAGAATTGTTCAATGCTCACTGAAATCATGATTCAATGAATTAGGAGCTATGGATATTAATTTAAACTAAACTATATTAAAAGATAAACTATTAACATCTAAACCGCTGTTGCGACAATGGCCACTGCAGTTGCGCAGGCACCGGGACAGATTCGAAATTGCCGTGATGATGCCATAACACTACATGTACAAATCTCCATATCTAAATGCATGCACATGCTGCAATATGTACAAAAACGCTAATTTCAAGCTGCAATATTTATAAAAACCCTAATTCAAAAAAATTATATTAAAACCTTGGGAACAAATATAACCACGGGAGAGGCGTGGCATTGATAAGTTTAAAAAATATGGAGTTCTTTATAATTTCAATGAATATTTTGACTGGTGCGCGTCTTTTTCCGGTTATGCTTTACACTGTAGGAATTGATTATAGACCGGTGCACCCGCGACGCAATATCATTTTTCCAAATCGTAATTTCACAGACAAAATGGTAGTGTCTTTTAGAGTAGTCTTTAGTGCAAAGTTTCGAAGGCTTTTATAGTGATTTGTTATGGTGTAATTTCTCTAAATTTTGGCAGGAATTTATTGAAAACAGAAGTTTGATTGCTAAATTTGCACAATCGAATTGCCTCAAAGGTTTTCAAGAGTGCTGAATCCATATATAAAATCAAAAAACCAGTTTGAATAACAAAAACTAAGATTTTTCCTCAAAAAATTTCACCGACACCTGAAATTTCAAAAAATGGCACTAAAAACAACTCGAGTTGTGTTTTCTGCCTGGTTCCTACCCTTCCGGGTGCGTTTTCTCATTCGTTGACACACGCAAAATTTACTCGGTGGTAAGGACCACTCCATGTCAATTTCGCTCGTTGAATGGACGACTCACCTAGAAATATGTATCTTATTAAATATTCTCTGTATGATTAGTATTTTAATCATTTTCTGGTTGCTTCTCCTAATTGGAGTTTGGCCTGGTTCCTTTCAACGTTCCGCTTTCTTCATTCGCTTTCCATCTATCTTTGTTCTACCTAATACCAAATGCCATTTACACAACTACCAAAAGTGGTTTGACAATATGGAACTGCGACTAGCTGACTCCACATCGACATCCAGCACATGCTACCTTGAAGTGCATAGTTAACCAACATCCTTTTGCGTTGGAAAGTTAAATAAACACTGGTAATATTTGCTCCCGACTTTTTATCGATAAAAGATAACCGGATGCAAGAACATATGATTGAGCCATATGAACATACGTGATACGAGAATATAAAAAAGGATAGGATTTGTGCCCTAAGCTGCACAGAGAATTGCTAATCTATTACCTAGATAGATGAATTGAATATATACATTTTTTTTTGTTATGTAATATTTTTATCTCTTGTAGTATTTCTCTAATTTTTCTTTTAATCATGTTTCTCAAAATTTTCTTTATCAATTCATTTATGTAATATTTTTATCTATGTAGTATTTCTCTATTTTTTTTTTTTATCATCTTTCTCGAAATTTTCTTTATCATGGTAGCAGTAAAAAATATCATATTTTTCGAGTTTTCCATCATGAATTTTCTAGTTTTCCATTAAGGTATCAAAGACTAGGCATTTTTCACTCAATGAGTTCGGGTAATGAAGTATTGAGGATGTAATTTTACATAATAATGAAATTATGAGAGGTTATAAAGATTATAATAATAGTGTTTGGCATCAATTTGGAGTTTTTACTTTAGGTTAAAGCATAAAAAAATTTAGTAGCATTTTAAAGAAGTATATCAACAAATGTATATTGTGTAGGTTAAGGTATTTAGTCTTGTTATTGTTCTTCAAGTTGTTATGTTTGAGAGGGAACAAGGTTTTCGGAAAACAATATAGCTTTCATTAAGATTTGAGTAGAAGTAATGTTACTAAGGCAATAAGTAAAGAAACCATCCATTTATCCATGAATCATTTGTGGTATAGGTCAATTTAAAGAGAAGAGATGAGATAATCATCAATTGTAATGGTGTTGGTAATTGACCATTTTGAGTCATTATAGATCTAATAAGGATGCCCTGTATGGTTATCTTAGAAAAATGGTAATTGAGTATGGACAAATTTTGGGAACTTGGTGTCCCTTAAGTAGTTGGGGGTAGAAGTGGGAATAGAATTTGAAGAGATTGACAAAAAAAATCACTAAGAATTTGGCACCTTCTATGTTCAAGGTATACAAAAAGATGAACACTAGTCAGCACAACACACTACGCCACACCACTAATAAACTTCTAACTCAAGACTATTTAGCCACTAGCAACCCTCTTAAGTTCAACTAAATAATTAATCAATGGATTGTAACATATGGTACCATTCTCCTGATTTGGAACTAGCCAAAGCCAAATCCATGTCTATAACTCGTTAGGATGTCATTAAGATGGAACATCACTTGTCCATTTAGGGAATTAGCAATTACATGATGGAACTCATGGTGGAAATGGTAGAAAACAATCATATCGATGCTACATCACTTAATATTAGCTTGTAAATATATCCATGCATGTTTAGAGAGAGATAGTCATTATATGGGTTGAATTTAGGGTATCCTTTATGTAGTTAACCATCTATATAGAGAACTTAACATATTACTACTATAAAGAATGTTTCACTAATGGAATAAAGGAGGACATTCAAGTGCAAGTTAAATTGCAACATCCTACTACATGGTTAAAAGCAACAGATATGGCCCTAAAATCCAAGAAATAGATTAACATACATATAAAATAAAGGAAACATTCAATCCCTACACTCAGTCTCCCCAAGAACAACTTTTAATCATCCCTTTACTTCAAAGGTCATCTATAACATTTAAAGAAGACTACCAAAGATGTTGTCTCTACTATAATTGTGATGAAAAATATACCCAACTTCATGGCTGTAAAGAATTTTTTTTTTTTCAAATTTGTTTGACCACTTTGGCCTTAACCAAAGACATGAGTGTCAAAGATACACCAAAACCTACAAGTTGAAGGAATTAACACTAAGATTTAGGAAGATATTGAACCTTTATTTTATTATAAAGAACCACAATTCCTTGCATGGATTATAGGGAATTTGAACTCCAAAAACATTGAAACTCACTAGTTATATCAAATGCCAAAGTGTTGTATTCCTAGCTGGAAACTCTCACAATTTCATTCATAAGAAATTTGCAAACTCCAAAAACCTTGAAAATCATGAGTTATATCAAAAACAAAAATGTTGTAATTTCCTAGTTGATAATGCTCACAATTTCATTCATAATAAAGTGGAAAAACAAACCTATTGGTTTGTACACATAGTGAAAAAAATTCAAATAATTATCACCAATGAAGGTACGATAAAATGTGGGGGGCAATGTGAAAATTTCAAATTTCAAATTTCAAATGAGATACCATTAGCTCAAAAATCATATATTGGGGGAAGAATTCTTAAGTAGTCATAACGAATTTTAAAGAACTATATAAGTGTATCAATAAATAGGGGCATACATGCACTCTTAAAGGGATTAGGATAGGCCTCCCTCAAATCGTAATAATTCTTTGTAGATAGAGATATTGAAGGTCACTTTGACACATTTTCTCAATTTAATTCCATAGAAGTTATGGATAATCGAACATAAGAAATTTACTTAGATCTGTGGTTTCTCTTTGAAAAAAACCATAAAGTTTTTAAGACAAAAAATGGTTCATCCAATTTTCGAGGATATCATGACCATAGTACTACCTTGTTCTAAGAATTCAACTACTAAATGTTGATCCTTACTGAAAACTTGAGGTAGAAGTTGAATTGAAATAAAGTAACAATGTTGAATGATGAAAATTGCACATTGAAATTGATGCCTGTACACACTCATTTTAGTGCACTTGTGAATTTATAAATGTCTTGATTTCAGTGTACAGGTAAATTTATAATGAGTTGATTTTTTTGTACATGTCAATTCCCATTTGTATCCAATTTCTAAGAAATTGATTCAGTGTATAGGTTAAGTCTTATTTCTATTCGGTATACCTACATGTTACTATTGATTTTAGTGTAATGATAGTTTTTAACAAATTTATTTTAGTGCATATGTCAATTTTAGTTTAATTTTTTATATATATTATAATGTATATTTCTATTTAATGAAAACTCATATTTTTGTGTTAATTTATATTCAATTTATAATTCATTAATTGAAATAAATATGTTGATTTTAATGTAGATGTCAATTTCTCTTTTAATTTATATGTTTTCGTCTTTTTTGTGTGGAGTGAATTCTATTAACATCCAAAAGAAGAGATTACATCAAGTATTATAGTAAGCAATACCAATTTCTCACAAGGGAGATCCGACCAAAACCAAAACTATACCCTTCAAAGGGAGATGAGAGGCAGTTGGAAATAGGCATAAACATCACCAAACACGACTAAATCATGAGAGTGGCCTATCGAACCTTGCACAAAAATAACTACAAGAGTCAAATAATAAACCATAACCATAACACAATTAAGTATGGGGATCAAAGCTAGATCTTCCCACTAGGATAGTAGTTGTTGAATCTTCTAGAGGTCTATATGGTCTATATGTTGTTTTATCCTTGCCAACCTGTAGTCCATCTTATTCTACCTTCTATTATAATGTTTCAGGTTCCCATGCATGTGGTCCAAGGATTTTAATAGGCCCATCTCAGACTCATGGGTATCAAATAAAATACATCCAAAAGGAAATTCATTTGTCAATACAATTGTATTGTTTTCATATTTTGATTAGATATTCCTTGTGTATGTCCCATACTAGGGATCTAATCTATCCATTCCACCCAAACATCAATATCTGAGAGGAAATTTCTATTGGAAGAGGCTTCCCCTTCAGACTAGAATAATTCCTCCTACACATGAAAATGGATCTGGTCCTTATATATGGTTGCAAAACCTTCAATTCGGTGATGTAGATAGGTATTTCCTCTATGGGAACGTTCCTCATAATAAGAAACCTCTCTACTTACTCATGTTCTCTGTCTAGACATGTCAAGGACAACAGACAAATTTTAGGCTATAAAACATAATTTTCTTTGGTAAAAGGAACCTCTCCCATCGAGAGCCACCTCACGTTAGACCAACCAAAATCTATGAAGTAGATAGCCTAAAATTCCATCGGTGAGGCACCCTTTCTAGCTCGACAAACACCCACCGCCATAATTTCAAGACTCCGCACTGTGCTAACTCTTGACTTCTAAGTAAGAAAAAGTTCACAAAGATACTAGTTAAAATATGTTGACAATAGACCATAGATCTAAAAATAAGAGATACAACCACACCCATCCCACAACGACACTCAAGAGGAATTGCACCAAAAAAAATCCAAGGAGTCTTGTAATGACATGTACAACCATTTTTTGAGGATACTCTAAAACCGTTGTGGGTAGCCTCACTTCTCAATTATAATCATAGCACCAACGGGAAACAACAAAACCCAAGATCAACATAACCACAAGAAACTCTGAGAGAAATATGACAGTGAACATCCCCAAACCAAACACTTCTCACCAAACTAACACATGGCTAGGGGTTTTACAGCCTCCACAAACCTCTCTAATGACAACCCACCAGAAGATGAATAGAAAATTTGAAAATACCAACCACCACCAGAACCCAATCAAAAGGGAAAGAGACACCCTAAATAACTTCTCAATAGAAAAGACAAAAGACATAGCCAGAAGGAGGACTCCAAGGACACGAAATTTTTTTACCTTAAGTGAAAATATTGAAGCTCCACCATAGTTTCATGAGTCAAGCAACAAAAAGAAGAATTATTTTCAACATCGCCATCTATGAGTTTGCCAATCCGCTCTTCGAGCATGTAATGTGGTGATTGCCAAAGTAAATCTACGAGCTATAAGTGGTACTCGCTAAAAACAAAATACTTAGGTGGTGACAATCCCAATTCTCCCATGTCAAAGAAGACACACTAAAGAGAACCTTCACTCTACAATTTTTTCCTTTATTCCTCACTCCTTGCTACTTATATCGACATATTTAGCTTTCCTCTCTAGGTATCCAAAATCAAACCTCAATATTTTTATTTTTTTTATATTTTAATATAATAATAAAATATAATATTATCTATAAAAATTAATATTTCAATTTATTAAAAGTGAAAGTGAAAAATATTTAAAAAATTATTAATTAAAAAAAATATTTATAAAGTTTTAAAATAGTTTGTCTATTATTAAATTGAAAGTATTTTACATTATACATTTTCAATGTAACAATTAAATCCATATTAAAGAAGGATTTAAATAAACACATTTTCAGCTCAATTAGCCGGGATTCTCGTCCTTTCCTTGTAGTTTTTGACGATTGGTTTTGTTACGAACTTTAATTTATCAAAAAAATTGATATGTTAATATTTATAATGAGGTGAATGAAATCTTCGTTTTGAAATTTTACAATAGTCATGTAAATCGAATGACAATAATCATCTAAATTAAATGATTTCCTTTTAGTTTGACATATTGTATGAGATAATGTAATGAAATTGAATTCTTTTATATTTTTTTAGTTTTTAAAAATATTATAACGTAATATTAAAAACATAATAATAACATATTTCACATTCAAAAAATTAAAATAATTAGTTTTTTTTAATATTAAAATATTTATTTATAATTAAAATAATTTATTTATTTTAAATAATACTTTTCTAATGAGCTTTAGTTATATGTTGAAGAACGAATTGCACAAACACATTTTCAATTCATTGGGCTTTTTAAGTAGAATTAGATTTTTATCAACTTTCACTTATTATTAAAAAAATATATATTCTAAAATTTTTAATTAGACAAATAAAATGTTCTCTATAATTTCAGAATAATTATATAAATTCAAAAACAATAATCATATCAATTAAATAATTTCCTTGTAATTTTACAAATTTCTAAGATAATGTAATAAAAATAATTTCGTTATATATGTTTTCATATTTTTATATTTTAATGTAATATTAAATAATTTATGTGCCACATAAAAATTGAGATTGAAATTTACCCAAAAACAAATAAAAATAAAAAACATTTTTTATTATATTTTCCTAAACAAATTATTTTATTTATAAAAATATAAAAATATTTTACTTATAATTTAAAAAAATAATTATTATTTTTGCAATGGGGCCTTCAATTCTATCTTGGAAAAAGAAATACACAAAAACATTTTCAATTAAGTAGGGAGTCTACTATTTTCTTTATAATTTTTAACAATTGGTTTTTTTATTATTTTTTGTTTACCTCAAAATTTAATATATTAATATTTTTAATAAAATAAACGGAATATTATTTTTGAAATTTCACAGCCATAATCATGTGAATTGAATGCTTTACTTATTAATGTAATATTAAAAATATATTTTTTTTCTTTTAAATATTTTATTGTAATATTAAAAAGATGACAATAATCATGTGAATTGAATTCTTTCCATATTAATGTAATATTAAAATATATATTTTAGTTTTTTAAATATTTTATTGTAATATTAGAAATATGACAATAAATTATGAAAAAGTAAAAAGTGAAAAATATTTTAAAATAATTATTAAATTGAAAAATATGTATTTTATTCATGTTAGATATTACTTTTGGGATTCAATTGAGTTGAGTAAGTCATTCAAATGCAATAAGTGCTAAATTAACCATTCAAAAATCATAAAAAATTAGTTATTCAAAAAATTAAAATAATTACTCTTTTTAAATAATAAAATATTTATTTATAATTAAAATACATTTTTTCTATTTTAAATAATACCTTTCTAATGAGCTTTAGTTATATGTTGAAGAACGAATTACACTAACACATTTTCAATTCATTGTGCTTTCTTTGTAGATTTTCACAATTAGATTTTTTTTCAACTTTTATTTATTATTAAAAAAAATATAATAAAAAATTTCTAATTAAACAAATAAAATTTTCTCTGTAATTTCACAATAATTATATAAATTTAAAAACAATAATGATGTCAATTAAATAATTTCCTTGTAATTTTACAAATTTCTAAAATAATATAATGAAAATAATTTGGTTATATATATTTTTAATATTTTTATATTTTAATATAATATTAAATAATTTATGTGCCACATAAAAATTTACCAAAAAAGAAAAAACATTTTTTTAAAATTATTATATTTTTTAAAACAAAATATTTTATTTATAAAAATATAAAAATATTTTATTTATAATTAAAAAAATAATTATTATTTTTGCAATGGGACCTTCAATTCTATCTTGGAGAAGGAAATACACAAACACATTTTCAATTAAGCAGGAAGTCTCCTACTTTCCTTGCAGTTTTTGACCATTGGTTTTTTATTCATTTTTATTTACTTCAAAATTTAATATATTAATATTTTAATTAGATGAATGGAATATTCTTTGTGCAATTTCACAACCATAATCATGTGAATTGAATGATAATAATCATGTGAATTGAATGTTTTACTTATTAATGTAATATTAAAAATATATTTTTTTTAGTAATCATGTGGATTGAATGACAATAATCATGTGAATTGAATGATTTACTGGTTAATGTAATATTAAAAATATATGTTTTAGTTTTTTAAATATTTTATTGTAATATTAGAAACATGACAATATATTATGAAAAAGTAAAAGGTGAAAAATATTTTAAAATAATTATTAAAGTAAAAAAAATGTATTTTATCCATGTTAGATATTACTTTTAGGTTTCAATTGAGTTGATTAAGTCATTTATGTAATGCAATAAGTGTGAAATCGACTATTCAAAAATAATGAAAAAAAGTTATTTATGACTATTTCTCATACAAATACAAATAATACAAATAGTCAGAGATGACTATAGTTGAAAAAAGGGTATTATTTTGTTTTTAAATTAATACGTTTCCAATATCATTTTTTCCACTTTATGGCCGATGGTCTAAATATACCTTATGGAAAATCAGATAATTTTGATTATGACATAGAATAATTTTATTAACTCTAACAATACTATAGAGGCTACTCCTTAATTACAATACAAAAACTGCCTCCAGTGATCAGAAAAATTAGGAATCTCAAGAGGCGGCGTGAGCTGGACCTTTCCCTCGAGGTTGGACTGGCTGACCTACTCAGAATGCACGGAATCCGCTCGATTTTTTCTGATGTAACCTTTAGTTCCATGTTGAAGAAGGAATTACACAAGCACATTTTCAATTCAATTAGCAGGGATTCTCCCGCTTTCCGGACATATGTGTAAACTCTCTCTATTAGAGTCTAGAGCATGTATGTTTTTCCTTCGTGAAAGTACTCATTTTATAGACAGTAGAAGTCTGAAATCTTTTTATGAACAGAGTGATCTGAAAAATCTTAACGCGCAGATTTCAGTTTTAACACAGATGTGGAGGAAGCAGCGTTGCAATTAAATACAGACCGGCGGCTCCGCAGTGTTGGTAAGCATATCAAAAGGATGGACATCCTTGTAGATAAAGCAAACCAAGAAATTTATAAAATGGCCGTACGGGCAGAGGACAGAAGGGTTTCAGTATACGCCGACCAAAAGATTAAAAATAAAAATACCACCAGACATTATGGCATTCATTCAATTTTATTACTATAATACGATAATATCACAGAGCGTTGTTGAATTTTATGCCAGAAGTGTTCAGTCCACCCGACCCAAAAAATAAAAAAAACCATGAAAAAATATCATTTCCTTTCACACCTGCTACGAAAAAATGTTCCTTCTATCATCACAAAATAGTTAAAAAAGAAAAAGAAAAAGAGAAAAAGGCAGGAATGGTATTCACTATATTGTATTTGCTTAGCCCGACCCGCTGCCAGATGTCTTCAGTCCATTGCTATAATATTATAAAGTGTTTCTAACTCTTTGCTTCGTATCGTTGTCCCTAATTGACGTGGAAATTCACTGGTCTGTGAACAGCAGAAGTAAATCGTGGGAATAACGTTTTGCGTCATTTACAGGGGTGTTGCGACGTCACGACAAGATGAGTGCGTATTTTTCTTTAAAGGGAGGTCCACTACGCATTCCCTGTTTATTTCAACATGTGGGGTAGACAGCGTGCGTATGTAGTGTGGGGATCACGGGAGTTACTTTGTAGCATATCAGAGCGGTCATATAAATAAATAAAGGAGATTGTTGTTCACGACGAGGAGTACTTTAGAGTATCTTGGCGCTTAGAACAAACTAGGGTTAAGTGTTTTAATTTCATAATTAAGCATTTTTTAATTTAATCTGTCAATTCCATATTAAAGAATAGCAGAAAGTGTTAACTTTCAACTAATTTTTATTATTTTAAATAATGATAAGGGTTAACTGTTTTAATTTCATTATTAAACATTTATGAATTCAACCTGTCAATTCCATGTTAAAGAATTACATTCAACTAGTTTTTATTATTTTTATTATTTGAAATATTTTATTTATAATTAATACTGATTATTATTATTATTTATTAGTTATATTTTATACTTGGACTCATAACACTCTCAAATCTTATTTTATTAAAGTCCATAACATTTCTTCATTGTTTTTGGAAATGATTACAATATTATTTGTATTTGAGAAGGAAAGTTCTAGAGTTCATAAGAGGTGGTTTATCTCCTTGAATTTTGGAGAAAAGTAAGAGGAAGATTTTTAATTTTTTTGGGAGCTTATCATCATGTTTTTTTTCAAAGAAAATTGTTTCTAGTTTTTTCTATAAATCTATAAAAGCTAGAATCCTCTAAAATATTTTTAGAAAAACACATATTTTACTATGATGCTCTTGCATCACTACTTAATAGAAGATTTTATGACCTCTTGGTGATAAGTTTTCAATTTTCTTACTCTTCCTAGGTCCTCCCTAATAGAAGATTTTCTGACCTCTTGGTGATAAGTCTTCAAATTTCCTATTCCTAGGTCTTATGTGTTGTTGTTGTCCACATGTCTAGCTACATGGTTGCTTCATTACCAACCTCAATTTTTGGAGATCTAAAGCTTGATTTTGCAGTACCCCATATGCCTTGTCGAGGTAAACCACATAGTACATTTTATTCTATTACTATTTGTCCTTGTCTTCTTCTTGTATCCTCTCTTGGACATCCTACTCATCAACATCCACATCCTGACAGTGTCATCATCTAACTTTGTACTTAGCTAAAATTTATTGCTACCATCTATCATGTCATATGTTGGAAACCTTTCATGGGATTAGATTTTAGTTTGATGGGACGTTCTCGTCTTGTCTCAGCTCCCTTGGTATATGCTAATACGTAATCTTTGGAAATAAAATATAATATCTTCTTTAATACACTTTTCCAACTAGTTCACCTGTTCAAATTTCATGCACATTGCATCTAAATGTTATTCCAGATTGGCTCTCAACACAATCCAATTTTGTCTTGCTAACTAGTAATTGTAATCATACTCTAATGACTACAATCACTGTTTGTGTATGGATGTATCATTAATTCTCTATATCACACAATGTTGTCTCCTCTTCTTTGTTGATAGGTTCTAACTTCTTTCCTGCTTCAATGTCTTTGTACTCCTTCATCCTCTCATATCATCAGATAGTTGTAAGTGACTGTCCTGGAACCCTTCACCATTATTGATATCTGTATTCATAGAAATTGTTAGATTAAAAAATATAAGGCTCTCTAGCATCGTTTGAGATCTATGCTCTTGTATCATTGAATACATTTGAGATCTCCTCGAGATTTACTCTATTCTTGCTAGTTTCCTTTTGCTTAAGAGTTGTAAATCCCTTATGCAGCATTTCTTCATATGCTTCATATTTTTCCAATTCCTGTCTTGCATTTTAAATGCACACTCTTAATCCCATTATTATTTCTTGTACGAAATTTAGCTCTACATATAAATGATTTTTTTTATCTTGAACTATATTTATAAACTCCATGGAAGGTTCATCCATTGGAAACCATTCTTCTCCATCTTCTTCATCTACTACCTAGAATTCTTCCAGCTACTCAATTTTTTCTTTATACTCCATGATCATTATATCAACATTATCTTTTGCATCTACCTCATTTACTTGCAAAGATGATGATTTTGAAACTTTATTGTTGCCTCTTTCCATTAGGGACAATTTTTCATGTCCACCTTTGTGATTTTCATCTCCAACACTTGAACATAGTTGATTAGTTTTAAACATGTGAGGATTCTTTCCCCTTGCTAATTCTCCTAACATCACCTTCTATTCTAGAATTTTCACACAATCTATGAGACTTTCTGTGAGTCCCCTCTCCTTATCTCCATCCTAGTCTTCACTAAGGAGTGGTCATTATTAAGGTTCAAAACGGTAAAATTTCTCTCCCTCATACTTAGTTTTATGGATTTCTCTCTTCTTTAGTGACACACTCAAGTTTTTCTTTGACCTCTCTTATAGCATATGTCATTTTAGGTTTTTCTTCCTTAACACTGAACCATATATTTGATCTTCTTCTATTCCTATAGCAGAGTGGCTAAGTGCCAAATGGAATGTACACATGATCCAAAACCTAATAATGTAGAAGAAAAAAAAAATGTATTCATGAAAGAATGTGGGACCTTGTTATGAAACTAGCTCACAATATAGAAGAAAAGATAGATCAACGCCTTAGAAATAAGCCTCTTCCAGGGAGAAACCTCCTTTACGTTACAGAACTGAACAATCCTTGGATGATACAAATGAAAAAATCTTTTTTCTATATATAGTATTCCAATGGGTCACAATAATAATAATATGCAGACTACATGGGCACAACAATAAAATAAAGGGACTATGCTAACAATAACAGTAAGGGGATAAACTAGTATTATAGGGACCTAAAATGCCCCTCTCCTTCAAACAAGTGTTGTCCTCAATGCTTGAGTAAATCTAGATGTTTTTGTATAAAATTCACATCCTCCCATGTTGAATCTTCAGCAGGTAAGTTCTTCCACTTGATGAGATACTCTGAAATTGATCGATTTCCTAGTTGTCGAGTTCTTTTTTCTGTGACTGCTTCAGGTTCTAATATGATTTTTCCCTTCTTCATCAAAATCTGACAATATTTTTTGAACTAGGAGCTTGTCACATATAAACTTCGTTAAGCATGAACCATGGAAAACTAGGTGCACTCAAGAAGATGTAGGAAGCTCCAATTTGTATGCCATAGTACAAATATTTTGCAACAGCTTGTAAGGACCATAATAATTTGGTGACAATTTATTATCCTTCTTAGATTGCTTGAGGGACATTTTTTTGTATGGTTGTAGCCATAAAAATATGCAATTTCCTATTTCAAAACTTATTTCACTACATGGTTGATCTTCCTTTTGTTTCATTCAATTCTACATCAAAGTGAGGTAATCCTTTAATGGTTGTAGAAATTGTTGTTGATGCTCGATGTGATCTTCCACTTCTCCCACCTTATAATTTTCTATTAAAGATTATGTGATGGACGGTGGATGATATCCATAAATTGCCATAAATACGGAAATTTTTGCTGCAGTATGGAAGGAAGTGTAATACGACCATTCAACCGGAGGTAACCACTTGACCCATTGTGACTGTTTATCAGATAAAAAGTAACAGAGATATCCTTCCAAACATTTGTTCACTATATTATTTTTCACATTAGATTGAAGATGATATGATGAGCTATGAGCTAATTAAGTTCCCAAACAAGAAAATAGTTACGCCCAAAAATTCCATGTAAAAATGGGATCTCTGTTGCTTAGAATGATCTTTGGGTTTCCATGTAGCTTTTGAATTGTTTCTATATATGCAGTAGCAACTGTGTTGGATTTAAATAAATGAGATAATGCACAAAATTGTGCATACTTGGTAAGTCTGTCAACTACCACCATTATGACAGTATCTCCTTCGGAATTTGGTAATCCTGTAATAAAATAAATTGAAACCCCCTCCCAAGGTTGACTTGGAATGGATAGGGGTTGTAACAAACCTAGGGTCCTAATTGTCACAATTTTATTTGTTGGCAAGCCAAACATTCTGCCTCAAAATTTTGAATATTAGATTTAAGGCCATCTCAAAAAAAAATCTTCTTGACCCTATGGTAAATTTTTAAAAATCTTGAGTTCTCTCGTAAGGGATAGGTGTG
Organism: Pinus albicaulis; assembly: GCA_034641835.2. Classification (NCBI taxonomy): domain Eukaryota; kingdom Viridiplantae; phylum Streptophyta; class Pinopsida; order Pinales; family Pinaceae; genus Pinus; species Pinus albicaulis. The sequence goes on along the minus strand of CM076572.1, from coordinate 28,343,653 downwards.
CAATTCTAAAATGATATTTTGTTTGAGCTGGGAATTCTTACAAAGATATAAGCAGTCTTTTTACCATAATGAATTATTTTTCCATCTAAATGTCTCATATGTACTAGGATCTTTCTACAAATTTTTAATGCGTGTCCAGAACTCTTCATCATTCCTCCATTCATCCATTGCTTCCATTACCAATCAGGTTGGATAGTAGAAATAACACAAAGAATTTCTTCCACATCCTCATCCTTTCTTGAAAGGGCATCTGCAACAACATTTTTCTTCCATTTTTTGTAGATGATTTCAATGTCATAACCCAACATATATGTGATCCATTTTTTCTTCTCTTCTAAAGATAATGTTTTTTCCAAAAAGTACTTAAGACTATCATGGTCTTATTTTACCTTGAAGTTTCTTCCCATTAGGGAAGTTTTCCATTGCTTTAGTGGATGTAGTATTGCCATCTTTTCCTTCTCATAAATAGGTTTCAGTAAATAATTTCCTTTGATTGGAAATTTTTTAAAAGCAATGGGTCTTCCTTCTTGCATTAAAACCGCACCAATTCCATTTCCCAACGCATCACATTACACAATAAATTTTTTTGTGAAGTTTGATGTAGCTAATACTAGTGCTTGGCACATTTCCCCTTTAAGATGCTCAAAGGCCCTAGTTTCTTCTGGAGTCAAAGAAAATGCATATTTCTTCAATAATGATGTTAGAGATGCATATATTCTCCAATAATTCTTAACAAACTTGTGATAATACCTTTTTAACCCTAGAAATCCTTGAATATGCTTTATGGTTGTTGGGAATTTCCATTCCTTCATGGATTTGATTTTGTTAGGGTCTACCTTAACACCCTCATGAGATACAATATGACCCAAATATTCCACCTGCTATACTCCAAAGAAACATTTGGAGGTTTTTGCATATAATTGTTTCTCCTCCAATAGTTTGAGCACCTTGTCAACATGTTGAACATGATCCTTCCAAGACTTGCTGTAGATTAGTATATAATCAAAAAATTCTAACAAAAATTTTCTAAGGAAGGGTTGGAAAATCGAATACATCAAACCTTGAAATGTATAAGGTTCATTGGTAAGGCCAAAGGTAATGACCAAAAATGCATAATGACCCTCATGAGTTTGAAAATTTGTTTTCAGAATATATTTAGTCTTCACTCTAATTTGATGATATCCTGAATGAAGATCCAAGTTGGTAAAATAATTTTCTCCTTGTAATTCATCCAATAATTCTTCAATTATAGGAATGGAAAATTTATCTCTAATAGTGAGATTGTTAAGCTCCCTATAATCTGGACACATCCACCATGATCCATTCTTCTTGTGCACCAATAATTTTGGAGCAGAGAAAGAACTTTGACTAGGTTAAATTATACTAGACTCTTGCATTTATGGAACCATATGTTCAATCTCACTCTTTTGAGCATAAGGATACGTGTAAGGCCTAATGTTTGGAGGAACACTTCCTAGAATCAAATGAATAGCATGATCATGATCATGAATAGGTGGGAGTCCTTTGGGAGTCTCAAAAACCTTGGAATTATTGTCCAATACTTTTGGAGATCTAGAGAAATAGATGATTTTGGTGTTTGAACCTCTAGGGAGCATAATTGTGAAATAAATCCTTGTTCTTTCTTCAAAATATTTTTCATGAAATTAAAGCTAATTATCTTTCTCGACTTCCCCGTGATACCTCGTAATTAAACTTCCTTTCCTTCCATTTTTTTTTCAAGAAAAGTTCTTGAAAATTAAAAGCTACTGTCCCCAAAGATTGTAACCATTGTGCTCCTAGTAAAATATCGACACCACCCATTTTAATGAAGAGAATTGGAATATTCAATACATATTCCCCCATGGTTAGCTTGATATTATGGCAGTTTCCAGAGAAATTTATAGTTCCTCCATTTTCAACCATCACATGACACTTTGGTGCTATGTATAGGAAGAAATTCAATTCCTTGGATACCTTACAATGAATAAAATTATGGGTACTACTTGAATCAATCAACACTATTACATTTTTCTGCTTGATATGTCCTTGTATCTTAAGAGTTTGAGGAGTGGTAATTTCTAACAATGCATTACAAGATATGGTCAGATTCATTTCTTCAACCTCTGGGGTTGGTTAGTGGTGTATTTCATATTCTTTTGAAGTTTGTTGTTCCTTTTCTTCCTCCTCTTTACAATATATGTAAAAGAAGTTCTTTTCAACACTATTATGACTTTTAGTGTATTTTCTATTTTTTCTTCCAATTGTTATGTTGCCAACCTTGTAGGTTGTGGAAGTCTAGGAGTAGAAACACTTCCATATTTATTGATGTGATTGGTAGGCTTCCTTGTTTCCATAATTTTTCTTTCAATTATTCCATCCAACCTGAATGTGTTCTCCAATGAATCAGGTTACAAAAGGCGAACCCCATGTTGGATGTTATCATGTGAATTCCCTATGAAGACATCAATCTTGTGCTCCTCTGGAATATCGTTTACCCTTATATTCAAATTTTGGAAGTCCTGAATGTGCTCCACCATTGAGCCGTATTGTTTGAGATATATGAATTGACTAAATAAGGTGTTTCTCTTTGTATCCTCATAATGTGCTATCATTTCCTCTGTAAAAATTGACCAAGTGATAATTTTTTTATGAGAGAAAATCCATCGATACCATACACATGTATTTTTTTCTAAATATAAAGTTGCAATACACACCTTTTGTGTGTTTTGCATAATATGGAGATCAAAATATTGCTCCATCTGTAGTATCCATGTTACAGAATCCTTGCTATCAAAATTCCTCATATCGATCTTTGCATTATCGTGGGTATTCAATCCAAAATTAGAGTTTAAGAAATCACGATTAAAGTTTTTTTTTTTTTTTTTTTTTTTTTTTTTTTGATCATGAGCTTCCTCTACTACCTTTTCGTCATTATGAATCATTTCTTGCAGAAGCTTTGTCCAAAATTCCTTTAAGATTTCCATGTTTTCTTTTAGACCATTCTTCATGTCTTCCATATTTCCTTTTATTTTTCTTCTATACCTTCAATCTTAGCTTCCATGCCATTCTTGAAACCATCTATCTTAGATTCCATGCCTTTCATTTCTTTTTTCAAACCATCCATCTTAGCTTCCATTTCATTTTGTGCTACCCTTTGCGAGAGAAAAATTTGTTGCACTTGGTCTCATAATTTTGATATATTATGTTGCAGTTCTTCCCCTTCATGACTCATAGTATAGCCTTCTGAGGGGTTAATGGGTGTGGAATTATGTTTTCGGTGCATTCTAGAACCCAATACTGATATATGTGCTTCAATATTCCCTTGGAATCACTTCAAACTAATTTTTCAAATAAGACTTATTTAATTTTAAAAAATACACTTTTTTCTTGCTTTTGAGGAGCTTGATATTGAAGCTGATGTATTTCTATAATTTCGAATCTACAAGATCTGAACTTCAGTATTGTTATATCCCTTTGAGTCTTATTTCTAATACTACATGTGACACTTAATATGGATTCTTTAAGACAAATTTATGTGTGATCTCCGACAATGACCTAATTATGGGATGGTTCGGTAGAGCAAACTTGTACAATGTTCCACGTGCCACTGTTTTGACCTTTGGCTCTGAAATAGACACACAATTCTGTAAAATTTTGGTCAATTTTTACATAATTCCAATCTGATTCATAAAATGCAGGTTATGATGATTTTCTCTCGGTCACCTGTTTGAGGTGAAATCCCAAAGCTTGTGAAAACCCTAACTTCCATAGATCATATCTTTGAAAATATTACCAATGAAGGTATGAAATTTTTAGAAGCTGTTCCTCAAGATTACTCTCATATGGATTTTTTTTTTAGCTTCTGAAGCTTTGTAGAAAAAAAATTATTGTGAAACTTCTAAGATGGCCTGTTTGCAGCAGCAAAACCCTAGAATTCAAAGTTATCATTCCAAATGTTATGAAACCAACTCACAAAATAGAAGAAAAGATAGATTGACGCCTTAAAAATCATACTCTTTGAGGGGAAGCCTCCTTCACATTACATAAATGAACAATTCTTGGATGATACAATTGACAAAACCTCCTTTCTATATATAGGAGTCCAATGGGTCACAATATAATCCTAGCCGACATAGAAATAATAATGTAAGGGCTCAAAAATAACAATAGTGGACTTCTATGGTGCACAATAATAATAATATGGGGACTACATGGGCACAAAAATAAGAATAAGGGGGCTATACTAACAAAAATTATAAGGTGATACACTAGTATTATAGGGACCTAACAAACTTTTTCCCATTCTTTCTTTCCAAATAATTACATTACATTCATATTTTTACTTAGAGAGAAGGAGATGTATATAATTATTAAGAGATAATTATTGTACTGTAGTTTTTAAATAACTTAAGAAAAAATCCTTGTAACTTTTTCCTAAATATTTTTTTTCCTTTTTGTTATAATGTTTCTAGAATTTTTACATAATCTACAAATTTTAGACACTTCATATACTTACAAAATTAAATTTTGAGGATACCTGTGAGATGGCCCTACATTAGAATCCCTGGGTAGAAAATTTTATGAATTCCTTGTCATATGTATTCAACTTAATTCTTCCTTTTGGCTCACATACTTTGTGTTGTTGCTAGTCATGGGCTTCTAACAGTTGTTCTGCAACTATGTGTAGTATTATTGGGTTCCATATTTTCCTTTGTTGTCCATTTTCACTTGTCTACAAAGTTATTTTCAGTCAAATTTCCTTTCTTGTTGATTCCTTAATTCATTCCACTACATATCTCCTTAGGAATCTTCTTCATCAGTTTCCATAACTTTTCAATCTCAATTTTTAAAATTTTTCTTTGTTGGTGCATATCCTTGTTTCCCATATCTTTTTTTTTTTTTACATACAAAATCAGTATGACATTTACTATTTCTTCATCGTACTAATTATTTAATATTTTTTTTCCATTATAGCTTCTATTTTCATCATATCCTTAAGGATAACCTTCTCTTATCAAAACATATTTTTGTCCATGCATAGTTAAAAAAAACTTTCTCCATACCCTTCATCAAAAATTTATAAGGAATATAACCACCTCTTGAACCTAAGTAACTTGCAACATATTAATTAGATCCATAGTTTGTGTAATACACCCTAGTAAATTTGTAAATATTCGAGTTACTTTTGTTAATTTACTTGGAAAAATGTAGGCCATGTTAAAGGTATGATATGAATAAGTGACGGACATAAATGTTTTTTAAATTTTTTGATTAATAAATATTTCATACAATCATCCATTGGAATTATGGTGGAAAAATAAATATTTAAAAAGAGTTTCACATTCCAGAGAACTAAAATATAGTTATGGGAAGAGGTTTTTTCATGCCCAATTTCCTCTCCTTGGAGATAAATTATGTCTTATAGGAAAAAGGAGCCGAGAGGGTGAAAGGGAAAAACCATGAGGCAACCTTTTAAATATAGAGCCTGGTTTGATGTGGCCCAAGAGAGAAGAGAAAATTTTTTATAGCTTGATACCCACATATAGGACATTGTGGTGGGACGAAAAACACTGCTAAAAGGGGAATTGTTAAGCTGCTTGGCTAGGGGAATTCCAACTGAAACATATAGGGTCAAAAAAATCCTAGGGCCGAAGTAGGTATTATCACTAATTATCCTAGGTTAGTGTTGGTATGGTCATTGATTATCCTGAGTGTTGACGAAGACACTTATGGCTGTGAAACTAGAACGGGGGGGTTCTATAGAGAGTACCAGTCCTGAATGGTTGGGTATAGCATCTTTTTTCCATAATGATTTTTGTGGTAAGTGAGTTACATGGAAATAGATAAGTGAAATTTGTTTTTGGATGGTTTTGTTGATGTATTTATTTTTTGTTTGGCTATGAAAATGTTTTGAATTTAATTGTGATAGTGTGAAATACTCAAATAATACTATTGAATAAAGTTAGTTCCGAACCCTAATGGAAAATTTCCCATAAATTTTGAACACTCCTTAATTCTTTATTATTTAGGATAGGAAGTAAATAGTACGTCCTAGAAAACAGGTCCCACTGGTTTACCATATTAATAATAATATCGTTTCTATAGAATGTAGAGAAGGCTATAGCTAAATATAAGTTTTTTTGTTTTAATGATAAAAGGATTTCTATTGATATTATAGAGTAAAAGTGAAGATTTGTAAACAAGTTGAATTGAGTCTGAAGAGTCAAAGAACTCTTGATAAAAATAATACAAAGGATGTAACGGTTTATAATTGTATATTGAGTCAGTCAATAATCCTTAGAATAACAAACATTGTAAACAAAATAATGTATAAATACATAACAAAGGAAGTATTTAATTATATGAAAATTCACATGAGATTCTAAAATCCATACATCAGAAACTAATAGGTCTACAAAGGCAGGATTGATTATTATCTATAAAAAAAGTGGAGAATTTTGTAACAGATAATATAAATTGTCCATGTCTTTGAAAATATAATAGTGAAAAAATAAATTACAACACGAAGGAAAAAAAGAATCAATATTCTGTAACTAAAAATCACTTAGATGAGTGTGTAAGGATGCATGACCAATAACGAGAATGAAAAATAATCTACGTAATAAAACTCAAGACATAATGGTGCCATGAGAGTCTCAACCTAGACACTATTGTAATGTTTGGAATGGCCATTCAGTAAGGTGGAGTAATATAAAATCACAATAGCTATTTATTACAACCTCGAAAGCGACTTTTGTGAAAATAAGGTGGAAATTCAAAACCAAATCCTCGTTCAAAAGAGTTAAAGGAGACCTAACCTATTATTTCCAAAGAAAATTGAGATACCTTTCAAGAAGGCTCAAAATCGATGATATGATATGGAAAAGAGGAAATTGAGGGGTTAGGGTTTCGACCTATAAATTTTATATAGAAGGTGGTTGTAACTCTTACAACTCTGTACAAATGAGTAAGGTTAAATTTTTTTGAAGTAACTAAAAACATGGGGCTAAGAGGGAAGTCCACCAAACTAAATCCATAGGTAAATAAAGTTACCAGTAATATTAGAGGATCCGGTGGATCAATTTTATGCTCAAAATTAACATTTCTCAAAATGGAATGAAACATATGTGCTACAGAAGGAGCGGACATTTGGATTGATCTGGAAGGGAACTACAGGCATGATATTCATAAATCGTTTTTCATATAATATGGCTTCCCTTATATTCATAAATTGTTTTCATATAATATAGCTTCCTCTCCATTGTTGACTCCTCGCGTTTGTTAACAATTCCCACAATACCACTGCTCATGGCTCTCCTCATTGCGCTCTGCCCATGTGACCACAGTCGACATACCACACTCCCGTATTTTTATTCACCATTATTGTGCTCTGCGGCACCCCTCCATATGCCACTACCGGCTCACATCTCCCTCTGATTGCCTCTCCCTCAAAAGAGAACTCTGCTCTCAATACATAAGCTCTCGGCCCTCAACACCCAATTTCAACCTCGGCTCCCTTTTCCACCTATGTTCCTCCACAGTCACTGTGTTTCCCACTGACATCATTTCAAATGCACAACCCAGAGAAACATTTTGTCTTTGTGTCATTAACAAGGGGCTTGACGAAAATCTCATGCTTATATTTCATTAACGTGTGATGGAATTATTTTATTCTCCTAAGTTATGGTTTCACACTGGATTTTCTTGTTAATTCAAACTCTTTGCGTTGTATATATTTTTATTGTTTGAATTATATGCAAAGGTTTGATAATTCCAAGTGCTTCAGCCATTAGTGTGGAAAAAATTACGAATGTGGAGAAACTTATGTAATGTGGAATAAAGCTTATTACATACTTGGAACTAGATATTTGGGTATATGAGAAGCTTTTTCATCAAATTTTTTTATGTGTAAGCCGATTGAGCTAGAGAGGAAATTGGGGTGATAGCCCCAACACAGTTTTTGAACAGTCTCGAATAACCAGTGAGCTAAAGGCAGAGAAAAGTGGTTTCAATTCAATATTATAATTTTTGACACAAGAAGCATAATGATAAGTGGGATCCCTATAAGCATTATCAGAGCTATATAGAATAGCATCCCAGCCTATAAAAACATCACAATAAGTAATTGAACCTAAACTGCTCAAGAGAAAATGTGAAGCAAAAGATGGGCAAGTGGGAAAGAAAGTCAAGGCGGAAGTCACAGTTGTAGTATTTATTGATGTAAAGGTTGATTTGCTAAAAATGCTCAAAGTTCATGAAGCATTACAGTTAATAAATAATTTGATACATTCCACTGTTGATGGGATGGTTAAAATCAACAAACCCTCTATTTTTGACATTAATTCATGTCTCCAAAATGCACATGAAAAGATTGATTTTCTGCAGCTTGAATCTAAGCTACAACAAGAAGAATTATAGTAGCAGAGTCATCATTCTGAAATTTTTTCTATTCAGAAATTTCAAATAGATTCCTATAAGCAGCAAGTCAATAAAGCGGTTGATTCACATTCAGTACCCATTTCAGGAGTAGATGTCTACAAAAATGCAGAAATACAACATGCACTTCCCAAGCCCATCATCAGACCTTGGGAAGAGCTTGTCCATAACAAGAACAAAACAGGCCTTGGGTATGACAAGGAGTTGTCCTTTCATATTCTATACTATTCCAAGCCCATCAAATTCCAGAGTGTCGGATTTCTTCATGATAGCGCACCTACAGCTGTTCCAGATCTTGCTCCTTTTCCACAGCCATAATAGATTGTAAAATGCCAACACCGTGATCGAGCTGGCCATATGAAATATCACTCTTTCGATCTTCACCCATGCAAGCACTATGGTCGGTGCACCAATTCTTCACACAGATGCTTTAGAAACAAGCCTCCTACGAGAACAAAAATTCATCTTGAATGGATCATTTCTTGGGAATGGGCATCAACAAACAAAAAGATGTTTAAGTCATATGTCAGAACTTGTTCTAGAATATTGAACAATATTGCAGTTGAGTTTTCGCCATCATCTCAACTTGTACCTGACATGGGGGCAAATGGTGGTCATCTACAAGCTTCAAAGCCACATCAAATAAGCCTGAGCCATAATCTCTCGTTACAGATTCAGAGTTGTAGCCAGAGACATAACAGTGCAAGCGAGCCTGAGCCAAAACTTGTGATTCCAGATTCAAAGTTGTAGCCGGAGACACGGATGCCAATGAGCATTCCTTTGGTTATTGGATAGCCTTAAACCATCTATGCAATGTTGATATTCATCCTCATCAAAAAATTCGAATCACTTCCTCTTGTAGAAGACTTCAACTTCTTGCTAGCTTTGGTAGAGTTTCGGGAAATGCATTAAGCATTCTCGCATTGGTGGTCATCCTTAAACCATCATAGGTTTTAGACCTCCCTTATTCTAGGTTGAAGGTCTCCCTCTTCAAATATGAGGTTCACTTCCTCTAGCAGAAATCCTCAGCTTCTTGCCAGATTTGGAAGTGTTCCGGGAATTGAACTAAGCGTTCCAGTGTTGGTGGTCATCCTTAAACCACCTCTTTATGCCAACATTTTAGAGAGTTGATTCAACCTAAGTGCTGCCATGCATACTTTGCAGATTTGTATTACAACTCTCTTCTTGGACTCACACATACCCCTTCAGATTAAGGGGGGAATGTTTGACACCTAATCCTCTATGGGTAGGTGTAGAGGACGAACGAACATAGGAAGTCTAAGAGACCCTGGAATATGGAATCCAAGGGTCACTCCATGTATGATAAATATGTATCATTTTGAGTAATATTGCATCAAAGGTTTATCTTTTTCATGTGTATTGTGTATTTATCATGCTCACCATTGTTGAGTTTAACACATCTTAACAACACTCTGGTATGTGTTGTAATAGACTTTCATCCAGTAAAACTACTCTTAACTATTTTTCCCTCTCGTCTGTAGACCTCTGATCAATGTGAAAGACTTTTCTTAACTGCTTCACTACTATTCATGAGTTGTACGGTGGAATTAACTTTTCATAAAATGACAAAAAATAAAAAGAAAGTTATGTGACTTAAATTATTTTTTTGTAACTGCAGTAAAGCCTGAGATTAATAACCACCAAGTCTGTTTCATAGAGCTAGAACATTAACTTGACCTCCCTCTCGATGATACACAAAATTTGTTTTTAAATTGACTATTGTGAGTCGTTTAATGAGGTGGTTAGGAGTAATTTTCCAACATGGAGGAGCCCTTCCAATATCCAATCAATTCTACAATTTGAAAGCATTTTGATCTCTTTGGTAATTGTGTGTAGGCAACATTAGATATTTAAAGCTCTAGTGTTTGATAGGAAAAACATTTCAGATTTCTACAATATCGCATTGGCAAAAACATAAGTTCAGATAAATTTCCTACTTCTTTAGGCACAAGCTCAATTTCAGTCACATTGAAAGTGAGAACCTCCAGTTTTATTAGTTACTATAATGACACTAGAAATTTTTTATCCCTATTTCACACATGTCGAATATTGTAAGAGAAGTAAGGTCCACGAAAAAAAATTTCTCGAATATTCTCGCTTTTTTCATTTACTTTTAAAGTTAGAGTTACCAAGATTAAACATCTCAATGTGTAGTGAAAGATGTTGTATTATTGTGGAAAACTGATATTCTTCTCCAATCACTAGGGATGTGAAGAAATTCTGGAGAATTTGACCTGCATTAAATACACAATTTCCCTCATTTCCCTCGACATAAATTTCCATGCCTCATATAAGATGGTGAATATGTCATTATTTAAAAAACATAATAGTCGAAATGGTACTTCATTTTCTTAGAATTGTTCAATGCTCACTGAAATCATGATTCAATGAATTAGGAGCTATGGATATTAATTTAAACTAAACTATATTAATAAATTATTAACAACTAAACTAAAGTTGTGACAATGGCCACTGCAGTTGTGCAGGCACCGAGACAGATTCAAAACTGTCGTGATGATGCCATAACACTACATGTACAAATATACATAACTAAATGCATGCACATGCTGCAATATGTATAAAAATGCTAATTTCAAGCTGCAATATTTATAAAAACCCTAATTCAAAAAAATTATATTAAAACCTTGGTAACAAATTAACCACGGGAGAGGCATGGCATTGATAAGTATAAAAAATATGGAGTTTTTTTATAATTTCAATGAATATTTTGACCGATGGGCATCCTTTTCCAGTTATGCTTTACACTGTAGGAATTGACTATAGACCAGTGCACCCGCGACCCAATATCATTTTTCCAAATTGTAATTTCACAGACAATTTTCTGCCTCGTTCCTACCCTTCCAGGTGCGTTTTCTCGTTCGTTGATACGCGCAAAATTTACTCGGTGGTAAGGACCACCCCCATGTAAATTTCGCTCGTTGAATGGATGACTCACCTAAAAATATGTATCTTATTGTACATGCCACTAGCAGGATACTACGCATCAGGTTTTTCCTGATTGTGACATTAATTCACCTTGACTAGACATTTGTTTTAAATTTTTTTTTATTTTTTCCATGGTTCACTATAAGATTTATTATTGTTTATTTGTTTTAATTATTTTAATTTGAATTATCTGTTATCTAATTGGCCAAAAAAATTCAGTTCTTATTGCAAAATGCTTAGATTTTATCACCATTATTTCTACTGTCGTTACAAAAAGATTCATATTTATCCTGCAAGTCCTGTACTTTATCTGGAGTTGCATTAAGCAAAATAATGAGATAGTGTTGTATGCAGTTTCCCAGTACAAGCCACCCATTATGGTGCATCAGATAGAATGCACATGCATAGAGAAAGCCATTTTCTCAATGACCATTTATGGTCTCTGATAGATAATATTATATGTGTAGTCTGCATTGTTTTAAAGCAGGCCTGATGCATATTATTTAGCGGATTTGATAAGCAGGTTTGGTGTTGGTTTTTAAACCATTGGTAGATGCATAGATTATAGTAATCAAATGGACAAGAGAATTTATTAACTTTGTGGGACCCTCATGAATCATATTTTTTTTTTAATTGATATAGTAAAAAATAAAATAATATAATAAATCCAATGGACATAAGAATTTATTAACCTTGTGGGACCCTCACGAATTGCATCGGAGAAAATCATAACAGCGAAACATGTTAATAAAAGTGCCGATGGTGATTGCGGAGCCGATGTCTCTATGGACTGTGATTTATATGTGTTTGAAATTGTGGCTTAAAAGGCATTAATCACATCAGAACGTTTGCGAATGCATCAATCGTATCAGAGGAGGGGCATCGCATCAGAACATTGGAAAAGTCATTAATCACAATCGGAAGCATTGAGTTGCGATTAATCGCAACAGAAAATAGAAAAGAAAGTTTTATAAAGCTCTGGCACTCGAACTTTTCAAAGGTTAGCGTTAGGGTTAGAATATGAGAGCATATTATATGCGTAGTCTGTATTGTTTTAAAGCAGACCCGATGCATATTATTCAGTGGTTTTGATAAGCAGGTTTGGTGTTGGTTTTTAACCCATTGGAAAATGCATAGATTATAATAAATCGAATGTACAGAAGAATTTATTAACTTTGTGGGACCCTCACGAATCGAATTGGAGAAAATCACAACAGCGGAACATGTTAATAAAAGTACCAATGGCGATAATGGAGCCGATGTGTTTATGAACTGTGATTTATATGTATTTGAAGTTCCAGCTTAGAGTGCATAGATTTAAAAAATAAAAATGAATACAATTCGTATATGGAAAGAGAGTGTAAGTAGGTAGGCTAAGCACAAAGATTAATTATGAACAAGAGATTACATAGTTAAAAATAAAATAATAAATTTGAAAAACAAAAAATTAAATATAAGATTAAAGTTATATCTTTTTTAATTAATATGGTAAAAAATAAAATAATAAATCTATAGTGATTTTTTTCGAGCAATAAAGTAGATTAGGATATGTATTTTTTAAACTGTACATAATAAAACAGGTGAAAGTATTACAAAAGAAAACTTATCAAAGTTTTCCATTGCGTCATAAAGTATGACGTATCAAATGAACCTTTTGCAACTGTGGACCCCGCTGACGTGAAAAAACTTCAACCAAATATGGAAAATAAATTTTTCTTATAAAACTTATCGAGTCCAAGACTTGCCATTGCAATCAGCCGAAGACACAGGAACTTGCGATTTGCGATTGCGATTGGGAGAATCGCGTTGCATCATTCAACAGTAGCAAAGAAAACATATGCCCAAATTGTTATGCGATATGGAAATCAAATATGCCTTATAAAACTTATCAGATTCAAGACTTACGATTGCAATGAGTCCAAAACAAAAGAACTTGTGATGCAATTTTTATTTTGCCTTTATATTTATTCATCACATCGCAAAAGATCAAAAGTGAATTTTAATATTTATTACAAGGATTTCCCGATTTCCGATTGTATGACAATATTAATTCAAAATCAGATGGAGGATCATGGGTTATTTTGTTCTCAATATGTAACACCCCCAATTCATGTGATTGCATTTTAAAGTTTGATACTTGAACTTTATATCCTAAGGGGGAGTGGACCCCAAAGGATAATTATTTTGTGAATGTAATTAAACATTTAATTGAGGAAATGAATAAATTTTTGTGGTGCAAATTGACCAAAAATGAGATGATGAGATCACTTGCTAAATCTGTGAGGATGGATGAGGCAAATAGTTCCCCACAATCTTTCAAAAAAATCCTTGGAAGATAGTAAGTTTTAAATTTAGATTTTTGAGGAAAAATCTGAATTTCCCCAATGATGAGGAAAGTAGTTGGGAAGAGGTAAAAAGATGGAAAAGCTGAGGAAAAGCATAAAACAACTTTAAAGAATCCCTAAATGGGAAGCCTAGGCAAACAAGAAGAAAAGCATCCTGAGATTATGGACGTAGAATTAGAAACATGCTTTGGGGAACAATAGCTTAAATAAGCTGCTCTTGTACAGATTAGAGGTTAATCTGCGATAGGAGGTGATCTCAGCTCGGGGGTGAGTTCAACTCTAAGGTTGGGAGGTTGGTCTACTGCACGAGTGGTATGTCTCTGAGAAAATTTGTCTTATTGGTTGTTATAGTATGAATTGGCTACATATAAAAACAAAATTTATTTCTAAGTTAGTTCATATTATTAGTCTACATTTAACAGAATGTAATCACCAGGTAGTAACCTGATCATTCTGTATAGTTGTAGAAGAACATCCTGTAAAGTAGAATTCCACAGAATGTTTAAACCCCGGGTGGGTCTAAATCTGAGGAAACCTTGTTCTTTCAGGAAACACTGTGGAATTGTGTTTAATCTGCTTCTGTTTCCTAGCATAATTTTTATGACAGTTACTATAGAGAGAAATTAAATTCACTATAGTATACCAGAATCATAGCAGGATATAAATTAAAACTTATACTGTTTAGGAAAGAACAGAGGGAGAGATTCAATAAACTGATCTCAGGTCCAGCCAAGAAATTCTGTTATAATTCCAGAAAATTAACTGGTTTAGATCAACCAGGTTGTGCATGAGTCACTTGGTCTAGGAGAGGAAACGAGTACTTAATTATAAACACCATGTACTAGAAACTATGGCTCCTGAAAAACTACTCTGATATCATATCACTAAAAATGATTTCATGTAAGGTATAAATTATGAGTAAACAGTGGAGAACTACAGTAGCACAGACTTAAATTATTGCAACAGTATGTACAATGCATTTATATAAATACTATTTCCATTAATCAAGAGGAAAAAGGGAATGGGTTTTAATCCCATAACCAGCCTTCAAAAACATTTATTACCATGTACACAGGTATGCAAGAGCTGGATAACTAGATATAAAAAAACTAGAAGAAACTGAAGATTAGAAAGTTATGCAGACAATTCTGGAAAACAAGGGAATATAAGTTCTAGACTTCCATAAATACTACCTATGTTAGAAGTGAAAATGGACACATAATTTCCAACATGCCATTCATCTGCCGAGACAAGTTCAATATAACCATGAATAGAGAAACTGTCATTTGACACAATAAGATTAATACACATCAGAAGAAGAGATAGAAATTATATAAAATCTTCCTGAAAATTCTGATGATCTGGAACCATAATAGTGTTACCAAAATCATTTTTCTGTGCTGACGAGCACACTAAACAAAGTCAAAATTCATGGTATATATATATATAGAAAAAGAATTACACACGATTTATACAGTCCCGGTAAAATTATACTGTGGCATAGTATATTGAAATTCCATCTAGCAGCATAGAAAATATATATATGTCCCGAAATGTCAAAATACATAAGGAGCCTATTAGGCTGGGGTATAAAACTTGCAACCCCTATCTCAACAGAACAAATCTAACACAAGCGCCCTTCTGCGCAATAGTATAGGAGGTCGATATTATATTTCGACGCCCATGAAAATGACGCAACAGGAGAAGAGCAATAAATCCCATAAGAATACCGACCTGGACGGCCAAGAGGTCCACATTAGCAACTCTAACGATTGAAAATATTATGTACTGCGTTTACAAACCTGCCATAACCATTTTCTTACCTGTAAACGACAAAGGCAAACAAAACGAAAGGGAATTAGTCAATTTGCGCTATCGTAGGGAATCAAGTGGAAGATGAAAATAGTATTGAGATTAAACCAATACCTGTGGAGCGTAGGTGCAGATACGTCGAGCCTGCAATCAAAATTTTATATAGAGAGGGATAAATACGCAATACCTTTGAAGAGAATAGGGAGGAAGTTAAAATTTAAGATAGAGACGAGACACACAAGAACCTACCTCACAAAAATCCACTAAATATTAGACGTCTGCTGGAAAGGATGCGCATCACGCGACACAAGAGGCATGAAATGAAATGGTCTCGTCCTATGAAACCGCCATGGTAGGGTCGACGATAACCCTGAAAGTGGAACTCAACCTCATTATGGTGCTGAGCGTATAACTCGCATACCTCATTGCATATCTTAAAACAAGAAGTAATTCCCTTACTGAGGATTGAATACATAATCAAATCCGGCGTATGGCCAGCTATGAGCAACGACCTGAAATCATTGAAGCATACAATAAAGTAAAAATGAGCGCTGAGGTAAATTACCTGATATATTGTTGATGAAACTGAAGCCCCATGGTTTCTCTCTGCAACAGAGAACCACAAACCCTCGACCGAATGCAGAATGGTGTCGGCGCAGAGGTGCACAACGAATTGAAGAATGCAGAAACCCGACTTAGCTCTACCATAGAGACTTATATAACTCTTCGATAACCGCCTTAACCCTAACCAGAATCGCTTACCATCGTCCACTTGGCAGGATCGTGGAGGCCAAGCCACGGATCGAGGGTAGCAGTGGAGAGTTAATATCACCGTATCGTATTAATGGAGTGTAAGTCCGAATTTAAGTCGATATGTCCTGCATATGTATTGAAATGGTTGGTGTACACTCCATAAGTCAAGCTAGCGCATCGACGTGGATTCACCAGGCAAGCGAGCGAAGGGGTATGACGAACTCCACAAACCATACAACATTCAATTGTTTATCATAACGCCTAACGTGGATACCAGTTACTCTCGGCGATGCAAGTAGCAACAAAAAAATCCATTTCAATCATACGCTCTACGTGTATATTGATTAAACTTCAAAGTACAATATCTGAAGTCGATTTGGAAATCCCATGTGCCGTGATGTGTGGTCACGTCAATAGAAGGATATGGGGGTGAATATCAAACGCATGGAATCAATCCATTCACAATATTATGACGAATTATATAAACAAAAAAACAAACCATTCCCTCAATTCTATACCAAGATACATGGCGGAGGAAATCGTAAATATCGACAGTGGAAAGGTTCATTAAATCATGTTTTTCTATGCGTGTTAATGTGCCATAGGGTTACGTTATACTCAATAATTAAATAAATGAGTTATGCGACCCGTAAGTCAAAGGTGAATTCGCAAAGGTATGCGAGACCTGTGTAAAGGTCAAAGACATAAATATGTTCACCCTTGAAATGAAAATGACATAAGGAAAGAAGTAGGACTAGAGGGTTTAAGTGCGACAGTATACGATGATGTAAAGTATCAAATAAAAAGGTGAAATGTCATAATAAATTTATACTTACAAGTCTGAGTTCAGGAAGAAATTTTTTTTTTTTGTTGGGTGTGAGATTTGGAGGTGTGACACAATACGCGAATGTCACCCCTTGGAGAGCATTTATGTTGAAAATATGGGGAGATTAAATGGTAATTAAAATCTTTGTAGTTGTTCTCATTATTGTGTTTTATTTCGGCTGAAAGCATTCATTTGAATTGTAGAACAAAATTTTGAATCCTTTCATTCGCAGAGTCAGAGAAAATTTTCCCGATTTTGAAATGTCAAAGAGAAGCAGAAAGTCTAAAGCTGATTTTGTTGCAAATTCTCCTGTGCTAAACATGCCGCCCAAGGAAAAACTGGCGAAGCTCAAGCTAGTCAGAGACACCTCCTGTTAAGGACCGGGGAAGATAACATGGGATAATGTATACAATTTGCTTGAAGAAGAGAAACCTAGGGTTGTTGTGCCCAAAGCAACTGTTCCTGATGAATTCAGACTCTGACTCTGAATCTCAACTTAGTGCATTGGTAAATTCATTTTTACACCGAGTTGCTGCCGGGCGAGTATTTTTCCGTACTATGATGTTATCATATGGGTCACTGACAATGTGACCATTCAAAACAGTACTTTTGTTTCTGCTTCTGGATCAATGGCCGGGTCATTCAGGGTAGAAGATATAAGAAAGCAACCAATAACATATGACTTTTGGAAAGAACATGTAAAGTGCTATGAATTGCACATTGCGATGCGTCAAACAAACGAAAAATTCATTATCATTTTGAATAGGATGCATTTAAATAATCAAACAGAAGATTATTTGAATTACCTAAATAGACATTGTATTCGAAATGCTTCTAATGATCCTACTTTCCCCTATCTATTTTTTAGGAATAAATATGTAGCATTACATAACAATAAAATGTTGTCTATTGTTCCTGGTCATGAAATCGTAATTAATGCAATTGATTACGAAGAAGAAAAACATGGACACATACCATCTCATGCACAAATAGCAACGTTGCCTTCACAAATTGTCCTAAAACTTAACATGCTAGTTGAAATATATGCAGGAAACTATGACTTACAAGATGGTCTAGTTAAGGGTGCAGATGGTATCATTAAATCATATGTAAAATTAGACAACTTTGATGTAATATGGATCAAATTCTATGATGAACGTGTTGGCTGTCAACAAGCACATAAATTTATTTTTCTATATAGCAAAGAAATTTCTAGTGATTGGACTCCCATACTGCGCACAACAAAGCCAGTTTCTGTATTAGCAAAAACAGGCAACTTGAAAATAAGAAAACAATTCCCAATCCAACTAGCATGTGCACGTACAATACATAGATCACAAGGCTTGACACTAGACAGTCTTGGGTTTGATCCTTTAGGAATATGACACCATGGATTAGTATATACAGCTCTTTCTTGTGTGAGAAACATAGAATCATTGTATTTTATTAGTCCACTTAAGAAACAAAACTTCCGAATTCAACACAAAATTTATGTTGAAATGGAACGTTTACACAGAAATGCAAAGTGGCAACTAGACTACAACTATTCATTATTAGAAACAAAAGCATATATTTCAATTCTTTCTCTAAACACTTGCAGTTTACAAATACATATTGATGATTTGTTAAATGACTATGATCTAATGCAATCTGACATCCTATGTTTACAAGAAACACATTTGAATAATTCAATGCTTCTAAAAAGACTTGAAACATTCAATTGCATATCAAATCATAGTAAACATGGTTCGCTAATTTGTATTAAAAATCATATAAAGATCTTGAACCATATTCATTTTGAAGAAAAAAAAAATGAAGCTACACTAGAAAATCTTCTTCTTCATGACATGGATATTATAGTTGTGAATGTCTATGTTGCACCATATGCAACATTGAACAATACATTGGATCTTCTTTCAAAAGCATTATGCAAAATACATTCAAATCAAACAATAGTGATTTTTGGCAATTTCAACATCAATATGCTTGAATGCAACAACAAAACAAACAAACAAAGATTGTATATGCACAATTACAACCTTCATTTTCTTTTAGAGACAAATAACAATAAAAAATTATCAATCATTGATCACATATGGTCAAACGTAACTTGTAGCTATAAGACTTTCAGATTAGATACATATTGGAGCGACCATGATACTACTTGTCTCATCATTGAAGACAAAAATGCAACACAAACATAGTGCAAATGAAAGTAATCTAATGTTTTTTTCTAGTCAATAGTATCATAGCCTCTTAACTACTATGACTTTGACTTCTAATTGTATGTCTTGCAGATTACTATAGCTTTCTACAATGAGTCAAATAGGCAAAGACAAGTCACAAAAGGAAATAAACACATCCAGGTTTGCTTACTACACTAAACTTACTTACCCTTCAATGCATATGTATAGATATATCTCTATGTTTAACTGTTTATTTCTTTCTACAAAACTATTGCAAGACATATTCTTATATTACTAGTGCTGACTTCTATAGCATTTTTCTTCATATAGAATTATACTATGCATCAATAATTTATTTCTCAAGCATCACAAAATTCATTTTAATTGTTGAATTTGTCTTCCAACCCATTGTAATATTTTCATGTACAAATGAGACACGCCCCATTGCAAATTGCAAACTATATATAACCAATTTGGAGTTATCTAACAATAAACACCACAGAATATTGAATCGTATTCTCTATAGTATTTTAGCACTACAACACAATTTGTTTCCCTTTTCATCATCTCAATGATGTTCCATGCTTAAAATTGACAATCATCACCAATTTCTTATTTACATAAGAACTATTACATGCATAATTCTATGAATCCCAGTCTTCTTGTTCTTCTTTTCTTGTCAACCTTTAATTCCTTTTCCTCACCCTTCTCTAGAAACATGTCAAGCTTCCTGTTCACTTTAAATTTGAACCCCTTTTTACTAATATCTCCTCCAATTTCCCATGTTGCTTCTTGTCAACCTCTAAATTTCCATAAAGATAATATCAAATACAAATTAAATTGCTTCCAAGATTATAATTCCATTTCAGTTAAATCAAACTAAATTATTTCATAATCCATGTGCATCTTAATCCACATTGTGCAATTTGAACAAAATGTATCCAATCTCATCATTATTTCTCTTAATATCCCTATCATCTTTGAAATTTTATCTATACATTTTTTTTTTAGCTTCTTTTGTCCCATGGTGTTTCTATGTTATTTTTTGTTGAGTAGTACAACAAACTCAAATGACATATATCTTGATCAACATATTTATTCTGTAAACTGCCAACTACCCATAATAAGTAACAACATTGGAAAGTGAGCTTGATCAAGAAACACATCCAGACTTGCTTATTATGCCCAACTTACTTAGTCTTTGATGCATATGTAAATGTTTTCATGCCAATCAGCAGTACCTGAACTTTCATACATTTGTACTAGATGCGTTTACACGTTTCTATAGTACTGGAATTGAATCATTTTTTCTATCAGCCAAAAAAACTTTTAATATTTTCCACTAAGATCAGTATATATCTCTATTGCACCAATAGAATTTTCTGAATTTAATATTGTATAGTTTATAAGTATTCCATTATCCATGTTTTTAAATGCAATTAATATTTCTCTCAATAACTAATATTCATTTTCCAGTACAACATACAATAACCTTATACTTTTATTTTTATTCTTAGTTATTAAAATTTACCAAACACTTCGTGGTTTCGTTCAAGCGCACGATTCAGTGACATTACATCTTTTTCATCTCGCAGTTCTGGACAACAACCTAGAATAGACAAAGAACAACAAATATCAAGTGCAAATGAATCAGACAAGTAAGTAAACTTGAAACAAATTCTTATATGTACCATTGAAATAGCATTCATATTTATCACCAATATATTTTACTTCTAATTGTTTCTTTTGCCATATCAACTTCATCAAAACACAGATCGAAAGCAACATATTTAGCTCCAGTTACCATTCAAGAACTAAACATTCACAAAACTGGAAGAATGTTCAATGGATATGTTATGGTTATCTATAGCACGTATCTTGATAAAGTCCACAAAGCACGACAAATACTACGTGCAGATTTGACAGATGCTAAAGGAATCATGACAATCACATTGTCCATACCAACTGAGCTTATTAAACAACATGGCCAAAAAATATCACTAGGAAAAGCAATATCTATTACAAATTTTAAAGTTCTTCCCAAAACAAATTATGACCGTGGTGATTTTGATTGGATTCTGGTGCTAACTGAACTAAGCACCGTATAGAACATACCAACAATTTTCAAAGAATACAAATTCATTCCAGATACAACAATAAAACAACTTACAAAAAATACAAAAACATATCCAATTGGAATGATTGCAGCAGTTGTCACAGCTGCACGGAAAGTTGGTTTCCAATATACAATGCAAATTAAAGACAAAAATTTCAATGAAAATAGAGAAACGGTAACATAAATTACTTTGCAATTTTTTTATACTTCTAGTTCCACCCTACATTTTAATTTAGTTTCAAAAAAAAAAAAAAAAAAAAATTCTGGGTTCATTTGCAGTTGCAGTTATTTGAAACATTTGCACCGCTCTATGATGAAATTGAGCAAGAATTGTAGAAAGGCCATCTTCCAATTATGTTATTCAAAAACATAACAAACAGGAAAGAACTGAAGGACAAAACACTTCGAACAAAGCAAGCTACATTCATCACAAAATTTAATGCAGAAGCAGCATAAGAACTCAGAAAATTGAACCCTCCAACATTCTCTATAAGTACAAATGAAATAGTACCTCCACTACTCAATATGCAATTGTTTCCCCATCTATTTCTATTTTTACATATACTACTTTTCCTCTCTATGAATAGATAAAAGGAACATTGACAATTGTAAGAATTTACTCTATGACATTTGAACCAGTTTGTGTTGAATTCAATTCACCAATACCAGCCTCTACAATGATAGAGGAGAATACAGTTGATTGCCTAAAGTGCAATAAAAATTCATCCCTTTCCTATTCACAGTGTCTTAATTGCATAATCAAGTCCAACAACACCAATTTGCAATGTTGCATCCGAAGCAAATTCCTCTTCAAACAGTTACTTCCCAACTTAGCGCATATGTCTTTTCAAGACTATGTTAAAAGGAAAAAAGCAAGAAGGTATATGCTACGCGATTTCAAAATCAATGGTACATTTACAATCAATGAAGACAACGAGATCCAATCTATTGACAGCAATGGAAGCCCTACCAAGGCTAGGTGTACTTATAACTACTCTTCATCTTTCAACAAAAAATCAGATATATGCAATTTAAATTATGCTATCCAAAATAGAAAATTTTGTACTAATTTTTCCATTTTCTTTGCAGCACCAGCACTTCTTCAAACATTGGCTACAACAGAATCACATAGTAATCCAGAAATCAGTGCAAAGTTCTTCTTAATTTTTGTACAAGATTTTACTGCTCAAATCTGCCTTTCTCAAAGTGCAGTATGTCTGCAACATTTTGCCAGAACAAGAATGTTTTCATAGAACAATTACAAACAAAAATCACTAGTTGTAATTATAGTGTTTCTTCTACCGATTCAAAATTCAGAATTAATATATGTATATTTAAGAAATATATCTTTTCCATTTGATGTTTACAAATTCTTTTAGATTTCATACATATATGTTCAATGAATAGAACCTGTGTTTACAAGCTGACATTATATATATAAATGTTATAAATCTATTTAAAAATTTCCTGAAAAAAATATTTGTGCAGACATGATCCCTGGGCTACTTCCAGTCTTCTGTCGTGTTGTTTATTGGTTTTACAAAAATCATAATTGACATCTAGAACATTAATTCATCTCTGTAAAAGAGGGAGAGGCACTAAGATTATTTGTCCAAAAGATGTGCACTACAAGTAGCCACCTCTGCAAACGAAGCAACAACATTAATTTTTCATATATTGTTATGTATCAACTTTGAACAACATCTCTCAATTTGGGCAATATTGTTATCGTAACAGAAATAGTAAATCGCCATTTCTAAGTTTATGCTTACTTAGCTTATAAGTTCATATTTTTTTTGCAGATTCTTATATTCAGTGTTAGTAGTAATGCACCAAATTCTGTCTAAACAATGTACTAAGACTAAAGTTATTCTTATCTTCCCTACTCTTTTCCTTTGTTATTTGATCATGCCTGATCATGACCGTATTTTTCCGTCATGCTCACTACAAAATAATGAAAAAAACAATACACACTCTCTGGTTTTTTTTGTTTTAAAAAAAATAAACAGTAAAAAAAAATGACATACCATCTTCCGCACTCTGGTATGCTTTCAAAATAAAAACATTACAGTCTGTTACAATAGCCTCTTGAGCTTGTTACTTTATATATGCCACGCATATTAAAACATAAAACAAAAAATATATGAAATGAAAGTAAACTAAAATTTGTAGGGCCTATTACAAATGTGCTTTGTATATATTTAAAACAATACAACAAACCAAATGTTCTAAAACCTTTTGTCGCATCATAAAAACATTAAAACATTTCATTTGCGCATATACCGGTGGACTTGAAAAGAGATTAAATCCGCTTCATAAACTACATCAGGTCCGAAACATAATATTACAAAGGAGCCAATACAAAAAGTTCTGATGCTGATTGAAATGCGAACCCACGATCAACTATTAACTACACCATATAACATAGATCGTGTCCGGACTTATAGCATAACAAATGGTTCAAATAAAAAACTCCGATGCCAATTATTAATCGTACCTGAGTTCAACTTTTAGCTGTGGCCTATAATATGCATCGGGTCCGGTTCCTTTCACTATTCAATTGGGCCACGAAGAAAACTCTCTCGATACCCCTCAAACGCCTTTGTTTGGCTTAAAATTCCTTTATTCCCCTCACCAAACACCCTCTCCGGCCTTAAAAAGCATTAAAATAGGCCTAAAACCTACTCTTATCTATGACAGATTTAGTCCCTTTTAAGGTCAGCCCCTTAACCACTTCCCCGCATGACCCCAGCGTTAAGACCAAGCGCCAGCCCATAAGGCGCTTATCGCATTGGAGGATTGGGGCGGAACGCCTTTTTCCTTTGTAAACGAAACCCCTGATGCGATAGTGTTTTTGTTATGTTGAACCCCCCCGTGATCTGAGCCATCGATATCCCTAGCTCCAATGGCCTAGCGCTAATCACAGTGCACCTGTCACCTAACCATCCACTCCTCCGATTGCGTGCGAGCTGTCAATCTGTCTCCAGATCAGACAATGGTCATTCAATCGCATCTACACTCCAACCGCAGTCGAAACTTCTCGCTGTGCCGCTCGTCCATCCCTCTTGATTGCGACCCTCCGATTAGATCGCAACCACCCGTTTCCTGTGATCTAACGGCCCTCAGTTAATCGCCTTCTGCCAGCGTCGGGTGCCACTATCTCAGCCCATTCCATCACATTCTCACTCATTACCTTTGTAATCCGCCTGCTTTGAACTTTAATATTCCATATTAAAGTTTATTTCATTTCTCCACCTAACTACATATTGACATTCCCGCTATAGCCACGGTTCCCACTTTTGCGTCACCACCCCACCACTCCTCCACAACATTCTTCCACCACCGCCCTGGATTTTACAATTGGTTTGTTTTATTGTGCAGGGTACACAGAGTGATGAATTCACTCTATTTTCCATAATCGCAGTCACTATGATTCAAAACATAGAAAAGGCCATTACAACAGTATCTCATTGAAACGAAAGAGACAGATTAAGAGGATTAAGGCCTATGAATTGAATATTTGAGACGCAATCCCGAGATCAAAGGAAAAGATGCAGTTTGAAGATAAAGAGCAAATGAATCAAGCCATATCTTCTCTCAGCATCAGTAGTACATTTTCTTAGAACAGTACACCTTCAAAAGAAGTTTTCACTCCTCCCCAAGTCCGCAAAGGCCACTCCACTGACAGAAAGCTTCCAAAGACTGTGAGGGTGGAAATAATGCAGGTATGGAAACTGAGAAGACCTTCAGTCACCTTACTTGCTTCAAAATATAGAACAGACTACCTTACAGTCAGAAAGGACTCCAAAGAAACATCTTAGGTCGCTATCGACCTGACAGAGACATCGAACCAGACCACCAAGTATAGCGCATTGCTATTAAGAAGAATGGGCATAAGCACCATCCCCCACTCTGTCTTAATGAATCGATTTAATGTGTATCACCTACTCCTGCTATTCATTTTTCCTATAAAGAATCCCAGAGAACATTTTGTAAAGGGTCGAATTGTGTTATTGCGGGTAGCAGAGTATTTTGTAAAGTAGTAGGTTGGGAGGAGAAAGTTAAGACTCTAATCAGCTATTTGAGCTCAGTGTATGTGACTGATTTTGCATTATTTATTCAAGAAATTTCACAGGATCCTGGTCTATTACTACGGGTGATGTTATTCTTATCTCATTGTTATTTAAATTTTTCATGCTGTTCATTAGTCTTCTTGTAGGCATCATAAATATAGCATATGATTTACCCTCGCATCGTACCCTATGTTTTTGCTCTCCATGCCTTCAATGTTTTTCGCTGACTATGAATCTAAGAGTAAACTAATGTGATTTAACCAGCATCGCAGATGTTATTTCCTGCTATCTAATGTGTGAACTAGAAGCTTGCTGCTTGGATGTTTCTTCCTGGTGTCAAAGCAGGGAAGGTTAGAGGTCCTTCTCCGATCTATAGACTCTAGTTCTGTGTCAAATCTTGCCTCTATTTTTCCCTTGGAGCATGCTAAAGCAGATTTGAAGTTAAATGACCTCTGGTCCAATCTGTAAGCTACCCCCTAGTGACTTCATTGAAAGCTACCTTTGAGTATGTCCAAGCAGGTCTGGAGTTAAATGACCTCTGACCTGATATATAGGCAGAAATTGGGTTTCTTTCCTTCTTTCACCCTCACCCTTATTGTCCCATTCCACTATCTATCTAAAAGATCCTTTAGTATAGATGACTTGCCCTTTGAAAACCTTGGCTAGTTGTTTGAATGTAATTACCTTTCATGACTACATGGCCCAATGGATGGCACAACCTTAACCCATTCTCTTTTGCTGAAACATCCTATTACTCTGCTCCTTTTTCGATTACCTTATCAGTCTATGATCCCACGATTCAGCCCAACAACTGACCAACCAAATCATTTTAAACCCCCCTCTGTGGTGCATACCAAGCCTAATACCTCATTTAGAGCTTTCAAAGATATATCATTCTTTGTGTTTATTGGAGAGATCCCTCTCCGAGTCCAGCAGGGCTAGATCCTAGGACCCCAAAGTGTTTATGATGTTGTGTCATCTTTTGGTCTTGCCAATCTAGCCAAAACATGGGAACCCCAACATAATGGTGACTCCGCTGGGGAGGTAAAGACCACTTAGCCTAGATTGGATTTTAATTGCTGATGGTGGACAACAACCTACTCCAAACAGTCAAATTCATCCACCTCGCGACTCCACACTCCATAACTCCCAGAAGACCAAATGACTCCACTGGTAGAATACTGTGAACTGGTTGAGAAGATGCAATGACCTTCTTTGCAAAAAAATGGATCCAGACATGGACAGAGATACAAAGCTATATACTTTGTGTGATCAATTAAATGGAATAGCACACATGTTTGGTAGAGTGCTAGAGATGTATATGGCTAATATGAATGCAAATGATGATTACTTAGAGCAGCCCATGCATTTTCCTGAGAAAGAGCAAACTCTAGACCCAGATAATGAGCAGGACATGTATGATGCTCAAGAATTTGTGGAAGATGAGTGTCAAGGCATAAAAGGTATCTTTTCAACACCTATTTCTCTCACATAATTTATCAATCCGGGAACGCATTTTTATTTCAAGAGTGTACCTAGTCTGAGGCAGCAATTTATCCAGAGTAATGCTGTGAAGATGTAGTACAGAATAAAAAATGCAAAGGTAACAAATGCTTGTAAAGAAACCTACTTACAGTGACATGAATGGAAAGATTAAACTATATCAATCTCGCAAAACATCGCTCAGGGATGCAGTAGCAGTAACTCTTTCCCTTAGAAATCGATGCAAGATAACCAATCTGGGGACTTAGGAGCAATAACCTCTATCCTATATAGTTGGAGATCTTAAAGCAGTTGAAACAAAAGCAAATTCAATAAAAGAAATTTAAAGGAAACGAAAGTTGGAAAGGAACAACAGCATGTAACTATAACTCATCTATTTGCAAATCGAAAGTTGTAAATAAACAATGAACAGAAAATGGAACAACAGTATAAAATGAACAACAATTACAATTCTGATGTGATCAAACAACTAATTCTTCACGCTTCGGTCCTGTCGACAATCAATCACTACGCAACAGCTAATCATAACAAATCATAAATTAAATGAACAGCAACAGCAGAACAATTCCACCAGGGCCGGGCCCTCAACCACCGGTGAAACGCTACTGCATTTTACTCCAGTGTTTGAGAAATGGAACGAGAACAAATTATTTTATTAATCAGGCATGAATAATGTTTAAAAATAGCTCAAACTCTCTTAACAAGAGTCGATGCACAATTCTGCAAATTACAACAAGAAAAGTTTCTCCATTCTCCCCCAATACACAATACATGCTTCTGCTTTTATAATCAGAAGGAGGAGAAATTAAATAGCAAGTATGATCTCCCATAACAATATTGGATTGTTCCCAACAACTTTATCAACCAGAAAATACATTTCCAACAATATTTCAACAAGAGCAATGCGAATTTATCTTTGCAGCTGAGATTTGGAGGACGGCCGCAACAACAAATCTGAGGAAATTGTGCTCAAACAACCCTGCGTATCTCTCAATACAAGCCGAATTTAGGCAAACCATTCTTCATTAAAGTTAATTGGGTCCGTTCTGGACAAAACCCATGTTCCGGATTTTCCAGATTCTTCTTCATTTGCTTAGAATCTGAACCGCAAAACTGTCACTTCTTATTCCAATGAATTTCTGAGTTGGAATATTTCATGATGATTTTGAAATCAAATCTGCAGTCTGACAAATATCTCGGAGGCTAAAATGGTAATTGATGTTACAAAACATATCAATAAACCATCATTGATAAAATTATGGATAATAATCATCAATTTATTAAAAATAAAGGAGAATAAATAATATTCATCCATAAAAGCATAAATCATTATAAAATGGACTTATATGATAAATTATAATAAATGACATGATAACGAAGAGTGAAAATGGATGAAATAAGTGTTAAGAAGTGGTCGTATTCACAGCCCAACATACCCCCAAACTGAATATATTGCATGCCCTCATGCAACCCAGAACTGGATATATTACATGTTCTCATGCAATCCAAAGACAAAACCCATGTGTTAACCAAGCAAAGAAAATTGTTCATCTCAACCCATGAAATGGAAGAAATGAATTTTTCCTCAAATAATGGATATTGAATTTTAGCAATCTTGATAAAGGCATAACAATTTTTACCGTGGACGTTCAACTATATGTATATGAAGTTGCATAAAAATGTGACATAAGTAACAACAAACTTCATTAACCATTTTTCTCAAAAATCAGATCGTTTTGATGTACGGATCATGAGATATAAAAAATGGTTGTAGGTGATAGTGCATAATTTTCGAAATTTTATGAACTAATTTAGCGTGAAATTATCTGGGTTTGTGTATTTTAATGATACATCTTTGTTATCCAGAAATCACAAGAATTCAGTTCATAGTTTTAAAGATATATGCAAAACAATTTTTGCACTATATATAAATGAAATTGTATGCCTTAAATGAGAAAGAAAGTGAAAAACATTCATCATGTGTAGCAACTCCCTCCCCCCAAACTGAAGAATTAGCATGTCCTCATGCGATGCTAGAAACAAAGAGAGGTGGTTGCTACAATCTGTTGAAATCTATGCTTGGTGTAAAACATGGAATAAGGGAGGTGTTGAGAATGAATAAGAATATCCATGGATGATAAAGAATATTACAGATATGGTCACAAGAAAGAAATGAAATAAATCAACACTCCCCCAAACTGAAAGATGAGACGTGTCTAAAAAATGGAAAGTGGTAAAGATATGGAATGAATGATGATAAATAATGCTCAATGGATGTTCATGAAATTCTCCTAAATTCATAATAAATCAGAAAATAATGCTATTTTACCTCAAGTGTTACCTCCGAAAAAAATGGAATGACATCTAAGGACTGGCCTTTATTGAAGCTGATGTAGGCTGAGCGAATACTGAAAGTAATGCAAAAGGTGGAAGCCATGCAAGCACATCATGTCTGAAGAATTGTGTGCATTCGCGAGCCTTTGCTGTTTAGTTGCAATAGTGATCATGCTGCGGATAAAATTTTTCCCCATATTTGTTGTTCTCCTATAAAAAGATCACAATTATGTATACAATTTTCTTGAATCCACAGTTTCAGTTTGGAATGGCAACAGATAAGATGCATGCGAAAAAGTTCAAGCAGAAAAAAAATTCTGTAAAAATGTAGTATCAATATTGTGGCAACTCAACAAAATAAAAGAGCAATGTATTGCACAACAAGTATACAGTATGGAAAGGCATACATACTTATGATACAATCAACAAATTATTGCATTACTGAAATCCATGCATGTGATAAATTATAAAGAGATATAGAAGCGTTTTGTAATGATTTAAGAATAAGGAGAATGGACAGCTTAAGATAAACATAAGTACAAATGCATTTATTACCCACTTAAACTAATGTGATCGATTTATGATGATTTTCATGTATAATAGGTTCGAAATCAAAAGTTAAGGATTCATACTTTCATTTGATATTTAAATAGAGATATAGGAAAAAGGGTTTAATATCACTATTGATGTGTATAAATGTGACTCCAATACCATCAGTAGAGCTCTGTTGCCCACAGGTGTCCATAACCTTGACAGAGTTGCTCTTTCACCCTTGGAACCATTATTCGTTATTTATGCTGAGGAAGTGCTTGTTAATTGTCATAACGGAGGCTATTGTGCTGGCTTGGTGACCAGATAAATCATAATGCCATTCACTGGGAAGAAGTGAAAAGTGGGCAGGCCGGCTCGTGATGAGACCTCCTATTCCAAGGACTTCTTAATTTTTTTAATTGTCTATTGGACCATATCCCTGGTTTGGTGGCCATGATGGGAATGCCACTTCATTTTCTTCCTTATGAACATGGTAGGATGGCTCTTGATGAGACCCCCTATCCTCCATCTGTCAAATTATAAAATTATTAATGAAATATGTAAATATTTTTCTTTTCATATAGCACTTTCCTATTTATTCATAAAGGATGGCTCAACACTCCTTATGAGTAGGGATAGTGGAAGAAGTCTGAACGGCTCAATAGAAAATAATATGCCCTTATTCCTACTCCATCAGTAAAAATAATTTTTTTTTATAAAATATGGGAAAAAACCAACATGATAAATTTAATCGATCATATGAATTTAGCGGTAATAAGACAACAAAATCATATTATTGATTATGTCCCTTTTTCCTTTTTCTTATCATTACTAAACAACTTTCTTAAAAATGACGATTTCTTTTGATTTGCTAATTACAGTAAACTCTAATTTGTATGATTGTGTATCCTTTCATAAATTGTATGTTTGTCTTTCAAAAAGTCATGAAAAATTCAAAAAAAAGTTCTAAAAATGTTGTCTTAAAAAACAAGTAAAATGCACTCAAAAAGTGTTGTTCCTTTGGAAAGGAACAGAAAAAAACAATCTGCGAAAATGTTGTTCCTTTGGAAAGGAACAGCAAGAATAATCTGTGAAAATGTTGTTCCTTTTGAAAGGAACAACAAGAACAGTCGGTGTTGTTCCTTTTGAAAGGAACAGCAAAAATGAATGGTGTTGTTCCTTTTGAAAGGAACAGAAAAAACAAGCGGTGCTGTTCCTTTTGAAGGGAACAACGAAATCATGCAAAAAAAAAAATGTTGTTCTTTTTCAAAAGAACAACGAAACTAATTAGCGAAAATGTTGTTCCTTTTGGAAGGAACAGCAAAAATAAACACATAAACACACTTCTTCTTAAGAGGAACGACTGTTGTTCCTTAAGAGGAACGACTGTTGTTCGTTAAGAGGAACAACAACTGTTCCTTAAGAGGAACAACAAACAAATATAAACACGCAAAAAGAAAAAAAAAATAGAAGAAAGAAAAAAGTTAATATGCAATGCATTGCCAAGCAAATCCAATCAAATAGAAAGGGAAGTTTATGTACAGGTTTCAAGAAAAAATAATGTTTACAGAATTGGTGCTATTGAAGAATTGCCTTCTGCACTTGAAACTTGTATGGTGGGGTTTTTATTGTTCAGTTGTAAATGGAGCAGAAACTATAATTTGGAGGGATCAACACCTGAAATACAAAAACATAAAAGAAATCAGAAAAGAAACAACACTTTATTAAGTTACAACAGCTATGATGTTATTTCTAAGAGAATATCAAATCTATTAATGGAAAAAAATGATTTTTTTGAAAAATGTTTTGGCAGTAGTGGCATGAATCTACAAATGAAAACCAATTCTTCATTTCTTCTTATTATGAATCCGTTAGGTAATGAACTAGATGAAATGCCCTTGTTTTACTAAAATTTCTTTCAAGAATCGCTCGTCCATAAATTGAGCTTCTTCGTTCTGCTAAGACCTGCAAAAAACCAGTGTCTACCTGCAATAAAACATTAAATCATGGAGAAAGAGAGGTGATCGGGCTCCCCTAATCCAAGAATTGTGAAAAAAAATAACAGGTAGTTACTCTGTAGAACAAATCCATGGACAAAGTAAAATTAATTTATTACCTGTGGGAGAGGAGCGACCAAACATGCTAACCTGCAGTGTTTCAATCACAACTTCTTCTTTTTTGTCCGATTCGAGTGATTCCGAAGACAAATGAGAGCTAATTAAATTTTTTATCTCCAATAGAAATAGGTTAAAAAAATTCCATGTAATGGTATGTTAAAGTTGCTTAGAACAACCTGCACAATAGAGTCATTTTCGATTTTCCAACTCATACCAATAGTTGGTATTTCAAGCATAAATTATTCGTTTGACAGTGGATTGAAGTGATTAAAATTGGATATTAAATTAGATTAATTTATTGATCTCCAATAGAAACAGGTTTTGAAGAGAAGAAGAATTGATGGGTCAAATACGTTAAGGAACAACCGAAAAAACAGATTTTCAAGAGTGCTGATTTATGATAGGCAGTCAGTATTTTGGTCATAAATTCTTCATACGATATCAAAATTGAGTGATTAAAATTGTGTTGTAAACTATATTCATAGAAGAATCTACCATAGAAACATTTTTTAAAAATATAGTCATTTAAACATCCAAAAACGGACTCTCCCAACTCTTTTTATGAGCTGCCTACTAGACACCCTGTCAATGTTTTGGTTCTAACTTTTTCATTTCAAATCCAAATTGAGTGATTCCAATTGGGTTGGAAATTAGACATCAAGGAATACTTATGATAGAAATAGGTTTTAAAAATATTCAATTTTGGTCCCCCAAAACATGACTGTCCCAACTGTGTTTTCAGAAATTTCATCAAGCCCGCAAGCCAAAAAATGATATTCAAGCAATTTTTTCATATTGATGATAAAAATAAATACATTTGTTTGCATAATTTTTATTTTAAATATAATTCATCTACATACACAAATAAATTAAAATATTTATCATCAATTTTGATTTCACAGCGTGTTGCAACAAAGAAACAACTATTTTTACAAAAATAAAAAATGTTTTGTTTTATTTCCTTATTTATTTTATTTTCTCCACTATCCTACTCTTATTTGGAGAATGAATAAGATTACGTATAAGAGTATTTCCAGTAGAGCCAATTCCGAAATAAGGACTCTAGTATATACATATCCAAATTTGAAAAATGTATGCTAATAAAAATTAGGGTATGAAAAGCCAACTTCCCTTGAAAAAATGGTTCCAAAAATTGTTGAAGTATGGAGTGTTGTTGCAAACAAATGATGGAGTGAAACCAATCTTCAATATATTCTTTTCTTCCTTGATTCCCCATAGCCATCATATCATGAAGTTCTTGAGCTTTTAAAATGGTTTGTTGGTGCAACCTAGAAGAAACCTCATTTCCTTTTATAACTTCTATAATTTTTGGATTTGATTCATTCCGAGTCTCAGTGTAATTTTTTTTCAATGGTACATGTGAGATAGAATGGGTGGGAAGGGTAGTTAAATTTTGCAGTTCAACACTGTAAGCATGTTGTACTGGTTTATTATGGTGAAGGTGTGGAATGAGTTGAGCAAGAGATTGTGTAGGGAATGGAGCCTCTTGATGATGTAGTTGATTGTGTTGAGTAAGTGATTTTGATTGGCAAACAAGGTGTTGTGGAAGAGTTGGAAGATGTGTTTGTGCTACAAGATGAGGGAGAGTAGTCATGAAATCATAAGGTGAACCATTCCAAACTTGCAAACAAGATTGGTGGTGGTTATATTGAGATTGGCATGGCTGCCCTAACATATGAGTATTCCATAATGGATTATGCAAGTAAGAGAATGGAGAGGAAGTGTTTTGAATCATACCTGTAGGCCATGATTTCCATGGTTTTGACCTTGTTGCAGCTTCTGCATCTCTTTGATATGCTACTTCCAAATTAGATAAGGAAGAGTGATTATCTATGGGATGCTCCTTTTGGTAATGAGGGCAAAAAACTTTATCAAATTCTTGATTTCTCTGAACCTGCAAAACATTCAATTGTGACTTTAGAGAGCTAATAAAATCATATTTAAGATTTTCAAATAAAACCTTGATTTCAGCTCTTATATCTTTTGTTCTTGTAGTACATTTGGAAAAGAAAGAAGAAACTTCTCTAGAATTATTACCAACCTTGGAAATTCCTCTTGAATACCTTATGCACAACTCACAAACATCATCATATGATAACTGAAAAACATCACCTTTTCCTATCATATTTAAGAGTTCTAAAAAATTATCTTTGATTCCTTTAAGAAGGAGTGTTTTCAAGATCTCTTTTTCCAAATGCTTATGCTTTGATTTTTGAAGGTTGTATCGAAATCGCTCTACATAGTCCTCCAAGCTTTCATCTTCCCTTTGTGTCATACCAAAAATATTTTCATTGGATTTGCAATAGTCTTGGTACTTCTTCAAGAATATGTTCTTCATGTCCTCCCATGTTCTAATGCAGTTCCCACCTAGGCTAATGAGCCATCGGAGAGCTGCTCCTTTTAGAGTAAGAGGAAACACTTTCAATCTTTGATCGTTAGTACAATAATCATATCCTCTACAAAGTATTTCAAACTCAAATAAGAATGTATCTGGATCTTCATTTCTCAAACCATGAAAATTTGGTAGAGACAATGGGGGAATTATGTGCATTTGTGTCACTCATCCTAGATCTTTAATAGGGAATTCAAAATTTGCAATGTCAGCCATTTCTTACCATAATAGAAGATGTTCTTCAGGTGTTTCTTTAAGGATCCTCCTTCCAATGTTCCTGTCAATTGGTTAGTGAAATGGGTGGTGCTTACATCACCACTCGAGGGGAATTACAAGATTTTTTTCAAAAAATACTCTACCTCTAAAATTCAAAAAAATGCAAGCATTCATTCCTACCTTAAGCTTTCACTCAATTCTGCTGTGAAGCGGGCCAGTGAACAAGTGTGTTTCTTGCTCGGTGCGCAGGTTCTTACCTTCCGTCTTTAATACCCAATTCTTCCCAAGCAGAAAAAATTAAATATGCATCACTCTTTCTAAATAGCATACACTCTCCCCGGCAACGGCGCCAAAATGTCGAGGCATAAAAAGGTATCTTTTTAACACCTATTTATCTCACATTAATTATCAATCCGGGAGCGAATTTTTATTTCAAGAGTGTACTCAGTCTGAGGCAGCAATTTATCCAAGAGTAATGCTGTGAAGATGTAGTACAGAATAACAAATGCAAAGGTAACAAATTCTTGTAAAGAAACCTACTTACAGTGACATGAATGGAAAGATTAAACTACATCAATCTTGCAAAACATCGATCAGGGATGCAGTAGCAGTAACTCTTTCCCTTAGAAATCGATGCAAGATAACCAATCTGGGGACTTAGGAGCAATAACCTCTATCCTCTACAGTTGGAGATCTTAAAGCAGTCGAAACAAAAGAAAATTCAATAAAAGCAATTTAAAGGAAACGAAAGCTGTAAAGGAACAACAACATGTAACTATAACTCATCTATTTGCTGATCTAAAGCTATGAATCAGAAATAAACAATAAACAGAAATGGAACAGCAATATGAACAACAATCAAATAAATATGTAATCGTAATAAATCTAAAGGAAATTATCACACAACAGAAATGAAAGAATAGAAATACAAACAGCAGAACAATTCCACCAGGGTCGGGCCCTCAACCATCGGTGCAACGCTGCTGCGCTTTACTCCAGCGTTTGAGAAATGGAACAAGAACAAAATCTTTTATTAATCAGGCATGAATAATGTTTACAAACAGCTCGTACTCTCTTAACAAGAGTCAATGCACAATTCTGCAAATTACAACAAGAAAAGTCTCCCCATTCTCCCCATACACAATACATGCTCCTCCTTTTATAATCAGAAGGAGGAGAAATTAAATAGCAAGTATGATCTCCCATAAAAATATTGGATTGTTCCCAACAACTTGATCAACTAGAAAATATATTTCCAACAATCTTTCAACAAGAGCAAGGCAAATTTGGCTTTGCAGCTGAGATTTGGAGGACGGCCGCAACAACAAATCTGAGGAAATCGTGCTCAAAGAACCCTGTGTTTCTCTCAATACAGGCCGAATTTGGGCAAACCATTTTTTAATAAAGTTAATTGGGTCTATTCTGGACAAAACCCATGTTCCAGATTTTCCAGATTCTTCTTCAGTTGCTCATAATCTCAACCGCAAAATTGTCACTTCTTATTCCAGCGAATTTCTGAGTTGGAATATTTCATGATGATTTGGAAATCAAATATGCAATCTGGAAATTATATTTGGAGGCTAAAATGGCGAGTGATATTAGTAAACCATCATTGATAAAATTATGCATAATAATCATCAATTTATTAAAAATAAAGGAGAATAAATAATATTCATCCATAAAAGCATAAATCATTATAAAATGGATTTATATGATAAATTATAATAAATGACATGATAAAGAAGAGTGAAAATGGATGAAATAAGTGTTAAGAAGTGGTCGTATTCACGACCCAACAATGAGGAGGAAGGTAATTAGGAGGTGCCTGATGGCTCACCCCTGTCTTCCACTATGCTGACTAAAAAAGATCACAGCTTGATAGTGAAAGCTAACAGGGAGTGTTGCATTGAGGGAACAAGTGACCACATGGAAGATGTAGAGCCTAAGGTAGAAGAAGAACTAGCATGCATGGAGTCTTCTCCTCTAGCTAATTATTCTTCTCAGATTCCACTAGAAGAGTGGCACCCTGATCATCAGAAATGGATTGAATCAGAAATAGATTAGGAAACCTCAGAAATTCCTCCGAATTTCCCTGCAAGCACAATCGGTGATCCCATAGAAGAGGCTCAAGAAGATATCCAGCCTCCAGGTCAGTTAGTACAAGAAACAGAGGACTGTTTTTCTTCTGTCTATGCTAATGAGCAAGACATGTATGATGCTCAAGAATTTGTGGAAGATGAGGAGGAAGGTGATCGGGAGGTGCCTGATGGCTCACCCCTGTCTTGCACTATGCTGACTAAAAAATATCACAGTCTGATAGCGAAAGCTAACAGGGAGTGTTGCATTGAGGGAACAAGTGACCACATGGAATATGCAGAGTCTGAAGAAGAAGAAGAACTGGCACGCATGGAGGCTCCTCCTCTACCTGATTATTATTCTCAGATTCCACTAGAAGAGTGGCACCCTGATCATCAGGAATGGACTGAATCAGAAAGAGATCAGGAAACCTCAGAAATGCCTCAAAATTTCCCTGCAAGCAGAAGTGGTGATCCCACAAAAGAGGCTCAAGAAGATATCCAGCCTCCAGGTCAGTTAGTACAAGAAACAGAGGAATGTTGTTCTTTTGTCTATGCGATAAGGCAAAACTCTCCGTTGAAAGAAGAAGATATGGATTGAATATTAAACATGCAGCTCACCTCTGAAATCCTCCAAAGATCAGACACCCTCGCTCATTCATCTATGAAATTTGATGATAGCCAACCTATCTATGATACAGATGAAGAAATTTATGAAAGCCTCGTGATAGATGAAGATTCATTGAGTCTTCACTCTGTTACTCCTCTAATCATCGGTCATAGTCTCATTGGGCTCGACACATCGGAGCAGACTACATCAAATCTCCGGGAGGAAACAGCTGCAATATATGATGAGTCCTCTAGTTTAGAAGATGAAGGAGACACTCTCGAGAGAGAGAGTCTTCCCCTTGATCCAGTGCAAGAAGGATAAATCCTGGTTGAAGCCTGCCTATTAAATATTCATAACTAGGTATCTTATCATGATCCTTATGTTCATTTCTTGCAAACATTTGAAGAAGGATCAAAGGTCTTGTTGAGCAGCATGTTGCAAATAGAAAGAAGACTTTTTGAAGCTGTTGTTGAAGAACAGAAAGAATGGGAGTAGCTCTGCCTAACAAGCCTCTAGTCATGGGATCACTTGATGTATTGGTTGCATTGGAAGACAATGTTTGTAAGATAGACTTATTAATATTCCAGTTAGGGTAGGCTAGGTAGAAAAATATCAATAAAGCTTAGTATGTGAGCATTTAGTCATGTGTTTTTAATTTCTGCAAAGTTTTCAGTCCGTGAGAAGTTTTGTCTTTATGCCATAGTCCGCAGTCCACCGCCTTGGATTTTATAATTGGTTTGTTTTATTGTCCAGGGTACACAGAGTGATGAATTCAATCTATTTTCCATAATCGTATTCACTGTGATTCGAAACACATAGAAGGTCGTTACAGAAGTAGCTCAATGAAGCAACAGAGACAGATTAAGAGGATTAAGGCCTGTTAATTGAATATTTGAGACCTAATCCCGTGATCAAAGGAAAAGACATAGTTTGAAGATAAAGAGCAAATGAATCAAGCCATATCTGCTCTCACAGTGCATTTCTATTAAGCAGAATGGGCATAAGCACCATCCCCCACTCTGTCTTAATGAATCGATTTAATGTGTATCATCTACTCCTGCTATCCACTTTTCCTATAAAGAACCCCAGAGAACATTGTTTTGGGAGAGGGTAGCAAAGTAGTGTGTAAAGTTAGGTTGGGAAGAGAAAGTTGAGACTGTAATCAGCTATTTGAGGCTGGTTATGCATTAATTAATCAAGCAATTTCACAGGATCCTGGTCTATTACTACGGGTGATTTTATTCTTATCTTATTTTTATTTACATTTTTCATGATGTTCATTGGTCTTCTGGTACGCATCAGAAATATAGCATAGGATTTACCCTAGCATCGTACCCTATGTTTCTGCTCTCCCTACCTTCAATTTTTTCCGTTGACTATGAATCTAAGAGTAAACTCATGTGGTTTAGCCAGCATAGCAGATGTTATTTCTTGCTAGCTGATGTGTGAACTTGGAGCTTGCTGCTTGGATGTTTCTTGCTGATGTCAAAGCAGGGAAGGTTAAAGGTCCTTCTCTGATCTATAGACTCTAGTTTTGTGTCAAATCTTGCTTCTTTTTTTCCCTTGGAGCATGCTAAAGCAGACCTAGAGTTAAATGACCTCTGGTCCAATCTATAACCTGCCCCCTAGTGACCTCATTAAAAGCTGCCTTTGAGTATGTCTAAGCAGGTTTGGAGTTAAATCACCTCTGACTTGATCCATAGGAAGAAATTGGGTTTCTTTCCTTCTTTCACCTTCACCCTTATTGTGCTATTCCACCATCTATCTAAAACATCCTTTAGTATTGATGACTTGCCCTTTGAAAGCTTTGGCTAGTTCTTTGCATGTAATTACCTTTCATGACTCCATGGCCCAATGGATGGAAAAACCTTAACCCATTCTCTCACGGAGGACTAGATCCTAGGGCCCCAAAGTGGTTATGATGTTGTCTCATCTTTTGGTCTTGCCAATCTGGCCAAAACATGGGAACCCCAACATAATTTTTCTTAAAAATTGAATTAAAAATAAAAAATTTATAAAATAAATTCCACCTTTTATTTTAGCACTAAAAATATTATTAGTACTAAGTTAGAAATAAAAATATTATTAGTACTAATTTATAAAAATCAATCATTGATAAGCAACAAGTAGTAGTTACTTTGTCATACTCATATTAATGCCAAAAATAAGCTAAGCATATGTAGTAGATCTAATCTACACAACAAATGCATATGCTCATGGGTCGTCCTAGTAATTATCAATTGGTTACCATCATCAACACAAAATTTCTTTTATTATAATTTAGATAGATTTAAAATACTACTTTATAGCACATAAATTTTTAATTTTTACTTCGATTTAATTATATTTAAATTAAATTAAGTAGCAACTTTATTACAAAGAAAATACTAATAGATATATCTAATTATCTAGACTCACAAGCAAAATACCTCAATTTACCATTTACTAAGAAACCTAAATTGATTAGATTGTAAACCTTAACACTTTAAACTAAACTAAACAACAACTTTATTAGAAAGCAAATCCTCAACATGTTGAAACTCAAATTGCAACATTTCTATATTTGCATTAAGCAACAGGTGGTAGCTACTCTGTCATACTTATATTAATGTCAAAAACAAGGTAAGCATATGTAGAAGATCTAATATATACATCAAATGCCTATGCTCATGGGTCATTCTAGTAATTATCAATTGGTTACCATCATCAACACAAAATTTGTTTTACTATAATTTAGATAGATTTAAACTACTACTATATAGCGCATAAATTCTTATTTTTTTCTTTAATTTAGCTATATTTAAACTAAACTAAGCAAAAAATTTATTACAAATAAAATCCTCATAGACATCCTTTAATTCAAATGGAAACATTTAGCAAATCCTCATAGACATGCTCAAACTCAAATTGCAACAATTATTTCTAATTTAATTTAACTATACTTTATTACAAAACAAATATTCATAAACATCCTCAAACTTAAATTGTAACATCTCTATGATTACATTAAGCAACATGTAATAGCCGTAATACCTATCCATAGACATTTTCCAACATCACATTGCAACATTAGTATATTTAATCCTCAGAAACATGTTGAAACTCAAATTGCAACATTTCTATATTTGCATTAAGCAATAGGTAGTAGCTACTCTGCCATACTTATATTCATGCCAAAAACAAGCTAAGCATATTGGCAGATCTAATCTATACATCAAATGCATATGCTCATGGGTCATGCTAGTAATTATTAATTGGTTACCATCATCAACACAAAAGTTGTTTTACTATAATTTAGATAGATTTAAACTACTACTATATAGCGCATAAATTATTATTTTTTGCTTTAATTTAGCTATATTTAAACTAAAATAAGCGAAAAATTTATTACAAAGAAAATATTTAATTTGAATGGCAACATTTAGAAAATCCGAATAAACATGCTCAAACTCAAATTGCAACAATTATTTCTAATATAATTTAACTATACTTTATTACAAAACAAATCTTAATACATCCCCAAACTCAAATTGTAACATCTCTATGATTACATTAAGAAACATGTAATAGCCATAATAGCTATCCATAGACATTTTACAACATAACATTGCAACATTACTATATTTAAACTAAGCGGCAGGTAGTCACTACTTGTAGCCTTGTTAAATATGCTCTGTATGGTTATTATTTTGATCATTTTCTAGTTTCTTCTCCTAATTGGATTTTGGCTACCCCTTCGTTTCAACCTTCCACTTTCTTCATTTTCTTTCCATATATCTTTGTTCTAACTAATACCAAATGCTATTTACACAACTATCGAAAGTGGTTTGACAATATGGAACTACGAGTAGCTGACTCCACATCGACATCCAGCACATGCTACCTTCAAATGCATAGTTAACCAACATATGTTTGCATTGGAAAGTTAAATAAACACTCGTAATATTTTCTCCCGACTTTTTATCTATAAAAAATAACTGGATGCAAGAACATATGATTGAGCCATATGAACATAGGTGATACGAGCATATAAAGAAAGATAGGATTTGTGCCCTAAGCTGCACAGAGAATTGCTAATCTATTACCTAGATAGATGAATTGAATATATACATTTTTTAATGTAATATTTTCATCTCTATAGTATTTCTCTATTTTTTTCTATCATCTTTCTAAAAAATTTCTTTATCATGGTAGCAGTAACAAATATCATATTTTTCGAGTTTTCCATCATGGTTTTTCTAGTTTTCCATTACGGTATCAAAGACCAAGCATATTTCACTCAATGAGTTCGAGTAATGAAGTATTGAGGATGTAATTTTACATAATAATGAAATTATGAGAGGTTATAAAGATTAGAATAATAATGTTTGGCATCAATTTTGAGTTTCTACTTTAGGTTAAAGCTTAATTTTTTTAGTAGCATTTTAAAGAAGTATATCAACAAAAAGGTATTTAGTCTTCTTATTATTCTTCAAATTTTTATGTGTGAGAGGGAACAAGGTTTTCGGAAAAAAATATAGCTTTCATTAAGATTTGAGTAGAAGTAATGTTACTAAGGAAATAAGTAAAGAAACCATCCATTTATCCATGAATCATTTGTGGTATAGGTCAGTTTAAAGAAAAGATATGAGATAATCATCCATTGTAATGGTGTTGGTAGTTGACCATTTTGAGTCATTATAGATCTAATAAGGATGCCCTATATGGTTATCTTAGAAAAATGGTAATTGAGTATGGAAAAATTTTGGGAATTTGGTGTCCCTTAAGTAGTTGGGGGTAGAAGTTGGAAGAGAAGTTGAAGAGATTGACAAAACAATTCACTAAGAAGTTGGCACCTTCTATGTTCAAGGCATGCAAAAATATTAACACTAGTCAACACAACAAACTAAGCCACACCACTAAGAAACTTCTAATTCAAGACTACTTAGCCACTAACAACCCTCTTATGTTCAACTAAATAATTAATAAATGGATTGTAACATATGGTACCATTATCCTGATTTGGAACTAACCAAATCCATGTCTATGACTCGTTAGGATGTCATTAAGATGGAACATGACTTCTCCATTTAGGGAATTACCAATGACATGATGGACTCATGGTGGAAATGATATAAAAAGTCATATCGATGCTACATCACCTAACATTAGCTTGTAAATATATCCATGCATGTTTAGAGAGAGATAGTCATTATATGGTTTGAATTTAGGGTATCCTTTATGTAGTTAACCATCTATATAAAGAACTTAACATATTACTACTATAAATAATGTTTCACTAGTGGAATCAAGGAGGACATTCAAGTGCAAGTCAAATTGCAACATCCTACTACATGGTTAAAAGCAACAGATATGGCCCTAAAATCCAGGAAATAGGTTAACATACATATAAAATAAAAGGAAACATTCAATCCCTACACTCAGACTCCACAACCACAACTTTTAATCATCCCTTTAGTTCAAAGGTCATCGATAACTGTAAAGAAGACTACCAAAGATGTTGTCTCTACTATAATTGTGATGAAAAATATACCCAAATTCATGGGTGTAAAGAATTGTTTTTTTTTCAAATCTGTATGACCACTTTGGCCCTAACCGAGGACATGAGTTTCAAATATACACCAAAAGCTACAATTTGAAGGCATTAGCAGTAAGATTCATGAAGATATTGAACATTTATTTTATTATAAAGAACCACAATTCCTTGCATGCATATAAGGAATTTAAACTCCAAAAAAATTGAAACTCACTAGTTATATCAAATGCCAAAGTGTTGTAATCCTAGTTGGAAACTCTAACAATTTCATTCAGAAGAAATTTGCAAACTCCAAAAACCTTGAAACTCATGAGCTATATCAAACAATTTTTTTTTGTAATTTCCTAGTTGATAATGCTCATAATTTCATTCATAATAAAGTGGAAAAAAATACCTATTGGTTTGTACACATAGTGAACAAATTTCAAATGATTATCACCGATGGAGGTACGGTAAAATGTGGCGGGCGATGTGAAAATTTCAAATTTCAAATTTCAAATGAGATACCATTAGCTCAAAAATCACATATTGGGGGAAGAATTCTTAAGTAGTCATAACAAATTATAAAGAAATATATAAGTGCATCGATAAATAGGGGCATACATGCACTCTTAAAGGGATTAGGATAGGCCTCCATCAAATCATAATATTTCTTTGTAAATAGATATATTAAAGGTCACTTTGGCACATTTTCTCAATTTAATTCCATAGAAGTTATGGATAATCAAACATAAGAAATTTACTTAGATCTGTGGTTGCTCTTTGAAAAACACCATAAAGTTTTTGAGACAAAAAATGGTTCATTGCATTTTCGAGGATATCATGACCATAGTACTACCTTGTTCTAATAAGTCAACTACTAAATGTTGATCCTTACTGAAAACTTGAGGTATAAGTTGAATTGAAATAAGGTAACAATGTTGAATGACGAAAATTGTACATTGCAATTGATGCATGTAGACACTCATTTTAGTGCACTTGTGAATTTATAAATGTCTTGATTTCATTGTACAAGTAAATTTATAATGAGTTGATTTTTTTGTACATATCAATTCCCATTTATATCCAATTATAAGAAATTGATTCAGTGTATAGGTTAAGTCTTATTTTTATTAGCTATAACTACATGTTACTATTGATTTTAGTGTAACGATAGTTTTTAACAGATTTATTTTAGTGCATATGTCAATTTTAGTTTCATTTTTTTTATATATTATAATGTACATTTATATTTAATAAAAAATCATATTTCCGTGTTAATTTATATTTTATTTATAATTCATTAATTGAAACAAATATGTTGATTTTAATGTAGATGTCAATTTTTGTTTTAATTTATATGTTTTTTTTTCTTTTTTGTGTGCAGTGAATTCTATTAACATCCAAAAGTAGAGATTACATCGAGCATTATAGTAAGCAATACCAATTTCTCATAGGGGAGATTTGACCATAGCAAAAACTATAACCTTAAAAGGGATACGAGAGGCAGTTGGAAATAGGCATAAAAATCACGAAACACGAATAAATCATGAGAGCGACCTATTGAACCTTGCACAAAAATAACTACAAGAGTCAAATAATAAACCGTAACCATAACACAATTAACTATGGGGATCAAAGCTAGATCTTCCCTCTAGGATAGGAGTTGTTGAATCTTCTAGAGGTCTATATGTTTTTAGTGTAATACCAAGATGTTGTGCTATCCTTGCCAACCTGTAGTCCATCTTATTCTACCTTCTATTATAATGTTTCAGGTTCCCATACATGTGGGCCAAGGATTGTAACATGCCCATCTCAGACTCATGAGTATCAAATAAAGTACGTCCCAATATGAACTTCATTTGTCAATACAATTGTATTTTTTTCATATCTTGATTAGGTATTCCTTGTGTATGTCCCATACTAGGGATCTAATCTATCCATTCCACCCACACATCAATATTTGAGAGGAAATTTCTATTGGAAGAGGCTTCCCCTTCAGACTAGAATAAT
This sequence comes from Pinus albicaulis, assembly GCA_034641835.2. NCBI lineage: Eukaryota > Viridiplantae > Streptophyta > Pinopsida > Pinales > Pinaceae > Pinus > Pinus albicaulis. Next base: position 28,298,812 of record CM076572.1, on the reverse strand, counting down.
TCCTCCTATACATGAGAATGGATCTAGTCCTTATATATGCCTGCAAAAACTTCAATTCAGTGATGTATAAAGGTATTTCCTCTATGGGAACGTTCCTCATAATAAGAAACCTCTCTACTTACTCATGTTCTCTGTCTAGATATGTCAAGTACAACACACAAATCTTAGGTTATAAAACATAATTTTCTTTGGTAAAAAGCAACCTCTCCCATTGAGAGCCAAACCAACCAAAATTTATGAAGTAGATATCCTAAAATGCCACCGGTGAGGCACCCTTTCTAGCTCGGCAAACACCCACCGCCATAATTTCAAGACTCCACACCATGCTAACTCCTCACCTCTAAGTAAGAACAAGTTCACAAAGACACTAGTTAAACTAACTTGAAAATAGACCAAAGATCTAAAAATAAGAGATACAACCACACCCATCCCACAATGACACTCAAAAGGAATTACACCAAAAAAATTCCAAGGAGTCTCGTAATAAGATGTACCACCATTTTTTGAGGATACTCTAAAACCATTGTGAGTTGCCTCACTTCTCGATTATAATCATAGCACCAACAGGGAAACAACAAAACCCAATATCAACATAACCACAAGAAACTCTAAGATAAATATGACAGTGAACATCACCAAACCAAACACTCCTCACCAAACTAACACATGGCTAGGGGCTTTACAGCCTCCACAAACCTCTATAATGACAACCCACTAGAAGATGAATTAAAAATTTGAAAATAGCAACCACCACTAGAACCCAACCAAAAGGGAAAGAGACACCCTAAATAACTTCTAAATAGAACAAACAAAAGGCATAGCTAGAAGGCGGACAGCAAGGACAGGGAAAACTTTTACCTTAAGTGAAAATATTGAAGCTCCGTGATAGTTTCATGAGTCGAGCAACAAAAAGAAGAATTATTTCCAACATCGCCATCTATGAGTTTGCCAATCCACTCTTCAAGCATGTAATGTGGTGATTTATAAAGTAAATCTACGAGCCATAAGTGGTACTTGCTAAAACCACAATACTTAGGTGGTGACAATCCCAATTCTCCAATGTCAAAAAAGACAGACTAAAGAGAGCCTTCACTCTACAATTTTTTCCTTGATTCCTCACTCCCTGCTACTTATATCAACATATTTATCCAAAATCAAACCTCAATATTTTTATTTTTTTATATTTTAATGTAATAATAAAATATTATATTATCTATAAAAATTAATATTTCAATTTATTAAAAATGAAAGTGAAAAATATTTAAAAAATTATTAATTCAAAAAAAAAATTTATAAAGTTTTAAAATGGTTTGTCTATGATTAAATTGAAAATATTTTACTTTATACATTTTCAATGTAACAATTAAATGCATATTATAGAAGGATTTAAGTAAACACATTTTCAGCTCAATTAGCCGGGATTCTCGTCGTTTCCTTGTAGTTTTTGACATCCGTTTTGTTATCAACTTTAATTTATCATACAAATGGATATGTTAATATTTATAATGAGGTGAATGAAATCTTCGTTTTGAAATTTTACAATAATCATGTAAATCGAATGACAATAATCATCTAAATTAAATGATTTCCTTCTAGTTTGACATATTGTATGGGATAATGTAATGAAATTGACTTCTTTTATATTTTTTTTAGCTTTTAAAAATATTATAACGTAATATGAAAAACATAATAATAACATATTTCACATTCAAAAAAAATTAAACTAATTAGTTTTTTTTTAATATTAAAATATTTATTTATCATTAAAATATATTTTTTTCTATTTTCTATTTTAAACAATACGTTTCTAAAGAGTTTGAGTTATATGTTGAAGAACGAATTGCACAAACACATTTTCAATTCATTGTGCTTTCTTTGTAATTTTTACAATTAGATATTCTCTAATTTCACAATAATTATATAAATTGAAAAATAATAATCATGTCAATTAAATAATTTCCTTGTAATTTTACAAATTTCTAAGATAATATAATGAAAATAATTTCGTTATATATATTTTTAATATTTTTATATTTTGATATAATATTAAATAATTTATGTGCCACATAAAAATTTACCAAAAAAGAAAAAATATTTTTTAAACAAATTATTTTACTTATAAAAATACAAAAATATTTCATTTATAATTAAAAAAATAATTATTATTTTTGCAATGGCACCTTCAATTCTATCGTGGAGAAAGAGATACACAAACACATTTTCAATTAAACAGGGAGTCTCCTACTTTCCTTGCAGTTTTTGACCATTGGTTTTTTATTCATTTTTATTTACTTCAAAATTTAATATATTCATATTTTAATTAGATGAATGGACTATTCTTTGTGCAATTTCACAGCCATAATCATGGGAATTGAATGACAATAATCATGTGAATTGAATGCGTTACTTATTAATGTAATATTAAAAATATTTTTTTTAAGTAATCATGTAAATTGAATGACAATAATCATGTGAATTGAATGCTTTACTCATTAATGTAATATTGAAAATATATATTTTAGTTTTTTAAATATTTTATTGTAATATTAGAAACATGACAATAAATTATGAAAAAGTAAAAGGTGAAAAATATTTTAAAATAATTTTTAAATTAAAAAAATGTGTTTTATTCATGTTAGATATTACTTTTGGGATTCAATTGAGTTGATTAAGTCATTCATATAATGCAATAAATGTGAAATTAACTATTCAAAAATCATGAAAAATAAGTTATTTATGACTATTTCTCATACAAATACAAAATACAAATAATCAGAGATGACTATAGTAAAAAAAAGGGTATTATTTTTGTTTTTAAATTAATACGTTTCCAATATCATTTTTTCCACTTTATGGCCGATGGTCTAAATATACCTTATGGAAAATCAGATAATTTTGATTATGTGTGACAGAATAATTTTATTAACTCTAGCAATACTATAGAGGCTACTTCTTAATTACAATACAAAAACTGCCTCCAGTGATCAGAAAAATTAGGAATCTCAAGAGGCGGCGTGAGCTGGCTCTTTCCATCGAGCTTGGACGAGCTGACCTACTCAGAATGCATGGAATCCGCTCGATTTTTTCTGATGTAAGCTTTAGTTCCATGTTGAGGAATTACACAAGCACATTTTCAATTCAATTAGCAGGGATTTTCCCGCTTTCCGGAGATACGTGTAAACTCTCTCTATTAGAGTCTAGTGCATGTATGTTTTTCCTTCGTGAAAGTACTCATTTTCGAGACAGTAGAAGTCTGAAAACTTTTTATGAAAAGAGTGATCTGAAAAATCTTAACGCGCAGATTTCAGCTTTAACAGAGATGTGGAGGAAGCAGCGTTGTAATTAAATACAGAACGGCGGCTCCGCAGTGTTGGTAAGAATATCAAAAGGATGGACATCCTTGTAGATAAAGCAAACCAAGAAATTTATAAAATGGACAGAAGGGTTTCAGTATACCCTGACCAAAAAATTAAAATTAAAAATACCACCAGCCATTATGGCATTGATTCAATTTTATTACTATAATACGATAATATCACAGAGCGTTGTTGAATTTTATGCCAGAAGTGTTCAGTCTACCCGAGCCAAAAAATAAAAAGACCATGAAACAGGCTTGGCACTGCTTAAATTTAAGTACTATAATATCATTTCCTTTCAGACCTGCTAAAAAAAATGTTCCTTCTATCATCACAAAATAATTGAAAAAGAAAAAGAAAATGAGAAAAGGCAGGAATGGTATTCACTATATTGTATTTGCTTAGCCCGAGCCGCTGCCAAATGTCTTCAGTCCATTGCTATAATATTATAAAGTGTTTCTAACTCTGTGCTTCGTATCGTTGTCCCTATTTGACTTGGAAATTCACTGGTCTGTGAATAGCAGAAGAAAATCGTGGGAATAACGTTTTGCGTCATTTACAGGGGTGTTGCGACGTCACGACAAGATGAGTGCGTGTTTTTATTTACAGGGAGGTCCACTACGCATTCCCTGTTTATTTCAAGATGTGGGGTAGACAGCGTGCGTATGTAGTGTGGGGATCACGGGAGTTACTTTGTAGCATATCAGAGTGCACATATAAATAAATAAAGGAGATTGTTGTTCGGGACGAGGAGTACTTTAGACTACTGTAACTTATCATGAAGTGATTCTTCGATATGTTTGGACACAATATTTTAGTCGATTGGAACTACAATAATCGTGTCTAAAACAAAACTAGGGTTAAGTGTTTCAATTTCATAATTAAACATTTTTGAATTTTATCTGTCAATTCCATAGTAAAGAATAGCAGAAAGTGTTTACTTTCAACTAATTTTTATTATTTTAAATAATGATAAGGGTTAAGTGTTTTAATTTCATAATTAAACATTTTTGAATTCAACCTGTCAATTCCATATTAAAGAATAGGGGAAAGTGTTTACTTTCAACTAGTTTTTATTATTTTTATTATTTGAAATATTTTATTTATAATTAATGCTGATTTTTATTATTATTTATTTTCATAATCAAGTGCATATTATTTATATACTTCACACTTTTTGTAAATTAAATAAGTTACTAGTAAAAAAATTACACATATTTATAATAGGTTGTGGTTAACATGTTTTTGATAACGAAGTGTCACAACTTAAACTATATCCAAAATGAGAGCACATAGAATTGCACTCATAACACACTCAAATCTTATTTTATTAAAGGCCATAACATTTCTTCATTGCTTTCGGAAATGATTACAATCTTATTTGTATTTGAGAAGGAAAGTTCTAGAGTTCTTGAGAGGTGGTTTATCTCCTTGAATTTTGGAGAAAAGTAAGAGGAAGATTTTTAATTTTTTTTGGAGCTTATCATCATATTTTTTTTCAAAGAAAATTGCTTCTAGTTTTTTTTATAAATCTAGAAAAGCTAGAATCCTCTAAAATATTCTTAGAAAAATACATATTTTACTATGATGCTCTTGCATCACTCCTTAATAGAAGATTTTATGACCTCTTGGTGATAAGTTTTCAAATTTCTTACTCCTCCTAGGTCCTCCCTAATAGAAGATTTTATGACCTCTTGGTGATAAGTCTTCAAATTTCCTACTCCTAGGTCTCATATGTTGTTGTTGTCCACATGTCTAGCTACAGGGTTGCTTCATTACCAACCTCATTTTTTGGAGATTTGAAGCTTGATTTTGCAGTACCCCATATGCCTTGCTCAGGTAAACCACATAGTACATTTTATTATGTTACTATTTGTCATTGTCTTCTTCTTGTATCCTCTCCTGGACATCCTACTCATCAACATCGACATCCTGATAGTCTCATCATATAACTTTGTACTTAGCTAAAATTTATTGCTACCATCTATCATGTCATATGTTGGAAACCTTTCATGGGATTAGATTTTAGTTTGATGGGACATTCTCGTCTTGTCTCAGCTCCCTTGGTATATGCTAATATATAATCTTTGGAAATAAAATATAATATCTTCTTTAATACACTTTTCGAGCAACTTCACCTGTTCAAATTTCATGCACATTGCATCTAAATGTTATTCCAGATTGGCTCTCAACACAATCCAATTTTGTCTTGCTGACTAGTACTTGTAATCATACTCTAATGACTACAATCATTCTTTGTGTATGGATGTATCATTAATTCTCTCTATCACACAATGTTGCCTCCTCTTCTTTGTTGACAGGTTCTAACTTTTTTCCTGCTTCAATGTCTTTGTACTCCTTCATCCTCTCATATCATCATGATAGTTGTAAGCAACTGTCCTAGAACCCTTCACCATTATTGATATCTGCATTAATAAAAATTGTTAGATTAAAAAATATAAGGCTTTCTAGCCTCGTTTGAGATGAATGCTCTTGTATCTTTGAATACATTTGAGATCCTTTCGAAATTTACTCTATTCTTACTATTTTCCTTTTGCTTAAGAGTTGTAAATCCCTTATGCAACATTTCTTCACATGCTTCATATTTTTCCAATTCCTATCTTGCATTTTGAATGCACACTCTTAATTCCATTATTATTTCTTCTAGGAAATTTAGCTCTACATACAAATGAAGAAATTTATCTTGAACTATATTTCTAAACTCCATGAAAGGTTCATCCCTTGGAAACCATTCTTCTCCATCTTCTTCATCTACTACCTAGAATTGTTCCAACTACTCAATTTTTTCTTTATACTCCATGATCATTATATCAACATAATCTTTTGCATTTACCTCATTTACTTTCAAAGATGATGATTTTGAAACTTTATCGTTGCCTCTTTCCATTAGGGACAATTTTTCATGTCCACCTTTGTGATTTGCATCTCCAACACATGAACATAGTTGATTAGTTTTATACATGTGAGGATTCTTTCCCCTTGCTAATTCTCCTAACATCACCTTCTATTCTAGAATTTTCACACAATCTATGAGACTTTCTGTGAGTCTCCTCTCCTTATCTCCATCCTAGTCTTCACTAAGGAGTGGTCATTATTAAGGTTCAAAAAGGTGAAATTTCTCTCCCTCATACTTAGTTTTATGGATTTCTCTCTTATTTAGTGACACACTCAAGTTTCCCTTTGACCTCTCTTGTAGCATATGTCATTTTAGGTTTTTCTTCCTTAACACTGAACCATATCTTTGATATTTTTCTGTTCCTATAGCAAAGTGGCTGAGTTCCAAATGGAATGTACACATGATCCAAAACCCAATAATTTAGAAGAAAAAAAAATTATTGATGAAAGAAAATGGGACCTTGTTATAAAACTAGCTCACAATATAGAAGAAAAGATAGATCAACGCCTTAGAAATCAGCCTCTTCTAGCGGGAAACCTCCTTTAAATTACAGAAATGAAAAATTCTTGGATGATACAAACGAAAAAATCTCCTTTCTATATATTGGATTCTGATGCAAGGGCATTATACACTAGCGAGCAATGTAGGAGGGTTTGTCCACATGTTGTGGCTAGGAGGGTTCAAGAACAGTTAAATTGTAACAGCTGGGTGTCAATACCTCAGCTTACTGTTTCATTTAGAGTAGTTAGAATTGTAGAAGTCGAATGGTTAGTCCATCTGTCATGTTTTTAGTTTTTGAATAATTGTAATTAGGCTATTGATTTTCTAAAACGGTCCTCGCAGAGGAACCGAAAAGGCATGTGTTTATGTATATAAATGTAGTCCCTCAGATGTATAAAGGGAGAGAGGAAGAGAAGAGGATTTCTATAATCAAACTGTGTATTCAAAGTTGCTTCCAATTAAATAATTTCAGTGTACATTTACCATAGAGTCGTTTCGAATCGTTGATTGTGGGGAGATTGTTTAATTGTGAAGTGATGAATTCGACGTATGTATAATCGAAACCCTGTATTGAGTCCCACATATCTCTGTCTGGTATTCCCTAATTTACTCGAGAGAACCCTGTGAATTCAATCCCGCCGCAGGCAAGGTTTCTGCATGAAATTGTGGCCATTTAACTCGTTTCTTATGATAACAGAAGTTTTGCTTTGTTTACAAAAGAGATAAATTTGTTTGTTGATAATTCGAATTCCTAACCCGAGTCAAAAACCTGAGTAAGGTGGACGAAGAATAACACAACCAACACATTAACCCTGGTAGAGCACTGTAGCAAAACCACGAGCGGGTTCCAGATTTTATCGCATCGCTTTTTCGGTTAGGCGGTATTTCCCTGAACACGGGAAATTCCATAGATCGGTGGACGCGTGGCTGGGCTACTGTTCCAATACCACCGCTTAAAGTGCACCTTCGCGCATTAAAAAACTAGCGTGGGATGCCGAGCGAAATGCACACGGGCCGTTGATCTGGGCAAAGGCGATCGAATGGTGTTCGGCTGTCAGAGATGCCCGGATGATAACCAAGATGTGCAGACGATAAAAGAGGTACGGTGCATACGTATGTATAGGTGGGGCTGGTTCAAAAGCTCTATTATAAAGTTCTGTTTACAAAGCGTGGAGTATAAATATAAAGCTCGAAGGTTTAATTATTAGTTATAAGGTGTCGGGATATCATATAAGGCACGGAGATTTATTTAAATCACAAAGGTTTATTGTAAAGCCAACATTAATATATATCACGTGAAGTTATAACTTAATATTCAGAGCTGTTTGTAAGTTAATTATCGATTTCTTTGAAATTGATAAATAAAACGAAAAGGAATAGACCACGTGAACAAAGAAAAACCAGACAGAGCCACGACGAGGGTTGACCATCCCTCCTCAGGGTGACTTTCAACGCTGTTGTTGCGTCATTTGTGGTATCAGAGCCAGTTTGACGTTGTTTGGTGACATGGCAATCTGAGTTGGTAGAGGTGCTCGTAGAAGAAGACCTGTTGCCAACGATGAGGTGTTGGGGATGTTGTAGGGGGTCGAGGCCAGAATAGATGCCATGGAACGAAGATAGCCCAGAGATCCTGAAGACATCAGTGAACCTGAGACAGAAGAAGCAGAAGAAAATGTTGAAATTCCTCCTAACATGAGGCTCCTTAGAACTGTTCTAGGGTCTGCAGTTAAGCCCAGGATTGAAGTGTCAAGCTATGCAGGGGGACTGAATCCAGAGGAGCTGGTGGACTGGATAAATGAATTAAACAAGTGCTTTGATTATGAAGAAAGAAGTGACGATAAGAAGGTCAAGTTTGCAGTGACAAAGCTGAAGGGACATGCTGCACTTTGGTGGGATGGAGTGCAGGCAGAGAGGAGGAGAGTTGGTAAGAAACCTATCAATAGTTGGAATAGAATGATGGCTAAACTAAAAGGTAAATTCTTACCTAGTGATTATCAACTGACATTGTATAGACAAATGCAGAACCTGAAATAGAGGTTGCTGACAGTAAAAGAATACACAGAGAAATTCTACAGAGTGAGCATAAGAGCTGGGCAATTCCAAAACACACCTGAGAAGACTGACAGATATGTAAATGGTCTGAGAATAGAGATCCAAGATGAGATTGGTCTTCTGTCTCTCAAGACAGTGGAAGAGGCATACTAGATGGCCTTGAAAGCGGAGGAGAAACTCCTGAGGAAACAGTCTGCCAAGAAGAGAGGTACTTTCCATGGGAAGGGAAGTCAAAGTGGTAGAGGAAAGCCTGCTACACCCAAGGATGGAGCTAACAGTAGCTCACCTTAGAATGCATCTATAGAGGAGGATGCAAGGGGCAGAAGGGGTTCTTATAGAGGAAAGGGGAGAAGAGGCAGAGACAGAGGAAGAGGTAGAGAATTAAAGTGTTATAGATGTCAGAAAGTGGGGAAAAAGCACTATGAGTGTCTAGAGAATGTGGGTGCTGGTCCAAGGAATGTTGTTGTTGCCCAGGCTGAAGAAGAGGCAGAAATTGAAGAAGAGATTCTTTTAGAGAGGGGAGAATCCTTAGTGGTAAATAAGGTCATGTTGAAGCAAGATAAAGAGGTCACTGAGCCTGCACAGAGGAAGACTTTGTTTAGGAGCATATGCAAAGTCCAAGGGAAATGCTGCCAGCTAGTCATTGATAGTCATAGCACAGACAATCTAGTTTCCACTGAGGTAATAGAAAATTTGAAGCTGAAGACAAGGGAGCATCCAACTCCCTATAGGGTGTCCTGGCTACATAAGGGGCACCAGCTGGTTGTAAAAGAACAGTGTGAGATATAGCTGCAAATGGGAAAATATAACGATAAGGTCCTGTGTGATGTAATTCCCATGGATGTGTGTCATATACTGCTGGGTAGACCTTGGCATTTTGATAGAGCAGCAGTGCATGATGGCAAGAAGAACACTTACAAGTTCTTCAAAGATGGGGTACACCATACATTGATTCCCATGGAAGAAGGAGAGCCATCCAGCAGATTGATTGATCCAAAGACCTTCTTGCTAAGCGGGAAGGAATATCTGTAGAAAATGGAGGAAGAAGAGGTAAGTTTTGCTTTAGTTTGCAAACCCAAAGTAGTTCTTACTTCTACAAATATTTCTGATTTGCCAATAGAAATCCAAGAGATGTTAGATGATTACTGTGATATTGTTGTGGATGATTTACCTGATGAGCTGCAACCTATGAGAAAGATCAGCCATCAGATAGATTTTATCCCTGGTTCAAATCTGCCAAATAAGGCAGCCTACAGAATGACTCCCAAGGAAAATGAAGAAATCAGGAGACAAGTACAGGAATTAGTGGACAAAGGACTGATAAGGGAAAGCTTGAGTCCATGTGCAGTACCAGCAGTATTGAGCCCAAAGAAAGATGGAGGCTGGAGGATGTGTACTGATTCCAGAGCAATTAATAAGATCACAATCAGGTACAGATTTCCTTTGCCTAGAATTGAGGATTTAATGGACTGTCTGAGTGGTGCTAGATATTTCTCAAAGATAGATTTGAAGAGTGGATACCATCAGATTAGGATAATAGGGTGATGAATGGAAGACTGCCTTTAAGACAAATGAAGGACTATATGAATGGATGGTAATGCCTTTTGGGTTGTCAAATGCACCTAGTACCTTTATGAGACTTGTGAATGAAGTATTGAGAGAATTAATTGGTAAATTTGTGATAGTGTATTTGGATGATATATTAGTTTTTAGCAAAACTAAAAAAGAACATTTAAGGCATCTTAATCATGTCTTGAAGAAGCTGCACCAAGAGAAACTGCTGATAAATCTGAAGAAATTCTCATTCATGAAGGAAGAGTTGGTGTATTTGGGGTTTGTTGTTTCTGCAGAAGGATTGAAGATGGACCCAGAGAAAGTTAAGGCAATTATAGAGTGGCCTTCACCCAGGAATGTTTTTGAGGTAAGAAGTTTCCATGGACTTGCTAGCTTTTACGGAAGTTTATAAGAAACTTCAGTAAGATCAATGCACCCATAATTGAGACAGTAAAGAAGAGAAAATAACCATTTAAATGGACTGCTGAGGCAGAAAGGAACTTTAATGTTTTGAAGCAAAATATAACGGAGAAGCATGTTTTGATTCTTCCTATTTTTACTAAACCATTTCAAGTAAAATGTGATGCCAATGGAGAGGCCATTCGAGCTGTGTTGAGTTAGGATGATAGGCCTGTGGCATATTTCAGTGAAAAGATGAATGACACCAGAAGAAAGTATTCCTCTTATGAGAAGGAATTTTATGAAATTTTTTAGGCACTGAAGAAGTGGAGACATTACTTGATGTCTAGGGAGTTTGTATTACATTCTGACAATCATGCTTTTCAGTATATTGTACAACAGCCCAAGTTCAAACATAAGCATGCTAAATGGGTTGAGTATCTCCAAAGTTTTAATTTTGTTTTGAAACATATAAGTGGCCAAGCCAATAAAGTAGCTGATGCTTTGAGTAGGAGACACTTGCTTGTTCAAGAAACTAATTTTGAAGTTGTAGGATTTGATTTTCTCAAAGAGTTGTATAAAATAGATCCAGATTTTAAAGATGCATTTGAGGCGTGTAATAACCCTGTTTTAACAGATAGAAGCTAGTGGCTGGATTATTTCCTACAGGAGGACTTTTTATTCAGAGGGAGCCAACTGTGTGTACCAAGATGTTCCATGAGAGAAATTTTGATCAAAGAAAAGCATAGTGGTGGACTTGCTGGACACTTTGGTACTGATAAGACTTATGAGCAACTGAGTCACTTTTATTTTTGGCCCAAGATGAGAGCAGAAGTAGACAATTTTGTGAAGAATTGCAAGATTTGTCAATATTCCAAAGGAAGGAGCCAGAATGCAGGATTGTACACTCCCTTACCTATTCCAGACAGGCCTTGGGACATGGTGAGTATGGATTTTGTTCTAGGATTTCCCAAGAACCAGAGAGGGAATGATGCAATCTTTGTTGTGGTGGACAGATTCTCCAAAATGGCACATTTTATTCCATGCTATAAAACTAGTGATGCCACCCATGTTGCTAACTTGTTTTTCAAGGAATTTGTTAGATTTCATGGATTGCCCAAGAGTATTGTTTCAGACAAAGACACTAGATTTGTGGGTCACTTTTGGAGGGCATTGTGGAAGAAACTTGGTACTAACTGAGTTTCAGCTCAGCTTATCATCCCCAGACTGATGGACAAACTGAGGTAGTAAATAGGAGCCTGGGAAATTTGTTGAGAAGTCTTTCAGGAGAGCATCCCAAGAAGTGGGATCAGATTTTTCCCCAAGCAGAATATGCATATAATGATTCACCAAACAGGAGCACAGGGAAGAGTCCATTTCATATTGTTTATGGAATGCACCCCAGAGGAATATCAGAGTTAAGAAATCTGGGAAGAGCAGAGCTAAGGAGTGCAGATGGTGAAGAATTTGCTTTAGAGATCCAAGCCATACATGAACGAGTGAAACAACAAATACAAGGCACCAGCATCAAATACAAAACCAGGGCAGACTTGAGCAGAAAATAAGTTCACTTTGAAGTAGGAGATTTGGTTTTGGCACACTTGAGAAAGGAGATATTCCCAAAGAAGCAGTATAATAAACTAAAATTCAAGAAGATTGGGCCATGCAAGATACTTAGGAAGTTTTCCGCAAATGCTTATGAGATTGAATTTCCACCTGATGTTGGAATATCTCCTATTTTTAATGTTGCAGATTTGTACAAGTATGAAGATGATGGTGCAGAAGAAAGAACAGCAGACACAAAACAGATTGAGTGGAAGGAGCAGCTACCTCTAGCACAGCCATTGCTACCAGAGAGGATATTGGATAAAAGACCATTTAGAAGGACCAGGGGACAAGAGTACTTTCAGTATGTAATCAAATGGAAGGATAAGACAGAATAAGATGCCAATTTGATGACTGAAGAAATGTTACTGAAGATAGGCAGATCAGTAGAAGAGCTCATGGACAGGAGCCCATGAAGAAGATTGCCCTCGGGAGTCTGATGCAGGGGCATTAGACACTAGCCAGCAATGTAGGAGGGTTTGTCCACATGTTGTGGCTAGGAGGGTTCGAGAATAGTTAAATTGTAACAGCTAGGTGCCAATACCTCAGCTGACTGTTTCATTTAGAGTAGTTAGAATTGTAGAAGTCGAATGGTTAGTCCATCTGTCATGTTTTTAGTTTTCGAATAATTGTAACTAGGCTGTTGATTTTCTAAAACGGTCCTCGCAGAGGAACCGAACAGACATGTGTTTATGTATATAAATGTAGTCCCTCATATGTATAAAGGGAGAGAGGAAGAGCAGAGGATTTCTGCAATCAAACTGTGTATTCAAAGTTGCTTCCAATTAAATAATTTCAGTGTACATTTACCATAGAGTCGTTTCGAATCCTTGATTGTGGGGAGATTGTTTAATTGTGAAGTGATGAATTCGACGCATGTATAATCAAAACCCTGTATTGAATCCCACATATCTCTGTCTGGTATTCCCTAATTTACTCAAGAGAACCCTGTGAATTCAATCTCGCCACAGGCGAGGTCTCTACGTGAAATCGTGGCCATTTAACTCTTTTCTTATGATAACATAAGTTTCTCTTTGTTTAAAAAACAGATAAATTTGTTTGTTGATAATTATAATTCCTAACTCGAGTCGAAAACCTAAGTAAGGCGGACGAAGAATAACACAACTGACACATTAACCTTGGTAGAGCACTGTAGCAAAACCACGAGCGGGTTCCGGATTTTATCGCACCTCTTTTGCGGTTAGGTGGTATTTCCCTGAACGCGGGCAATTCCATAGATCAGTCGACGTGTGCCTGGGCTATTGTTCCAATACCACCGCTTAAAGTGCGCCTTCGCACGTTAAAAAACCGACGCGGGATGCCGAGCGGAATGCACACGGGCCGTTGATCTGGGCAAAGGCGATCGGACGGTGTTCGGCTGACGGAGATGCCCAGACGATAACTAAGGTGTGTAGACAATAAAAGAGGTACGATGCATACGTATGTATAGGTGGGGCCGGTTCAAAAGCTCTATTATAAAGTTTTGTTTACAAAGCGTGGAGTATAAATATAAAGCCCGAAGGTTTAATTATTAGTTATAAGGTGTCTGGATATCATATAAGGCATGGAGATTTATTTAAATCACAAAGGTTTATTGTAAAGCCAACATTAATATATATCGCGCGAAGTTATAACTTAATATTCAGAGCTGTTTGTAAACAAAGCAAAACCAGACAAAGCCACAGTGAGGGTTGACAATCCCTCCTCAGGGTGACTTTCAGCGCTGTTGTTGCGTCAAATTCCAATGGGTCACAATATAGTCCTAGCCAACATAAAAAAAACAATAGTGGAATTATATGGGGCACAATAATAATAATATGCAGACTACATGGGTAGAACAATAAAATAAAGGGACTATACTAACAATAAAAGTAAGGGGATAAACTAATATTATAGGGACCTAAAATTTCCCTATCCTTCAAACAAGTGTTGTCCTCGATGCTTGAGTAAATCTAGATGTTTTTGTATAAAATTCACATCCTCCCATGTTGAATCTTCAGCAGGTAAGTTCTTCCACTTGATGAGATACCCTAAAATTGATCGATTTCCTAGTTTTCGAGTTATTTTTTACATGACTTCTTCAGGTTCCAATATGATTTTTCCCTTCTTCATAAAAATTTGACAATATTTTTTAAACTAGGAGCTTGTCACATATAACCTTCGTTAAGCATGAACCATGGAAAACTAGGTGCACTCGAGAAGATGTAGGAAGCTCCAATTTGTATGCCATAGTACAAATATTTTGCAACACGTTGTAAGGACCATAATACTTTGGTGACAATTTATTATCCTTCGTAGATTGCTTGAGGGAAATTTGTTTGTATGGTTGTAGCCATAAAAATATGCAATTTCCTAGTTCAAAACTTATTTCGCTACGTGGTTGATCTTCCTGTTGTTTCATTCAATTCTACGTCAAAGTGAGGTAATCCTTTAAGAGTTGTAGAAATTATTTTTGATGCTCGATGTGATCTTCCACTTCTTCCACCTTATAATTTTCTATTAAATATTATGTGATGGACGGTGGATGATATCCATAAAGTGCCATAAATGGGGACATTTTTGCTGCAATATGAAAGGAAGTGTAATACGACCATTGAACTAGAGGTAACCACTTGACCCATTGTGACTATTTATCAAATACAAAGCAACATAGATATCCTTCCAAACATTTGTTCACTATCTTAGTTTTCCCATTAGATTGAGGATGATATGATGATCTATGAGATAATTGAGTTCCCAAACAAGAAAATAATTCTGCCCAAAAATTCCATGTAAAAATGGGATCTCTATCGCTTACAAATATCTTTGGGTTTCCATGTAGCTTTTGAATTGTTTCTGTAAATGCAGTAGCAACTGTGTTGGATTTAAATAAATGAGATAATGCACAAAAGTGTGCATACTTGGTAAGTCTTTCAACTACCACCGTGATGACAGTATTTCCTTCGGAATTTGGTAAGCCTGGGATAAAATACATTGAAACCCCCTCCCAACATTGACTTGGAATGGATAGGGGTTGTAACAAACCTAGGGTCTTAAATGTCACAATTTTATTTGTTGGCAAGCCAAAAATTCTACCTCAAACTTTTGAATATTAGATTTAAGGCCATCTCAAAAAAAAAAATTCTTGACCCTATGGTAAGTTTTTAAAGATCCTGAGTGCTCTCGTAAGGGATAGGTGTGAAATTCTGAAAGAATATTTTGTTTGAGCTGGGAATTCTTACAAAGATATATAATTGGTCTTTTTACCATAATGAATTATTTTTCCAGCTAAATGTCTCATATGTACTAGGATCTTTCTACAAATTTTTAATATGTGTCCACTCCTCTTCATCATTCCTCCATTCATCCATTTCTTCCATTACCAATCAGGTTGGATAGTAGAAATGACACAAAGAATTTCTTCCACATCCTCATCCTTTCTTGAGAGGGCATCTGCAACAACATTTTTCTTCCATTTTTTGTAGATGATTTCAATGTCATAACCCAACATATATGTGATCCATTTTTTCTTCTCTTCTAAGGATAATATTTTTTCCAAAAAGTACTTAAGACTATCATGGTCTTATTTTACCTTGAATTTTCTTCCCATTAGGGAAGTTTGCCATTGCTTTAGTGCATGCAGTATTGCCATATTTTCCTTCTCATCAATAGGTTTCATTAAATAATTTCCTTTGATTGCAAAAATTTTAAAAGCAATGGGTCTTCCTTCTTGTGTTAAAACTGCACCAATTCCATTTCCCAACGCATCACATTACACAATAAATTGTTTTGTGAAGTTTGACGTAGCTAATACTAGTGCTTGGCACATTTCCCCTTTAAGATTTTCAAATGCATTAGTTTCTTTTGGAGTCGAAGAAAATGCATCTTTCTTCAATAATGATGTTAGATATGTCTATATTCTCCAATAATTCCTAAGAAACTTGTGATAATACCTTTTTAACCCTAGAAATCCTCAAATATGCTTTATGGTTGTCGGGAATTTCCATTCCTTCATCGATTTAATTTTGTTAGGGTCTACCTTAACACCCTCATGATATACAATATGACCCAAATATTCCACCTCCTACACTCCAAAGAAACATTTGGAGGTTTTTGCATATAATTGTTTCTCCTCCAATAGTTTGAGCACCCTATCAACATGTTGAACATGATCCTTCCAAGACTTGCTGTAGATTAGTATATCGTCAAAAAATACAAACAAAATTTTTCTAAGGGAGGGTTGGAAAATGGAATTCATCAAACCTTGAAATTTATAAGGTTCATTGGTAAGGCCAAAGGGAATGACCAAAAATTCATAATGACCCTCATGAGTTCAAAAATTTGTTTTCGGAATATATTCAGTCTTCATTCTAATTTCATGATATCCTGAATGAAGATCCAACTTGGTAAAATAATTTTCTCCTTGTAATTCATCCAATAATTCATCAATCACAGGAATGGGAAATTTATCTTTAATAGTGAGATTGTTAAGCTCCCTATAATCTGGACACATCCACCATGATCCATCCTTCTTGTGCACCAATACCTTTGGAGCAGAGATAGAACTTTGACTAGGTTAAATTATACTAGACTCTAGCATTTATGGAACCATATGTTCAATCTCACTCTTTTGAGCATAAGGATACGTGTAAGGCCTAATGTTTGGAGGAACACTTCCTGGAATCAAATGAATAGCATGATCATTATCACGAATAGGTGGGAATCCTTTGGGAGTCTCAAAAACCTTGGAATTATTGTCCAATACTTTTGGAGATCTAGAAAAATAGATGATTTTGGTGTTTGAACCTCTAGGGAGCATAATTGTGAAATAACTCCTTGTTCTTTCTTAAAAATATTTTTCATGACATTAAAGCTAATTATCTTTCTCGACTTCCCTGTGATACCTCGTAATTAAACTTCCTTTCCTTCCAATTTTTTTTTCAAGAAAAGTTCTTGAAAATTAAAAGCTACCATCCCCAAAGATTGTAACCATTGTACTCCTAGTAAAATATCGACACCACCGATTGGAATGAAGAGAATGGGACTATTCAATACATATTCCCCCATGGTTAGCTTGATATTATGCTAGTTTCCAAAGCAATTTATAGTTCCTCCATTTTCGACCATCACTTGACACTCTGGTGTTGTGTATAGGAAGAAATTCAATTCCTTGGATACCTTACAATGAATAAAATTATGGGTACTACTCGAATCAATCAACACTATTACAATTTTCTGCTTGATATGTCCTTGTATCTTAAGAGTTTGAGGAGTGGTAATTTCTGCCAATGCATTACAGGATATGGTCAGATTCATTTCTTGAACCTCTAGGGTTGGTTAGTGGCGTATTTCATATTCTTTTGAAGTTCGTTGTTCCTATTCTTCCTCCTCTTTACAATATATGTAAAAGAAGTTCTTCTCAACACTATTATGACCTTTAGTGTATTTTCTATCACAAATATAGTAAAGAACTTTTTCTCTTTTCTCTTCCAATTGTTATGGTGTCAACCTTGTAGGTTGTGGAAGTCTAGGAGTAGAAAAACTTACATATTTATTGATGTGATTGGTAGGCTTCCTTGTTGCCATAATTTTTCTTTCAATTTTTTCTTGCCAACCTGAATGTGTTCTCCAATGAATCAGGTTACAAAAGGAGAACCCCATGTTGGATGTTATCATGTGAATTCCCTATGAAGACATCAATCTTGTGCTCCTCTGGAATATCGTTTACCCTTATATTTAAATTTTGGAAGTCCTGAATGTGCTCCACCATTGAACCCTATTGTTTGAGATTTATCAATTGGCTAAATAAGGTGTTGCTCTTTGTATCCTCATAATGTGAGCTATCATTTCCTCTGTAAAAATTGACCAAGTGATAATTTTTTTATGAGAGAAAAGCCATCGATACCATACAAATGTATTTTTTTCTAAATATAAAGTTGCAATACACACCTTTTGTGTGTTCTGCACATTATGGAGATCAAAATATTGCTCCATCTGTAGTATCCATGTTAAAATATTCTTGCTATCAAACTTCCTCATATTGATCTTTGCATTATGGTGGGTATTCAACCCAACATTAGGGTTTAAGAAATCACGATTAAATCTTCTTCTTTTTTATCATGAGCTTCCTCTACTACCTTTTCGTCATTATGAATCATTTCTTGTGGAAGCTTTTTCAAAACTTCCTTTAAGATTTCCATGTTTTCTTTTAGACCATTCTTCATGTCTTCCATATTTCCTTTTAGTTTTCTTCTATACCTTCGATCTTAGCTTCCATGCCATTATTCAAATCATCCATATTAGATTCCATGCCTTTCATTTCTTTTTTCAAACCATTTATCTTAGCTTCCATTTCATTTTGTGTTACCCTTTACAAGAGTGAAATTTGTTGCACTTGGTCTCATAATTTTGATATATCATGTTGTAGTTCTTCCCCTTCATGACTCATAGTATAGCCTTCTGAGGGGTTAGTGGGTGTGGAATTATGTTTTTGGTGCATTCTAGAACCCAATATTGATATATATGCTTCAATATTCCCTTGGAATCACTTCAAACTAATTTTTCAAATAAGACTTACTTAATTTTAAAAAAATACACACCTTTTTCTTGCTTTTGAGGAGCTTGATATTGAAGCTGATGTATTTCTATAATTTAGAATCTACAAGATATGAACTTCGGTACTTTTATATCCCTTTGAGCCTTATTTCCAATACTACATGTGACACCTAATTTGGATTCTCAAGACAAAGTTATCTCTGATCTTCAACAATGACCTAATTATGGGATGGTTCGGTAGAGAGAACTTGTACAATGTTCCACGTGCCACTGTTTTCACCTTCGGCTCTGAAATAGACACACAAGAAACTATAGTCTGTAAAATTTCGGTCAATTTTTACATAATTCCAATTTGATTCATAAAACGCAGGTTATGAGGATTTTCCCTCGGTCACCTGTTTGAGGTGAAATCCCAGAGGTTGTGAAAACCCTAACTTCCATAGATCGTATCTTCGAAAATATTACCAATAAAGGTATGAAATTTTTAGAATTTGTTCCTCAAGATTACGTCTCATATGGATTTTTTCTTTAGCTTCTGAAGCTTCGTAGAAAAAAATTTATTGCGAAACTTCCAAGATGGCCTGTTTGCAACAGCGAAACCCTAGAATTTAAAGTTATCATTCCAAATGTTATGAAACCAACTCACAAAATAGAAGAAAAGATAGATTAACGCCTTACAAATCAACCTCTTTGACGGGAAGCCTCCTTCACATTACATAAATGAACAATTCTTGGATGATACAATTGACAAAACCTCCTTTCTATATGTAGGAGTCCAATGGGTCATAATATAATCCAAGCCGACATAGAAATAACAATGTAAGGGCACAAAAATAACAATAGTGGACTTCTATAGCGCACAATAATAATAATATGGGGACTACATGGGCACAAAAATAACAATAAGGGGGCTATACCAAAAAAAATTATAAGGGGATACACTAGTATTATAGGGACCTAACAGATCTTTTCCCATTCTTTCTTTCCAAGTAATTACATTACATTCATATTTATACTTAGAGAAGGAGATATATAGAATTATTAAGAGATAATTATTGTACTAGAGTTTTTAAATAACTTTAAAAATCCTTGTAACCTTTTCTTGAATATTTGTTTTTCTTTTTTGTCATAATGTTTCTAGAATTTTTACATAATCTACAAATTTTAGAGACTTCATATACTTACAAAATTAAATTTTGAGGATACCTGTGAGATGGCCCTACATTACAATCCCTGGGTAGAAACTTTTATGAATTCCTTGTCATATGTATTCAACTTAATTCTTCCTTTTGACTCACATACTTTGTGTTGTTGGTGGTCATGGGCTTCAACCAGTTGTTCTGCAACTACATGTAGTATTATTGGGTTCCATATTTTCCTTTTTTGTCCATTTTCTCTTGTCTAAAAAGTTATTTTCAGTCAAATTTCCTTTCTTGTTGATTCCTTAATTCATTCCATTGCATATCTCCTTAGGAATATTCTTCATCAGTTCCCATAACTTTTCAATCTCAATTTTTAACATTTTTCTTTGTTGGTGCATATCCTTGTTTCCCATATCTTACTTTATTTTTACATACAAAATTGGTATGGCATTTACTATTTCTTCACCATACTAATTATTTAATATTTTTTCTCCATTATAACTTCTATTTTCATCATATCCTTAAGGATAACCTTCTCTTATCAAAAATATTTTTGTCCATACATAGTTAAAAAAAAAACTTTCTCCATACCCTTGATCAAAAATTTATAAGGAATATAACCACCTCTTGAACATACGTACCTTGCCAACATATTAATTAGATCCATAGTTTGTGTAATACGCCCTAGTAAATTTGTAAATATTCGAGTTACTTTTGTTAATTTACTTGGAAAAATGTAGGCCATGTTAAAGGTATGATATGAATAAGTGATGGACATAAATGTTTTTTAAATTTTTTGATTAATAAATATTTCATAGAGTCATCCATTGGAATTATGGTGGAAAATTAAATGTTGAAAGAGAGTTTCACATTCCAGAGAACTGAAATATAGATATGGGAAGAGGTTTTTTCATGCCCAAATTCGTCTCCCGGGAGATAAACTATGTCTTATAGGAAAAAGGGAGCTGAGAGGGTGAAAGGGAAAAACCGTGAGGCAACCTTTTAAATATAGAGCCTAGTTGGAGGCGGCCCAAGAGAGGGGAGAAAAATTTGTATGGCTTGATACCCGCATATAGGACATTGTGGTGGGATGAAAAACACTGCTAAAATGGGAATTGTTAAGCTAGTTGGCTAGGGGAATTCCAACTGAAACATATGGGGTCAACAAAATCCTAGGGCCGAAGTAGGTATTCTCACTAATTATCCTAGCTTAGTGTTGGTATGGTCATTGATTATCCTAAGTGTTGAGGAATACACTTATGGCTGTGAAACTAGAACGGGGGGGTTCTATAGAGAGTACCAGTCCTGAATGGTTGGGTGTAGAATATTTTTTCCACAGTGATTTTCGTGGTAGGTCAGTTACTTGGAAATAGATAAGTGAAATTTTTTTTTGGATGGTTTTATTGATGTATTTATTTTTTGTTTGGCTATGAAAATGTTTTGAATTTAATTCTGATAGTGTGAAATACTCAAATAATTCTATTGAATAAAGTTATTTCGAAACCCTAATGGACAATTTCCCATAAATTTTGAACAATCCTCAATTCTTTATTATTTAGGATAGGAAGTAAATAGTACGTCCTGGAAAACAGGTCCCACAAGTTTACCAAATTAATAATAATATCATTTCTATAGAGTGTAGCGAAGGTTGTATCTAAATATAAGTTTTTTTGTTCTAATGATAAAAGGATTTCTATTGATATTATAGAGTAAAAGTGAAGATTTGTAAACAAGTTGAATTGAGTCTGAGGAGTCAAAGAAGTCTTGTTAAAAGTAATAAAAAGGATGTAACGGTTTATAATTGTATATTGAGTCAGTCAATAATCCTTAGAATAACAAACATTGTAAACAAAATAATGTATAAATACATAACAAAGGAAGTATTTAATTATATGAAAATTCACATGAGATTCTAAAATCCACACATCAGAAACTAATAGGTCTACAAAGGCAGGCTTGATTATTATCTATCAAAAAAGCGGAGAATTTTGTAATAGATAATATAAATTTTCCATGTCCTTGAAAATATAATAGTGAAAAAATAAATTACAACACGAAAGAAAAAAAGCTTCAATATTTTATAACTCAAAATCACTTAGATGAGTGCGTAAGGATGCATGACCAATAACGAGAATGAGAAATAATTTAAATAATAAAACTCAAGACATAATGGTGCCATGAGAGTCTCAATTTAGACCCTATTGTAATGTTTGAAATAGCCATTCAGTAAGGTGGAGTAATATAAAATCACAATAGCGATTTATTACAACCTCGAAAGCAAGTTTCATGAAAATAAGGTGGAAATTCGAAACCAAATCCTCGTTCGAAAGAGTTACAGGAGACCTAACCTATTATTTCCAAAGAAAATTGAGATACCTTTGAATAAGGCTCACAATTGATGATATGATATGGAAAAGAGGAAATTGAAATTAAAAGCAAACGCACAGCACAATCACACAGCAAACGTGAGACAAAGCTCACTCAACTCAATGATCAATTGCTCAATTACATCACACTTATATAGGGAACTGCACTCACCTAATCTTCCTGAAAACGAGGAAACAAACCTGAATATGTGCAACCAATTCCTAATTACACCCTCTCGTTCAACCACTCACAACTAATTCTATTTCTGCATTATTCTCACATCCTCCCTTAATGGAGAAATGGATTTTCTACAATACCTAACTGACTTCTAAAAACTTCAAATTTGATTTTACCAAGGGGCTTAGTAAATATATCAGCCATATTATCCTTGGTATTACAAAATATTAATTCAATTTCATTCGACTCAATTTTCTCACGTACAAAGTGGTACTGTAACTCAACGTGTTTTGTTCTAGCATGGTAAACTGGATTATGTGCTAATTTGATAGCACTTTGATTATCACAATTGATACATGTTGAACCACTTTGCGCTTCTTCAAGATCTGCAAGAATTCTCCGCAACCAAATAGCTTCATAGGTGGCATTGGTCAAAGCTTTGTACTCTGATTCTGTTGATGATAAAGAAACAGTTGGCTGTTTCTTACTACTCCAAGATACGACCCCTGATCCAATATGAAATGCATAGCCAGAGGTAGATCGTCTGTCATCTGGATTTTCTGCCCAATCTGAATCAGAAAAACCTGTCAGTGCAACATCAGATTCATCAGTATACATAATACCTAAATTCACTGTTCCCTTTAAGTATCGGAGAACTTTCTTTGCAGCATTCCAGTGATTTCCTGAAGGCTTAGCCATGAATTGACTAAGGATACTGACTGAATATGCAATGTCTGGTCTGGTAGTGGTGAGATAGTTCAAACTTCCCACTAACTGACGATATAATGTTCCATCTGCCTCTTTCGTTCCATCTTCTTTGTACAACTTTGCATTCTGTTCTAAGGGAGTTGACATGGCTTTGCAATCTGTCATATTGAACTTTTTAAGAATCTCCTTTGTATATTTGCTTTGAGTGATCAAAGTTTTACCAGGCTCTCTCCATACCTCAATTCCTAAAAAGTAATGCAATTCACCCAAATCTTTCATTTCAAATTCCTGTGACAACTGAACTTTAATTTCTTCAATTAACTTGTGAGCACTGCCTGTTATAATGAGATCATCCACATACAAAGATATTAAAGCAACATTTCCTTTTCCATCTTTCTTAACATACAAGTTAGGATCATTTTTTCTTTTCACAAATCCATTCTGAAGAAAGAAGGTATCAATCTTTACATACCATGATCTCGGCGCCTGTTTCAAACCATATAATGCCTTTCTTAACCTGCAAACCAGATGCTCCTGTCCCTGTTTGACAAACCCTTCAGGTTGAACCAAATAAACTTCTTCCTTTAAATCACCATTTAGAAAAGCAGATTTGACATCCAACTGATGTATATTCCAATTATGTTTTGTGGCTAAGGAAATCAGTAATCTAATTGTATTCAACTTAGCTACTGGTGCAAAAGTGTCTTCATAATCAATGCCCTCCTTTTGAGCATATCCTTTTGCTACTAATCTTGCCTTAAATTTATCAATTGTACCATCTACTTTAAATTTCAATTTGTACAACCATTTGCTTCCAATTGGAACTTTATTTTCAGGAAGTTCCACTAATTCCCATGTTTGATTTTTCATAAGAGAAGCATACTCATCATTCATAGCATTAATCCATGGTTCATGTTGTTTAGCCTGCTCATAGTCAATTGGTTCTTCAACATTCATTATATTAGACATTAAGGCATAGTCTCTATACCTTGCAGGAAGCTGAGTTTGTCGGGATGACCTTCTTGGTGCTTCAATGCCTGTGGGTGTTCCATCCATGATTCGTCGGCTTTGAGGTGAATCACCCCCTTGTGATGACTCACTGCTGCTAGATGTGCTCATACTGCTGCTCTCATCCTGATCCTGTACCTGTACCTGTACCTGTTCATGTTCCTGCTTAATCAAAGTATCAAGTTTGACATGTGCATCATTAGATATATGCCATGCATCAGTCTTTGTATTACTTTTATCAGCCTGCTCATGAAACAGCACATCACGACTTGCAAATAGTTTATGGGAACTTGGATCAAACAATTTATAGGCTTTCTGATCCATACAATATCCAATGAAAACACACTTGATTGACTTGGCATCAAGTTTTCTTCTGTTAGCCTTAGGAATATGAGCAAAAGCAGTACATCCAAAGACTTTGAAATGACTCACATCAGGTTTATAACCATGAAGAACCTCAAAAGGAGTTTGAAAAACTAATTGCTTAGTGGGACATCGATTCTTCAGATAAACAGCAGTGTTAATGGCTTATGCCCAAAAACCATTAGAGATGTTCTTACCTTGCAGCATACTACGAGCAGATTCCACCAAGGTTCTATTCCATCGCTCAGCAACACCATTTTGCTGAGGGGTATGTGGCACTGTGAGCTGTTGTTGAATTCCATTAGATTTACAATAGGTGTTAAATGCTTTTGACTTATATTCACCCCCTTGATCAGATCTGAGTATTTTAATGTACTCACCTGTTTGTTTTTCAACCATAGTTCGAAACTCTTTAAAATACTCAAATATATCACTCTTCCTCCGAATGAAATAGACCCAGGTGTACCTAGATCGATCATCAATAAAAATAACAAAGTATGAAGCACCACCAAGAGACCTAGTTTGCATAGGTCCACATACATCAGTGTGAATTAATTCAAGTATATCATACTTTCGTTTCTCAGTATGAACAGGAAACTCTTCTCTATGCTGCTTACCAAGTGCACAAGCTTCACATGGTAAATGTTCACACTTCATAACAGGAAGACCTTCAACCATTGATTTTCTTTGCAACAACGATAAATCATTGTAATTTAGGTGCCCATACCTGTGATGCCATAATTCTGCTGTCGATGTCTCTTTGGATGTCAATGCAACATGGCGCTTCACTGTCACATCCAATCTGTATAATCCTCCAACCCTGGTACCTGTAGAAACAACCCTGTAGTGGTCTTGAACATCTTTCACTATACACCCCAATTTACCAAATTCAACTTTTAAATGATTATCAGTGATAGTGGAAACAGATATCAAATTCTTTTTGAGAGCAGGTACAAACATCACATTATGAATCTGTCGCATTTGTCCATTAGGTAAGTACACATTTATTATGCCATAGCCTTGAACTTTAAGTGACCTGTCATCTCCTAGGTAAATGTGTGTACCATCAGATTTCTCATAATATTTATCATACCATTCTTTATTACAAGTCATGTGTGCCGATGCACGAGAATCGATGAACCATGCATTCTCATCATCAGTTTCAGCAGACAATGCAGCATCAGAAAGAAATAACTTAAGATTTTTAAATCCATCATTCACTGAGGTGTCTCTGTTTATATAATTTCCATTATGCCTTCTATGTCTTTGATTTGATTCATTATTATTTCTCCTATAGCAATCTTTAGCCAGATGTCCAGGTTTTCCACAATAATCACATTCAATGTTCTTCTTAACATAAGAATCAGGAGGTGCCATACCTTTCTGCTTTGCTTGAAAACGGCCTCTGTTCCTGTCCCATGGTCTCCCTCGGAATGGTCTTTTGCCTCTTGCAGTCAAAGCCAAATCAGAACCATTTGACTCCAGTTCAAAAATTTTCATTCGCTCTTCTTCTTGAAGAAGAATTCCAGCCAATTCTTCAAATGTAGGAGGTGTCGGTCTAGCTGAGAGAGCTGAAATAAAGACTTTATAGTCTGGGACTAACCCCTTTAAAGCAACAGTTACCAAGTTTGTACTAGAAACCTTTTCACCAATATCACCAAGCTTATCACTCAAGTCTTTAATTCGGGAAACAAAGTTGCTAATGCTTTCATTGGCATCCATTTTGATAGATAGCAGCTTTGTTTTTAAAAATAAAATACGGTTTGCATTAGTAGTTTCATACAAACCTTTAAGAGTGTCCCAAGTCGCCTTGGAAGTTTCACAGTCCCGAATGTGAGGAATAATATTGTCCTTTACTGACATGCGTAGCAGCACCCTTGCTTTCATTTCACGCTTCTCCCAATCTTGAGTGGCAGCAGGAGGTTGAGGCTTGGGCTCGTCACCTTTGACAATCGTCCAGAGATTGTATGCCTCCAGTACTGTTATGAGCTTAAATTTCCAGTTCACATAATTTTCTCCATCAAGTTTTGAAGACTCATTTAAATATGAATCTGCAAGGGGATTAGCCATTTCTACAACAATGACCAAATTCAAAAATTGCAAGCTTTCTTACCCACTTTATTTAGTTTGATGTTTTTTTTTTTTTAAAACTTCAAACAAAACTTGCAAACTTGCTCCCCTTTTTTTTGTTACAAAAAAAAATAATAAGAACAAATATGAATTTGTTCAACTCCCAAGCTGAAATCCAATAAACCGCCTTTAAGAATTTGCTATGCTCCAATGCACAACAAAAAAAACGCCTTTAATTATTCGCTGCCACACAAAACTGTTTCAAAAAACACGCATAACCTGTATGTGGGGGGCTGCACTTAAAACTCTGCAATTAATACAGTCGACTGCCAGCGATGCAATCTAGAAAACTCTGCAATATAAAAAAAACTCGACCTGGAACTTCAGCGTTACACGCTGGAAATTTGAAGTGAATTGCGCTTCAGATAACAGGCGGCTAATGAGTCAAATCACAGTGCTGGAGGCGCATAAGATAAGTTGCAAGATCAACAGCAACGCGCTTGGCATGGGCTGCAATCACTTCCACGCTGGAAAACAATGCTGCACGCTGGAAAACAATGCTGGCTGGACCACAACGTTGGCAATTAACTAAACAAGAACGCACCAAATGATAGACTTCTCCACGTTCTCACACAGAGCAATTCGGCTTCAAATTAAAAACGCACAATAAAAAAAACGCCTTTACTAACTCGCTGTATGCAACGTACAACAAAAACTTCTTTAATAGCTTGCTTAAAAAAAAAAAAAATCAGCGTTCCAATGAACAGTCAGGTATAGACTGATCAAATCCACGGTAATTAAGACAGTTCGCCTCTGTCTTTGCTGGCAGACATCACGCGTTTAAATGACATACAGGAAAACTGCAATGTTATAAGCGTTAACCTGGTGTGCCAGATCTGCGAGTGTAGATAGCGGACTAACTCCAGTACCCAACAGATCTGCAACCTCTTACTCAGCTCCGATACCAAATTAAAAGCAAACGCACAGCACAATCACACAGCAAACGTGAGACAAAGCTCACTCAACTCAATGATCAATTGCTCAATTACATCACACTTATATAGGGAACTGCACTCACCTAATCTTCCTGAAAACGAGGAAACAAACCTGAATATGTGCAACCAATTCCTAATTACACCCTCTCGTTCAACCACTCACAACTAATTCTATTTCTGCATTATTCTCACAATTGAGTGGTTAGGCTTTCGACCTATAAATGTTATATAGAAGGTGGTTGTAACCCTTACAACTCTTTACAAATGAGTAAAGTTAAAAAAATTTGAAGTAACTAAAAACATGGGGCTAAGAGGGAAGTCCACCAAACTAAATCCATAGATAAATAAAGTTACCAGTAATATTAGAGGATCTAGTGGATCAATTTTATGCTCAAAGTTAACATTTCTTAGAATGGAATGAAACCTATGTGCTACAGAAGGAGAGGAAATTTGGATTAATTAGGGAGGGAATTACAGGCATGATATTCATAAATCGTTTTTCATATAATACGGTTTCCCTTATATTCATAAATTGTTTTCATATAATATAGCTTCCTCTCCATCGTCGAGTCCTCACGTTTGTTAACAATTCCAAAAATACCACTGCTCATGGCTCTCCTCATTGCGCTCTGCCCATGTGACCACAGTCGACATACCACACTCCCGTATTTGTATTCACCTTTATTGTGCTATGCGGTGCCCCTCCATACACCACTATCGGCTCACATCTCCCTTTGATCGGCTTTCCTACAAAATAGAACTTTGCTCTCAATACATAAGCTCTCGGCCCTCGACACCCAATTGCAACCTCGACTCCCTTTTCCAACTGCGTTTCTCCATAGTCACTGTGTTTCCCATTGACATCATTTCAAATTCACAACCTAGAGAAACATTTTGTCTTTGTGCGATTAACAAGGGGTTTGATGAAAATATCATGCTTATCTTTCATTAACGTGTGATGGAATTATTTTATTCTCCTAAGTTATGGTTTCGCACTGTAATTTATTGTTAATTCGAACTCTTTGCGTTGTATATATTTTTCTTGTTTGAATTATATGCAAAGGTTTGATAATTCCAAGTTCTTCAGTTATTAGTGTGGAAAAACTTACGAATGTGGAGAAACTTATGTAATGTGGAATAAAGCTTTTTACATATTTGGAACCAAATATTTGGGTATATGAAAAATTTTTTCATCAATGTTTTTTTATGTGTAAGCTAATTGAGCTAGAGAGGAAATTGGGGTGACAACCTCAACACAGTTTTTGAACAATCTCGAACATCGAGTGAGCTAAAGGCAGAGAAAAGTGATTTCAATTCAATATTATAATTTTTGACACAAGAAGCATAATGATAAGTGGGATCCCTATAAGCGTTGTAAGAGCTATATAGAATAGCATCCTGGCCTATGAAAACATCACAATAAGTAATTGAACCTGCACTGCTCAAGAAAAAATGTGAAGCAAAAGATGGGCAACTGGGAAAGAAAGTCAAGGTGGAAGTCACAGTTGTAGTATTTATTGATGTAAAGGTTGATTTGTTGAAAATGCTCCAATTTCATGAAGCATTAGAGTTACTAAATACTTTGATAAATTCCACCGTTGATGGGATGGTTAAAATCAGCAAACCCTCTCTTTCTGACATTAATTCGTGTCTGCAAAATGTACATGAAAAGATTTATTTTTTGCAGCTTGAATCTAAGCTACAACAAGAAGAATTATAGCAAGAGACTCATCATTCTGAACTTTTTTCTGTTTATAAATTTGAAATAGACTCTTATAAGTAGCAAGTCAATAAAGCAGTTGATTCACATTCAGTACCCATTTCAGGAGTTTATGTCTACAAAGATAAATAAATGTAACATGCACTTCCAAAGCCCATCATCAGACCTTGGGAAGAGCTTGTCCATAACAAGAACAAAACAGGTCTTGGATATGACAAGGATTTTTCCTTTCATATTCTGTACTATTCCAAGCCCATCAAATTCTAGAGTGTCGGATTTCTTCATGATAGTGCATCTACAGCTGTTCCAGATCTTGCTCCTCTTCCATAGACACAATAGACTATAAAATGCAAACACCATGATCAAGCTGGCCATATGAAATATCACTCTTTAGATCTTCACCCATGCAAGCACTGTGGTCTGTGCACCCATTCTTCACATAGATGCTTCAGAAACAAGTCTCCTGCAAGAACAAAGATTCATCTTGGATGGATCGCTTATTGGGAATGGGCATCAACAACCAAAAATATGTTTAATTCATATGTCAAAAATTGTTCTAGAATATTTAACAATCTTGCAGTTGAGTTTTCGCCATCATATCACCTTGTACCTGACAGGGGGGAAATGGTGGTCATCTACAAGCTTCAAAGCCACATCAAGGGAGCCTGAGCCATAATCTCTCATTCCAGATTCAGAGTTGTATCCAGAGACACAACAGTTCAAGTGAGCCTAAGCCAGAACTTGTCAACCCGGATTTAGAGTTGTAGCCAGAGACACAGATGCCAATGAGCATTCCTTTGGTTGGTGGAAAGCCTTAAACCATCTATGCGATGTTGATATTCATCCTCATCAAAGAATTCGAAGCACTTCCTCTTGTAGAAGACTTCAGCTTCTTGCCAGCTTTGGTAGAGTTCCGGGAAATGCATTAAGCATTCTAGTGTTGGTGGTCATCGTTAAACCATCACAGGTTGTAGACCTCCCTTCTTCTAGGTTGAAGGTCTCCCTCTTCAAATCTAAGGGACACTTCCTCTAGCAGAAATCCTCAGCTTCTTGCCAGATTTGGAAGAGTTCTGAGAATTGCACTAAGCGTTCCAGTGTTGGTGGTCATACTTAAACCTCCTCTTTATGCCAACATTTCAGAGAGTTGATTCAGTCTAAGTGCTGCCATGCATACTTTGCAGATTTGTATTACAACTCTCTTCTTGGACTCACACATACCTCTTTGGATTAAGGGGGGAAATGTTGGACACCTAATCCTCTATGGGTAGGTGTAGAGGACGAACGAACATAGGAAGTCCAAGATACCTTGGAATATGGAATCCAAGGGTCACTCCATGTATGATAAATATGTATCATTCTGAATAATAGTGCATCAAAGGTTTATCTTTTTCATGTGTCTTGTGTATTTACTGTGCTCACCATTGTTGAGTTTAACACATCTTAACAACACGCTAGTATGTGTTGTAATATACTGTCATCCAGTAAAACTACTCTCCACTATTTTCCCCTCTCGTCTGCAGACCTCTGATCCATGTGAAAGAATTTTCTTAATTTCTTCACTACTATTCATCAGTTGTACGGTGGAATTAACTTTTCATAAAATGACAAAAAATAAAAATAAAGTTATGTGACTTAAATTAATTTTTTGTAACTGTAGTAAAGCTTGAGATTAATAACCACCAAGTCTTTGTCATAGAGCTAGAACATTAACTTGACATCCCTCTCAATGATACACAAAATTTGTTTTGAAATTGACCATTGTGAGTCGCTTAATGAGGTGGTTGGGAGTAATTTTCCAACATGGAGGAGCCCTTCCAATATCCAATCAATTCTACAATTTGAAAGCATTTTGATCTCTTGGGTAATTATGTGTAGGTGACATCAGATATTTAAATCTCTAGTATTTGATAGGGAAAACATTTCAGCTTTCTACAATATCCCATTGGAAAACACGGAAATTCAGATAAATTTCCTACTTCTTTAGGCATAAGCTCAATTTCAGTCACATTTAATGTGAGAACCTCCAATTTTATTAGTTGCTATAATGACACTAGAAATTATTTTATCCCTATTTCACACATGTCGAATATTGTAAGAGAAGTAAGGTCCATGAAAAAAAAGTTCTGGAATATTTTCCCTTTTTTCATTTACTTTTAATGTTAGCGTTACCAAGACTAAACATCTCAATGTCTAGTGAGAGATGTTGTATTATTGTGGAAAACTAATATTCTTCTCCAATCACTAGGGATGTGAAGAAATTTTGGAGCATTTGACCTGCATTAAATACACAATTTCCCTCATTTCCCTCGACATAAATTGCCATGCCTCGTATAAGATGGTGAATATATCATTATTTAAAAAACATAATAGTCGAAATGGTACTTCATTTTCTTAGAATTGTTCAATGCTCACTGAAATCATGATTCAATGAATTAGGAGTTATGGATATTAATTTAAACTAAACTATATTAAAAGAGAAAGTATTAACAACTAAACTGAAGTTGTGACAATGGCCACTGCAGCTGCGCAGGCACCGGGACAGATTCGAAACTGTCGTGATGATGCCATAACACTACATGTACAAATCTCCATATCTAAATGCATGCACATTGATAAGTTTAAAAAATATGGAGTTTTTTATAATTTCAATGAATATTTTGACCAGTGAGCGTCTTTTTCTGGTTATGCTTTACACTGTAGGAATTGATTATAGACCGGTGCACCCGAGACCCAATATCATTTTTCCAAATTGTAATTTCACAGAAAATTTTCTGCCTGGTTCCTACCCTTCCGGGTGCGTTTTCTCGTTCCTTGGCACGCGCAAAATTTACTCGGTGGTAAGGACCCATGTCAATTTCGCTCGTTGAATAGAGGACTCACCTAAATATGTATCTTATTAAATATGCTCGGTATGGTTAGTATTTTGATCATTTTCTGGTTGCTTCTCCTAATTGGATTTTGGCTACCCCTTCTTTTCAACGTTCTGCTTTCTTCATTCGCTTTCCATCTGTCTTTGTTCTACCTAATACCAAATTCCATTTACACAACTATCGAAAGTGGTTTGACAATATGGAACTGCGAGTAGCTGACTCCACATCGACATCCAGCACATGCTACCCTCAAATGCATAGTTAACCAGCATCTTTTTGCGTTGGAAAGTTAAATAAACACACGTAATATTTGCTCCGGACTTTTTATCTATTAAAGATAACCGGATGCAACAACATATGATTGAGCCATATGAACATAGGTGATACGAGCATATAAAAAAGGATAGGATTTGTGCCCTAAGCTGCACGGAGAATTGCTAATCTATTATCTAGATAGATGAATTGAATATGTACATTTTTTTAATGTAATATTTTTATCTCTATAGTATTTCTCTATTTTTTTTATCATCTTTCTCAAAATTTTCTTTATCATGGTAACAGTGATAAATATCATATTTTTCCAACTTTCCATCATGGCTTTTCTAGTTTTTCATTACGGTATCAAAGACCAAGCATATTTCACTCAATGAGTTTGAGTAATGAAGTATTGAGGATGTAATTTTACATAATAATGAAATTATGAGAGGTTATAAAGATTAGAATAATAGTGTTTAGCATCAATTTTGAGTTTTTACTTCAGGTTAAAGCTTAAATTTTTTTAGTAGCATTTTAAAGAAGTATATCAACAAATGTATATTGTGTAGGTTAAGGTATTTAGTCTTGTTATTATTCTTCAGGTTGTTATGTGTGAGGGGGAACAAGGTTTTCAGAAAACAATATAGCTTTCATTAAGATTTGAGTAGAAGTAATGTTACTAAGGCAATAAGTAAAGAAACCATCCAATTATCCATGAATCATTTGTGGTATAGGTCAATTTAAATAGAAGAGATGAGATAATCATCCATTGTAATGGTGTTGGTAATTGACCATTTTGAGTCATTATAGATCTAATAAGGATGCCCTATATGGTTATCTTAGAAAAATGGTAATTGAGTATGTACAAATTTTGGGAACTTGGTGTCCCTTATGTAGTTGGGGGTAGAAGTTGGAAGAGAAGTTGAAAAGATTGACAAAACAATTCACTAAGAAGTTGGTAGCTTCTATGTTCAAGGCATACAAAAAGATGAACACTAGTCAGCATAACACACTAAGCCACACCACTAAGAAAATTCTAATTCAAGACTATTTAGCCACTAACAACCCTCTTATGTTCAACTAAATAATTAATAAATGGATTGTAACATATGGTACCATTCTCCTGTTTTGGAACTAACCAAATCCATGTCTATGACTCGTTAGGACGTCACTAAGATGGAACATGACTTATCCATTTAGGGAATTACCAATGACATGGTGGAACTCATGGTGGAAATGATATAAAAAATCATATCTATGCTATTGTTGGAAATGTTGTCATTGATGGCAAAGGAGGTAGCAGATGCAGAGACAGGAACAGTTACAAGAAGACAAAGACAGACAATGGAGGCAGCAAAGAGGAAATGAATATAAAGGAGAAAGGCAGAGGCAGAGGAAGCAAATACAGAGACAAAGTCGTTATCAGAGCAGCAGAGGCAGAGGCAGAGTGACAGAAGCAGCAGAGGCAGAGTCACAACTGTTATTCCAAGAATATGTATATATATATATATATATACATATATATATATATATATATATATATATATATATATATGTATGTATGTATATAAATTTCGAGAATCTTTTATACGATCGGGCATTACACATAACATTCCAGACTTTATATTCAAATGTGCAGTGGAATGCAATGAGATTGGATATGCTTTGAATCAGTTGGCACTCACTGTTTGAATTATGTTTGAAATTATCCCCATTTTTGAACAGAGCACTTGTATTCGATTCACATGGAGGTTTTATATATGGTAGAACTGTGCGTTATATATATTTCAGGACCGTGTTGAAATGCCAGAGACCAAGGCCACTTATAATGGAGCGGAACCATAGTCGTAAATTCATTCGAATAATCCCTGTGCATTTAACCCCACTCATAGAAGAACCCTGCATGAAACCGTGATCACTTAACTCTGTTTTATGATAATAGAATTCCCGCTTTATAGAAAGAAATACATTTGTTTATTCGTGCTAATTGAATTCCTCAACCGGAGATTAAACCCGGAGTTAATAAACAAGAATATACACAGGAAAGCGCAAACCAGATGTATAACTGCGGTCAATCACTGTAGCAAAACCACGAGCGAGTTTACAAGGTGGGTTGCCCCTCTTTGCACCGCTTTAGGCGAGTAGGCGGTATTCCCCTAAATGCGGGTGATTCCATAGACTATCTGACACGTGACTAGGCTACTATTCCAATACCACCACTTAAAGTGCGCCATCGCGTGTTAAAAACCGACGTTGGATGCCGAGCAATATGCACACGGGTCGTTGATCTGGAGAAGGGACATTGGACGGTGGTCGCTTGCAGTAGATGCTCGGACGATAACAGAGATGGGCGAGGGATAAAAAAGGTACGATGCGTGCATTTTATTGGTCCATTGAGTTATAGGTGGGCCCGAATCCATGGGTTATTACGAAGTTAAATCTTTATAAAGTGCTGAACCATTAATATAAGGTCGGAGATATAATTGAATTGCCAAAGGTTATTGTTAACGTTTATTTAAAAAAAGGCGTGGAGTATTAATATATAAAGGGTTGAACAGTTATATAAAGTTCAGAGACAATTATATAAGCCGGGAAATACAATATGACATTCAAAAGCTGCTAATTGTATTTATTTATCAATTTCTCCAAAATTTATAAATAAAATTTCCTAGAAAATAAAGAACCGTGGGGGTGAACTAAGGGAAACGCTGACAGAGCCATGCTACAATAAGACCAACTTCTCCTTGGGGTCCAAATTCAATGAATTGAGACATTAAAATGACTAGACTTATTTGTTTGAGCTTGCCAGCGTAGAATAAGTGCAGAGTGAGATTGCTGGGTTGGAATATGATTGGGCATGAAGCTTGGGATGCATTTACACACAGTTAAGTGAGATATTGAAAAGTACAAGGAATATGGTTGATTTATTAACACTTCAGATTTAAGCATTGAAACTGCCAGCGTAGAATAAAGCAGAGAGTGTGAGATTTTCCGGACTTGGGAAATGATTGGGCATGAAACTTGAATGCGATTATGGAAAAGGAAAAGAAGAGGAAAGAATGCAGAGATGAAAGTTCGGTGAACAGGAATATGTATAGGAATGAGTTGGACAGGTGAATAAGCACATAAAACAGGGAATATGCAGATGACAGTGAACAAAGTGTATGCAGAACAGGTTCTTAACAGCAGCAGGAAAGGACAAATCCAATAAAGCCAAAATCCAGAAAAGGAGCTGAGTGAAATTGAAATATGTAATTAAAAATGTGAATGTAAATGTTGTAATTAACTTTTATTGTTTGTGATGCAAAGGAAAGTATCCTAAGAAAAAGACAAAATCCCACTGTAGCATGGAAATTTGTACATATTGCAGTAATTATAAAAATGAGTTGGAAAAAGGAATAAGAAGACAAAAGCCAAAGAGTCATGACTGTTCACTTCAAATTCCCTGTGAAATACAAACAATCATGTGAGAATTTCTATATATAATACCAATTTTGATAAGCTCGAGGCAGAGAGAGAGAGAAAATATAGAGAATGCAGAATATAGAAGAATAAGGCAGAGAATATTAAGAGAAGAAGAGCAGAAAAGAGAAGCTATAGAACAGAGCTAATATCTAAAGTAAATCAACAAACATTCAGTTTGATAAATTGAGGAAGTTGGAGCTTCCCTATGAAGTTGCAGCTTGATAGCTGTCAGTTGTAGCTGACTGAGGTTGAAGCCTCTTGTAGGTTGCTGCCTGCAGAAAATTGAAGGGAGTTGGTGCTTCCTTGCAAGTTGTAGCTTGCAGAATTGAGGTTGGAGCCTCTTGTAGGTTGGTGCCTGCAGAAAAATAGTGGTGAGAGGGAGTTGGAGCTTGTCTTTGCATCAAAACAATAATAAGATGTGTTTTTATCCCTTTATGGGTTTCCACTAATATCTGGTGTCTCTGTGTATGATATTTATGTATTGATCTGATATGTATCATCTGCTTAATACTTGTTGCTCTCATATTAAGTCTACTGTTATATTATACTAATACCTGCCGCTTACATTCTAAGATTACTCACACATTAAATTGGATATGAAATGAAGGTGTAAATAAGTTTAATGAAAAGTTTTTAAAGATCAGGAAGGTGTTAAACTGATTCACCCCCCCCCCCCCCTTCTCAGTTTAACTAAAGGTTCAACAATTGGTATCAGAGCCAAGTTCCTTTTATATCAGTCTAAGAACTGAAAGGAGATCCTAGGCTCTCAAGATGGCTTGTCAAGAAGGAAGCTCAACCAATAAAGCCCCTTTCTTTACAGGTGAAAATTATGCCTTTTGGAAAATCAGAATGAAAGCATATATAATGTCTTTAGGATTAGAAGTTTGGGATGTTGTGGAATTTGGATATGTCCCAAAGTGAACTGATTCAGAGAAAGAAGCTAAACAAAGCTTTGTAGCTAATGCAAAAGCAATGAATGCAATCTTAAATGGACTATGTGAAGCTGAGTTTATCAAAATAATGCACAGTAAGACTACCAAAGATACGTGGGACACTCTAGAGAATATCCATGAGGGAAATAAAAAGGTAAAGACTGCCAAACTTCAAATATATACAGCCCAGTTTGAAAATTTAAAAATGAATGATGATGAAGATATTGGCAGCTTCTTCTTAAAAGTTGCAGAAATTGTTAACAATATGAAAGCTGTTGGAGAAACCATGCCAGAAGGTATAGTTTTGCAAAATATTCTAAGTTCACTCCCATCCAGATTTAATCCCAAGGTGTCTGCAATAGAAGAGACAGCTGATTGGGAGACTTTGACCATGAACCAGCTACTTGGAAATATAACAGCATATGAGATGAGGCTCCCACAGAAGAAGCCAAGTACGAGGGAAGCATATTTTAAAAAAGAAAAGAAGAAAGAAGAAATGGAAGACATATGCTCTTGCTCTGATGAAGAAGAGGCTAAATTTGTCAAGAAAATAGATAGAGGCTCAGGTAGATACAAAGGTAAAATACCCTTAAAATTCTTTAACTGTGGAAGAGTTTGACATTATGCTGCTAAGTGTCCTCACAATAAAGTAAGGAATCAGGCTCAAGAATCAGAGAAAAACACATCAAAAGAGCGACGGAAAGGAAAGAAATTCGGTAGAAAATCCTTCTATTTTCAACAAGATAAACGTACACCTTGGATGGACATGAATCCTCGGGAAAAGAAGGAACCTATGAATTTTGCGGTAAGCCATAGAAAAACTTGAAGGTCTCTCGCTAGAAGATGAGGAAGAAGGGGAAGTCGACCTTGAGGGGGAGCTAAGAAGTGCTCTGGAGGAGATTGATAGACTCAAACTAAAATGAAGAAAACAAAAGGAGATTCTCCTCAAATGTGTGAAAGAATAACAAAATTCAGAAGTCCTCATGCAGCTGAAGGTAAAGCTTGAAGAAGCCAAGAAGATAGAATATATGTTACTTCAACAAATCAAGGATAAAACTCGAAAACAAGAGAAGCTGGAAGAAGAAATTATATGTCTAAGGAAGAAATTAGAAAGTACTCAGTAGAAAGCGTATGTAAACTCTTCCCAAATAACCAGCTCTGGTAAGTTGGTTGAAATTTTGGATACTCAAAGATCTCCTTTGATAAAAAATGGAATAGGCTATGAAGGAAAATCAAGTAAAAGCCAAGAAAAGGAAAACAGAAAAATTATCTTTGCAAAAGCAAAGAAGAATGATGAAGCACCTCAAATAATGCCTACAAAAGAAGAAGCATGTAAGGAGGGAGACAGAACCGAGAAGAATCCTCGAATAACAAAGAATGAAAGAAATACTCAGACAATAGAAGAAGGCTCATATACTCCTAAGTTTGTCAAGTTTGCAAGCCATCAAAGGAGATTCTTCCCTCCTAGGAGGAATGCCACCTGCTATGTCTGCCACAAGCTGGGACACATCGTTGCATATTGTCATACAAGGAGGAGTAATTCAATCCAACAAAAGATGCAAACATTGAAAAGACTGCCTCAAGCAAACAAATGGAAAGGACAACCTTACATCAGGTATGCAAACAGTTTCTATGGTTATTGTTTTTATTGTAAGGAATTTGGCCATAAAATTATTGAATGTAAAAAATATGGACAAAGATTGATGCTTAACACCGCAAGGAATTTTATGAATCAAAGAAAATTTGTTCATACTCACAATTCTACAAAATCTATGATCAAATGTTGTGTATGAAATCCAAGTTGGACATATACCTTCCAAATGTCCTCTAAGAAAATGTAGTCCACCATCCCACAAAATATACCAAACAAAGGGTGCTTCTAGTGGATAAAGAGGAGAATAAATGTGACTGGGCGCCTAGCACAAGACTCGAAAATCCGGTGGTACCTGGACGATGGTACTCCAAAACATATGACTAGAGACAAGGCAAGTTTATAACTCTTGATGAAAAGAAATACGGCAATGTTACTTTTGGCAATGATAAATCGGAGTAAGATCAGGGGAAAAGGCTTTCAGTCAGGCCTGTTAATGGAAGAGGAAAGGCCAGATGTACTATTTGTAGATGGTACAAACAGAACTAGCAGTGTCGGTCGGATGTGTGACAAAAGTACATGAAGTTCTCTTTAGAGCACAAGACTGTGAAGTAAGATCAAGCACCACAGGAAAGACCTTGATCAAAGGTATTCAAACAGAAAGTAATGTCTACATAGTGAAAGAATAGAATGAAGCATGCCACCTTAGCAAACTTGAGGAATCATGGTTATGGCATAGAATATTGGGACACCTAAACTTTGACCACATCATAATTCTAAGAAAGAAGAATGCAGTCAAAGATATGCCAGTCATAAAGAAGCCTTCAAATACCATATGTAAATCTTGTCGGTGGGAAATAGACTCGCATATCCTTTAAATCTAAAGATGAGCTATCAACAAGAAGACCACTCCAGCTTGTGCACATGGATCTGTGTCGACCTACAAGAACTAAAACACCAAGTGGAGAATCCTACTTCATGCTGATAATAGATGATTTCTCCAGAATGACATGGGTTTCTTTTCTCAAGAACAAATCAGAAGCACTAGAAAAGTTTAATACATTCAAAGCATTACCAGAAAATCAAACTGGATGCAAGATAAAATGTATCAGATCAGATAGAGGAGGAGAATTCACTAATTATGACTTTGCAGACCTATGCAATGAACATGGCATAAAACAACAATTTACTATTGCAGGGACACCTCAGCAGAATGGAGTAGCGGAGAGACAAAATAGATCTGTCCAACAAATTTCCAGAGCCATGATGCAAAAGAATAATATTGCTCAAACCTTTTGGGCAGAAGCTGTACACACAGTAGTACATATTCTAAACAAAGCTCAATTAAGACCTAACAGTTACAAGACACCTTATGAGCTATGGCATGGTAAACCTGCATCAATCAAGCACTTTAGAGTCTTTGGTAGCAAGTGATACATAAAGAATAATGATGAAAATCTGGGGAAGTTTGATGCAAGAGCAGATGAAGGGATATTTCTAGGATATGCTTCCAAAAGTAAAGGATAGAGATGCTACAACAAGACTCTTCGAAAAATTGTAGAAAGTATTGATGTAAGATTTGATGAAGAACTTCCAAACAAGAAAAGAGATATAGATTACAGTAGCCGTCCTGAAAAGCATGAAGAAGAGGACCAAGATGATGAAGAAACAAGCAAAACATTAGAAAATGTTGAACTGAACTCAAAAACCCCCTCAAGATACACCCAAAAGAACCATGCAGAAGATCAAATCATAGGAGACAAGAGTGTAGGAGTGCAAACAAGAAGGCAGCTAACTGAACAGACAAAAGAAGTATACATAGCAATGTTATCACAAATAGAGCCAAAGAATTTTGAAGAAGCCAGTAAGGACAAATCTTGGGTAAATGCAATGAATGAAGAATTGGACCAAATTAAAAAAAAACACCTAGGAACTAGTTCCTAGACCAATTGAGAAGAATATCATTGGTTCAAAATGGGTATTCAAAAACAAAATGAATGAGCAAGGTCAAGTAATTAGGAATAAAGCCAGACTTGTCTGCAAAGGATACTCACAAATTGAAGGGCTTGATTATGAAGAAACATTTGCCCCTGTAGCCAGAATGGAAGCTATCGGAATGTTCCTGGCATTTGCATGCTACCAAGACTTCAAGGTATATCAAATGGATGTAAAGTATGCTTTTCTTAATGGAGATCTAGAAGAAGAAGTGTACATGGAACAACCGAAGGCTTCTCATTGACGGACAAAGAGAGATATAATATTATCTGCAGTGAAGAAGGCCCTATGAGCGAAACATGCTCCTCGTGCTTGGTACTCAGAATATAGATAAATATTTGCAAAAGCAAACATTTTAAGAGAGGTGGAGTAGACGGTAATCTATACATAAATGCCCATGAAAATGAACTCACGATTGTTGTAGTATATAGTGTGGATGACATTATGTTTAGAGCTTAACAAAGATAAACAGACTATAAAAAGGGTTTTACGATGAGATGAAAATAGAGTTTGAAATGTCTATGATTGGAGAGCTCATTTTCTACTTGGAATTTACCAAATTCAGCAAAGAACACGGGCACCTTCATCTCTCAAGGCACCTTCATCTCTCAGGAAAAATACTTTAAAGAAATACTGAAAAAATTCAAAATGGAGGACTGCAAACCTGTGACAACACCCATGATCACGGGATGCAAGCTGTGTGCTGATGATGGGACTGCAGATGTAGATCAAAAACTCTATAGATCCATGATAGGAAGCATGTTGTATTTGACAGCATCAAGACCAGACATCATGCTAGCAGTTGGACTAGTGGCAAGATATCAAGCAGCACCTAAACAAAACCATCTTCTAGCAGTAAAAAGAATACTTAGATATCTACAAGGAACAACACAGTATGGACTTTGGTATCCTAAAGGAAAAATCTTCACTTTAACAGCATACACAGATGTAGATTGGGCCAGTTGTGTTGATGACAGGAAAAGTACAAGTGGAGGTGCTTTCTATCTAGGAGAAAGTCTGGTGGCATGGTTAAGCAAGAAACAAACATCCATCTCTGCGTGTCTACGATTTGAAGCGAGTATATATGGCCAATGACATATGATCCTTAAGTCATGTGGATGAAGCATACTATACAAGACATGAAGGTAACCATTAATGAACCTATCTCAATAAAATGTGATAATACAAGCACTATAAGTATATCAAAAAATCCTGTGCTTCACTCAAAAACTAAGGATATCCCAATCAAGTATCATTTTCTCCGAGAACAAGTAGCTCATAAGATAGTAAAGCTGGAGTATGTGCCAACAAAAGAACAGACAGCTGATATATTTACCAAACCTCTTGCTAGAGAACCATTTCAATATTTGAGAGATAAACTAGGGGTAGTATCTGCAGATGCTACTCTTTGATACAAAGAGAAAACACAATTTCAGGGGAGAACAAAAACAAAATATCATTTCAGGGGGAGAACGAAAACGAAAATATCATTCCAGGAGGAGAACAGTCAGCAAGGAAAGCATGAATCAGGTCCTCAGGATCAAATGGTTAAGGCAAAAGAACACCAAGTTATTATCCTAGAGCTATCTACATTATTAAAGCATCAAAAGGTCAATTACAGAGCAAAAGGATCAGTATTGTGCTCTGAAACATTATATTAAGAATCTGAAACATAAAAGACGAGTAGTGATTATCATTTGAAGCCTCTCATCATTTTAGTTGTTGAATCCAATCATACATCTCTGACTAGATAAAGCTGATACAATGTATTCTATGAAGTATCATTATTCTCACTTTAGCTCTATACAAGTGAAATAATTGTATCAATTTATAGTATATATTCAAATTTGATAATCCTCAAAGTGTTCTCTCAACAAGTCTTATACATCACTATGGAGCAGCATGGTACAAAGTCAGTAGAAGAGGGCCTAAACATAACTCAGAGAGAGGAAATGCAAAAATCAACCCTTTGCCATTGATGTCAAAGAGGGAGGAAGAGAAAACAACATGAGAAAGAGCAGGAAAACAGAGAAAATGTATTGCCATCAATGCCAAAGGGGGAGATTGTTGGAAATGTTGTCATTGATGGAAAAGGAGGTAGCAGATGCAGAGACAAGAACAGTTACAAGGAGACAAAGACAGACAATGGAGGTAGCAAAGAGAAAATGAATATAAAGGAGAAAGGCAGAGGCAGAGGAAGCAAATATGGAGACAGAGCCGTTATCACAGTAGTAGAGGTAGAGGCAGAGCCACATTTGTTATTCCAAGAATATGTATATATATATATATATATATAAATTCTGAGAATCTTTTATACATCCAGGCGTTACACATAACATTCCGGGCTTTATATTCAAATGTGCAGTGGAATGCAATGAGATTGGATATGCTTTGAATCAGTTGGCATTCACTGTTTGAATTATGTTTGAAATTATCCCCATTTTTTAACAGAGCACTTGTATTCGATTGACATGGAGGTTGTATATATGGTAGAACTGTGCGTTATATATATGGCAGGACCGTGTTGAAATGCCAGAGACCAAGGCCACTTATAATGGAGCGGAACCATAGTCGTAAATTCATTCGAATAATCCCTGTGCATTTAACCCCACTCATAGAAGAACCCTGCGTGAAAATGTGGTCACTTAACTCTGTTTTATGATAATAGAATTCCCACTTTATAGAAAGAAATACATTTTTTTGTTCGTGTTAATTGAATTCCTCAATCGGAGATTAAACCTAGAGTTAATAAACGAGAATATACACAGGAGAGCGCAAACTGGACGTACAATCGCAGTCAATCATTGTAGCAAAACCGCGAGTGGGTTTACAAGGTGGGTTGCCCCTCATCACACTGATTTTGGTGTATAGGCAGTATTTCCCTGAACACGAGTGATTCCATAGACTATCTGACACGTGGTTAGGATACTGTTCCAATACCACCACTTAAAGTGCACCATCGCGCGTTAAAAACTGGAGTTGGATGCTGAGCAATATGCACACGGGTCGTTGATCTGGAGAAGGGACATCAGATGGTGGTCGCTTGCAGTAGATGTTCGGACAATAATGGAGATGCGCGAGGGATAAACAAGGTATGACGCGCACATTTGATTGGTCCATTGAGTTATAGGTGGGCTCGGATCCACAGGTTATTACGAAGTTAAATCTTTATAAAGTGCTGAACCATTAATATAAGGTCAGAGATATAATTGAATTGCCAAAGGTTATTGTAAACGTTTATTTAAAAAAGGCGTGGAGTATTAATACAAAGTTATAAAGGGTTGAACAGCTATATAAAGTTCGGAGACGATTATATAAGCCGGGAAATACAATATGACATTCAAAAGTTGCTAATTGTATTTATTTATCAATTTCTCCAAAATTGATAAATAAAATTGCCAAGAAAATAAAGAACCATGGGGGTGAACTAAGGGAAACGCTGACAGAGCCACGCTACAGTAAGACCAACTTCTCCTTGGGTTCCAAATTCAGTGAATTGAGACATTAAAATGACCAGACTTATTTGTTTGAGTGTGCCAGCGTAGAATAAGTGCAGAGTGAGATTGCCGGGTTGGAATATGATTGGGCATGAAGCTTGGGATGCATTTACACACAGTCAAGTGAAATATTGAAAAGTACTGGGAATATGGTTGATTTATTAACACTTCAGATTTAAGCATTGAAACTGCCAGCGTAGAACAAAGCAGAGATTGTGAGATTGTCCGGACTTGGGAAATGATTGGGCATGAAACTTGAATGCAATTATGGAAAAGGAAAAGAAGAGGAAAGCATGCAGAGATGAAAGTTTGGTGAACAGGAATATGTACAGGAATGAGTTGGACAGGTGAATAAGCACAGAAAACAGGGAATATGTAGATGACAGTGAACAAAGTGTATGCAGAACAGGTTCTTAACAGCAGCAGGAAAAGAC
This sequence comes from Pinus albicaulis, assembly GCA_034641835.2. Taxonomy (NCBI): domain Eukaryota; kingdom Viridiplantae; phylum Streptophyta; class Pinopsida; order Pinales; family Pinaceae; genus Pinus; species Pinus albicaulis. The sequence goes on along the minus strand of CM076572.1, from coordinate 28,254,305 downwards.
AAATCCAGTAAAGCCAAAATCCAGAAAAGGAGCTGAGTGAAATTGAAATTTGTAATTAAAAATGTGAATGTAAATGTTGTAATTATTTTTATTGTTTGTGATGCAAAGGCAAGTATCCTAAGGAAAAGACAAAATCCCATTGTAGCATGAAAATTTGTACATATTGTAGTAATTCTAAAAATGAGTTGGAAAAAGGAATAAGAAGACAGAAGCCAAAGAGTCATGAATATTCACTCCAAATTCCTTGTGAAATACAAACAATCATGTGAGAATTTCTATATATAATATCAATTTGATAAGCTCGAGAGAGAGAGAGAGCAAATATAGAGAATGCAGAATATAGAAGAATAAAGCAAAGAAGATTAAGAGAAGAAGAGCAGATACAGAATAGAGTTGATATCTGGAGTAAATCAACAAACATTTAGTTTGATAAATTGAGAAGTTGGAGCTTCCCTATCAAGTTGCAGCTTGATATCTATCAGTTGTAGCTGACTAAGGTTGAAGCCTCATGTAGGTTGGTGCCTGCAGAAAATTGAAGGGAGTTGGTGCTTCCTTGCAAGTTGTAGCTTGCAGAATTAAGGTTGGAGCCTCCTGTAGGTTGGTGCCTGTAGAAAAAAAGTGGTGAGAGGGAGTTGGAGCTTTCCTTTGCATCAAAACAATAATAAGATGTGGTTTTCTCCCTTTATGGGTTTCCACTTATATCTTGTGTCTCTGTGCATGATATTTATGTATTGATCTTATATGTATCATCTTCTTAATACCTGTTGCTCTCATATTAAGTCTACTACTATATTATACTAACACTTGCTGCTTACATTCTAAGATTACTCACACATTAAATTGGATATGAAATGAAGGTGTAAATAAGTTTAATGAAAAGTTCTAAAAGATCAGGAATGTGTTAAACTAATTCACCCCCCCCCCTCTCAATTTAACTAAAGGTTCAACAGCTACATCACCTAACATTAGCTTGTAAATATATCCATGCATGTTTAGAGAGATATCGTCATTATATTGGTTGAATTTAGGGTATCCTTTATGTAGTTAACCATCTATATAGAGAAATTAACATATTACTAGTATAAATAATGTTTCACTAGTGGAATCAAGGAGGACATTCAAGTGCAAGTCGAATTTCAATGTCCTACTACATGGTTAAAAGTAATAGATATGGCCCTAAAATCCAAGAAAGAGGTTAACATACATATAAAATAAAAGGAAACATTCAATCCCTACACTCAGACTCCCCAAGCACAAATTTTAAACATCCCTTTAGTTCAAAGGTCATCGATAACATGTAAAGAAGACTACCAAAGATGTTCTCTCAACTATAATTGTGATGAAAAATATACCCAACTTCATGGCTCTAAAGAATTGTTTTTTTTTCAAATTTGTATGACCACTTTGGCCCTAACCGAAGACATGAGTTTCAAATATACACCAAAAGCTACAAGTTGAAGGCATTAGCACTAAGATTAAGGAAGATATTGAACCTTTATTTTATTATAAAAAACCACAATTCCTTGCATACATATAAGGAATTTAAACTCCAAAAACATTGAAACTCACTAGTTATATAAAATGCCAAAGTGTTGTAATCCTAGTTGGAAACTCTCACAATTTCATTCAGAAGAAATATGCAAACTCCAAAAACCTTGAAACTCGTGAGTTATATCAAACACAAAAATTTTGTAATTTCCTAGTTGACAATGCTCACAATTTCATTCATAATAAAGTGGAAAAAAAAAACCTATTGGTTTGTACACATAGTGAACAAATTTCAAATAATTATCACCGATACAGGTGTGGTAAAATGTTGGGGGCGATGTGAAAATTTCAAATTCCAAATTTCAAATGAGATACCATTAGCTCAAAAATCACATATTGGGGGAAGAATTCTTAAGTAGTCATAACAAATTGTAAAGAACTATATAAGTGCATCGATAAATAGGGGCATACATGCACTCTTAAAGGGATTAGGATAGGCCTCCCTCAAATCATAAGATTTCTTTGTAAATAGAGATATTAAAGGTCACTTTGACACATTTTCTCAATTTAATTCCATAGAAGTTATGGATAATTGAACATAAGAAATTTACTTAGATCTGTGATTGCTCTTTGAAAAACACCATAAATTTTTTAAGACAAAAAATGGTTCATCCCATTTTCGAGGATATCATGACCATAGTACTACCTTGTTCTAAGAAGTCAAATACTAAATGTTGATCCTTGCTGAAAACTTGAGGTATAAGTTGAATTGAAATAAGGTAACAATGTTGAATGATGGAAATTGTACATTGAAATTGATGCACGTAGACACTCATTTTAGTGCACTTGTGAATTTACAAATGTCTTGATTTCATTGTACAAGTAAATTTATAACGAGTTGATTTTTTTGTACATATCAATTCCCATTTATATCCAATTTATATGAAATTGATTCAGTGTACAGGTTAAGTCTTATTTCTATTAGCTATAACTACATGTCACTATTGATTTAAGTGTAATGATAGTTTTTAACAGATTTATTTTAGTGCATATGTCAACTTTAGTTTCATTTTTTTTATATATTATAATGTATATTTCTATTTAATAAAAATTCATATTTCTGTGTTAATTTATATTCTATTTATGATTAGTTAATTGAAATAAATATGTTTATTTTAATGTAGATGTCAATTTCAGTTTTAATTTATATGTTTTTTATTTTATTTTTTGTGTGGATTGAATTCTATTAACATCCAAAAGTAGAGATTACATCAAGGATTATAGTAAGCAATACCAATTTCTCACAGGGGAGATCCGACCATAACCAAAACTATACCCTTCAAAGGGATACGAGAGGTAGTTGGAAATAGGCATAAACATCACCAAACACGACTAAATCATGAGAGTGGCCTATCGAACCTTGCACAAAAATAACTACAAGAGTCAAATAATAAACTGTAACCATAACACAATTAAGTATGGGGATCAAAGCTAGATCTTCCCACTAGGATAGGAGTTGTTGAATCTTCCAGACGTCTATATGTTTTTAGTGGAATACCAAGATGTTGTGCTATCCTTGCCAACCTGTAGTCCATCTTATTCTACCTTCTATTATAATGTTTGAGGTTCCCATGCATGTGGTCCAAGGATTGTAATAGGCCCATCTCAGACTCATGGGTATCAAATAAAGTATGTCCCAATAGGAACTTCATTTGTCAATACAATTGTATTTTCTTCATATTTTGATTAGATATTCCTTGTGTATGTCCCATACTAGGGATATAATCTATCCATTCCACCGACACATCAATATCTGAGAGGAAATTTCTATTGGAAGAGGCTTCCCCTTCAGACTAGAATAATTCCTTCTACACGTGAGAATGGATCTGGGCCTTATAAATGGCTGCAAAAAATTCAATTTGGTGATGTAGAAAGGCATTTCCTCTATGGGAATGTTCCTCATAATAAGCAACCTCTCTACTTACTCATGTTCTCTGTCTAGACATGTAAAGTACAACACACAAATCTTAGGCTATAAAACATAATTTTCTTTGGTAAAAAGGAACCTCTTGCATCGAGAGCCACCTCACATTAGACCAACCAAAATCTGTGAAGTAGATAGCCTGAAATGCCACCGGTGAGGCACCCTTTCTATCTCTGCAAACACCCACCGCCATAATTTCAAGACTCCACACCATGCTAGCTCCTCACTTCTAGGTAAGAACAAGTTCACAAAGATACTAGTTAAACTAAGTTGACAATAGACCAAAGATCTAAAAATAAGAGATATAACCACACCCATCACACGATGACACTCAAGAGGAATTACACCAAAAAAAATCCAAGGAGTCTCGTAATAACAAGTACCATAATTTTTTGAGGATACTCTGAAACCGTTGTGAGTTGCCTCACTTCCTGATTATAATCATAGCACCAACAGGGAAACAACAAAACCCAATATCAACATAACCACAAGAAACTCTAAGATAAATATGGCAGTGAACATCACCAAACCAAACACTCCTCACCAAACTAACACGTGGCTAGGGGCTTTACATCCTCCACAAACCTCTCTAATGACAACCCACTAGAAGATGAATAGAAAATTTGAAAATAACAACCACCACCAGAACCTAACCAAAAGGGAAAGAGACACCCTAAATAACATCTAAATAGAACAGACAAAAGTCATAGCTAGAAGGAGGACAGTAAGGACAGGGAAAATTTTTACCTTAAGTGAAAATATTGAAGCTCCGCGATAGTTTCATGAGTCAAGAAACAAAGAAGAATTATTTACAATACCACCATCTATGAGTTTTCCAATCCACTCTTCAAGCATGTAATGTGGTGATTTCCAAAGTAAATCTACAAGTGAGAAGTGGTACTCACTAAAACCACAATACTTAAGTGGTGACAATCCCAATTCTCCCATGTCAAAGAAGACACCCTAAAGAGAGCCTTCACTCTACAATTTTTTCCTTCATTCCTCACTCCCTGCTACTTATATCGACATATTTAGCTTTCCTCTGCAAGCATCCAAAATCAAACCTCAATTTTTATATTTTTTTATATTTTAATGTAATAATAAAATATTATATTATATATAAAAATTAATATTTCAATTTATTAAAAAGGAAAGTGAAAAATATTTAAAAAAATATTAATTCAAAAAAGATATTTATAAAGTTTTAAAATGGTTTGTCTATGATTAAATTGAAAATATTTTACTTTATACATTTTCAATGTAACAATTAAATCCATATTAAAGAAGGATTTAAGTAAACACATTTTCAGCTCAATTAGCCGGGATTCTCGTCCTTTCCTTGTAGTTTTTTACGATCGGTTTTGTTATGAACTTTCATTTATCATAAAAATTGATATGTTAATATTTATAATGAGGTGAATGAATTCTTCGTTTTGAAATTTTACAATAATCATGTAAATCGAATGACAATAATCATCTAAATTAAATGATATCCTTTTAGTTTGACATATTGTATGAGATAACGTAATGAAATTGACTTCTTTTATATTTTTTTAGTTTTTAAAAATATTATAACGGAATATTAAAAACATAATAATAACATATTTCGCATTAAAAAAATTAAAAAAATTAGTTTTTTTTAACATTAAAATATTTATTTATTATTAAAATACATTTTTTTCTATTTTAAATAATACCTTTCTAATGAGCTTTAGTTGTATGTTGAAAAACGAATTACACAAACACATTTTCAATTCATTGTGCTTTCTTTGTAGTTTTTCACAATTAGATTTTTATCAACTTTATTTATTATTTAAAAAAATATAATATATTCTAAAACTTTTTATTAGACAAATAAAATTTTCTCTGTAATTTCACAATAATTATATAAATTGAAAAACAATAATAATGTCAATTAAATAATTTCCTTGTAATTTTACAAATTTCTAAGATAATATAATGAAAATAATTCCGTTATATATATTTTTAATATTTTTATATTTTAATATAATATTAAATAATTTATGTGCCACATAAAAATTTACCAACAAAAGAAAAAACATTTTTTAAACAAATTATTTTACTTATATTTTTCTAAACAAATTATTTATGTGTAAAAATATAAAAATATTTTATTTATAATTAAAAAAATTATTATTATTTTTAGTAATCATGGGAATTGAATGATAATAATCATGTGAACTGAATGCTTTACTTATTAATGTAATATTAAAAATATCTTTTTTAGTTTTTTAAATATTTTATTGTGATATTAAAAACATGACAATAATCATGTGAATTGAATGCTTTACTCATTAATGTAATATTAAAAATATATATTTTAGTTCTTTAAATATTTTATTGTAATATTAGAAATATGACAATAAATTATGAAAAAGTAAAAGGTGAAAAATATTTCAAAATAATTTTTAAATTAAAAAAATGTGTTTTATTCATGTTAAATATTATTTTTGAGATTCAATTGAGTTGATTAAGTCATTCATATAATGCAATAAATGTGAAATTAACTATTCAAAAATCATGAAAAATAAGTTATTTATGACTATTTCTCATACAAATACCAACAAATAATCAGAGATGACTATAGTTAAAAGAAAAGGTATTATTTTTGTTTTTAAATTAATGCGTTTCCAATATCATTTTTTCCACTTTATGGCCGATGGTCTAAATATACCTTATCGAAAATCTGATAATTTTGATTGTGTGACATAGAATAATTTTATTAACTCTAACAACACTATAGAGGGTACTCCTTAATTACAATACAAAAACTGCCTCCAGTGATCAGGAAAATTAGGAATCTCAAGAGGCGGCGTCAGCTGGATCTTTCCGTCGAGCTTAGACGAGCTGACCTACTCAGAATGCATGGAATCCGCTCGATTTTTTCTGATGTAAGCTTTAGTTCCATGTTGAAGAAGGAATTACACAAGCACATTTTCAATTCAATTAGCAGGGATTTTCCCGCTTTCCGGAGATATGTGTAAACTCTCTCTATTAGAGTCTAGAGCATGTATGTTTTTCCTTCGTGAAAGTAATCATTTTCGAGACAGTAGAAGTCTGAAATCTTTTTATGAAAAGAGTGATCTGAAAAATCTTAACGCGCAGATTTCAGTTTTAACAGAGATGTGGAGGAAGCAGCGTTGTAATTAAATACGGAACGGCGGCTCCGCAGTGTTGGTAAGCATATCAAAAGGATGGACATCCTTGTAGATAAAGCAAACCAAGAAATTTATAAAATGGACAGAAGGGTTTCAGTATACCCCGACCAAAAAATTAAAATTAAAAATACCACCAGACATTATGGCATTGATTCAATTTTATTACTATAATATGATAATATCACAGAGCGTTGTTGAATTTTATGCCAGAAGTGTTCAGTCCACCCAAGCCAAAAAATAAAAAGACCATCAAAAGGCTTAGCACTGCTTAAATTTAAGTACTATAATATCATTTCCTTTCACACCTGCTAAAAAAATGTTCCTTCTATCATCACAAAATAATTAAAAAAGAAAAAGAGAAAAGGGCAGGAATGGTATTCACTATATTGTATTTGCTTAGCCCGACCCGCTGCCAGATGTCTCCAGTCCATTGCTATAATATTATAAAGTGTTTCTAACTCTTTGCTTCGAATCGTTGTCCCTATTTGACTTGGAAATTCAATGGTCTGTGAATAGCAGAAGAAAATCGTGGGAATAACGTTCTGCGTCAGTTACAGGGGTGTTGCGACGTCACGACAAGATGAGTGCGTGTTTTTCTTTAAAGGGAGGTGCACTACGCATTCCCTGTTTATTTCAAGATGTGGGGTAGACAGCGTGCGTATGTAGTGTGGGGATCACGGGAGTCACTTTGTAGCATATCAGAGCGCTCATATAAATAAATAAAGGAGATTGTTGTTCGGGACTAGGAGTACTTTAGAGTATCTTGGCGCTTAAATATCGTTTTCTTTCAGTTATTGAAACTACTGTAAGTTATCATGAAGTGATTGTCCGATATGTTTGGACACAACATTATAGTCGATTGGAACTAGAATGACCGTGTCTAAAACAAAACTAGGATCAAGTGTTTTAATTTCATAATTAATCATTTTTGAATTTAATCTGTCAATTCGATATTAAAGAATAGCAGAAAGTGTTTACTTTCAACTAATTTTTATTATTTTAAAAAATAATAAGGGTTAAGTGTTTTAATTTCATAATTAAACATTTCTGAATTCAACCTGTCAATTCCATATTAAAGAATAGCAGAAAGTGTTTACTTTCAACAAGTTTTTATTATTTTTATTATTTGAAATATTTTATTTATAATTAATACTGATTTTTATTAACTTTTATTAGTTATATTTTATACTTCACACTTTTGTAAATTAAATAAGTTACTAGTAAAAAAATTACACATCTTTATAATAGGTTGTGGTTAACATCTTTTTGATAACAAAGTGTCACAACTTAAACTATATCCAAAATGAGAGCACATAGAACTGGACTCATAACACACTCAAATCTTATTTTATTAAAGGCCCATAACATTTCTTCATTGCTTTTGGAAATGATTACAATCTTATTTGCATTTGGGAAGGAAAGTTCTAGAGTTCTTAAGAGGTAGTTTATCTCCTTGAATTTTGGAGGAAAGTAAGAGAAATATTTTTAATTTTTTTGGGAGCTTATCATCATGTTTTTTTTAAAAGAAAATTGTTTCTAGTTTTTTCTATAAATCTATAAAAGCTACAATCCTCTAAAATATTCTTATAAAAATACATATTTTACTATGATGCTCTTGCATCACTCCTTAATAGAATATTTTATGACCTCTTCTTGATAACTCTTCAAATTTCTTACTCCTAGGTCCTCCATAATAGAAGATTTTATGACCTCTTGGTGATAAGTCTTCAAATTTCCTACTCCTAGGTCTCATATGTTGTTGTTGTCCACATGTCTAGCTACATGGTTGCTTCATTACCAACATTAGTTTTTGGAGATCTGAAACTTGATTTTGCAGTACCCCATATGCCTTGCCGAGGTAAACGACATAGTACATTTTAGTCTGTTTCTATTTTTCCTCGTCTTCTTATTATATCCTCTCCTGGACATCCTACTCATCAACATCCACATCCTGACAGTCTCATCATCTAAATTTGTACTTAGCTAAAATTTATTGCAACCATCTATCATGTCATATGTTGGAAACCTTTCATGGGATTAGATTTCAGTTTTATGGGACATTCTCGTCTTGTCTTAGCTCCCTTGGTATATGCTAATACATAATATTTGGAAATAAAATATAATATCTTCTTTAATACACTTTTCCAACAAGTTCACCTGTTCAAATTTCATGCACATTGCATCTAAATATTATTCCAAATTGGCTCTCAGTACAATCCAATGTTTGTCTTGCTGACTAGTACTTGTAATCATGCTCTAATGAGTACAATCGTTGTTTTTGTATGGATGTATCATTAATTCTCTCTATCACACAATGTTGTATCCTCTTATTTCTTGACAGGTTCTAATGTTTTTCCTGCTTCAATGTATTTGTACGCCTTCATCCTTTCATATCATCATGATAATTGTAAGTGATTGTCCTTGAACCCTTCACCGTTATTGATATTTGTATTCATACAAAAATTGTTAGATTACAAAATATAAGGCTCTCTAGCCTTCTTTGAGATCTATGCTCTTGTATCTTTGAATACATTTGAGATATCCTCGATATTTACTCTATTCTTACTATTTTCCTCTTCCTTAAGAGTTGTAAATCCTTTATGCAACATTTCTTCATATGATTCATATTTTTCCAATTCCTATCTTGCATTTTGAATGCATACTCTTAATTCCATTATTATTTCTTCTAGGAAATTTAGCTCTACATATAAATGATTTTTTTTATCTTGAACTATATTTCTGAACTCCATGAAAGGTTCATCCCTTGGAAACCATTCTTCTCCATCTTCTTCATCTCCTACCTGGAATTCTTTCAGCTACTCAATTTTTTCTTTATACTTTATGATCATTATATCTAAATAATCTTTTGCATTTACCTCATTTACTTGCAAAGATGATGATTTTGAAATATTATTGTTGCCTCTTTCCATCAGGGACAATTTTTCATGTCCACCTTTGTGATTTGTATCTCCAACACGTGAACATAGTTGATTAGTTTTAAACATGTGAGGATTCTTTCCCCTTGCTAATTCTCCTAACATCACCTTCTATTCTAGAATTTCCACATAATCTATGAGACTTTTTGTGAGTCTCCTCTCCTTATCTGCATCATATTCTTCACTAACAAGTGGTCATTATTAAGGTTCAAAATGGTAAAATTTCTCTCCCTCCTACATAGTTTTATGGATTTCTCTCTTCTTTAGTGACACACTCAAGTTTCCCTTTGACCTCTCTTGTACCATATGCCATTTTGGGTTTTTCTTCCTTAACACTGAACCATATCTTTGATCTCCTTCTATTCCTGTAGCAGAGTGGTTGAGTGCCAAATGGAATGTACACATGATCCAAAACCTAATAATGTAGAATAAAAAAAAAATTTATTGATGAAGGAATATGGGACCTTGTTATGAAACTAGATCATAATATAGAGGAACATATAGATCAATGCCTTAGAAATTAACCTCTTCGAGGATGAAACCTCCTTTACATTACAGAAATGAACAATTCTTGGATGATACAAATGAAAAAATCTCCTTTCTATGAATAGGATTCCAATGGGTCACAATATAGTCCTAGCCGACATAATGATAACAATAGTGGACTTATATGGAGCACAATAATAATTATATGCAGACTACATGGGCACAAAAATAAAAATAAAGGGACTATACTAACAATAATAATAAGGGGAAGGAAAAATGCTCTACTAGGGTTGGAACACGGCTCTACTAGGGTTTGGACTACCTCTGCAACGGTGTTGTCGTAAGCATACATAGAAGACCTGTGGATCCGCATGCAACTGGATAAGTGATTCAACGGAGTCCTGTGCACAGGCTATGGCAACTTCACTATGGGGAGGCAACTTACCTCCCCCTACAAACGAGGAAAGGAATGATGCAACCCAGACGACCTATGACAATGCTGAAATAGATCAGACGAATGAAGTACCATAGGTGTAGGCTTCAGCGGAAACTTCGGAGATACCAGCTGCGACCTCTGCAACATGCAAACCCATTGTGACCGAAAGACCTAAGATTGATCTGCCCAGTCACTGCATAAATGCCCAGATTTAGTTTATGAAATATCATGCTCTTATTGGAAAGTTTATTGGCTACTGGCCAACTGAGAAAGCTCTACAAGGATGGATTTCTTCGAAATGGAAGCCTAAAGGTCATGTTACCCTATAGCTAGGGCCAAAGGGCTTCTTCAATATCGTTTTCAACTGCATCAAGGACTGAAGCAGAGTACTTGATGGGGTGCCTTAATTCTTCAACTATGTTGGCTTATACCTAAGAGATTGGATTGAAAGATTCAATCCGGATAAAGAAAAATTCAGCTGGGCTCTAGTTTGGATACGTTTGTATTCGTTGCCTCTTGAATACTAGGATGAAGAATCGCTACCTGCTATTGGAAAAGGGTTAGCTGAGTTCATTAACATAGCGAAGGAAACAAATATTAGAAGGTACACCTCCTATGCTTGGATATGTGTATACATGCACCTCGACAAAGCACTTCCAGATGCGGTAAGTCTGTTTCATGATGATTTAGAATGGATCCAACCCATAGACTATGAACATGTTCCCTTTTGATGTTGTAGATGTCATGCCCATGGTCATCTATTCAGAGACTACCCTCTCAATAATACCCCCAAGAATAAAGAAGACGAGGACAAGTCTGAAGCGGATGGGTTCACTAAAGTCTCTAATCGCAAAAGGCATAACAAGAAACCCCCATTGGTGCCCAAAAAACCCAACCCTAAAGCCAATACCCCTTCCACGAGTAATAGCTTTGATATCCTGTCTTAGAAAGACCTCTCGGAAAACACTCCCTTAGCACCCCCTGACCCCTCTTCTAAGCCCTCCTCTTCAGCCGCAATCCAAAATACTTCTGATCCTAAACCAAACTCGCAAGAACCGCAGAACATGGAGACCATGGATTCCAAGCTTAGTCCTAAAACACATCTTGTCATCTGGAAACCAAATGGTATGGACACTGACAGCCTCCTGCTCGACCCTAAACTCTCCAATAAGGAAATCCCAGAAAGGAGTAAGCCAAACCACATGGATGAGGAACCAGAGAGCTTTGATCTGGGCGATATTGATATCTTGGGACTGGAGGGCACCTGTAGACGAATTTTTTTTGACAAAATCAATCCTCGAGAGATTGAAAACCTAAAAGTGGTCCTTTTCCTAGCACAACAATAAAAGAAACTAGGCATTCAACCAGGAAGTCATTGGGATGGTCAAAGAATTATAAAGGAATCAAGGAAAAGAGGCAGAAAACCAAATCTGCAATGAACCATCATCATAGAGGAGATGCTGGTGGAGTCAGGAAGATACCCCAAATTGACTCGGTTATATAAGTCGCCTCCCAATATTTCCTCATCAAGCTCATCTCATGGAACATAAGAGGGTTGAACAACCCTGGGAAATACATAATGATCAAAAATATGATTTAGCAAGAAAGACCGCAAATCTTATTTCTTCAAGAAACCAAGTGTGATAGCACAACTCTTGGCACTATCCTAGCCAAAGCATGTCCAGGATGCCACTCAGTAATAGTTGATGCCTCTGGCTCTTTGGGAGGCTTAGCAATAGCGTGGGATACACAAAATATCTCGCTCATGGACTACCATGCCTCGCATAATCTCATTCAGGCAACCTTTCATCTCATGGGCACCTCTCAAATGTCTACTCTCCTCAAGATTCACCAAGTAATATGGTGCTCTTGAATACAATGGAGGCTCTCAACTCCAACAGAACACACCCCTTATGGATAATCGGAGGAGACATTAATATGATCACCAAGCTTGAAGAAAAAGAGGGGGCCGATCAAGACTGGAACCTGAAAGCTCCCACTTCAAAGAATTGATTAACAGAAGTTGGCTCATTGACCTACGTTTCTCCAATGGAATGTATACTTACAACAATAAAAGATCTGGAAATCAAAAAATTGCATCCAAACTAGATTGCTTCTTAATCGCAGACAACACCATACATTTGGGGGGAGACATATTTTCCTCTATCTTACCTATATCGGGCTCAGACCATTGGCCTATTTCTCTGCAATGGCAGCAACCCAGCAACCTAACAAAGCGGCCCTTCAGATTTGAAGCCTTCTGGCTCAATCATCCCAACTTCAAAACCCTGGTCCACACAGCCTCGGAGAATTTTGTTGTTCCAGCAGGTTCCCAAATGTATTAGTTTCAGCAAAAAATTCTATATCTCAAATCTAAAATCAAATTTTGGAACCACTCTATATTTGGGAACATCTTCCAGGAGAAAAAACTTTTAGAACATAGAATGGCTAAGATTCAACAGGAAATCATCAACAATGGAAGGACAAAGCCTCTTGCAGCTCAGGAATAGAGACTCCAGGAGCAGTTGGATGAGAGAAGAAAAGAAGAAGAAATACTTTGGTGGAAAAAATCCAGAATCTGATGGCTAAAGGAAGGTGAAAAGAATACAAAATTCTTTCATCGATCCACCATTCAAAGAAGAATGAACAATCAAATCGCCCAAATTAAAAATTAGCAAGGAGAACGACTGGAAAATCATGATGACATTGAACAAGTGCTCCTGGTGCACTTTAAAAATGTCCATCAAGAACCTCCAATCAACAGACAACCTGCAATTAATAAAATAATTCAGCATATTCCTAAAATCATAACGCAGGAGCACAATCAAATGCTACTGTGACCAATTTCCCCGCAGGAGGTAGAAACAACAATGGCTCAATCCAAATTTGGCAAAGCCCCAGGTCTGGACGGCTTCACCTCAAACTTATTTCTCCATTTCCGGGACCTTATTAAATTGGATGTTTGGAAACTAGTGGAAGAATCTAGATCAATGCACTAGCTTCTCCCTTCTCTAAATGCAAATTTTATTGCTCTCATACCAAAAGAAGATCAATCAAGCACGCCGGACAAATTTCGCCCCATAACGCTGTGCAATGTTATCTATAAGGTGATCTCAAAGTTCATTGCCAATTGACTCAAGCCATTTCTCCCACTGCTAACATCGCCTGAACAAACTAGATATGTGGAAGGACGTCAAATTCTTGATGGAATCATCCTATCGCATGAGGTCATCCACTCCTTGAAGATCAGCAAAAAGGCAGGTATGCTCCTCAAAATTTAACTTTCCAAGGCTTTTGATAATTTAAGCTGCAATTACATTCAAAAAATGTTGGTTGCTTTTAGTTCCAATCAAATGTGGGTACGATGGGTAATGAATCTCATCTCCTCTGCCTTTTCCTCCATCCCGGTTAATGGGATACCCTCTTATCCATTCTCTTCTTTGAGAGGAATTAGACAAGGTGACCCACTATCTCCTTTTATTTTTGTACTCATGGAAGAAGGCCTTGGGCGGTTAATTCAAAATGCTCTTCAAACCCAGAAATTGAAAGGTATCACCCTCCATGGCTCCCTAGCCACCACCCATCGACAATTCATGAATGATAACATGTTATTTGGGCACCCATCTATTCAAGAAGCTCATTCATTTAAATCCATTCTAAGTCTCTTCTCTGAAGCCTCTAGAACCTCCATAAATGCTGCCAAATCCCAGATGTACTTCTTTAACACCCCTATCCATACTGAAATCAATATTTCTCACATCCTAGGCTTCACCATAGCAACTCTCCCTACTAAGTATCTAGGTACCCTCATCGATTCCTCCATCAAGCCCTCTTCATGGAAACTACTTTTAGAAAAGTTGGAAGCCCACATTTCCTCTTGGACCTATAGAGCCCTCAACATGGCAAGCAGATTAATTCTTATCAAATTAGTTTTGCAAGCAATGCCTCTATACTTATTCTTGGTCCTTGCAGAACCAAAATGGGTTCTCAAACAGATAAAATATTTGCAATGCAATTTTCTATGGGGATCATCTGGACAGAATCACAAATGGGCTCTAGTCAAATGGAGCATTGTATGCACCCGAAAAGAAGTAGGAGGACTTGGAATCAGAGATCTGACTCATAGTAATGAAGCAATGGGAACGTGAATATGGTGGAAATAGATGTCGGCTCCACACACTCCTTGGGCTAAATTATGGACAGCCAAATATGCCAACAACAGACCCCCAGAAGACCTCATAAGACTCTCCCCTGAAGAAACATGCTCACTAATTTGGAATGCCGCGAAACAACACAGCGCACTGATCCAACAACACAATTTTTGGGAAGTTCGTAATGGAAGCACTGCCAGATTTTGGGTGGACTCGTGGAAAAAAAAACCCAAACTAATCGACATTATTCGACCTCACAATCCGGGAGATCCGACCATTATCTTGGAAGACAAGGTAAATCAGCACTGGCTCCCTTTGAGCAACAATGGATTTAGGCAATGGAAACACTCTAGTCAAATCGCTCCCCAGGAATACGAAGACACATGGGAAGCACTCAGCCTAAAACTACAGCAAAGGAAGATTAGATGCTCGGAGTAACTAGACATTCTTAGATGGGGATACACCACCAAAGGAATGTTCACCACAAAAGAAGACTACACTTTGATGTACCCGATCACTGATCCTCTTGACCCTCTTTGGCAGCTTATATGGTCTCCCGAAATCTGGCCCAAAGTTTCTACTTTTCTATGGCTTCTCAGCCATAAAATAATTCTCACTTAGGATAATTTGATCAAACGGGGCTTCATAGAACCCTCTCGATGTCCCAACTGTAATCAAAACAATGAAACAATTCAGCACCTCATGGTCTCCTATACTCTTGAAAATAGTATCTGCAAGGAACTAAGCTTTTTCTCCAAAAGGAGCAAACCTTTCGGGGATATAATCAACACTATATGCAACTGGCTGATGACACCTTACAACAACACTCTTATCAACACACTATGGTGATTTCTCCCAGACCTGCTCCTATGGACAATCTGGAAGGAAAAAAACAAGAGAATCTTCAAAAGCTAAAGCACATCATTGGAAATACTATGGAGTAATTTTGGCAACAACCTTCAAGAATCACTGGCTCTTCATGATTGGAAGGAAGAGGATCTTCCCACAAAGCCACGGAAAAAGGCCATTTGGGAGAATTGTCAACTTAAGATCACTCATACTCCAACCAGTACTGCAAAGAACACTCCAAGAATTCCAAATCAATGGTCTCCTCCCTCCAAAGGACTATTTAAACTGAATTTCGATGGCGCTTCTAAGGGAAACCCCGGAAAAGAAGGATTTTGTGGCATTTTTGGAGACTCCAGTGGGGCTCCTCTAGCAATCTACTGTGGCTCTATTGGTTGGGACACTAACAACTCTGTAGAATTGGGAGTTTTGTGGCAAGGTATTTTATTAGCTCAGCAATATAATCACTTCCCCATTGTAATTGAAGGAGACTCACAGGTGCTCACCAACGTGGCCAATCAACTACTTTGGGGAACTAGAGCAGCTAAAGTGGCTACCAGCTGGAGACTAGTAGCTCGACTTGAAATGATGGACCGTTGGCTAAAGATCCATAAAGCCATATCATTCACTCATATCAAACGCGATGGCAACGAAGTTTTAGATCTCTTGGCCAATGTTGGAGTGGAAAGTGTAGACACTCTCAAACATGGCCCCCTCAAAATTATCCATGAGTGTGCACTTCTACAGGATTGCATCACAATGGTGCACAAAGATATTGTAGTTACGGATGCGGATGATGTTTAAGGTCAATGGGATGTTCGTCCCTATGAGGTTCCCGACGTCGGGTGCCTGGTGTGGCCATATGGCCACCCACAGGAGCATTAATCCTCCATTTAATGCTGCCAGCCCGCATAGCACTTGTGACATTAACTCATTCCACCACCAAAATTTGCCGCTACTCTGGTTGATAATGGCACCGCTGCACTGAAATTTTGTTCATGCCCTCCCTGACTGTTGGTCTCTCGCTCCACAGAGGTGCCTCGGTCCTCCTGCTTGTGTCAAGCCAAGTGCTCGAACGCACATGGGAAGATGATGCTTGTTGCTTAGCTGCATTAAAAATTCACCGAAATTTCACTATACACAAAGCACACTCTGTGACAAGAATTTTTGGCCCCCTACAATGCAAGCCTAGCCATTCCTGTTTGAGCATTGTCATTCTCATCCTGAGCATAGCCACTATCGCTTGAGCTCCACTATTAGAATGCCTTGCCTTAAACAGAGGATGAGAAGCCCACGCGGGAGCAGCCAGGGCAGAGAAATTCACTCTCCATCCACCTCCAGTTCTTATTCTTCCTCTGAGGACTTATCTTGTGGCCATTAACCTGAAACCCAAAGCAAACGGGGAAGAGCCAACCTTGTTGGCCAGGTGCATCCGATCCATGGCTCCCAGTCTCATGATGTTGTGTCTCCTTCACAACCAGTCACTCAGCATTTTGCGACCCTATCTCCACTCCACCCGCCCAAATTTCTCTCCACCAAACCTCCCATAGATCCAAGTTCCAATTTTGTTGCACCATGGACCAACCCATAATTACTAGTTTCGTCACTATCGCCCTTCGAGAGGAAGCAGCTGGTAAAGAGGACAAAGATGATTCCAAGGAAAAGAGTGTGCCACTGGGAATGGAAAGTGATGGTAAGGAAAAGGAATCAATGAATGACGCAGTTGGTAAAGCCACCTGTGCAACAACTAAAGATGAAGATGGAAATAGTGATGAATACAGATGCCGCATTGAGGAGGAACCTCCCTCTTCTGCAAATGACAAGTAAACATGGTAACCTCTACTGGAACATGGATCTGAAGCCTAGGTTTCATGGGTTTTTTTTATGTTTTTTTTAATCTCTCCTTTGATGAGAGTGAAAAATGTTGTTTTCATGGGTCCATTTTCTGAACTTAATGACGGTTTCACCTCTGAGGGTGGCAAGACAACTATCTAAGGGACTAGTTTCCCCTCTTGGGGCAGTCCAGAATTATGTATTTTTTGACAATCATACCCAGCTCTCAGGGTCACTTAGCTGAGGTTGTGGTCGCCATGTATTTTTATGTTATATAAATAGAAATAAACTTATTTAGAGAAAAAACAATAATAGTAAGGGGATAAACTAGTATTATAGGGACCTAGAATTCCCCTCTCCCTCAAACAAGTGTTGTCCTCAATGCTTGAGTAGATCTAAATGTTTTTATATAAAATTCACATTCTCCCATGTTGAATCTTTAGTAGGTAAGTTCTTCCACTTGATGAGATTCTCTGAAATTGATAGATTTACTAGTTGTCAAGTTATTTTTTTTGTGACTGCTTCAGGTTCCAATATGATTTTTTCCTTCTTCATCAAAATCTGGCAATATTTTTTGAGCTAGGAGCTTGTCACATATAAGCTTATTTAAGCATGAAGCATGGAAAACTAGGTGCACCCGAGAAGATGTAGGAAGCTCTAATTTTCATGCCATAGTACAAATATTTTGCAACACCTTGTAAGGACCATAATACTTTCATGACAATTTATTATCCTTCTTATATTTCTTGAGGAACATTTGTTTGTATGGTTGTAGCCATTAAAATATGCAATCGCCTACTTCAAAACTTATTTCGCTGCGTGGTTGATCATCTTGTTGTTTCATTCAATTCTACGTCAAAGTGAGGTTATCCTTTAAGAGTTGTAGAAATTGTTGTTGATGCTCGATGTGATCTTCCACTTCTTCCACCTTATAATTTTCTATTAAAGATTATGTTATGGACAATGGATGATATCCATAAAGTGCCATAAAGGGGGGAAATTTTTGCTGCAATATGGAAGGAAGTGTAATACCACCATTCAACCATAGGTAACCACTTGACCCATTGTGATTGTTTATCAGATACAAAGCAACAGAGGTATCCTTACAAACATTTTTTCAATATCTTAGTTTTCCCATTAGATTGAGGATGATATGATGAGCTATGAGCTAATTGAGTTCCCAAATAAGAAAATAATTCCTTCCAAAAATTCCATGTAAAAATGGGATCTCTAACACTTACAATGATCTTTGGGTTTCCATGTAGCTTTTGAATTGTTTCTATAAATATAGTAGCAACTGTGTTGGCTTTAAATGGATGAGATAATGTACAGAAGTGTTCATAACTGGTAAGTCTATCAAGTACCACCATGATGACAGTATTTCCATTGGAATTTGGTAAACGTTGGATAAAATCAATTGAAACCCCCTCCCAACGTTGACTTGGAATGGATAACGGTTGCAACAAAGATGGGGTCTTGATTGTCACAATTTTATTTGTTGGCAAACCAAACATTCTCCCTCAAACATTTGAATATTATATTTAAGGCCATATCAAAAAAAAATCTTCTTGACCCTATGGTAAGTTTTTAAAAATCCTAAGTGCTCTCCTGAGGGATAGGTGTGCAATTCTGAAAGAATATTTTATTTGAGCTGGGAATTCTTACAAATATATAAGCAATATTTTTACCATAATGAATCATTTTTCTAGCTAAATGTCTCATATGTACTAGGATATTTCTACAATTTTTTAATACGTGTCCACACCTCTTTATCATTCCTCCATTCATCCATTGCTTCCATTACCAATCAGGTTCGATAATAGAAATGGCACAAATAATTTCTTCCACATCCTCATCCTTTCTTGAGAGTACATCTGCAACAACATTTTGCTTCCCTTTTTCTAGATGATTTCAAATTCATAACCCAACATATATGTGATCCATTTTTTCTTCTCTTCTAAAGATAATATTTTTTCCAAAAAGTACTTAAGACTATCATGATCTTATTTTACCTTGAAGTTTATTCCCATTATGGAAGTTCGCCATTGCTTTAGTGCATGCAGTATTGCCAACATTTCCTTCTTGTAAATAGGTTTCAGTAAATAATTTCCTTCGATTGGAAAAATTGTAAAAGAAATGGGTCTTCCTTCTTGCATTAAAACCACACCAATTCCATTTCCTGATGCATCACATTACAAAATAGAAGTTTTTGTGAAGTTTGACGTAGCTAAGACTAGTGCTTGGCACATTTCCCCTTTAAGATGTTAAAAGGTCTTGGTTTCTTTTGGAGTCGAAGAAAATGCATCTTTATTCAATAATGATGTTAGAGATGTCGATATTCTCTAGTAATTCTTAACAAACTTGGGGCAATAACTTTTTTAACCCTAGAAATCCTTGAATATGTTTTATGGTTGTAGGGAATTTCCATTCCTTCATGGATTTAATTTTGTTAGGGTCTACCTTAACACCATCATGAGATACAATATGACCCAAATATTCCACCTCCTATACTCCAAAGAAACATTTGGATTTTTTTTCATATAATTTTTTATCCTCCAATAGTTTGAGCACCCTGTCAACATGTTGAACATGATCCTTCAAAGAATTTTCGTAGATTAGTATATCATCAAAAAATACTAAAAAAAAATTTCTGAGGGTTTGAAAATGGAATTCATCAAACCTTCAAATGTATAAGGTTCATTGTTAAGGCCAAAGGGAATGACTAAAAACTCATAATGACCCTCATGAGTTCAAAAATTTGTTTTCAGAATATCTTCAGTCTTCATTCTAATTTGATGATATCCTAAACGAAGATCCAACTTGGTAAAATAAATTTCTCCTTTTAATTCATCCAGTAATTCATCAATCACAGGAATGGGAAATTTATCTTTAATAGTGAGATTTCTAAGCTCCCTATAATCCATACACATCCACCATGATCCATCCTTCTTGTGCACCAATACTTTTGGAGCAAATAACGAACTTTTACTAGGTTAAACTATACTAGACTCTAGCATTTATGCAACCATACGTCAAATCTCACTCTTTTGAGAATACGGATACGTGTAAGGCCTAATTTTTGGAGGAACACTTCTTGGAATCAAATGAGTAGCATGATAATGATCACAAATAGGTGGGATTCCTTTGGGAGTCTCAAAAATCTTGGAATTATTGTCCAATACTTTTGGAGATCTAGAGAAATAGATGATTTTGATGTTTGAACCTATAGGGAGCATAATTGTGAAATAACTCCTTGTTATTTCTTCAGAAGATTTTTCATGACATTAGAGCTAATTATCTTTCTCGAATTCCTTGCGATGCCCCGTAATTAAAATTCCTTTCCTTCCAATTTTTTTTTCAAGAAAAGTTCTTGAAAATTAAAAGCTACCTTCCCCAAAGATTGTAACCATTGTACTTCTAGTAAAATATCGACACCACCCATTGGAATGGAGAGAGTTGGACTATTCAATACATGTTCCCCCATGGTTAGCTTGATATTATGGCACTTTCTAGAGCAATTTATATTTCCTCCATTTGCAACCATCACTTAAAACTATGGTGCTGTGATAGGAAGAAATTCAATTCCTTGGATACCTTACAATGAAAAAAATTATGGGTACTATTCGAATGAATCAATACCATTACGTTTTTCTTCGTGATATGTCCTTCTATCTTAAGAGTTTGAGGAGTGGTAATTCCTGGCAATGCATTACAAGATATGGTCAGATTCATTTCTTCAACCTCTAGGTTTGGTTAGTGGTGTATTTCATATTCTTTTGAAGTTCCTTGTTCCTTTTCTTCTTCCTCTTTGCAATCTATGTAAAAGAAGTTATTCTTAGCACTATTATGACCTTTAGTGTATTTTAGATCACAATTATAGTAAAGACCTTTTTCTCTTTTTTCTTCCAATTGTAATGGTGTCAACCTTGTAGGTTGTGGAAGTCTAGGAGTAGAAAAACTTCCATATTTATTGATGTGATTGGTAGGCTTCCTTGTTGCCATAATTTTTCTTTCAATTTTTCTTGCCAACCTGAATTTGTTCTCCAATGAATCAGGTAACAAAAGGTGAACCTCATGTTGGACGTTATCATGTGAATTCCCTATGAAGACATCAGTGTTGTGCTCCTCTGGAATATCCTTTACCCTTATATTCAAATTTTGGAAGTCTTCAATATGCTCCACCATGTAACCCTACAGTTTGGGATTTATCAATTGGCTAAATAAGGTGTTCCTCTTTGTCTCCTCATAATGTGCTATCATTTCCTCTGTAAAAATTGACCAAGTGATAATTTTTTTATGAGAGAAAAGCCATCGATACCAGAAAAATGTATTTTTTTCTAAATATAAAGTTGCAATACACACCTTTTGTGTGTTCGGCATATTGTGGAGATCAAAATATTGCTCCATTTGTAGTATCCATGTCATAGAATCCTTGCTATAAAACTTCCTCATATCGATCTTTGCATTATGGTGGGTATTAAATACAACATTAGGTTTAAGAAATAAAGATTAAATTTTATTTTTTTCTGATCATGAGCTTCCTCTACTAGCTTTTCGTCATTATGAATCATTTCTTGCGGCAGCTCTGTCAAAACTTCCTTCAAAATTTCCATGTTTTCTTTTAGACCATTTTTCATGTCTTCCATCGTTCCTTTTAGTTTTTCTTCTATACCTTCGATCTTAGCTTCCACGCCATTCTTCAAACCATCCATCTTAGATCCCATGCCTTTCATTTCTTTTTTCAAACCATCCATCTTAGCTTCCATTTCATTTTGTGTTACCCTTTGTGACAGCGGAATTTGTTGCACTTGGTCTCGTAATTTTGATATATCATATTGTACTTCTTTCTCTTCATGACTCATAGTATAGCCTTATAATTGGTTAATGGGTACGAAATTATGTTTTTGGTGCATTCTAGAACCCAATACTGATACATATGCTTCAATATTCCCTTGGAAACACTTCAAACTGATTTTTCAAATAAGACTTATTTAATTTAAAGAAGAAATACACAACTTTTTCTTGCTTTTGAGGAGCTCAATATTGAAGCTAATGTATGTCTATAATTTCAAATCTACAAGATCTAAACTTCGGTAATGTTATGTCCCTTTGAGTCTTATTTCCAATACCGCATGTGACACCTAATTTTGATTCTTCAAGACAAAGTTATGTCCGATCTCCGACAATGACCTAATTATGGGCTGGTTCAGTTGAGTGAAATTGTACAATGATCCACGTGCCACTGCTTTGACCTTGGACTCTAAAATAGAGACACAAGAAACTACAGTCTATAAAATTTCAGTCAATTTTTACATAATTCCAATCTGATTCATAAAACACAAGTTATGATGATTTTCCCTCGGTCACTTATTTCAGTTCAAATCCCAAAGCCTGCGAAAACCCTAGCTTCCACATATCATGTCTCCGAAAATCTTACGAGCCAAGGTATGAAATTTTTACAAGCCGTTGCTTAATATTGCATCTCATATGGATTTTTTTTTAGCTTCTGAAGCTTTGTATAAAAAAATTTATTGAGAAACTTCTAAGATGGCCTGTTTGTAGTAGTGAAACTCTAGAATCCAAAGTTATCATTCCAAATTTTATGAAACCAACTCACAAAATAGAAGAAAATATAGATCAACGCCTTACAAATCAGCCTCTTCGAGGGGAAGCATCCTTCACATTACATAAATGAACAATTCCTGGATGATAGAATTGACAAATCCTCCTTTCTATATATAGGAGTCCAATGGGTCACAATATAATTCTAGCCGACATAGAAATAACAATGTAAGGGCACAAGAATAACAATAGTAGAATTGTATGGGGTACAATAATAATAATATGGTGACTATATGGGCACAAAATTAACAATAAGGTGGCTATACTAACAAAAATGATAAGGGGATACATTAGTATTATAGGGACCTAACAGACCTTTTCCCATTCTTTCTTTCCAAATAATTACATTACATTCATATTTATACTTAGAGAAGAAGATATATAGAATTATTAAGAGAGAATTCTTGTACCAGAGTTTTTAATTAACTTAAGAAAAAATCCTTGTAACCTTTTCCTAAATATTTTTCTTTTCTTTTTTTGTCATATTGTTTCTAGAATTTTTACATAATCTACAAATTCTAGAGACTTCATATACTTACAAAATTAAATTTTTAGGATACCTATGTGATGTCCGTACATTAGAATCCATGCATGGAAACTTTTATGAGTTCCTTGTCATATGTATTCAACTTAATTCTTCTCTTTGTGTCACATACATTGGGTTTTTGTTGGTCATGGGCTTCTAACAGTTGTTTTGCCACTACGTGTAGTATTATTGGGTTCCATATTTTCCTTTGTTGTCCATTCTATCTTGTCTAGAAAGTTATTTTCAATCAAATTTCCTTTCTTGTTGATTCCTAAATTCATTCCACTACATATCTCCTTAGGAATCTTCTTCATAAGTTTCCATAACTTTTCAATCTCAATTTATAACATTTTTCATTGTTGGTGCATATCCTTGTTTCCCATATCTTGCTTTATTTTTACATACAAAACTGGTATGGCATTTACTATTTCTTCACCATACTCATTATTTAATATTTTTTCTCCATTATAACTTATATTTTCATCATATCCTTAAGGATAACCTTCTGTTATCGAAACATATTTTTTTCCATGCATAGATAAAAAGATATTTCTCCATACCCTTTATCAAAAATTTGTAGGGAATATAACCACCTCTTCCACCTAACTAACTTTCCAACATATTAAGTAGATCCATAGTTTGTGTAATACACCCTAGTAACTTTTTAAATATTGTAGTTACATTTGTTAAGTTAGATGGAAAAATGTAGGCCATGTTAAAGGCATGATATGAATAAGTGATGGAGATAAATGTCTTTTAATTTTTTTGATTAATAAATATTTCATATAGTCATCCATTGAAATTATGGTGGAAAAATAAATGTTGAAAGAGAGTTTCACATTACAGAGAACTCAAATATAGTTATCGGAAGAGGTTTTTTCCTGCCCAAATTCCTCTCCCTAGAGATAAATTGTGTCTTATAGGAAAAAGGGAGCCAAGAGGGTGAAAGGGAAAAACCGTGAGGCAACCTTCTAAATATAGAGCTTGGTTGGAGGTGGGCCAAGAGAGGAGAGAAAAATTTGTATAGCTCGATACCCACATATAGGACATTATGGTGGGACAAAAAAAACTGTTAAAAGGGGAATTGTTAAGCTGGTTGGCTAGTGGAATTCCAACTGAAACCTATGGGGTCAACAAAATCCTAAGGCCGAAGCAGGTATGCTCACTGATTATCCTAGGTTAGTGCTGGTATGGTCATTGATTATCCTAAGTGTCGAGGAAGGCACTTATGGCCGTGAAACTAGAATAGGGGGGTTCTATAAAGATTACGAGTCCTGAATGGTTGGGTGTAGCATCTTTTTTCCATAGTGATTTTTATGCTAGGTCAGTTACTTGGAAATAGGTAAGTGAAATTTGTTTTTGGATGCTTTTCTTGATGTATTTATTCTTTGTTTAGCTATGAAAAGGTTTTTTATTTAATTATGATAGTGTGAAATACTCAAGTAATACTATTGAATAAAGTTAGTTCAAAACCCTAATGGACAATTTCCCATCAATTTTGAACAAGCCTTAGTTCTTTATTATTTAGTATAGGAAGTAAATAGTACGTCCTGGAAAAACGGTCACACTAGTTTACCATAATAATAATAATATCATTTCTATAGAATGTAGCGAAGGATGTAGCTAAATATATGTTTTTTTTTTTTCTAATGATAAAAGGTTTTGTATTGATATTATAGAGTAAAAGTGAAAATTTGTAAACAAGTTGAATTGAGTCTGAGAAGTCAAAAAACTCTTGATAAAAGGCAACAGTTTATAATTGTATATTGAGTTAGTCAATAATCCTTAGAATAACAAACATTGTAAAAAAAATAATGTATAAATACATAACAAAGGAAGTATTTAATTATATGAAAATTCACATGATATTCTAAAATCCATACATCATAAACTAATAGATCTACAAAGGTGGGCTTGATTATTATCTATAAAAAAATTGAGACTTTTGTAACCCATAATATAAATTTTCCATGTCTTTGAAAATATAATAGTGAAAATTTAAATTGCAACATGAAGTGAAAAAGGGTCAATATTCCATAACTCAAAATCACTTAGATGAGCGTTTAAGGATGAATGACCAATAACAAGAATGAAAAATAATTTATATAATAAAACACAAGACAAAATGGTGCCATGAGAGTCTCAACCTACACCCTATTACAATGTTTGGAATGACTATTCAGTAAGGTGGAGTAATATAAAATCACAATAGCAATTTATTACAACCTGGAAAGAAACTTTCATGAAAATAAGGTGGAAATTCAAAACCAAATCCTCATTCAAAAGAGATAAAGGAGACCTAACCTATGATTTCCAAACAAAATTGAGATACCTTACAACAAGGCTCACAAACGATGATATGGTATGGAAAAGAGGAAATTTAGGGGTTATGGTTTCAACCTATAAGTTTTATATAGAAGGTGGTTGTAACCCTTACAAATCTGTAAAAATGAGTAAAGTTAAAAATTGTTGAAGTAACTAAAAAGATGGGGCTAAGAGGGAAGTCCACCAAACTAAATCCATAGGTAAATAAAGTTACCAGTAATATTAGAGTATCCAGTCAATCTATTTTGTGCTCAAAAATTAAAATTCTCAAAACGGAATGAAACCTATGTGCTTACATAGATCTCGTCGTTCTAAATCCAGCTCAACTCGTTTCATAAAAAAAGATTTTGTATGCCCCTGTAATCGCGTTCTGTCTGCTTTTGGAAACAACTAAAAAAAATGGTCTCTAGATGATAGGGTTACTAGGTAAGCAGTTCATACTACTGGTTGGACTATTAAATGAACCATTGACTGATGATTGGATCGTCGACTGTATCTTGTTGGGCTAATTAGGGTGCAAAATTTTTCATTTATTTATTGGATGGAATTGGGGCAATGGCATTATTTGTTTGATAGGCCAATGAGAGGCTTCCACATGGCCCAACATAAGGCTTCCATGTGGCACCTCCGAGTTGGCTAAAATTTTTGTAAGGGTTAAGGTGGGGTCAGCGCGGGTCAAACTTGTGACCTCCCACAAGCAAACCACCGAACTCACCACTATGCCACACTCATTTCTTAAGAACCTATGTTTTGATGATGTATATAAATTTTAATGAATGACACGTTGGGGATGGTTCGGGGCTATCCCTAACCCTCGTCATCATGCCCACGTCAAAAAAGGGTTGGGACTATGGGCCAAGGCTTAGCCATGCCCCGCCTGCATTTAATTCATGTTTATATGAATTAAAAATTTGGTTTTAAGGGCTCAATGGGAATTTAAACAATCCCAAAACTTGTGTTGGATGTTGGTGGAAAATTTTCACCATTAGTTTTTTTTGGGGCGAAAATGTAGGGCAGTTTGTAAGAGGTCAAAATTCTAGGAAACATTTCTAGAAAACATTGGGGGACCATAAATTATTCATTTTTTTCCCTTTTTGGCAGTAAAAACAAGCTAGATAGGGGTTTTTTAGAGTTCTGAAGCCACTAGAGCTATTAATAGAACCATTTCATCATTGTAAATGTACTGAAACAAAATTTTTAGATCATA
Source organism: Pinus albicaulis (assembly GCA_034641835.2). Lineage (NCBI taxonomy): Eukaryota > Viridiplantae > Streptophyta > Pinopsida > Pinales > Pinaceae > Pinus > Pinus albicaulis. Next base: position 28,227,286 of record CM076572.1, on the reverse strand, counting down.
ATGAAAGAGGCCCAACAATTGGAGGCTGGACCAGGAGACGTAGCACAATAGGGGTGAACACCTTCATCAGTTTTTGTTTTGTGTTTACTATTATGGCTATATTGTCTTGTATTTTATGCAAAAAATGAGTTAAATTTTCATGTTTATGTGTTTAATAATTTCACAAAAGAGGCTTAAAAATTAATTCACTCACTTGAAAAAATTTCACAAACCTCAAGCAATTTTTAAATACAGATCATTTTGGTATCAAAGCTTAGTTTTTATTGTTGCTATGAGGGTTTGATTGTTTGCAAGTGTATGTGATGCTTACAAGGTTGAAGCTCAAGAGAGGAGAAGGAAATCTTGTTGTTGCAAGTCCTCAAGTTAGTTCAAGTACATGGAGAGAAAGTTTTCCACGACATCCACCACAAATTTTATATCAAATTGTAGTTGAAACTTCAACAAGTATGTCACATGAAGTGGACCCTTATAACATGTCAGAAGATGAGAAATCCTTCAAGAAAGAAATATTTTATATGACACAAATGCTGAAGGTTCTCTACGAGGAGAGAAACACAAGGTTGCAAGGTAAGAGCTCCAAACCTCAAGGAGGAGATGCAGGCGATGGGGACAAGCCTCCAAAAGTGAATGGTGAAAAAAAACCTTTGACACCACCATTCTATTCACTTCCATCCTCAAGACCATATTCACGATGATATTCTTCAACAACATCTCCTTCATGAACACCTCCACATTCTCTAAAGGGACATTGCCAAACTCCATTGTTGAAACTTGACATAAAATTCGAATTGCCTATGTAAAATGGTGAGGTAACTTCTGAAATATTAGACAATTGGGTTTGTCAACTAGAAGTGTATTGTATGATATAGAGGCTCAAGTATGATAACCCCAAGGTTTAGCTTTATTCTTTAAGTTTGGAAGGTGGAGCTCTTATTTGGTAGGAAGACATAAATCAAGAGGACATGAAATGTCATGGTAAGGTCTTAACCTCTTGGAATGATTTTGTTGTTACACTAAGAGGACAATTCTATCCATTAAAATATATGAAAAATCTATTATGGATTGGAAAAAACTTTAGGCATGGGTGTATATTTATCATCACATGATACTTATTTGAAATAAATTAAAGGTTTTCATAGCTATTTTAGACATGCCATACTCATGTTTAACCCTACAAGTTTAGATGAGGTTTGAGTATAGGCTACACACCAAGAAGAAAGTGGAGAAAATGTTCCACAAGAAGGCAAGAAAAAGTGATTTAAAAGTGGAGAAAAATGAAAGGGTAAGTTCAGAGGACAAGGGAAGAATAATGCTATCATCAAGAAAGAGGGAGAATAATTAACATGCAAGCATTGTGAAAAATATGGTCATCATGAAGAAAACTGCTGGAAGCTTCATGTTGAGATGAGACCTAAAAATTATAACAAAGGGAAGCAAACGACAGTTGCAACTACACAACATGATTTAGGATCTGATTCAGGAGATGAAACAAAGATCACAACAATGGGAATGAAAGGTAAGGACATAGAAATCACTATTTATTCAAGTTGTCCTAATTATACTCAAGGTGAGAGAAAAAGAAATTAACTTTTCCATATTCGAGTTATTTCAAAGTATACCAAAATTCACACACTCTTTTATAGTGGTTCAAAAGAAAATCTGATTTGTGTTGAATTATTCAAGAATTTAAATTTAGAGAGCATTCCTCGTCCAAGGCCTTATCCTTTAGGTTGGATATTGAAGACTGAAAATTTAAAAGTGACAAGGAATTTCATATTTAGATTCACAATTGCAACAAAAATTCTTGATGAAGTTGAACTTGATGTAGTTCCACTTGATATTTCCGGTATTGTTTTGGGAAGCCCATATATTTATCATATGAAAGTTATTTTAATCGCCACGAAAACAAGTATCACTTTTTCAAATATTGTATTAAGTATTTTTTTAGAGCACATCAACTTAAACTAAATCGTTCACTTGTGAATGTTGCACAGACGAAGAGACTTATAAACAATTTCAAGATTTTTTTGGTTTTAATGGTCAAAAAAAGGAATGATGTTGATAATAAATCCTTTCACGGTTTTGATTCAAAGTTGAAATTTGATTTGGTTGAGGTTGTTAATCGATATGATGGGATGTTTCAGGAGCCTAAGGGAATCCAACATGAAATCCAATTGTAGCAAGTTTGTCCTCTTCCTAACATTGGCATGTATATGATTTTAGTGATGGAAAATGAAGAAATTAATAAAAAAATACAAGAGTTGCTTGACAAGGGGATCATCCGAATAATAACTTAAACATGTGGTTCACATATTGCTTTGGTTACAAAAAAGGAAGAAATATGGCGCATGCATGTGGACTTCCATGCATTAAACAAGATTACAGTAAATAATTGTTACCCGCTTCCTAGCATTGATGATTTACTTGATCAATTGAAAGATGCTAAGTATTTAACTAAGATGGACTTAAGGAGTGGCTATCATCAAATTAGAATTTCTTAAGGAGACATATGGAAGACAACATTCAAAACAAATCAAGGTTTGTTTGAATGGCTAGTTATGCCTTTTGGTCTTTGTAATGCTCCTGCCACCTTCATGCATGTGATGAATGATGTATTGAAACCATTTCTAGATGATTTTGTGATATTACAATTAGAGGACATATTAATTTTTATTAAATCTCATGAATAACATGTCATGCATGTAAAAAAAGTACTAGATGTCTTGAATAAAGAACATTTGTTTTTAAAGATGTCAAAATGTGATTTTGGGAAAACTTCCTTAATCTATTTGGGTCACATTGTTGGAGGAGGAGAGTTGAAAATAGATCCCTGCAAGGTTGATGTTATTTTGAATTGGCAAAAGCCCAAAGTAGTGATGAAGGTTAGAATTTTCTTGGGAGCAGCACAATATTGGAGGAATTTTCTTGCTAAATTCTCTTCTATCGCAAATCCATTTCATGCATTGACAAGTGTGAAGGAGGTCTTCCAGTGGGGAGGTAAGCAACAAAAGGAATTTGATGCATTGAAGAAAAATATCATTTTAGCTCCTATACTTTCAATTCCAGACTTGAGACACTCATTTGAGATACGTACTAATGCAAGTGACTATGCCATGAGTGCATTCTCAATGAAACATGGTAAGCCCATTTGTTTTCATTCAGAAATTTTTATTGGTGTAGTGATTAACTATCCTACATATGAAAAGGAATAATATGCATTGGTGAAAAGTGTGAAAAAGTGGAAACATTAATTGATGGGTAAAGAAGCAATCATTCACATAGATCATCAGCCGTTGCAATACTTTCAATCACAAACAAAGTTGTAGCAACAAAGGCACTTCTGATGGAAGGGTTTTATTCAAAAATTCCACTTGGTGATAAGGTATAAGAAAGGTATCTATTTTTTTTAAGACATGGAACAAAAATCTCCTTGGTTATATGTAGCTGCCCATAAGCCACATATACTAGAAATTCATGGCTTTTGCAAGGACCAACGCATCTAGCATTGTGGGTGTCTATCCCTCTTACTTGGTCATTACGGGCAATAGACAAACCTACCCCCCACGATTTTTAACCTGTGACCTCCCAAGAGAAATCACAAGTTCTTAACCATTGAGCCCACTCAGGTTCTCTCATAAGAAAGGTATCTATAACAAGGTTTTTGATATGCTTTCTAGTCCAATTGTTAGTGCATCCATTATTTTTAAGCATAATTATGTCCTGCATGAGAGATATGTTAAATAATATGATTTATATATTTATTTCAAAGATGTATATGTGACTTTGTCTCAAGGTAACCAAGCAGAGGAATTGGATTATCATGTGCATGATAACTTGTTATACCATCTTGGAGATATTTGTATTCCACAGGGGGGAGAGATTCAACATCATAACGGAAGCACATACTTCCCTTTTTTCTAGTCATTTCAGTGTAGGTAATATGGTGGCATAGATACAGAGGTATTTCTATTGGCCTCGTATGCTTGAAAGTGTGTCACAATTTGTAAGAGGACGCTCATTATGTGCTCTTAGTAATCCTAGTAATAGAAATTTAGGATTGTATATACCACTTCCTCTACATTCTCGTCCATAGGGGAGTGTTTCTATGGAATTTGTAGGAGGTCTACCTATGTGTAGAAGAGGTCATGATTATCTTTATGTAGTTTTGGATAGATTCAGAAAATGTGTATTTTGATTCCTTGTAAAAAGAAAGTTACAACTAAATAAACTGCTAAGTTATTCTTTAAGAATGTATGGGTGTATTCTTTCTTTCCCACATCCATTGATAGTGATCGATATTCTCGCTTTGTCGGGATCTTTTGGTCAAGCTTGTGGGGACTCGTAGACACCAAATTTAAAAAGAGTACAACATGCCATTCGCAAACAAACGATCTAACATAGGTGGTGAACAAGAGAGTGATACATCTTCTTTATGGTTATTTCAACAAACATCCTAAGTTTTGGGATGAACATTTGAACTATATTCAGCATGCTTATAACAGGGCCGAACACTCTTGACTGAAACCTTACCATTTGAGGAATGTTTGGGATAATTTCCTAAATATCCTTTAGATTTTATCTTTGGGAAAGATGTTGCTATTGATGGTCACAGTGACATAGAAAAAACTAAAATATTCATCAAAAGAGCTCAATTGGTACATTAAAGAGTTCAAGAACAATTGGAAAAGATTCAAATTAAGTACAAGTCAACACATAATAATCATTGCGTAGATCGCAATTTCCAAGACGGTGATGAAGTTTGGCTTCACATTAGCAAAGAAAGACTCCAAGGAGAAGGTAAAAGGTTGAAAGAAATTTGATATGGTCCATTTAGTATTCTTCAAAAGATTGGTAATAATTCCTTTAGGTTGGATATTCCTTCATACATGTAAAATTATGCAGTTGTTAATGTTGAGAATCTAAGATTGTATGAGTCTCCTTTGATTGAAGGTCAAGGAAAAAATACTGAAATGCATTCAATTGATTTCTCTCGTGGATATCTTGAAGAATTGTATTAAGACACTATCCTTGATAGAAAACCAAGGACTTCAAAACGAGGAAGCGTGGAATACCTTTGTGGAGGGCTCAAGGGTACAAATCCAAGAAAATCTAAATGGATTGAGAGTGGGAGCACGAGGGAACTGTACCCTCACACAATTTTCAACTGAGAGTGATATTTTTTTGTCCAAAAGCTTCAAGTGGGGAGGAATGATCTAATGGATCAAATTTATACTCAAAATTAAAAGTTCTCAGAATGGAATGAAACTTATGCGCTTGCATAGATCTCGTCATTTTGAATCCGACACAACTCATTTTGAGAAAAACAGACTTCATATGCCCCTGAAATAGTGTTTTGTTAGCTTTTAGAAACAACTCAAAATAATGGTTTCTGGATGATAGGCTTGCTGAGTCAGCAGTCTGTACTAGTGACTGAATCATTGGTTGTATCTTGTTATGCTAATCAGAGCATGCCATTTTTCATTTCTTAATTGTTTGAAATTGGGGAAATGCTATTGGTTGTTTGATAATGCAATGAAAGGCCTCCACATGGCCCAAATAAAGGTTTCCACATGGTGCCTCCCAGTTGGATAATTTTTTTTAAGGTTCAAGGTGAGGTCAGCGGGGCTGGAACTCATGACCTCCCACTAGGAAACCATCAAACTTACCACTATGCAATTCTTATTCCTTAACAACATATGTTTTGAGGTTGCATATAAATTTTAATGAAGGGAATGTTGGGGGTGGGCCAGGGGTAGCTGCATCCATGCTCACTGTGCCCACAGAAACAAGGGGTAGGACTAGGGGTTGGGGCTTACCCCAGTGTCGTGCATATTTAATTCAAAAAAATTGGCCACGTTTCTATGAATTATAAATTTTGTTTGAAGGCCTCATTAGGCATTTAAACGATCCTATAAATTATGCCGGATGTTGGTGGGAAATTTTCTTCATTAGCATTTTTGGGGCAAAAATGTAGCGTAGTTTGTAGGAGGTCAAAATTGTAGGACGAATTGCTAGGAAAATTCAGAGGACCATAAATTTTTCATGTTTTGGCCTTTTGGGTGCAATAGGAGGCTACACGAGGTTTTTAACAGTTCTCAAGTCATTGAAGCTATCAATACGAACATTTAAGCACTGTAAATGTATGTAGCCACCATATTTAGAGCATAATGAAAGAGGCCCAACCATTGGAAGTTGGGCCAGGAGACGTAGCCATGGAGGGGTGAACTCCTTCATAAATTTTTGTTATGTGTTGACTCTTATGTTGATTTTTTTTTTTTCTATAAAAAATAAGTTAAAAGTTCATGTTTATGTGTTTATTAATTTCAAAAAAGAGGCTTAAAACCTAATTGACTCAGTTGGAAAAATTTCAAAAACCTCAAGAAATTTTTAAATTTAGATCATTAGAACCCTGATAGACCACATTCATTAAGATGGTTAGGGTAAGTAGTTCCTTTCCCTAAAAGACAATTCTTCAAGAGATGTGGAGTGGATTAACCAAATAATCAAATAATTGGAGAAATTTCGACTACAATGGACAATTATTGTACTTAGGTGAGGAAAAGAAATAAGGTTCCTTAAGAAAAATTTAAACTTGAAACGAGACTATGAAAATAAATCACAGATTCATAAATTTTCTATCAGTGACCAATTTACATGGACAAAACTAACTTTGAAGTGATGATTTTTCCTTTGGAAAAGCTCATTCTCATGGAGAGAAAGGTCAAGCTGAGATAGAGGAGCACCTGTAAAGTGGGGGGGGGAGGGCTACTCCCATAAGCATGTTGCCTCATCTACACCATACATTAAAAACCATAGACATTGGAACCATTGATATGGGAGCCTATCACTAACTTCAACAACAATAACGTTGTACAATTTTATGGATCTATAGAATTTAGAAGGATCGTGTTAGAGGAATTATGATTAATCTAGACATTAATACCAAAATTATTTGACCAATGAATTTTAGGAGGGATTCAGATCAAGAATTAAAACATTAATATGCCACTATCTACCATGGTAATAAGGATAGGAGAGAATATTTCAAACCTAATGTTAAACATTATTTGATTTCCATATATTCACGAGGATAAACCTATGTGTAGCCACCTAAAGTATATAATATAATGAGAATGATACATTTTATATAGTTTGTAGGTATTTAAAACTTTAGCTATACAAGATAAGACAATAAAATTTAGTAATGAACACCTTCAATGTGTTACTTTATGAGTTACTCTTTTTCTAATATAAAAAAAAACATATTGAGGACATTTAGAAGGAAAGATTTAAATAATCATATAATTATTAAATGTTGATTATTCTTAATTAGTGGCCTTTCATTCATGATAGTTTTTTTTATGAAGGGTAGGCTACAAGTGGTATCAAAGCTATGGTTAGCACATTGTGGCTTATTAATGGAAAACCGAGACAATAACAAACTATAATTCTTGTTGCATATATAGAGAGAGAGAGAGAGGGATGGGAAGAGGAAGTGGTATGATAAAAACACCACAAATAAGAAAACCTATAGGACCTAGTTCAATACCCTTTCCAAAATACAGTCTATAAATGTGGGTCTTGTTGGGGGAAGAGCCTTGTTCCACAACTGCAATGATGTTTGAAACAGTTGAACATTTGAGGACAAAAATGGACAATTTAAGGGACGATAAAGAGCAATTGAGGGAGGACCAAGAAAGGATAATTGAAATTTAACTCAGAGGTATAGTCAAATACTTTAGACTCTTCCCCACATATTGGAAATAGAGCAGAATAACAGAGGAATAGAGAGGATAATATTCCTAAAAAATTCTTACTCAGGAATAAAAGGTGATTAAGGAGTTAGAAGAAGGGGAACTTGAAAATGTTACAAGGAAAAAATGAAAATATAGACAAAAAGAGAGAAAATATAATTACGAGGGAAATTTAAAAATATTAAGCCCCTGATGTTTAACGGTGAGGCATAGGAAGTATCAATTAAGTGAGGTTGACAAAAATTAATAAATATTTCCACATTTAAAAATATCACAATTTGAAGGCTGGTCTAACAATATATCAACTCCAGGGAAATGCAACACTGTGGCGTGAGGAAGTTGAGGTGGTTCAAGGACTCGATGAAAAAGTGATAACATGGGAGAATTTCTAGCAATTTTTTAAGAATAAGTATTTGACTGAGTGGTTTTATGATGACAACCAAAGAATTTCATTACCTTATATTTGTTCATCTATTTATGGAAGAGTAAGTGGTGAAATTTACTTCGTTATTGAGACATATCCCTTATATATGAGAAGAAAAGTCTAATATGTGACTTTTAATAAGTAGCATACCATATGAAGCAACATTCCGAGTTTGATAATCCCAAGAACATGGACGAAGGGGTCCGTAAATCACAAATTTTCTATCAACACATGAAATAGAAAGGGGATAATAAAAAAACATGGTTATTAAATAAAGGAAAAAAATATCCTCAAAACACTAAGAACACCAAAACTGCAAATTCTAAGAATTTCCACATAAGGTAACAAACTGAATTTTTGGAAAAGGGTGGGAAAAACCCTAATCGCAGAATGAAAGTGAACCATTAGAGTTGACTAGAAAATTGCATTATGGCCAAACTTACCATTACAGTGTTGGTGTTTTTGGGAAACCCACTACATTAAAAACTTCCTTTATCATGGAAGAAAAAAACATGTAGTGAATATTTAGGAGGCATATAAAATGGACGAAGAAGAAAAAAGTTTACCCCAGATCAATGCTACACTAGAGGACCATCACGCGATGTACTAGTCTACAACGGTTTAATTTGAAGGTGATATTTTTGATTATGTTATGTCCATTTTAATAGATTATTGGGAAAGGATGAGCTATATTAGTCCTAAAATAGTCGAATCATGTCATCCAAAAGTTAGTAAGCTCAAGAACGCATGGTTAGTTTAGCTAGCAACTGGAGCCAAAAGGAGAGTCGAAAAAAATTGGAGGATTTTCCTATTGAATTGGAAGGTCACCCAATAAAAATAAATTTAAATATTCATCCCTTAAGTTCTTATGAAGTTTTGATTGGTATGGATTTGGTGGAAAAAAATTGGTATCTTTTAAACTGTAAAGATAAAAATATTTGTTATATTAATGAAGGAGGCTTTAAGAAAGAAATATAAGGGATAGTAAAACCCTCTAAATTAATACCAGTTATAGCCTTACAACTAGATAAATTCAATATGAAGGGCTGCCAAATTTCTGCAATCCCAGTGCGGTACACTATCTCTAAGGAAAAGAAAACAACTTTCAATAATTTGCCAATTGTTCAAAATTTTGTAAGATGTTTTTCTGGAGAATATTCCTGGTTTCCCCCGTAAATAAGATATTGGTTTTTTGATTGAATTTATTTCTAGATACACCCAAGTATCTAATGGAATCTATCACATGAATATACAATAACAAAATCAATTAAAGATGCAATTATAATATTGTATTCTTAAAAGACACATTCATCCGAGCGTAAGTATGCCCATGATAAGCACATATACTCTTTGTTAGAAAGAAATATAGAATATTGAGGCTTCCCATTGACTAATGACAACAGAATAAATTAAATACAAAAAATAAGCACCCACTACCTAGGATTAATGATTTATTTGATCAAGTCAAGGGTGCTCTTTTGTTTTCCAAGATTGATGTACTCTCATGGTACCATCAAGTACAGATCATAGAGAAAAAGATATTAAAAACTACATTTAGGACTCATTATGTGCACTATAAATTTTTATTCCTACCTTTCGGGTTTAGTAGTTCTCTCACCACATCTATGTGCCTTATGAATAGTATATTATGTGCATATCTAGATAAATTCATGTTAATATTTATTGATGATATATAGATTTACTGGAAGAATATGGAATATAATAAAATACATTTGAAAATTGTCTTGAAAACCTTGTGGGAACACCAATTATATGCCAATTATAGTAAATGTTAATTTTTTAAATATAAAATACAATATTTGGGGCATGTAATCACTGAAGAAGGAATAGTCATTGACCTGGAAAAGATTAATAAAATTATGGAATGGCCCATTCCTAAAATTTTTGTAGATATTATATCCTTTATGGGATTATAAAGCTATTAATGCCACTTCATAGACAGATTTTAAAAGGTAGCTTATCATGTAGCCTCTTTACAAATGAAAGGGAAAAGTTTTATCTAGACATGAAAACTTGCCAAATTAGTTTCGATCAACTAAAACATTTATTCACTACAACCACCATTTTGAGGATTGAAAATCCATAGAAGCTATTTGTTTTCTTCCCATATGCATGTCAAGAAGGGGCAGCATGCATATTGATGCAATAAGACCAGGTTGTGGCCTATGAATCTAAAAAATTGAAGGAACATAAAAAAAGTTACTCAACATATCATTTGGAATTGATAGAATTTTGAAAAAATTTCTTTAAAAAACACACCCTTAATGCTTGGAAAGCATAATGGAAATTTTTTTTTAGTGAATTTTATATTGACATAAAACACTTAAAAGGTAAAGAAAATCAGGTGGTGGATTCCCTAAGTAGCATATTTAATTGTATTTATGAAATTTCATTCAGCCAAGAGAAATATACTTTTTAAAATCATATTAGAGATTCATCCAAAAGAGACCCAAAATATCAAATTTTATCACAAAAAATGAAGTAAGAAAATACCATAGAGAAGTAAATAGTATATGACATTAATAGGGATAGCTTGTCGATATATGGGAACTAAATTTTCGTTCCCAATCGACAAATTATTAAGCAGTTGATTCTAGATGAATATCACAAAAATCCCTATGCTTCTTATCCTCATTACCAGAAATTAAGTACAACTTTGAGAAAGGATTATTTTTGTCCTGGTATGAAGATGGAAGTGGCAGAATATATAGCAAAATGTCTAGAGATTCAATAAGTAAAATTTGAGCATCAACATCCAAAAAGTTTAATTCACCTTTCACCCATTCCTAAATGGAAATGGGAAATCATTACATTAAATTTTTTCATAGGTCTACTTAAATAAAAAATAAAAAATGACTCCATAATGGTTGTCATAGATGAATTAAGTAAAGAAACACATTTTTTTTCCTGTATAGTTAACCTAAAAAATTATTCAAATTGCTAACATATTTAGGAGATAAATTTGTTTTTACATGGTATACCTAAGGGAGTAATCTCTAATACGAATGTGAATTTTACTTTTTCTCTCTGGAAGGCTCTATCTGTTGAACTAGGAACTAAAGTACAATTCATTATTTCTTACCATATGTAGACGAAGTGAAATGTGAATGAGTGAACTCAGTGTCAGTGGATATTCTAAGAATGTATATCATGAAATATCTAATGAATTGAGAAGATTTTCTTCACGTGGTGGAATTTTCACATAATATAGCTAACATGGTTGATTAAAAATAAGTTTGTTCGAAGTATTGTACAGAAAAATTACATGACGTCTCTTAATTTGTATAACCCCAAAGATAAATTGATATTGGGACTATACATGCTAAAATAAATGGAGAATATAATGAGAAATGTGTAAGTTGAAAGGTTTCTTAGGATTGGTAGAAAATTTATGCAGATAAATGATGAAATTATAGGGAATTTCAGGTGGGAGATTATGTGTATTCAAGGGTCAACCAAAAAGAGTGCCTTGAGGTGGGGAAGCTACATAAAACTAGCTCCCTGATTATGCTACCCTTTCCAAATAATTTCTTGAGTTGGGATTGTAGCCCATCAATTGGATATTCCTAGTCATATACATATACATAGCGTATTCCACATGTCTTTGCTAAGCATATACATATGTGATCCTTAACATATTATTAATTCAAGGTATGTGCAAGTAAAAAAATAAAGTTGAAATGATTTTTATAAGTGTTTTTTATTAACGATTGATGGAAAAATAAGAACAACTATAATAACTATGGATGTAGGTAGAGTTGAATTAATATTTCATGGTTGAGTCTTTGCATATTCTTGATCCCTGAAAAATTGTGCTATAGAAGAAAGTTATCACCAAGGTTAAAGTGTACTGAAATCATTTCATCATAAAAGAGGCTACCCGGGAAGATGAAAATTTAATCCGTGAGGTATATCCTAGCCTATTTTAAGTCCAGAAAAAAAATACCAAGGATGATGTTTCACTCGAGGCGAGGAAGATGTAATAACCCTAATTAAATTTGTAAGTATTTTAGTTACCTTTTTTGTAAGTTACTCGGAATATTGTGGGCCATGATAAAGGCTTGGTATGGATAAGTGATGGACATAAATATTTTTCTATTTTTTTGTTAATAAATATTTCATAGCGTCTATCATGGAAATTACAATGGAAAAAGAAATGTTGAAAGAGAGTATCACATTCGAGAATGTTGAAAGTAAATTATGGGTAGAGGTGGTTATTTTCGGAAATTCCTCTCCCTAGAGATAAATTATCTCAAATACGGAAAAGGGAGCTAATAGGGTGAGAAAGAGAAATCCTAAGGCAACCTTGTGAACTTAGGCTTGGTTGGAAGGGGAAAAATAAAGGAGAAGAAAATTTGTATAGATTGATACCCTCATATAGGATGACGTGGAGGGAGGAAAGATGCTACAAAAATTGGAATCCTTGAGGTCACTACAAGGAAAAGAACCTCTAGCGGAGGTTATAAAGGAGGGTTTTAGTGTTATAAAATTGGCCAAAATTGTCAAAAAAACATATGCTACCACATCTATTTCTGGTAATGGAGGTTTTGGTGGAGCTTTTAATGGAAATTGAACACAACTAAAAAAATTGGGCAGCCGGACATTATTACGGATGTTTTTCCATCGGTGCCCTTATCATCTTTGAACACACCGGTGCGTATCAGTAGACAACGCACCACGGCGGTCTAAGGAGAATGCACCGAGCCGTTAAGGAAAACAATAGCACTGAGGCTGGTGTTGGTGATACAATGCACAAGGCCGTTATAATTGGTCTTGGGATTTGAGCAGTGCCCATAGGTCATATAAGTGCACCAATGTGTGTATCTTTATGAGGCACCGGTGCTCTGTATCATGGAAAGGAACCAAGATTTATAATTGGTATCGGTATTTAAGTGGTGCACATGGAATCTACAAATGCACCGGTGCTTATAGATACATAAACGCCCCAATGTGCAGTATGTTAGAAAATTAAATATTACAGAGAAATGAAACACATAAAATATGCGGAAAATAAAAGCACACAAAACACATAAAAATAGAGAGACACAGATATACATGGTTCACCCAGTTTGGGCTACATCCACCCCGAACAGCCAGTCCTTCCTTTCTATTATCCATCAAAAATTAAGAGACAAAACCTACAACAGATCCGCTATAATATCCTTTGTTCTCCCTCACAGTCTCTCTCTCTTTTTCTCGCTCCGAGAATACACATACAATGCACAGCTGCAATACAATGCCCTCATAAAAGCAAGGGGTTTCCTTCTAGGGAAAAAAACCCTAATCTAGACATAGCTTCTACCATCAGATCGTTTGCCTAATGAACGACCCAGATTGACTAGAAATTACTATACTTTTACAAGGAAATTTTACATCTTTTTTTAGCTTCGGGGCCACTGCCCCTGAAAACCCCCACCAGGGGAGGGTTACGGGTGGATTTGCTGCCTTTTTTAAGGTACATGGGTCCAATGTTGTGATACAAAATAAAAAAGATAATCAAGCTCCACACCCAACAATCTCCCACTTGGAGACTGATTGTAGAAACTCCACCGCTGCTTCATTTGCTGGACAATGACTCCTCTTTGGACCCAGTTGTTCCTCATCTTCATCGTCATCCTTGAAGACCAATTGAAACTAAGAACATTCTTAGTTTCTCCCTGGTTACAACTTTTGTTAGCATATTTGTAGGATTCTGGATAGTGTGTACCTTTTCTAGCTTCAACTCTCCATCTTCCAATACTGACCATATGAAATCGTACTTGAGATGTATGTGTTTAGTCCTGGAATGAAATGATGAGTTCTTTGCAAGATGAATAGCACTTTGGCTATCACTATATAGTGTTCCCATATCATTCTTCTTACCTAATTCATCCATAAACCTTTGTAACCAAATCATTTCTTTACTAGCCTTTGTAGCAGCAACATACTTTTCTTCTGTTGTTGAAAGTGCAACAACACTTTGGATTTTTGAAACCCAACTGACAGTTGTTCCACCTACAGTAAATACATATCCTGTAGTGCTCCTCCTGTTATCTCTATCACCTGCCATATCTGAATCAACATATCGCTGTAGAGAAATGTTTGAACCACCAAAGCATAATGCTTGATTTGTGGTACCTCTCAAATATCTGAGAATCCATTTTACTGCCATCCAATGTTCTTTTCCTGGATTATTCATGTACCTGCTTACAACTCCCACTACATGTGCAATATCAGGCCTTGTGCAGACCATTGCATACATTAAGCTTCCAACTATAGATGCATATGGAACTTTAGACATATATTCCATTTCTTCATGGGTCTTGGGGAAAATCTCCTTACTAAGTTTGAAATGGCTAGAAAAAGGTGTACTAACTATTTTTCATTATGCATATTAAATATTTTCAACACCTTTTCTATGTACCCATTCTGAGACAATGTTAATTTACGATTTTTCCTATCTAGCTATTCTCATACCAAGGATTTGTTTTGCAGCTCCCAAATCCTTCATTGCAAATTTATTTGCCAATTTTCTTTTGAGCACATTTATTCCCTGCATGTTAGATCTTGCAACAAGAATGTCATCTACATACAATAACAATATAATATAGCTGCCATCATTTTTCCTTTTTAGATAAACACAATGATCAGAGTGACATCTAGTATAACCTTGTTCAGACATAAACTTGTCAAATTTTAGATACCACTACCTTGGAGCCTATTTTAAGCCATACAAGCTCTTCTTTAACCCACACACCAATTTTTCTTTCCCTTTTACCTCATATCCTTCTAGTTGCTGCATGTATATCTCTTCCTCCAAATCTCCATGGAGAAATGTTGTCTTTACATCTAACTATTCAAGATGTAAATCTTCCCCTGCTACAAGACTTAAAATAGTTCTGATTGAATTCATTTTAACAACAAGAGAAAATATTTCATCAAAATCAATACCTTTCTTTTGTGCAAACCCCTTCACCACAAGTCTAGCTTTTTACCTCTATTTTCCTCCATCTTCTTCCTTCAGCCTATAAACCCATTTATTCTGCAATGTAGTTTTACCTGAAGGCAACCTGACTAAGTCCAAAGTCTGGTTATGCATTAAGGAGTCCATCTCTTCTTCCATGGCTAGCTCCCACTTCTTCCTTCTTTCAACCTACATTGCTTCTTCATAACATTCAGGTTCACCAGAATCAGTCAACAATAAATAATATAATGAAGGAGAGTATCGATCAGGGGGTCTACTTATCCTTGTAGATCTTCTAACACCACTTTCAGGTGTTTGAGGTGCCTGTTGTTGTTGTGGTGGTTTCTGCTGCTATGGTTGTTGATTATTATTATTTTTAGGCACCTTTATTTTTTTAGTTATCTCATCAAGAACCGTGTATTCCTTGCTTTCATTTTCCTGTTTCTTTTCCTACAGCTGATTCTTATACAAGACCTTTTCATTGAATATTACATCTCTGCTCCTAATTATTTTGTGATTTTCATAATCATATAAACGATAACCAAAATCATTAGCACCATATCCAATAAAGGTACATTTCTTTGATTTTGACTCAAGCTTTGTTATGTTTTCTTTATTAATATGGACAAAGGCCTCACAACCAAAAGGCTTTAAAAAAGAGTAGTTTACCTCTTTACCTGTCCATGCTTCCTCTGGAATACCACCATCCAAGGAACTTGAAGGCCCTCTGTTTATTAGATAAACAACAGTATCAACAGCATCTGCCCAAAATTGTAAAGGCAATCCTGCATGCAATCTCATGCACCTTGCACGCTCCATGATTTTTTTGTTTATCCTTTCTGACACACCATTTTCTTGTGGTGATCTTGGAACTTTCTTCTCTCTACAAATTCCATGCTCTGAAAAGTACCTATCAAACTCTTTGTTGCAATATTCACATCCATTTTCTGATCTGAGACGCTTCAACTTCTTTCCTGTCTCAATATCAACCAAAGCTTTCCATTTCTTGAAAGTATCAAATAAATCAGATTTATTCTGAATACAATAAATCCATGTTTTTCTAGTTGCATCATCAATAAAAGTAACATAATAATGAGAGCCACCGAGAGATGATACCTGAGTAGGTCCCCAAACATATGTATGCACAAGCTCCAATTTTTCGCTCTTCTTTTCTTTACCAACTCTGAGAAATCTGACTCTCTTCTATTTTCCACAAATGCAATTCTCACAGAAATCCAAATCAATATTATTCAAACCTGGTAGCAAATTTCTTGAGTGAAGAATTTTCATCCCCTTCTCACTCATGTGTCCGAGCCTATGATGCCATAATGCTGCATCTGGTCCTTTGGAAGTTAAAGCATTAACAGAGTTATAAATACCATTGCATAAATACAATGTACCAACCTTTTCACCTTTCGCTATTACCAATGCTCCTTTGGTGACCTTCCAAGTTTTATCTGTGAAAATTTTCACACAACCTTCACTGCCTAACTGCCCTGTTGAAATCAGATTTTTCTTCAGATCTGGAACATGCCTTACCTCCTTTAGTATCCATTGGTTTCCATTTTTTTGTTGTACAAGAACTTTACCCATTCCAACATTTTTACAGGGTTTATCATCACCCAAAGGAACTTTTCCAAAATCTCATTGAACATAGTCATGAAAATATTTCTTATCAGGTGTGGCATGGAATGAGGCCCCTGAATCTACAACCCAAGAATCAGTAACATTTTCAAAAGAAAGAATCAAAGCATCTTGTAACACATCACCTGTCACATTTTCTTCGTGATTGTTTTCTTGTTGTGCCCCTCCTTCTTTTCCCTTCCGAGATCTACAGTCTTTCTTTAGGTGTCCTTTCTTTCCACAATTCCAGCACACTATCCCCGATATGGACTTGGATCTACCTTTCCTTGATTTACTGAGATATCCCAAGCTCTTTCCTCTTTCCATTATTCTTCCCCTAGACTCTGCACTCGAAGCATTACTCGATGTCTCACCAGAGCTTTTCCATCGCATTTCCTTGCTAAGGATAGCACCAACAACATCATGAAACTTTAAAGTACTAGATCCAGAGACAAAGTTACTAATGGACATTACTAAACCATTCCAACTCTCTGGCAATGAGCACAAGAATAACAGAGCTCTAACTTCATCATCAAAATTTACCCCTACAAAACTTAACTGACTGGTAACTGTATTAAATTCATTTAAATGGTATGCAACAGATCCACCTTCTGACATCTTCATATTAAAGAGTCGTTTCATAAGAAATACCTTGTTTGAGGCCGAGGGTTTTTCATATAGTTTCGCCAACGTCTTCATCAAACCCTTTGTTATTGTTTCCTTCGAAATATTGAAGGCGACTGATGCCGCAATGCACAACCTTATTGTTCCGAGTGCCTTTCTATTGAGAATGTTCCATTCTGCGTCTTTCATGGCCGTCAACTTGTTTTTTTTTCTGCTCAATGGTAGGTACAAATCTTTCTGATATAGATAATCTTCCATCTGCATCTTCCACATCGGAAAGTTTTGGCCATTAAATTTATCAACCCTAAACTTACCATCGTCCGCCATTGCTCCCACTCGAACCGGGAAGCCTTATTTCCTGCGAGTTTATCAACCAGATATACCTTTGGCTTTGATACCAGTTGTTAGAAAATTAAATATTACAGAGAAATGCAACACATAAAATATGCGGAAAATAAAAGCACGCAAAACACATAAAAATAGAGAGACACAGATATACGTGGTTCACCCAGTTTGGGCTACGTCCACCCCAAACAACCAGTCCTTCCTTTCTATTATCCAACAAAAATGAAGAGACAAAACCTACAACAGATCCGCTGTAATATTCTTTTTTCTCTCTGACAGTCTCTCTCTCTGTTTCTCTCTCTGAGAATACACATACAATGCATAGCCGCAATACAATGCCCTCATAAAATTGAGGGGTTGCCTTCTAGGGCAAAAAATCCTAATCTAAACATAACTTCTACGATCATATCATTTTCCTAATGAACGGCCCAGATTGACTAGAAATTACTATACTTTTAGAAGGCAATTTTACATATGTTTTTAGCTTCGAGGGCGCTGCCCCCGAAAGCCCCCGCCAGGGGGGGGCTACGAAAAGCGGTACCGTCCCCCCCTGGACCCCCCATGGCAACGATTAATTATGGGCGGCGTTGCCGCCCCTTTTAAGGTACAGAGGTCCAATGCTATGATACAAAGTAAACAAGAGAATCAGGCTCGACACCCAACACAGTATCACACTAACGCACTGATATTTATAACTGGAATTGGTATGACTATGGTGCGCATAGAATCATAAATGCATCGGTGCATATAGACACATAATCGCACCGAGTTTCATTTTTGTTTTTTTATAAACATCCACCTCTGATAGTCCAATTATTGTGATTGTTTTAAGTTCATTATTCATCAAAAGTCGACACATCTTATAAAAATATTCATATTAATTACATTTTTATTAATGAATTTAAATGTGCTGTTTGGATTAATTTGTTATATCATATCAGAATTATTGTGGTTTTTTAAAATTCATTATTCATTAAAAGTCGACACATATATATAATCTTATAACAATATTCATATGAATTAAATTTTTATTAGTGCATTTTATAATGACAATGGAGAACACAATAGCGACAATGGAGAACGTAATAGAATAAATTAAAACAAATATTATGACTATATATATATATATATATATATATATATATATATATATATATATATATATATATATATATACACACACACACACACACACAAGATAGTCTTTATCATACAAATTGGGACAATTATTTGTATCCCTTTGTGTTTCAATTGGGACACTATGTCTGTTCCATTAAACAAAATTTCTGATTTCAAAGAAATATTTCGAAAAATAAAATGCCTTGCTTTGGTATCCAAATTACATAGTGATCATCATTCTTCACTTCAACTGCTGTCACTGTCAGAGCTACTTCCATGACTTGGATTATTTTAAGGAATTTTGTGTTCACGACATTGATTGTTTTCTTCCTCTTCATTTTCCATGTATAGCCATAAAAATAAACTGAAATGAGTGTATATAAATTGGTGAGAATAATCAAAATTCCAATATTACATAATATACATCAATGTAAATCAAAAAGAAAAATGACATACCATAGCAAAAATTGACTCATAAACTATACACATTCTTTCAAAACCATGTACCATGCCATCTTTCAAAATTTCATCTCTTGGCACAGTTCCATACTTTGTTTCCTACAAGTTTTATACCCCATAATAAATCATACATTTAATATAAAATATGTTTTTGTTCTATTAATCATTGATGCAGCTAATTAAAACAAGATCGATATATGCTTACAAATTCCATAATTAAATTATGATATACCAACATATACTCATAACCCATATTTAACCCAATTTCAGTCAATTCGCCTGATGATTATTCTTTTTATGTTACCACCTATTTGAAGACATTCAATGATGATTTTTGTAAAACAACTTAAAAAATACAAAAATGAAATCTAGTTAAGTTGTTATAAGGAAGTAAAAATTACTCACAAACTTGTAGATCAACCATTTTCTTCCTTGTAGTCTTGTTTTATGTGCTGAATGGGTTCCAATTTCTTTTCTAGTCTCCAAGAAAATTCTTGAAAATTAATTTTTAATGCTAAATAGTTTATTTATTGTACCTAATGATCGAAAAATTCAATGATTACATATTACATTTGAAGCACATTGTTGTATTCATTCCACTAGATCCCTCAAGCTTTTGTAAATTTTTTTCCCCTTTTCGTTAACTTCCAGCACCACTCCAATTGAGCCAAGGAGCAATTCATTTTCATTTGCATGTTCTATTCTTTTTCTTTTCTTAGAACAACTTTCCTTTTCTGAGTTGTTGGTACCTGTAGAACATTAAATAGATCTGAATTAGTAGAGTGTTTGACACATGTTATCTAATAATTTTAAGTATACTATTAATGATAATTAAAAAAAGAAACTCATATTGGATCGATAGTATTGTTTCATTCACCTGATTCATCTTTTTTGCAATTTTTCCATTAAACTTTTACGCTCTTCCGGTCATAGATAAAAAATAATCATATCGAGATTTGTCATTTCGTGGCTCTGCATGATACACAGTAAATAGTACATATTATTTTAAGTTACATATAGTTCAAAAATAATATTTTTTATAAAGAATTTATGAAGAACTTGCCTGTTTTGCTTTTCTTGATGTGTTAACAGTATTTTTGTTACTTTGTATCTTGTCAGTCATTTCTTTATCAATTTTTAACCTATAGCATATCATTCATTAATATATTTATAAATAAATTCTCAACTTTTCAGTTAGAAAATAAATCTCGAGACACCAGTGTGCCTTTCATGAAATCCACACTGCCGCCAGTGCATGGATATATTAACAACGCACCGCAAAACAGTATAATACGTCGTACGGTGTGTTTGGTATTATAAATGCACCACAAACATAATGTAATAGACCTAACGGTGCGTGGAGATTTATAAACACACCGCAAAAATGGTGTAATACATCGTACAATGCTTTCCTAGTTAAAGAGAACACCGATGCCCTATTTCAGATTTGGCGCGCGGATTTAAAAAAATGTTTAAATTTTTTATGACAAAGAACTTGCGTGGTACGCTGTAATAATATAGAGCACCAGTGTGATGGCGTACGTAGGATGCACCGGTAAAGAAAAATCCATTTTTTCAAAAATTCACATAATTGCCGAATGGATTGGGATCTGACTATGCAAGTCATCATGAGGGTTGGATGTCAATATAAAATGAAAAACAATAATTCTAAAACCATAGAAACAGGGAGAAGAAAGGGCGAAAACAAACAAATAAAGTGTTCAGGGTAAAAATGGATAAAAATGCAGGAAAAAATAAAAAACTGTAGAAAAAAGTAAAAAAAGAATTAAATTTAATCAAGAAATGGTTTAAAATTCTATGATAAAGGAATTGAATCAGCAAATTTTTGGTTTCCGATTGTCTGAATACTTCTATTGGAACGTATTTCGCCATCCACAGTGCCCTCATTCTCTCTTGCTTCAAGTCTATCTCCTGCAAAAATCTGATTGAAAATTTTTAGCAAAAATAGTGAAATAATGAGAAGTCTTTAGTATTTAAAGAATTATTTTATCAGATTAGATTTTCGAAAATATTTTTCTGCCCATTTTTCAAATTTTCCCTTTTTTTAACTTAAACAAAATAGTGTTGCTTTTTTTTTTTTTTTTAAATTTGCGTTTATTCGTTTCCAGTGCACGTAAATGTGACACATTGGTGTGTTTTATTAATATTATGCATAGGGGCTTGTTAGGATGGTAAGCGTACCGGACTTTTTAAAGTTCTTTTTTTGTTGCATGTAAGATCATAAAAAATAATGATAATTATAAAGTACATGAATTTATTTTCATTATTTTATAAACTTTATGTTACAAAAATTCGTATTATTCTAGATTTGTTATTTTACAATTATTTGCAAATTTACAATTTAAACATTTTAATAAAATCATTTCACATTAATACGATTAAAATTTTCACATTAATAGAATTAAAATTTTACAAATTAAAATTTTACATACAATTACATTAATTAAAATTACAATTACAATTAGAATTAAAATTACAATTACAATTTTACATTAATTTCACATACATGAATTACGATTAGAATTAGAATTAGAATTTTAATTTTACATACAATTACATTTACAATTTTACATATAATTACATTTACAAATATAATTACAATTTTACAAATATTTTACAGACAATTCAACTAAAATTATAGTTATAAATACAATTACATTTACAATTTTACATAGAATTACATTTACATTTACAATTACAATTTTACAAATATTTTACATACAATTCAATTAAAATTACAATTAAAAATACAATTACAATTTGTGAAATTTACATTAAATTAGAATTAGAATTAGAATTTTGCAAATTTTCATATATAAAATTTCAATCATTTCAGAATAAATTAAATATTACAATTACAATTAAAATGTTACATTAATAAATATTTTACATACAATTACACTTAAAATTACAATTAGTACAAATACAAATACAATTTTACAATTTTACATAGAATAAAATTTTAAATTACAATTACATTCACCACATAATATTTAATAAATATCATGGTCATTTAATAATATTAAATTAATTAATAAAATTCATCACGATCATGATAACCATCATACAAATATCATGTTCGACTAATAAACACATTCAATTAACATCAGATTAACATTATATATTAACATCATCACAACACAAACATCAAATATACATCTCAATATCATGTCAAATAACTCATGCACCTATCACATATACACATCTATCTGCAAGCTAAACATTAAATGAACATATCTAACATAAATAACAATATGCGACACATCATGATGATCATCAACATGAAAATTAAGTACAACTGCAACATGAACATAAAATACATGGAATATATATATATATATATATATATATATAGATAATGTTAAAAATATACAATTGTAATATAAATCATGTCATGGATCAAGCACTGGTGGTAGTATAACAACATCAATAACACTAGTAGAAGTGGATGTCGCTTGCTCAGTAAAGCTAGGTGAAGCCTCGACAGTCGATGGTCGACTAGCCTGCTCATGATCATGATGATCACTAGTACTGATGGATGCATCCGCTGGTGGTAATACAACATGATCAATATGAGGCACAGTAGTAGTGGAGGCGACCTACTCAGCGAACAATACTGCAGCCTCGACGGTCGATGATCTAGCCTACTCATGATTATCATGACTAGTACTCATGATTGATGTTGCAGGCTGCTGTGTAATATCTTGTTTTAGGGATATCTCCAAAACACGCCAAACTCCAACCAAAGATAGACTGGGAGGGAATTTATCAGATATTTCGCCTCTGAAAGAGGAAGAGATCCGGAGGCTACCTGGCCCTTTCCAGACTCTGTCTAGGAGTGAAAGATAAACACACCAAGTGGTATAGAACTAGAGCGCTCAAAACAATAATAGAAATAGAAAGAGAATACAATAGCTATGGCAACTCAACCAGAAAACATAGAGAGAAAATGCTGAGCCATTTTATTAATTTGAGAAATATAATGAAATACGAAAGGTGATATTGCGCAAGGAAAGTGAGAAAACACTCTTAGAGAATACCAGAAATGGCTGCTCTAGGAACTGCATCCTAGTTGGAAACTTCCATGTAGCTGCTACTTCTGGAATGGACTGAAGACTAGGGGCTGATCCCCTTGCCGGAATGAGCTGAAAATCAGAAATCCTCCTCTCCTAAACAACCTGGACAAGATCCACAAGCCATTCCAAGAATGGACAACCCCAGAAATCACCAGAAAATACCTCCCTAGTGAATTACGCTGGCCTCCAAGGCACTGTGTAGTGGCTAGATAGAAACCATTGAAATACTACCACAAACTCTGCCAAAACCCTCCGACACCCAAAGGCTGACCCTCTGCTCAAAATCTTGTCTAAATCAGCCATATAAACCCCAATCCAAAGCTCCTCTACAATGGACTGCATCCTCTGTCCCAGTGAATACGCAGTCTCTATAAGCTCCAACTCTGCAACAAACCCAAAAAATGAAACGACACACAAAATGCTGAAAAAATAACCTTGACCGAGCAGGCACTTGAAGTACACCAGGGCTAAGGGCGAGATATCCAACCGGATACACTCAATGCACTAAATAGTGCTGCAGACAGGCTAAACATATAGTGTGCTCAAGAAGACATAAGTCTCACTCCAAAATCATCAACTCAAGAATGATCCAAATGAGGAGGCTCCTCCATCTTTTATAGCATTCGTTTCCCTCCAAAACCTGGCGTAGCCTCTCTCTCCTCCACATCCTCATCCTTATCTGCACAGAAGCTTCTAGAGTGCATGTAGGCCTCCCTCCTCTATGTGGTGTTTGGCCCCCTTGACCTCCCTTGAGTCACAACGTTGTGCTACTAGGCAGATGTCTTATTCTACTAAAGTGAGTTAGACCCTCTTTACTCACTTTTTATTTATTTTCAAACCGTAGATGGAAAAAATATACAAAATCGAATATTCCAATTAGCTATTGCTAATTAGGAATATTACAGTCCCCCCTAGAAAAATGTTTCTTTCCATCAAGCAACTGAAGTGATGGATGCTACAGAATCTTATCGCTCTCCAAAGTGGCATCCTCATCCGGAAAATTCTTCCACTGCACCAAGAATTCTCGGACCATCCTACTTCGTAACCGCCTCTCCCTGGTATCAATAATGGCCTCCGGCTACAACACCAAGTGCCCCTCATCATCTGTCAGTGGTAGCTCCTCTGTCACTATCACCTGCTATCCCACTGCCTTCTTCAGGCATGATACATGGAAAATGTTGTGGATGTTGCTGCCTTGGGGCAACTCCAACTCATATGCAACCTACCCAATCCTGCATATCACCCTGTATGGCCCGTAGAAACGAGGCTTGAGCTTCTCAACTCCCTTATGCTTTAGCAATGACTGTCAGTATGGTTGTAAGCATATGTATACCAAGTCCCCTACTTCAAACTATCACTCCACCTGACCTCTGTCAGCATACAGCTTCTCTTGGTTCTGGGCTGTATCCATATTGTCCTTGAGAGCTCGGAGGATATCCTGACTCTCTTGGATCTACATCTTGGCTCTAGGAGCCTTACTCGCACTGACCATCACATCAGCAAATGATAAAGGATGGTACCCATACAAAGCATAAAATGGTGACATACCAATCGAAATGTGATGTGTTGAGTTGTAACAGTACTTCCCCAAATGCAACCATCTCAACCATGCTCGCTGCTACCCACTGACATACTTACACAAGTAGCCCTCTAGCCACTTGTGAATTATCTCCGTCTGTCCATCTGTCTTTGGGTGGTAACTGGTACTCAATGTTAACTCCGTTCCCATTAGCCGGAAAAGCTCCTACCAAAATCTGCCCATGAAGCGGTTGTCCCTGTCACTGATGATGGTCTTAGGAAGACCATGCAACCTGAAAACCTCTCGGAAGAATAGCTCGGCCACCTGTGCTGCTGTGTAATGTGCGGATATGGCGAAAAAGCGTGCATACTTTATCAGTCGATCAACCAAGACAAAGATACAATCCTTGCCCTGCACCATGGGCAACCCTGTGATGAAGTCTGTCGATATGCTCTCCCATTTTCCCTCTAGAATGGGAAGAGGCTGCAACAGTCCTGTAGGATGGCTCATCTCACATTTGTTCCTCTAAAAAACATTGCACTCTGCGATGTGCTAGAGTACGTCCTCCTTGAGGCGCCTCCATGAGAACCTTTCTCTAATGGCCATGTAGGTTTTGGTAAACCCCTTATGGCCTACCAATGGAGAATCATGTGATGCCTTGAGTATCTTCTTCTTAAGCTAAGATCCCTCAGTCAAGAAGATCCTGTCCCTGTAATAGATGATCTCATCGACCACCTTGTACCGATCATCTGTCACCTGTTCATCCAGCACCTCACATGCAAATCTGCCCTTGGAGTACTCAACTAAGAGTCGAGACCTCCAATCTGCATCCAAGCTCATAAGAGATAACGTGGCTAGTCTAAGTGAAAGGGCATCTACTACCATGTTATTCTTACCCTTGACATACTCAATGTCAAAGTCATATTCTTGGATCTTACTGATCCACTTCTTATGCCTCTCCTGTAGCTTCTTCTTCTCCAACGAGAACATGAGGCTCTTGTGGTCAGTTCTCACCCTGAATTTGTTCCCTACCAGATACTGCCATAATTTGGCCAATGCATGCATGATGGCCAACATCTCCTTGTCATATATGGGATACAACCTCTCATGCGGAAGGAGCTTCTGTCTCTCAAAAGCTATAGGGTGTCCCCCCTACATCAATACTGCGGCTATCCCCTCTCCCGACGCATCACACTCTAAGACAAATGGCTGCGTAAAATATGGAAACAGAAGCACTGGGCAGCTACTTATCACCTCCTTGAGCCTATCAATGGCTTGCTATGTTGTATCTTTCCAACCAAATGCCCCTTTCTTCATCAAATATGTAAGGGGTGCAACAAGCTATGAGAAACCTTTGATGAACTTCTTGTAATAGGCACACATCCCAATGAATCCTCGAAGTTTCGCAACATTATTTGGCTCCGGCCAATCTCTGATGTCTCTAATCTTCTCCTCGTGGACCCTCACTCCATCCACTCCAATTATGTGACCCAAATACAACATCTCTGTCATCCCAAACTCACACTTGAAGAGCTTAGCATAGAACTGTTGCTCTTCCAAGATACGTAGCACTGTCTCTATATGTTGTAGATGCTCCTCCCACGTCCTGCTATATATGAGTATCTCATCAAATAAAACGAATATAAACTTCCTCAGATGACTGCGGAAGATATGGTTCATGCAAGACTGAAAGGTGGCTGGTGCATTGGTCAGCCCAAAAGGCATAACCAAAAACTCAAAGTGCCCATAATGACACCTGAAGGCGGTCTTGGGAATGTCTTGTTCCCTCATGCGAATCTGATGGTACCCTAATCTCAAATCAATATTTGAGAAGAACTGAGCTCCTCTCAACTCATCCATTAGCTCATCGATCCTGGGTATAGGGTACCTATTCTTCAAAGTCTTCTAGTTTAGGGCCTTGTAGTCAATGCACATCCTCAAAGCGCCATCCTTCTTCTTCACCGACACTATAGAAGAAGCAAACAGACTCGTGCTTGGTCTGATGTGTCCAAGAGCCAACAACTCCTAGATGGCCCACTCAATATCATCCCGATAGGCTTTGGGATGCCTATAGGGTGTAGTGATCACCGCCTGGATACCCTGCTCCAGCTAGATGGTATGCTGAAACCCTCTATCTGGTGGCTGACCTAGTGGTATAGCCCTAAACACTACCTCATTCCTCTCAAGGATAGCCTGTATCTTTGGATGAACTACTCAATCGGTGGTCTCTGCCTCCGATGCTTGCAACTCAACCGCCCACTCTATGTTTCCCTTCCAGAAGTCTACCTCCATCCGGTGTGCTGAAATTGTCTGAGGTGGGTAAGTATGCATCTCACAGATCTTCTCATGCTTCCCAGTCTTCTTGTCATACCACTCCATCTCTAAGGCCTCCCAATTTGTGGCGACCTTCCCCAGCATAATCATCCACTGAACACCCAGTACCACATTGGTATCTGGTATGTTGACCACGAAAAATTAATCAGTCACAGTGTAAGTACCCATCGTCACTACTAACTCTGGAACATACTGGGCACACTGCATCATCTGGGCTCCTGGGACCAAGACTAAAAACCCATCAAAACTCTCGATCGGTATACCACTCCGCTCGACCATCTGTGCATCAATGAAGTTGAGGGTTGCCCCACTTTCAACCAAGACTGATATTCGCTGGCCACATACTGTCCCACGTACGCGCAATGTCAAATACTTAGGAAATCCTCGCAAAGCTGCAAGGACCGCTCCAGTGGGTGCAAAAGCTACACCTCCTGTCACTGGAGGTGGAGGCGGCAACTGATCCTGGGCCATGTGACTATCTCCTACCTCCTCATCATCCTCCTCATCCTCTTCCCCGCTATCATCAAAGAAGACCTCAATGAAGTGTGCTTTGCCAGCAGCAAACCTATGCCTAGGTGCCCACTGCTCCTGACAAGTGAAGCACAGTCGCTTCTTCCTCAACTCACTCTTAGCCTCATAATCTACTTGTGCCTATCTTGGATTCCCCTTTGGAGGAGGAACCCTCACATCCTTCCCCTTAGGCTGGAAAGCCTGTCTCTGGGGGTTAGGTGTCCGCATCCTAGGAAATGCATCTTGCAAATCCCTGGTCCTACTGATAGCATCCTAGAGTGTAGCTGGTCTAGTAGATCTGACTAGACCTCGAAGTGGTTCTGCCAATCTCTGCACAAACATATAGATCATCCATGTCACAGATAGATCTGGCACCATCACCGAAACCCTCAAGAAATCTGCAATGTATGTCTCTGGGCTCCCTGCCTGTTTGAACTTTGTCAGCTCAAAAAAATATTGTTCCGGATCCCTCCGGTCAAAAAACTCTACAAATCTCCTGGTAAACTCGGCATATGTCATCACTGTGGAATGCCCGAGTGTCACCATCCCATGGAACCACCAATCCTGGGCCTCACCATCCAAATGTAATGTTTCCACCTTGATGGCCTCTGTCTCCGACATCTGGTTAAGCTGGAAATAGATATCTAGCTTCTCCACACAAGACTTTTCCAAACTATTTGACGATCCATCAAACATAGGCAGATGAAATCTACTAGAGGCACGGTGGGAATCTCCATCATGGTAATGCTGATGCCCTCTGTGATGGTTGCGGGGTCTACTGTCCCGCTGGAGCTACAAAAAATCTCTGAATGTGAGAGCATCCCTAAACTCCTGCCCATAGGACTAGTACTCTACAAAATACTCATCTAAGTGTCCAGGTTCTGCCTCCTACTGGGCTCCTGCCCCTGTATCTGCTCCCAAGAAAGTCGGCATAGTAGAGCGGGTAGGTGCACATGAAGCCGTTAGCTAAGTAGTATCACGCTGAGCAACACCCTGCTCTGGAAAATGGTGGGATGTACCTGATCCTTCTCCGACCTGGAAAACCCCTAGAGTCTCACGCTGCCTAGCCTTCATAGTTGTGAACCTCTGTCCTATCACCTCATTCTATTGAGCTAAATCCTACACCGACTTGAGGAGTACCTCTCGAAACTGTTTGGCCTCTGTATCATCTGCCATCAGCTCTTCCTACCTCAAGTCTATTACAAGCTCCACCTGCTCTGCGTTTTCCATAGGCTCTCTCTCTTGATATGCATTTTCTACCTGGGCATAGTCTTCCTCTTCGTAGGTGGCATCCAACCTACACTCACGGTCTTTATACTTCCTGCCTCTGTACGGTCTCTTTCTTGATGTCATAGACCACAGGCTGAGCCAGAACTATGCTCTGATACCACTGTAATATCATGTTTTAGGGATATCTCCAAAACACGACAAACTCCAACCAAAGATAGACTAGGAGGCCATTTACTGGATATTTCGCCTTTGAAAGAGGACGAGATGTGGAGGCTACCTGGCCCTTTCCAGACTCTGTCTAGGAGTGAAAGATAAAAACACCAAGGGGTATAGAACTAGAGCGCTCAAAAAAATAATAGAAATAGAAAGAGAGTACAGCAACTACGGCAACAATGACAACTATGGCAACTCAACCAGAAAACATAGAGAGAAAATGCTGAGCCATTTTATGAATCTGAGAAAACACTGTTATCGATGAAATAGGTAACCTGACCTCAAAACGGGAACTCTAGCCCAAAAACTCTCAAAAAACATGAAAAAACACCCCCAAAAAAAAATGTGTCTTCCAGAACGCACTTGTTTTTTTTTTAAGGTCAAATTTCAACATTTTCTAAAATTATGCTAAAAACAAAATTGTTTGTTGAAAAAAGGATTAAAAAAACACCCCCCAAAAAAAAAGTGTCTTCCAGAACGCACTTGTTTTTTTTTTCAGGTCAAATTTCAACATTTTCTAAAATTATGCTAAAAACAAAATTGTTTGTCGAAAAAATGATTGAAAAAACACCCTAAAAAAAAAACGAGTTGATGCTGGAATAACAAAAAGAAAAAATTGTGTCATAATTTTGACACTTGTAACAATGGAATTAAAGACAACATATTAGGACATTTTTTAAAATCGGAAATTTCTAACATTTTTTATAGATGATGTTAAAGATAAACAAATACATGTCTGAAGGGCTTATAATTTTGAACAATTTTCATCCATGTTGTTAAACATAAAATATCTTGACTTTAAACAACCCCAAATTTGTAATTATTTTCAACCATAACCTTAAAGATAAAGGTAAATCTAAAGTTTTTCAATCTTAAGTGTTCAACATACTTGAACAATGAAATTATGGAGAAAATATAAGACTTACAATTTAAAAAAATGAACAAGTAAATGAAAAAATTATCATTGCACAGAAACAAGAGTAATTTTAATTTTAAAGAATAAAAACTTCTCTTTTTTCAAATCTTAGCATAAGACAAATTTAAATATAATTTCAACCAAAACCTAAAAATCAAGCATCAAAACAAAGTGTTCTGTTTCAATTATGCATATAATTATTAAAACTTTTAAAAGTATCTTATACCAAATGGTAACAATACATAATATCATGGTAATATCACTGCATAATCTAAAAATTCAACATTAGTTTCTATTTTCTATTTTCTATTTTACTTTTAATTAAAATATCAACATTGGTACATTGAATATAACATAAATTATTTTTGTAATTCATTGTTACATTGTCGATATTCTAAAGAAATGAATTCTTCATAATTAAAACGTATAATCCAACAAACATAGAAATGTCTCAGAACTTCATGAAAAATGAGATGGAAGTCAAAATTTTTATTTCAAGTTACCATGCAAACATCAATTACATAAAAGTGTCTTAGATAGTTATTCAAAATCAGCCATAGGTTCTGGCACACCATCATAATATACATCTTCATATGAATGGCTCGATGCAGATGAAGATGATCCATATTCTTCTCTTTCATCAACTAGTGATCCATCTGAGTCAACATGCATGCCCACCATTTCAGAGTTCAAAAGTCTTGTAGATCTACGTCTACATTCTGCAGAGTCCCATTTCAATAGTAATTGTTATGGTAGCAATTTCTTTAAAATATTTATGGTCTGCAACCGAAGAGTTCCTCTCTTTGTCAAATTGAAGTCATACACAAGTATGTCAACATCCTCCAATTTTAAGACATCTGTGCGGTGACGATTTATATTTGTGCCCTTTTTTTTTTCTCTTTCTGCCAATTCTTTTTTCCACTACCATCTCTGGCTTGTACACACCATTGAAAGTGTGGGTACTTGTGGCATACCAATGTACATCAACAGCTGTAATCTCCTCATTTTCATTAATGACCTTTATAACCTTGGCAATCCAGGATGGATAGCCAAGTGGATCTTCATCTACTAACACTGCTATCATACAACCTTCCTTAAGATCCTGCACAGAACCCCTGTAAAGGTCTTCCATGGCTTCACGTTGTGCATGTGATCTTCTAGAACCAATATAGATTTCTCTTTCCTATACCTGTGGGAAATTAATAATAGCTTGAGGCTGTTGTTGTTCAACATTGTGTGTTTCTTGATGTTCATGTTCATTTGGCATATTTTGTGGCAAAAAAAAAGGACTCTTCAAAAGCGTATCCTCATTTACTAATCTTGAAATCATATCACTTTGATTACTGAAAAAAGACTCCCACCAAACTGAATCAGCAACATCGAAGTATTCATATGTATCTCTAATACATCTTTTAATTTCCTCTAGACATTCAAAATAATTTATCTCTCTTTTCTGCCTTCGTGCATTATGGAGTTCGGAAACTGACTGTAATAACAATATCTTTGATGAAAACATTGGACGCTCTGGAATGAACTTCAAAAATGCTAAACCTGATGATGGTCCCCATTGTTCAATAGTTGAATACTTCTTGCCCCATATAAGTGTTATCCCATCAATTTTTTTGATACGAAATTGATGCTGGAAGCTAATGTCGTTAATTTTTTCAATGCATTTCTCCTCACCATGCGATCCAAAAATAAACCTTCGCATATCAATAGTTTCTTCCAACACATGAAAAACAAGCTCTGGAATGTACGATTTCTTAATACATTCAATTAATGATGGCAGGCTCCCAACACCTTTCCTCCTCAATGTTACTGAAAAACGACTGAACATTTGATCAATATGATCATGAGTATGCCCAACAAGAATGAAACCAACCTTTATCTTTTTAAAAATCCCCAATTCAACAAGCATGTTTAGATACCCAAAAAGAACTTGATTTTTTTTCTCACGACTTGTGTTGTCTAATTGTAAACACAAAACTTCAGGAAGAATCCCAGACCAATGAGTAACCACATCATGGATTATAGTTATGGTCAGATTTGCATCATTGTGAATATTTGGAGTTCTGAAGAAAACTCTTGGAAACATCTTCTCATTAAATACCATACAACCAACCAAGTGAAAATGAATGAAATTTTCCTCCTGTAATTTTTTTGGCGTGCGGACAAAATGTGGAAGAAGTGTTTTCTTTTGGTCCATACCATCAATTATCAATCCTAGATATTTATTTGGATTATCATAACACTTTTTTCGATGATTATAAAACTTTTGTCTTTCACTTGTTTGTTGATTGCGATGGTCTTGAAGTTCTTTGACAACGGAATATGTACATAAAATAAAAGAAACATATGAATAAATATATTTTCATAGTTGATAAGTATCAAATTTTAAAAAACAATGTTTTGAACACATACCTCTTTCTTCCCCTTGACATTTATCTCTTTTTTCTTTAAGAGAAGCACATGTGCTGCAAATCCCCATCCTTGTTTTCTTAGGAATACGAACATTGTTGAATTCAGTTTTCCATATCCTTGTAAAATAAGAATATGTAATAAAATTACCAATTCCTTCAACAGCTTCTGCATAATCTTTGTATAACATGAATATCTCTCGTCTCGAGAAATTATCTGGAATATGTATTATGTCTTTATTTGGCATACACTCTCCATGATTTGAAAAGAAGTCTTTCATCCATGTCTTAACAGTATTTGAAAACGGCCCCACCTCCCGGTTATGACATGCTTTTGAATAAAATGTGGGATCCTTTTCCAATCTATCCTGGATTCTTGACAAACGACCATTACCAATTGAATACAACATTTTGAACGCCTTTCTGCAAAGCAATACATTCCCAATATGATAATCATAACCTGCTAGTGTAGATTGCATGCAACCCACTAAATATGAATTTTGCATGCTTTTATTCATTGACATATATGTTTTCTTTTTCTCCAAAGCAAAGTTGAAATCCATATTTTTCAAGCAATCCCTTCGACAACATGCACTTGAAATCAAATGAACGACATAACTTTTTGTCGTGAGATATTTTGTCCTCGCCCTTGTATAACTGGAATGCTTTGGATTGATATGAAAAGGTCTACTCCTACTCCTAGTTCCAATATTTGCTTGCAACGGCTTAATCATTCCATCATCTTTTGTAAAAGTAGTTTCATCACCATTAGAAGGAATATTATCCCCACTATCATCATCCTCAACATAGTTAAGAAATTCATCAACATCATTGCGTGGAAAATTTTCTTTACCATCATCAGTTGAAGAAAACATTTCACAAGAATCATCGACACTTTTGTAACCCTGACTCAAAAGAAATTCTTCACCATCTTGACCCATGCTTTCAAATTATTCCGTGGGAGGATTCAATTCTTCATCACCATGAGTGTCTTTGAAATGGTCAGTTGGAGAAAATGCAATATTCAGATCTGTGCCTTTAAAATTATCATTTGCAAGAAACTCTTCATCGTCCCCTTCCTCATTGGCGCTCTCATAATCCTTGGGATTAGGCATAAGTGGAAGTTTTGAATTTGTATTCACTAGAATTTCTTCACCCTGCCCCTCCCCTTCCTCACTAAAGCTCTCATAGTCCTTAGGATTGGGAATAAGTGAATGCCTTGAATCTATATTTATTGGAAATTATTCATCCCCACCTTCATCAGTGGTTAAATTTTAATCGTTATGATTAGGTTGAAGTGAAAATTTTAGCTTTGGAAATTCATCCCCGTCTTCATCAGTGGTGCTGGCATAATCCTTAGGATTAGGACGAAGTGGATATTTTGACGCTGCAAATTCTTCATAACCCTCTTCCTCAGTGGTGCTGACATAATCCTTAGGATTAGGATGAAGTGCATATTTTGACTTTGAAAATTCTTCATTCCCTTCTTCATCTGTGGTGCTGACATAATCCTTGGGATTAAGACGAAGTGGAAATTCTGACTCTGGAATTTTTTCGTCCCCCTCTTCATCAGTGGTGCTTGCATAATCCTTAGGATTGGGACGGAGTGGAAATTTTGACGCTGTAAATTTTTCATTTCCCTCTTCATCAGTGGTGCTAGCATAATCCTTAGGATTGGGACGAAGTGGATGTTTTGACTCTGAAACATTATCGTTCCCCTCTTCATCAGTGGTGCTCGCATAATCCTTATGATTAGGACGAATTTGATATTTTGACTCTGGAAATTTTACATCCCCCTTTTCATCAGTGGTGCTGGCATACTCCTCAGGATTAGGACAGAGTGGATATTTTGACTCTATAGATTCTTCATTCCCCTCTTCATTTGTTGTTCTCATATAATCCTTAGGATTAAGCTGAAGTGGATATTCTTCATCTCCCTCTTCATCAATGGTGTCCTCATAATCCTTGGGATTAGGAAAAAGTGAAAATTTTGACTCTGGAATTTCTTCATCATGCACTTCATCACTGTTGCTTTCATAATCCTTAGGATTAAGAGTAAGTGGTATAACAGCGCTCAATTTTTTGACTCTCTATTCATGGTGAATGAACTCTCGTTATATTCATCACTCTGAATAGAGTTGTTGCTTGACGAAGATGTTGATTTTCTAAAAAGAAAAACTTCGTTATCAGAAGAAACCATGGCTTCCAACAAGAATAGGTTGAATGATACAAATTCCTCTCCCACTTACAATATATAGCTTAAAGACTGAAAATTTCCCTCCAAATTTTCCCTTCAAAAAAATTCGCGAAAAAATTTCCCTCCAAAAATTCCCTCCAAAAAAATTCGCGAAAAACTTTAACTATTTTAACTATAATGACTACATGTAAATATTTTAAATTTTTTATTTTAAACTTACGTTATATTCATCTAAAATATATTTCAAAATTTTTTAATACACTGTTGGTCTTCAAATATTTCACCATACTTTCTATTCAAAATATCCACAAAATATTCCGTTCATGCATGTCTTCGAAACTAAAATAATTTTCTTATTTGAATGGTTTAAGATTGACTACATGTAAATATTTACAAAAATAACTGACGTAAATATTAACTATTTAAACTATAATTAACTACATGTACATATTTTAGATTTTAAAATTTAATCCCATGATTTATTTCAAAATTTTTTAATACACTGTTGGTCTTCAAATATTTCACCATACTTTCTATTCAAAATATCCACAAAATATTCCTTTCATGCATGTATTCGAAACTAAAATAATTTTCTTATTTGAATGGTTTAAGATTGACTACATGTAAATATTTCCAAAAATAACATGATGTAAATATTAACTATTTAAACTATAATTAACTACATGTACATATTTTAGATTTTAAAATTTAATCCCATGATTTTAAACATTGATTACATATAAATATTAACTATGATAACTAAATACAAATATTAACTATTTTATCTATAATATTAAATATAATTAACTACATGTAAGTATTCCATATTTTAATTTTTAATCTGAGATTATATTTGAATTATTCAACATTCAGTACATGTAAATATTAATTATGATAACTACATGCAAATAATAATTATTTTAACTATAGTATGAACTATAATAAATTAAATGTAAATATTTTAAATTTGAAATTTTAATCCCACATTCATTAAACAGTAAATCAATCAGACAATATACGATATTTAAAAGGAATGATTGTTTCTATTCATCACATCACATCAAGTTTTCTGGTATTTGTTAGAGCAAATTTCTGGAGGTGTTGTGTTGGCATTGGTAACTTCGTGGAGGCATTGCATTGGCATTGGAAGCTTTGTGTCACTATTGGTAATTTTGTGGAGGTGTTGCATTGGCATTGGTAACTTCGTGAAGGCATTGCATTGGCATTGGAGGCATTGTGTTGCTATTCGTAATTGTGTGGAGGCGTTGTGTTGGCATTGGTGACAACAGCTTCTTGCATTTCAAAGGTTAGTTTTCCTTCTATTCTGTCAATTTAGAGATGATTTTGGGAAAAATCTGTTTTTCTATAGTTTTTTTTGTGTTCAAAAACTACTTTTTTAAGGTTTTTAGGTTCAAAAACCTTGATTTTTTTATATTTTTTTAGTGAAGAAAATGCAAAAAAAACTGAATTTTTTAGGGTTTTAAGAACAAAAATTTAGATTTTTTTTTTTCTTTTTTAAGACTTATAGGTTCATTTACACATAAAAATCCATAAAACGACCATGCACATAAAAAAAAATGGCCTTATAACATTTTTTATTTGTATTTTTTTTTATCATAAATATATGAGTGATTTCATTATTTAAATTTTTTTTTTTATTTGAGAATTTTTTATTTTATATTTTATTTTATTTTATTTTTTTAATTTTAGATCTTTGTTTTATTTTTTTAATTTTAAATCTTTAATTTTTTTTTCCTTTATTGTTTTGTTATATATATACATATATATTTTTTAATTGTATTGTGATATAGTTTTTTTCTTTTTTCTTTTAATTATATTATTATCTTAAAACAAATGTTTTTTTTTATAGTTTATTATATTGTTTTTTTTTTTTTTTTTTTTAATTATATTATTATCTTAAAACAAATGTATTTTTTAATTGTATTGTAATATATTGTTTTTTTTTTAATTATATTATTATCTTAAAACAAATGTTTTTTTTTATAGTTTATTATATTGTTTTTTTTTTAAATTATATTTTTAAATTGTAAAATTTAAAAAAAAATATTTATTTTCTTATGGGGTGGTGCCGGCCGGCTGGGCGGCCCCCGTGGCGCCGCCCGGCCGGCCCCGGTGCCCAACGGGCGGGGCTCGAAATCGGCCCTCGGCCGCTGGGGGTGCCTGGAGGCGGGCTGGGCCGCCCCCGTGGCGCCGCCTGGCCAATGTTTTTTTAATTTTTTTCTTTTAATTTTATAATATTGTGTTTTTAATGGTTTTTTTTTAAATTTTTTTTTTAATTTTATAAAGTTTTTTTTTTAATTGTTTGTTTTTAATTTTGGTTTTTTTTTTTTTTATAATTTGGATTTAAAAATTTTTTTTATAATTTTTTTGTTTTTTTTTAATAATTTGTTTTAAGAAAACATTTTATAATTTTGATTTTTATAATTTTATTTTGTTCTTTAAATTTTTTTTTTAAGACAATTTCTTTTAATAAAACAATCATAGAAACATTGTTATATATAAATATAAAAAAAAAAATTATTATATAATGTAATAAAAACATTATTAAATACTAATTGTTAAAAATTTCAAAATATAACAAACATATATATATATATATCAAAAAAAAAATACAATATAATAAATTTTAAAAAAAGAAAATTGTTTTAATATAACAATAAAAATTAATTAAAAATATATATATAACAATACAATTAAAAAAGTAAAAAATTATATAACATTATAATATTTGTTATAAATAGTTAATAACTTTTTTGTTTTTTTTTTAAATATTAAACACAAACTGAAGTTTCAAAATACTAGTTTATTTTTTAAGTTTAATTTTATTGCTTTAATTTCAAACTATTTAGTTTTAGAAATACATTTTGTTTATTAAATTTATTTTATTCGCAATATTTTTCCATTAACTAATATATATATATATATATATTTATCAGGAAAATGGCATCAAAAAAGATTTCTGTGAATGTTTCTGCACCTAGGGCAGCAGCTCCCAAATCTAAAGTTGCAGCTGAACGCACTATGGACACTATTGGACGCAATAAGGATATTGTTGCACACACTAATAAAAGTCAAGCAAGTGGGGCACCAGGTTCATTAAAGGTTATTTCTGATTGGAAGAACGCCAAGGAAATAGATAAAACCAATTTCTCATGGTATCTTGAAGACAGTGAAACGGTGTTTGATATACACATCTATTTGATTTGTGGTATGATTGACTTAAATGAGCAATATGAGGTGATGGGCAGAGTACGAGACATATGTATGGTCCCGAATACAAACACTATTTATGTTCTTATAAGGGAGGCTCAGAAACGTGAGAAGGTTAGATATCGTCTATCAATCGTCAAGTACGACACAGATGAAATAACTTCAAAATTTTCTGAAGAAATAGCAAACAACATTGCAAATAACATTGTAAGTATGCTTCTTTTTATTTCCTCTATGCATTATTGTAAGGATGATTCAATTTTTTATAAATTATTGATCATTGACATGTTTTATTTTGTTTCATAGGATTTTGTTTCGAGTCTTTCAAACATGTTTAATGGTATTTATATGTTGGTGCCAAATCTTATGGATGTGATCAAAACTTTCCACAAAGACAAAGCAGAGGAAAGGAGATTGAAGCAAAGAGCAATAGCTCGTGACACTGCAACAGTACAAAGAGGGAATCAACCAAGTGTCACTAAGGTGGGTCAATCTAGTAAACTTAAACATGTTTCTTTTGAAGGGGTCGAACATGAAATAGAAAATTATGATAGAATTAGTGAGGAGAAGATGAGAACTATTGTGCAAAAGAAGAAAACAGATCAAACACCAAAAAGAAAAATTGCCAAAGATCTGTCTCTTGTACCTCATTAAGGAGAGCTTGTTTATAAAGAAACTGATATGTTATCCAATAAGACTAGGAAATCAAATATTGGTGAACCTGTAAAGGTCATGAGCAGCAGTGAAGAACAAATTGAAAGATCTTACAGAAGAAGAGAAATCATAACACCAGGTGCTGAGTTAGAGGATGGCATTATTAAAACAAAACAAAATGCTATTCGACAAGAGTTGAGGAAGAATAAATTAATTCTTGGTGGCCAAACATTTGAACTTAATGTTAACCAATTTTATGGCTCAGATGAAGGGAAATCTCAATATCAAATTAGAAAGGCCCATCACCTACATGTACATAATCTGAAAACATTGTTCAGGTTCAATCCATATGCGAATGTGGTGGATTACGTGGTTCTTGTCGATCCATGTCAGGTTCCCAACAAACAAGCATTTGACAAGGAAAAATGTTTTGATTATAAATATTATGTAATTGGAGGAAACCATTCAATAGAGGCTAAAAGACAATTGATTGCAGAATATCCCAATAACTATCTTTTTCAAACAGTGAAATGCATCATTTACGCTGGCTTAACAGAAATGGAATCAAAGTTATTGGCATGGGATCATAATGCAGATAATGAGTACAGAATGAAAATGACGTTCATCCAAAGGGTAAGATTTATTCATAATGAATTCATAGAAAAATGTCATGGGGATAAGACAGAAGTTAGTGTAGCATTTCGAAAGGAATGTTTAATAGAAACAGGTTATCAAATTGATGAAAAAAAAGCAAAAGATGGAAAATTGAATACAAATCTCTTCAAAGGCACAGATAACATTTTTCAGTTGGCATTTAGAACTGGGGAGGTATGGGATTTGATTAATGAGATTTTTGATCGATGGGAGAATATTTCCATAAAAAATCAGAAAGTTAGAAAGAGTAAACCCATAATATGTACCAACAATAAGGGGGATCCTAAAATGAAGCAGCTTCCAGAGGATATGACTATTACACCTTGGAGAACAATGCAAGGTGTGAAGGATGATAAATTAGTCAAATCAGTATTAGCCCGTGTGAAGTCGGGTGAATTATCAATGGAAGAAATGTGTGTAGAATTTCCAAAGTAAGTTTCTTGAATTATTTCTTTCATTATAATTTTATTTTAAATAAAACATAATGATGTTGGTAGAATTTCTTATACATGTCAATATATTAACGTTTTTAACTTGATTCATTCAGTTAGAAAATTTATATGAAAATAAAAGAACACATGGTTAAAATGTTGAATGAAGACAGTTGGGATGATGTTGTACGCAACTACCCAGAAGCAAGTTCTACATCAACACTAAAAGAGTTTTATATTGCATTCAATAAGGTATGTTGATTTATAAATTTATTTTATTCATATTTTAACTATTTTTATTTTATTACTTATACATATCTATATATATATTTTTATGTCATTAAAGATGTCGAAGAAGGATGGAAATGGAGTACCGGATACTTTCAAAAGCTTTATTGAAAAAATTAAGATGGAGAACATGAGAAGGAAGCGTCTTATGAATGTTGAACTAGATCCTACTCTTAATCATTACATTTGGAATGGGCTCGACAGTGTCCAATATCAAATAATACAAGGTGATTGTGAAGACATTGCATCACTAATACCTAAAAGGGAATATGGCCTAGTTATTGCAGATATTCCTCATGGTTTCAATTTCCCAGACATTGAATATGATAGAGAACCATATGCTTATCAAGCTTTTAGTAAAGTGGTTACGGGTTTTCAAGAAGTGACAACATCACCACTTTGGCGATTTGTGATATTTCATTCAGACACACAGTTTCCAATGTTATTAACAAGCTTCAAGGGTAAAGCAAACTCAAGGATGTAAAGCAAACTTACATGGTAAGATTTTGAAATTGTATGTTTGATTCCTCCTAAAAAAATTTATTCATGTAAAATTTAATTGAACTTTTACTATGTTATGTAACAGGCAAAAGTCAAATATTGTTTCTTCCGAAGATCAACCTATTATAAATGATTGTGAGTTCATCCATGTTGAATGTTGGACAAAAGAGGATAGCTATAACCATATTATTATGAATCGAGTCGATGGGAAGAGTCATAGTCAAGTATTGGTTTATGATGCAGTGGTAAGAAAACTAACATATGAGGATAAAGATGCAAAAGGAGATATAGTTAACATTTATCTAAAACCACAAGCATTGATTAACTATCTTATAGATCTACGTTTAAATGAAGGAGAATGGGTTTTGGATTTATTCTCAGGTTCAGGTAAGTTTTAATATACAAATTTAAATTTAAATATTGTCTTTTTTACTTTTTATGTCTCCATAGTAATTTTCTTACTTATTTTTTTTGTGCTTGATGATTA
This sequence comes from Pinus albicaulis, assembly GCA_034641835.2. NCBI lineage: Eukaryota > Viridiplantae > Streptophyta > Pinopsida > Pinales > Pinaceae > Pinus > Pinus albicaulis. The sequence goes on along the minus strand of CM076572.1, from coordinate 28,186,295 downwards.
GGTACAACACTAGCATGTTGCCTACAAAAAGGAAAAACTTGCATTGCCATTGAGAAAGATCCAGTTCAATGCAAATTTATTCAACAAAGAATTAACGCTCTTAAATTCCTTCCAGATGCGAAGCAAAAAGTTGGTTTGAGGAAAGGAGATTTTAATGAATCACGTGTGGCAAAAAAAGAAAAGGAACCTCAACCACCATTATATGGAATGATTGGAAAGGGACACTTTGGAATATTTGCTGACATGAAAGATCCATTAGAAGATGGCAATGATCAAAATGAAGAAGAAAATGCTGCGGAAGAAGCCATCAATGTTGTTCTAGATGATGTTGAAGATGTATTAGTTGATATTGTTGATAATGTTTAAGTTATGCTTGCAAACAAAGCTTATTTTTCAGAACTACTAATCAGCTTTACTTGTAATGTTTAGACTTTGATATTTTATGAGAACAACCCCTTTTTTTTGCAAAAAACATGTGATTGCTATTATTTTTTGACATAAAATTCAATAAAAATGTTGTTTTCTTAAGTTTTTTTGTTAAAATTCTCCCAAAAAATTAGTTTATTTAACATGTTTTTTTCAACAAAAACTCTGTAAAAATGTATTTTTTGCATTGTATTTATATTGAAAAATTGTATTTTTTTGTCATATGGTTCAAAATGTTTGTTTTTTAGCGATAATTTTTTGATGTGCATTGAAAAATTATTTAACAATACATAAACATGTGGAAAATATAAAATTTAGAATATTGACCTTTTTTCCATCTTTTATGTATGTGAAAAAGTAAAGATATCATTACAAGTTTTTATTTTTATTTTTAAATATTTTTTTATTTTTAAAACACAAGTACATAAATGCACTTAAAAATAAACATCTCACAGAAGAAGAAGACATTAAAAAAATTATAGTGTCAAAATCAATGCTATAAAAAAAACGTTGGTGATGATACACCACCACTATTCAAAATCGACATAAAAAACACCACTTTAAAAAAAAAAAATTATTAAAAAAAAAACAAAATGAAAAAAAATTAAAGTGCCAAAAACATGCTCAAAATTTTTTTTCTTGATTCTGCATCGCCACCTTTTCAAAATCGGGTGTTTTTCTTGATATTTCAAAAAGTAGGTAACATTGAGGTTACCTATTTCATCGGTAACATTGGTAGAAATGTAATGAAATGTAGTGATCTTTTCATATGAAATGAGAAAACACTCGAGGAGAATATCGGAAATGGGTTTGCTACGGAGGCTACGTCCTAGCTTGAACGTGTAGGCACGCTACTCCTGGAATGGATTGAAGACTAGGGGCTGATCCCCTTACCTAAATGAGCTGAAAATCGGTGATCCTCCTCTCCTCAGCAACCCGGACAAGATCCAGAAGCCATTCCAAGAATGGCCAACCGCATAAATCACCAGAAAATGCTTCCCTAGTGAATTACGTTGGCCTCCAAGGCACTGCGCAGTGGCTATATAGAAACCGCTGAAATACTGCCACAAACTCCACCAAAACCCTCCAACGGGAAAAGGTTGACCCTCTACTCAAAATCTCGGCTAAATCACCTGCATAAACCCCAATCCGAAGCTCCTCTACAATGGACTGCGTCCTCTCTCCCAGTGACTGCGCAGTCTCTATAAGCTCCAGCTCCGCAACAAACCCAAACAATGAAACGACACACAAAATGCTGAAAAACTAACCGTTCCTGAGCAGGCACTCAAAGTCCCCCAGGGCTAAGGGTGATATCTCCAACCGGAGACACTCAATGCACTAAACAGTGCTACAGATAGGCTAAATAGCCAGTGTGCTCAAGAAGACATAAGTCTCACTCCAAAATCATCAACTCAAAAATGATCCAAATGAGGAGGCTCCTCCATCTCTTATAACATTGGTTTCCCTCCAAAACCCATCGTAGCCTCTCTCTCGTCCACATCCTCATCATTATCTGCACATAAGCTTCTAGAGTGCACATAGGCACCCCTCCTCTAGGTGGTGTTTGGCCCCCTTGACCCCCCTTGAGGAACAACATTGTGCTACTAGGCAGATGTCTTATTTTACTAAAGTGAGTTAGACCCTATTTACTCACTTTTTATTTGTTTACAAACCATAGAAAGAAAAACTATAAAAATTCAAATATTCCAATTAGCTATCACTAGTTAGGAATACTACATGCTGACTGGATGTGGCTAATGGTCCAGCCTCATCTCTATGATGGCTAGTGTTAGATGCTAGAAGTGGAGCCTCATGCTAATCATCAGGCGTGTTGCAAGGTAAACGATCACGAGATGCATCCGAGTGGCTATTGGAAGACTTTCCATCATGTTACGCAACTCGACTGCGCCTATAGCTACAGAAAGTCCTCCTCAATCACGTAACAGTTGCCGTAGCTCCTATGACATGTCGCATTAGGTCGTACATGTCATGCGGTATCCTTCTCCACATCCATATCAATCTATCATCGCCTTATATCCCACTGTAATGAGGGGGCAAGATGCTCGCATCTGAAATCAATCCACAGAGTTGGCTACCCAACTCCATCCAGTATCTGGTCTTTGGTCGACCACGCCTAGTAAAAGGCGGTGCTAGTGCACCATGAGGCACATGAGGATCAACACGTCTCTCTACTATTCCACCAGCCTCATCCTCTGGCACATTAGCCATCTCCTAATCGTAATAATCAGGATCAACACCTAGATCATGTGGTGGATCCTGCATCTCATCACTATGAAAAGACTCAATGTCTGCAAAATATATACAAGTACACAATAATAATTAGACAATTTCATTACATAATTTACTAAAAACAAGTTAAAGAACATGTTAGAATAAATATAAATAAAACAGTAATATTACCTCTATCATCTGGCGGCTCATTAGGAGTGAAGAGGATGTTGGGACACCCTCGCCAATCTAGTCCAGCATAAGGACATGGGACCATAATTAAGGGATGCAGCCCGCCAACACTGGCTATTAAGTCCAGCGAATCATGTGATATCCTCATTGGAAACATAGTGTCTCCCCTCTTGGGCATCATATGCCCCCACATTCACATCCGGGCCTGCAACATCAGCCTATGAGGCTGTTGCACAAAACTTCTCATCTCTGGAAACCTCTTAAAAAAAAACAAAACAGCTCTGAAGCAAAATGGAAGTTGACCCTCCCTTGTGCATGAGCATGAAATCTATCTAAGTCCGTACAAAACTATTGCAAAAAAATGGCAGACCACCTGACAAGTCGTGGCTGTTGTACTAAAGAACCAACATAATATAAAATCGATCAACTAATGCGTTGTCTGTCACTGGTGTTACGCAAAATGATCGAAGAGATAATAGAGAGGCAGTGCATGTCTTGTCTACCAAAAGCACCTATATGTAACTAAACTCCAAGTACCTGAAAACCTAAAGGAGACAATAAATGTGCTCCAATGTATCTCTGGGAGTAAACTAACTGACTCCCTCATACACAACCAAGTGGCACATCTGGGAATGAGGGAAAAACCACCCCTCTCCTCGATAGTCCTGTAATAAAATAAATCTCCTCCTCAGTGGTTGTGTACCATTGGTTAGGAACAACCTGAAAAGCCTGTCGGTGGGAATTCCACCTGCCGATAAGATGTCTCAAGAGCACACTATGGGCATTTAGGCCGGAAATAGCCTCCTCATAGAACTTGAGTAGGCATACCTGCTTAAGGATCTCCAGGGTATTTGCAGTAATAGGGCGAGGGCATCCATCTCTCTCCCTCTCTCTCACCTCCCATTGGCGAATAATGTCATATTGTTTTGAATTTTACTATTGTTGTTGCTCCTGTTCTCTCTGAATCATTGCCATATTAAATAATTTTTTTATATTAAAACATAAATGTATTTATAAATATACATATATAATTTTTTTAAAAAAAAAAAACATAAATACAATTCAGTGCTCCATAAAAATAGTCACGCACTGGTGCCGGTGCATCCTAATATTTTAGCGCACCTCCCTGGGGCCCCTAATGAAACAAACTGCACCGGCCTCGGTGTCGATGTCTATTTTTCAAGCACCGTGGACTGTATATAATTCAGAATAGCGGTGCGCTGACTGAAATATATGCATCGACGTGTATAGTTGTGTTGGTGCACCAACTTCATGACAATGACATAGTTGACGGTGTCGTCTTTTACCCAGCTACACTATTGACCCTCTTGGAATGTAAAATGCAGTGCGCTGACATAAACAGGGGTGGAAAATGCAGTCAACACACCACATTGTGATTTCCGGGGTCAACGGTGTGCCTAGATAAATGAAGGCACCGCCTTTTTGTTTTTTATTTTTAATTTAAAATTATTCAGGGCGCCTTCCGGTACCGCCCTAGAAATGGTTCCGTTACTGTTAGCATCGGTAGCAGTGCTGCATATAAATTTTACAAGGTAGCACCGCTATCGGTGCGAGCCAAACAGCTCGAGCGCACTGAGCGGCAATTTTTTTTTAATGGCTATTTTTAAGTTTATTTCAATATCTTATCCGGTAAAAGGCTTAATTATAGGAAAACTAGAAATATACCTATACATTTCATGGTTGAGGAGGCATATTGACTGTAAAATTTGGAAAATAAAATTTTCCCACTATTTTTGAAAATGAAAGCTACAGATTGGTGGCCAATGTAAAGCAACAGTGTGTGCAATGGATGCAATGAGAGCACCAATGTTAGGGCAGCTCAGAAATAAGAAAATAGCACTAGGGATTGAGAGATCTAAATCACTTAGGAAAGTGAATAATGAATTTTTTTGGCTGTAAATTTTTTTTATTAATCCATTTTCGGTGGTTGGGGTTTTATAAGCGCACTGGTGTGATTAAATAAAACCGCACTCGGAGGTATCAATTTTGACACGTTGTTTATAATGCGTCGGGGAGTTTCCCTAACCGCGCACCAGGATGTTTCAGTTTCAGCGCAAAAATTTGATGATGCACCGGGGCAGCGTAATGGTAAAGCATCAGTGCGTAATGGTCGCAATGCACTGGTTTTTTGGCCTTAATTTTTTATATATATAAAGCTATTCTAGTGTGTGTTGTTTCTGGTGCATCAGTTCTCTTAGAGAAGAATGCACTAGTTCGTTTCTGTTTTGGCACGGTTTTTTATGATGCACCGATGCAAAAGAGTATTGACACCTTGGTATGTTACAGTAATTGGATGCCTCAGCAGTGTGTACTTTGCACACACTGTTCAGTGTGCCAATGTTTAGTGCACGCTGGTGCATTCTATGGTATCGTGTATACTGGTAATTGATAGCTCACGAGCACCGGAAAACTGAAAATCCAGGTTCTTTGTCGTTTAATTTAACCCTCTACTGGTGCGCATTGTTTATAGGTACACCGGTACTGTTTGTTGAAGACGCACCAATCGGTTTTTGTTTTGGTGCATTTTTTATGATGCATCGATGCAGTTTCTGTCTACCGCACAGGGTGGTTTTAGTGTTGGCGTTGTTTTTTATAATTCATCGGCACGGATGAGTTGTGAGGCACTAGTGCTCTATTATATTATGATGCACCGGGCATGTGTGTATAGAGTGCATGGTGTATGGTGTGCCAATTATTTTGGCCGCACCAGTTCTTAATTTTTTTTAGAGCACCAGGGTGAGTTTTAACGATAGGAGCAGCGATAGGAAAACATCCGCAAAACCCTCCACCCTCGAACCTCCTCTAGTAACCTCTCCTACAAACAAATGTATGGGGTATTTTTCTTTGTGGTTCCTCAAAAACATCCGCTAGAGGGTATTTTATTTGTAGTGGATGGTTGGTGAGTGAAATTCCAACTAAACCCTATGTGGTTAGTGATATACTATGGTTGGACCTGGAATGGTCACTGATTGTTCAGTGTTGGACATGGAGTGGTCCTTGTCCAGGAAGACTATTTCTAGATATGAAGCTACCATAGGGGCATATTTGGGAGAGAGTACAAGACCTCATTCATTGGGTCGCACATTATTTTTTCCATCTTGATTTTCATGGTATGCTATTGAATTGGAAATACATAAGTGAAATTTTGTTTTGCAGTGGTTTTCTAGATCTATTTATTTTTGTTTTCTATACAAATGTTTTGAATTTATTTACGATAATATGAAATAATCATATAATAATATTTAATCAAGTTAGCTTCAAACCATAAAAGACAATTTTCTATCATTTTGGAAGAATCCTTAATTATTTAATATTTAGTCTCGGAGGAAAAAGGTCAGTCACGGAAACAAGTCCTAACAGTCTACCTGATTAATAATATTACTATTTCTGTAGAATGTAGGAGAGACTGTAGCTAAATTGATGTTCTTTTTTGTCAATGATAAAATTATTTGTCTTAATATTACATAATAAAATTGAATACTTTTTAATAACTTGCGTTGAGAATCAAAATTTAAAGTAGTGTGATAAAAACATGGCAAAGGACGCTAGTTGATACATGTATATTGAGATGATGAACAATTATTAGAATAACAAACACTATAAATATAATAATACATAAATACATAGTAGGGGGCTATTTAATTATATTCAAATTCACATGAGACTCTAAACTCTGTAAATGAGAAGCTATAGATGGTAGAATGCCTTCATTATTATCTATCAATCAAATGGAGAAATTTGTAACTTGGAACATAACTGTTCGAAGTATTTGAAAACATAATAGTGAAAAATTAAATTACAACAGACAACCAAAAGCAGTCAATATGCCATAACTGAAAATCACTTAGATGAGTGTTCAAGTTTTTATGGCTAACAACCCAAATGCATAATAATTTACATAACAAAACTCAAACGAGAATGGTGAATGAGTATCGCAACCTAAACCCTATTCTAATACATGGTCGCGGACCTTTCAGTAGTCTCTTGTAATATGAAAAAATAATAAGGTTTTATTAGAACCCATAAAGCACCGTTCTTGAAAAGAAGGCAAACATTCAAATTCAAATCCCTATTCGCAAGAGTTAGACAGAGACTTAACCTGTGATTTCCAAAGAAAAATAAGAGAGTTGATAGCAAGGATGAAAACGAGATATATCACATGGAAAAGAAGAAAAAGAGGGCTTAGAGTTTCAGCCTATAAGTATTATCTCGAAGGTGGTTGTAACCCTTTAAAGCCTGCGTGAACGAGTTAAGTTAAAAATTGTTGAAGTAACTGAAAACATGGAACCAAGACGGAAGTTAGACAAACTAAAAACACATGCAATTCAAGTTACCAGTTATTTTCGAGCCCTAGAAGGAAAAATTCATTAAGATGGTAGGGGTAAGGGATTCATTTCCTTAAAATAAAACTCTTTAAGAGTTGTGAATTGAACGAACCGCACCATAAAAAAATTGTAGGAATTTAGCCTCCAATGGACCATTATTGTACTCAGATTAGGAGGAAAATAAATAAGGTTCCTTAAACAATTCTAAAACTTGAAATGGGACTCTGAAAATGAATTATGGCTTCAAAAATTACCTTCAAGTGACCAACCTCCATAGACTAAAGTAACCTAGAGTGATGAGTTTTCCTGTTGCAGAATTCATTCTCACGTAGAGAAAGGTCCAATTAATATGGAGTGGTATCGGGAAAGGGGAGGTGGTTACTCCCATAACTGTGTCGCTTCGTCTCCACAGAAGATTCAAAAATGTATAAATTTGAACCACTCATCCGAGATCTTATCACTAAATCCAAGAACAATAATGTTATACAATTGTATTGATCTAGAGAGTTCAAAATGATCATGTTAGAGGAGTTACAGTAATTCCAAAAAATAATACCAAAATTATTTCACCAATGAATTGTAGGAGGGAAACAAATCTTGAATTAAAACATTAATATCCCACTATTCACCACTGTAATAAGGATAGGAGAAAACATTTCAAACCTAATTTTCAACATTGTTATGATTTCCATATATTCACGAGGAGATCCCTATGTGTATCCAGCTACAATATATAATGTAATGGGAATTACACTCAAGTTATATACGTTTTTTAATTATTTAAAAATTTACCGATACATGATAAGCAAGTAAAATGCATTAACGATCACCTTGAGAATGTTACTAGCTAAGTTACTTTTGTGATCAAATTAAACCAAAAAAAAACATTGTGAGGAGACTTAGAAGGAATGTTCTAAATAAGCCTCTTACTAGTACATGTTGATTTAATCTTAATTAGTGGATGGTCATTCAAGAGAAATATTTTTTTATGAAGGGTATGTTACAAGTGGTGTGAGAGCCACGGTTACCACCACACTGTGGCCTATTAATGGAAAACAAAGATAGTAAAAAAGTTTGTTTTTTTTGTGGAAAATAGAGAGAGTGGTGAGAAGAGGAAGTTGTATAATCTTCACACTACCTACAATGGCACCTTTTATACCCTATCCAGGACCCAATTGAGAATTTTGGTTCCATTTAGGGGAAAAATTGTTTCCACAACCACAATGTTGTTGGAAATAGTGCAACAGTTGAGGAAAAAATTGGCTAACTTAAGGTTTGATAATGAGTGATTTATGTGGGAACATGAAATAATAATTAGAAGATTAATTGACAAGTAGGATCAGATAAATTTATCCCCAACCCCTGATAATGGAAAAAAAAGAGGAATCACACAAGGAAAGAGAGGATAACATTCCTGAAAAATGTTTTATTCAAGGTTAAATCGGGGTAACGAGTTAGAATAAAAGGAATATGGAAATGTTTAGCGGGGAAAAATGCGTAGAGAGGAAAAATGATAGAAAATAGAATTACATGTGGAACTTAGAAATATTAAGCACCCAATGCTTGGTGGTGAGTAAGAGGAAGCTACAGAAGCATGATTGATAAATATTAATAAAATTTTCTAGATTTACAAATTTGACAAAAACTTGAAGGATTGTATAACAATATATAAGCTCTAGTGAAAATTAACCCTGTGGTTGGAGGAAGTTAAGGTGATCCAGGGAATTGATGAACAAGGGATAACATGGGAGAATTTCAAACAATATTTTAAGAATAAGTATTTGACTGAGCGATTTTATGATGTAAAAGCCAAAGAATTTCATGACCTCATATTGGGTCAACTATCTATGGATGATTACATGGTGAAATTGACTTTCTTTTTGAGGTACATCCTTTATATACGAGAAGAAAAGGATAAGATGTAGTTTTTTATAAACAAATTTCTGTATTTTATGGAGGAAAATTTGGAGTTTGATAATCCCAAGAACATGGGTAGAACAATACAAAGAGAAAAATGTGTTATCAACATATGAAATAGAAAGGAGACCATAGAAAAACATTTTTAGAAAATAAAGGACAAAAATGTGCTAAAAAAATTAAGAACGCTAGAATTGCAAATATTGTACACGTTTCCATGGAAGCCAAAAAAGTTATAAATTTTTGGGGATGTGTCAACAAAAGCCTTGATTGCAGAATGAAAATGAACCATTAGATATGATTGGAAAAGTAGATTATGCACAAACTTAGAGACCACCACTACATTGTAAGGGTTTTCGAGAAACCGGCTACACTAAAAGCTACCCTTACCATGGAAAAATAGAACAATTAAAGAATATTCAGGAGGCATCTACAGTGGATGAAGTGGAAAAAAGTTTAGCCCGGATCAATGTTTCATTGGAGGACTGTCCAAAACAAGTACCCACTACCTAGGATTGACGATTTATTCGATTAGGCTAAGGGTAATATTGTATTTTCCAAGATTGATTTATGCTCAAGGTACCATCAAACATGGATCAGAGAATAAGACATACGAAAAATTGCATTTAGGAGTCATTATAGGAACTATGAATGTTTATTCCTACCTTTTAGGCTTACTGATTCCATGACAACGTTTATATGCCTTATGAATATTCCACCCATACATAGATGAGTTCATGTCAATCTTTATTGACAGTATCTTGTGTTGTGAAACCAGCTCCAAAAATAGAAGAAAAGAGATATCAATGCCTTAGAAATAAGCCACTTCGAGGGGGCAACCTCCAATACATTACATGAATGAAAAATTCTTGGATGACTCAAATTACAAAACCACCTTTCTATATATAGGATTCCATGGGGCCACAATGTAATCCTAGCCAACCTAACAATAATAATTTAATGGCACAATAATAACAATAATGGGGTTACAGGGGTAAAATAATAACAATAAGGGGGTTACACTAACAAAAATAAGGGACTATACTAGTAATATAGGGGCCTAACATGCCCCTGTCCTTCAAAAAAGTGTTGTCTTCAATGCTTTAGTAGCTCTGGGTGCTTTTCTATAAAATTCTCATCCTCCCATATAGAATCTTCAGTGGGTAAGTTCTTCCACTGGATGAGATGCTCTGAAATTGATCATTTTTCGTAGATGTCGAGTTCTTGTTTCCGTGACCGCTTCAGGTTCCAATATGATTTTTCCTTCCTCATCAAATTCTCGCAATATTATTTGAACAGGAATATTTTCACCTATAACCTTCTTTAGGCATGAAACATGGAAAACTGGATCCACTCGTGAAGAAGCAAGAAGCTCCAATTTGTATGCCATAGTACCAATATTTTGCAACACCTTGTAAGGACCATAGTACTTTGGTGATAATTTATTATCCTTCTTAGCCCTCTTAAGGGACATTTGTTTGTATGGTTTTAGTTGTAAAAATACCCAGTCTCCTACATCAAAACTTCTCTCGCTGTGATGTTGATCTGCCTGTTGTTTCATTCGATTTTGTACCAAATTCAGGTTATCCTTTAAAAGCTATAGAACTTCTTATTGATGCTCGATGTGATCTTCCACTGCTTGAACCTTTGAATTTTCTTTTAAGTATGATGTGATGGACGATGTATGATATCCACAAAGTGCCATAAATGGGGTCATTTTTGCTGCAGTATGGAAGGAAGTGTTATACCACCATTCAGCGAGAGGTAACCGCTTGACCCTTTGTGTTTGTTTATAAGATACAAAACAATGAAGATATCCTTCCAAAAATTTATTTACTATATCATTTTGACCATTGGATTGAGGATGATAAGATGAGCTATGAGCTAATTGAGTACCCAAACAAGAAAATAACTCCATCCAAAAATTTCCAGTAAAAATGGGATCTCTGTCGCTCACAATAACCCTTGGGTTTCCATGCATCTTTTGAATTGTGTCCATAAATGTAGTAGCAACTGTACTTTCTTTAAATGGATGAGATAATGCACAAAAGTGTGCATACTTGGTAAGTCTATAAACTACTTCCATGACGACACTCTTTCCTTTGGACTTAGGTAAACTTGTGATAAAATCCTTTGAAATCTCCTCCCTATGTTCACTTGGAATGGATAAAGGTTTTAGAAGACCTAGGGTCTTAATTGTCTCAACTTTATTTTGCTGGAAAATCAAACATTCTGCCACAAACGTTTGAATTTAAGGCCATCCCAAAAAATTTCTTTCTTCACCCTGTGGTAAGTTTTTAAAAATCCTGAGTGTCCTCCTAAAGGAGAAGTGTGCAATTCCAAATGAATCTTTTGTTTTAGTTGGGAATTCCTACAAATATATAAGTTATATTTGTACCATAAGGAATCATTTACAAAGATATAAGTGATCTTTATACTAGGATCTTGATGCAACTTTTGAATGAGTGTCCACACTTCTTCGTCCTTCTTCCATTCATCCTTTGCTTTGGTTATCAAATCTGGTTGGATAATAGAAATGGCACAAAGAAATGCTTCCACGACTTCATTCTTTCTTGAGAGTGCATCTGCAACAACATTTAGCTTACATTTTTTGTAGATTATTTCAAAGTCATAACCCAACATCTTTGTGACCCATTTTTGCTGCTGTTCTGAAGATAGTCTTTGTTCCAAAAAGTGTTTAAGACTATCATGATCATTTTTTACCCTGAAGTGTCTTCCCATTAGGTAAGTTCGCCATTTCTTTAGTGCATGTAGTATTTCTAGCATTTCCTTCTCATAAATATCTTTTTGTAAATGTTTTCCTTTTATTGGATGACTTTCAAAAGCAATGGGTCTTCCTTCTTGCATTAAAACAACACCAATTCCATTTCCTAAGGCATCATATTCTACAATAAAGGTTTTTGTGAAGTCTAGCATAGCTAAGACTGGTGCTAGGCACATTGAGTATTTAAGATGTTGAAAGGTCCTAGTTGCTTCAGGAGTCCATGAAAATGCATCTTTATTCAATAATGTTGTTATAGGTGTTTTTGTTCTCCAATAATTCTTAACAAACTTGTGATAATACTTTGTTAACCCGAGAAATCCTCACAACTTCTTTATGGTTGTGGGGACTTTCCATTATTTAATGGATTTAATTTTGTTAGGGTCTACCTTAACACCCTAGTGAGATAGAATATGACCCATATATTCCACCTCTTGTACTCCAAAGAAACATTTGTATGCATTTTTATATAATTGTTTCTCCTACAATAGTTTGAGCACCCTGGCAACATGTTGAACATGATCCTTCCAAGACCTGTTGTAGATTAGTATATCATCAAAAAATACTAGCACAAATTTTCTATGGAAGGGTTTGAAAATTAAATTCATCAACACTTGAAATGTATAAGGTGCATTGGTAAGGCCAAAAGACATGACCAAAAATTCATAATGACCCTCATGAGTCAAAAATGTTGTTTTCAGAATATCTTTAGTCTTCATTCTAATTTGATGATATCTTGAATGAAGATCCAACTTGGTAAAATAAATTTCTCCTTGTAATTCATCCAATAATTAATTAATCACAAGGATGGGAAATTTATCTTTAGTGGTGATCTTATTGAGCTCCCTATAATCTGCACACATGCGCCATGACCCATCCTTCTTGTGTAACAATACTACAGGAGCAGAGAAAGAACTTTGACTATGTTGAATTATACGAGCATCTAACATTTCTGCAATCATACATTCAATTTTGCTCTTTTGGACATAAGGATATCTATAAGGCCTGATGTTTCGAGGAACACTTCCTGGAATCAAATGAATAGCATGATTGTAATCATGAATAGGTTGGAGTCCTTTCAGAGTTTCAAAAACCTTGGAATGATTGTCCAAGACGTTTTCGAGATCTGCAGAAATAGATGATTTCGATGTTGGAACTTATAGTGAGCATAATTTTGTAATTATGCCTTATTGTTCCTTCTTTAGAAGCTTTGTCATGAAATTAGACATTGTTATCTTTCCTGAATTCCCTTAAATACCCCGTAATTTTAATTCCTTTCCTTGTGAGAAAAATTTCAAGAAAAGTTCTTGAAAATTAAAATCTACCATCCCCAAAGATTGTAACCATTGTACTCCTAGTAAAACATTGACACCTCCCATATGAATGGAAAGCATTCGACTATTCAATACATATCCCCCCATGTTTTGCTTTATATTATGACATTTTCTAGAGAAATTTATAGTTCCTCCATTTGTAACCATCACTTGACATTCTAGTGCTAGGTATAGGAAACAATTCAATTCCTTGGCTACCTTACAATGAATAAAATTATTGGTACTACCTGAATCAATCAACACTATTACCGTTTTCTGCTTGATATGTCCTATATTGAGAGTTTGAAGAGTCATAATTCTTTCCAATGAATTACATGGTATGGCCGGAATCATTTCTTCCTCTTCTAGGGTTGGTTCTTGGTGTATATCCTCTTCTTGTTCATTTTCTTCTTCCTCTTCACAATCTATGTAAAATAATTTCTTCTCAGGACACTTATGACCTTTAGTGTATTTTCTGTCACAATTGTAGAAAATCCATTTTGCTCTTTTCTTCCAATTTTTGTGGTGTCAACCTTATAGGCTGTGGAAATCTAGAAGTAGTAACACTTCCCTATTTATAGAAGTGAGTGATAGGATTCCTTGTCGCCATAATTTTACATTCAATTTCTCTTTCCAACCTGAATGCCTTCTCCAATGAATCAGGATCCAAAACGTGAACTTCATGTTGGAAGTTATCCTTTAAACTACCTATGAAGAGATCAATTATGTGTTCCTCTGGAATATCAGTTACCCTTACATTCAATTTTTGGATGTCCTCCATATGCTTCCCCACTAAACCCTTTTGTTTTAGATTTATCAATTGGATAAATAAGGTGTTGCTCTTTGTATCCTCATAATGTGCTATCATTTCCTTCGTGAAAATTGACCAAGTTATTTTTTTTTTTATGGGAGAAAAGCCGTAGATACCATACAAATGTATCTTTTTCTAAATGTAAAGTTGCAATGCATACCTTTTATGTGTTTTTCACATTATTGAGATGAAAATAATGCTCCATATGTAGTATCCATGTTACAAGATCCTTTCCATCAAACTTCCTCATATCCATTTTTGGAATATGGTGGTTCTTCTCACGAACATTAGAGTTTTTGAAATCACAATTAGAATTTATTTTGTTCTCATCATGAGTTTCCTCTACTATCTTTTAACCATTAGGAAACATTTATTGTATCAACTTTTTCAAACCTTCCATGTCTGCTTTTATATCATTCTTCATGTTTTCCATTTTTTCATCGATCTTAGCTTCCATGTCATCCATCTTATATTCCATGTCAGATTCCATGCCATCTATCTTAGATTCCATGCCTTTCTTCAAACCATCCATATTAGTTTCCATGCCTTTCTTCAAAACTTCCATCTCATTTTTTGTTGCTCTTTGCGAGAGCGAAATTTGTTGCACTTTCTCTTGTAATTTTGATATGTCATGTTTCCATTCTTCATCTTCATGAGTCATAGTAGAGCCTTCTAAAGGCTTAATGGTTTTTGAATTATTTTTAGGGACCATTTTAGAATCCAATAATGATATCTAATCCACAATATTCCCTTGGAATCAATTCAACTTGATTTTTCAAATAAGAATTGTGCAATTCGAGAAAAAAAATACACACCTTTTACTTGATTTTGAGGAGCTCTATATTGAAATTGAATTATATCAATAATTGTGAATCCTCAAGCTCTAAAATTCAGCCTTGTAGTATCTCTCTGAAGCTTCTTTCAAATGTCACAGTTCTGAACTGAATTGAGTTCTTCAAGGCAAAGTTATGTCCAATCTTCCACAATGACCCAATTATGGACTAGTTCAGTAGAGCAAACTTCTACAACTTTCCACATGTCACTGTTTTCTCCGTTGGCTATAAAATTGATATACAGGAAACTATAGTCCATGTAATTCCATCCACTTTTTACAGAATTCCAATCTGATGCTCAAAGAGATTTATGAAGATTTTCCCACGATCACCTCTTTGAGATGAAATTAAAGAGCCTGAAACAGACCTAACTTCCACATATCATATCTCTGGAAATATTGCGAACCAAGCTCTAAAACTTTGCGACGATTTTCTCCCATATTTTGGCTTCTCTCTCTAAAAATTTCTGCTTCTAAATCTTCGTGGAAACAAAGTTATAGTGAAAATGCCACGATGACTAGTTTGGAGTATGGAAAACCCTAGAATCCAAAGCTCTAATACCAAATGTTGTGAAACCAACTCCAAAAATAGAAGAAAAGAGATATCAATGCCTTATAAATAAGCCACTTTGAGGGGGTAACCTCCAATACATTACATGAATGAAAAATTCTTGTATGATTCAAATTACAAAACATCCTTTCTATATATAGGAGTCCATGGGGCCATAATGTAATCTTAGTGGGGCCAAAATGTAATCCTAAGCAACCTAAAAATAATAATTTAAGGGCACAATAATAACAATATGGTGGTTACAGGGGTACAATAATAAAAATAAGGGGGTTACACTAACAACAATAAGGTACTATACTAGTAATATAGGGACCTAACATCTTGATTTAATAAAAGAATATGGAAGAGCCTAAAAGACACTAGCTAGTAGTTTTGCAGAACCTATGAGTATTCCAAGTATATTAAATGTGAATTTATAATACCAAATATAATATTTGGGACACATAATCACTCAAGAAGTAATAATTGTAGATCTGGAAAACATTAAGATGATTATGGAACAACGCATTCCTAAAAATGTTGCATATATTAGATCCTTTATGGGATTATCAGCCTTTTACCACCACCTCATAGATAGGATTTCAAGGTTAAATTACATGATAACCTCTTTAAAAAATAAAGGGAGAATTTTTAACTGGACATCAAAGTGCCAAAATAGCGCCAATTAGCTAAAGCATTTGCTGACTAAAACCCCCATTTTGAAGATTGTAGATATAGATAAGGATTTTGTTGTCTATAAAAATGCATGTTAGGAAGGGGCAGGAGGTGTGTTTATGCAAGAAGTTTGGATGGTGGATTGTGAATCCCAAATATTGAAGGAACATAAACAAAGGTACTCAACATATTATTTGGAATTGAAAATAATGGTCCACACCTTAAAAGTTTTGTGGAACTATTTGTTAGGAAATAAATTTAGTTTGATTACTAATCATAATAAATTCACTTATTTCTTTAAAAAAACCATCCTTAGCGTTTGACAAGCATGATGGACAACTTTCTTGAGAGAATTTGACTTTGCCATAATACACTTGAAAGGTAAAGAAAAATGGGTGGAAGATTCCCTAAGTAGAATATTGAATTGTATTTATGAAACTTCATTCAACAAAGAGAATTCTAATATTTCCAATGAGATTAGATATGCATCCCAAAGAGACCCAAAATATCAAATTTTATGGTAGGAAACGAGCGAGGAAAATAGTAAAGATAAAAAACTATGATAGGACATTAATAGGGATGTATCTATGATTTATAGGAATTGAATTTATGTTCTCGATCAACAAATTACTAAGAAATTGATTTTATATGAATATCAAAGAATACCTGATGTTTCCCACCCTGGATACCAAAAATTAATTGTTTCTTTGAGAAAGGATTATTTATGGCTTGGTAGGAAGAGGGAAGTGACAAAATATCTATCAAAATGTGTGGAGTGTCAAAAAGTAAAAGCTGAGCATCAACATCAAACATGTTTACTGCAGCTATTACCCATTACTAAATGGAAATGGGAAAACATTACATTACATTTTATCATAGGTATACCTAAGAGAAAAAGGAAAAATCACTCCATAATGGTTGTCATGGGTAAATTAAGTAAATCAACACATTTTATTCTTGTACAGTCAACTTACAAAGGTGTTCAAATTTCTGACATATTTATAAGAGAAAACTTTCTCTAGTAGATATTGAAGTTTACTTCTACTTTCTGGAAATTTATATTTACTATTTCAAGTATACTTTAGTAATTTTTACCACCTATAGATGGATCAGAAAATTGAACGAGTGAACCAAGTGTTAGAGGATATGATAAGAATGTATGTCACGCAATAACCAATAAAGTGGGAAGATTATCTCCACCTCGTGGAATATTCGTTTAATAATAGCTATCACGCTTATTAAAAATGATCCCATTTGAAATATTTTATAGGAGAAATTGAAAGACACCTCTTAATTGGTATAACCCTAAAGATAATTGATATTGGGACTAGACATGCTAAACGAAATGGAGAATACAACTAGAAATTTGTGAGTATATTTAAAGGTTGCTCAGGATCCACAAAAAAATTATGCAGATAAAATACAAATCTATAGAGAATTTTAAGTGGGAGATCATGTGTATGTAAGGGTCAAACCAAAAAGAAGCACCTTGAGGTCAGGAAGTTGCGCAAAACCGACACCTCGATTTTGTGGCTCTTTTGAAATTCTTTCTCACGTTGGGCCTTTAGGCTATCAATTGACCGTGTGTAGTCATATACATATACAAAACATATTCCATGTTTATGTATTAAAAAAATAAATATTTTATCATAAACATATTTTTAATTTTTAATATGTGAAGGAAAAATAATAAATTTGAGATGATTTTTATATGTTTCTTTTTATTAAAAATTGATGGAAAGCTAACAACCACTATAATGATTATGGATGTAGGTCAAGCCTCATGGATATTTCATGGTCGATCCTCTGTGTATTCTTAATTAGAGAGAAATTATGTTATGGAAGTGATCTATTACCTACGTTAGAGTGCAGTAGAAACACTTCCATCTGGAAGAGGCTACATGGGAAGATGAAGATTTTATGCGTGCGGCATATGCCAACCTATTCTACAACCAAAAAAAAAGAACATGGAGGATGGTGTTTTTCTTAGGGGGGGGAGATGTAAAACACGATAGTAAATTTGCAAAATATTCCAGTTACTTTTGTTAAGTTACTAGTCCTCATTCGTTGCGTGATATGGTTACTAATTTTCCTAGGTTGGACCTGCTGTGGTCATTATCAAGGAAGACTATTATGGATGTTAAACTAGATCAGGTGAAGTTCTATTAGAGACTACTAGTCCTAATTCGTTGGGTGGAGAATTCTTTTTTCTACTGTGATTTTTCGTCGAAAGCTAGGTCCTTGGAAACATATAAATGAAATGAGTTTTTGAAAGGTTTCCTTGACGTATCTATTTTTTGTATTCCTATGTAAATATTTTGAATTTAATTTTTATATAGTGAAATAATCATATAATAGTATTGAATCAGGTTAGTTCGATACTCTCATGGAAAATTTCCCATTAATTTGGAACGATCCTTGATTCTTTATTATTTAATCTCGGTGGTAAATGGTAGGTCCCAGAAAATAGGTCCCACCGGTCCACCATATTAATAATAATATCCTTTCTGTAGAACATAGTAGATATTATAGATAAATATAAGTTCTATTATATTAATGATAAAATGATTTGTCTTTATATTACAAATTATAAGCGAATATTTGTAAATAGGTTGAATTGAGACTCAACAGTTAAAGAAGTGTTGATAAAAAAAGACAATTGATAATTTCATATCAAGTTTGATGAACATCTCTAAGAATAACAAACATTGTAAATAACCTAATACATAAATAGATAGCCAAAGAACTATTTAAGCATATGTAAATTCAAATGAGACTCTGAAATCCATATATAAGAAACTAATAAGTGGCCGAATGCATTAATTATTATATAATAAACCAGTGGAGAAATTTGTAACCGAGAATATAACTATTCCAAGTATTTTCAAATTAAAATTACAGTGGCCAACCAAAAA